>CM062807.1:557416818-558089318 GCA_031772625.1 Pinus tabuliformis | reverse complement strand
ATTGATGTTTGTACTTCTATGTTTCCTTCATTTTATTATTGTTATTTCATTCTACATTTTGGGGGTTTTGGGTATTTGTTAGGGAAAGAGGAAAACTAGTAGATCTCGGGAAGGGTTGAGTGGAACCCAACAAGAAATGTATGACCCAGATGAAGCCCAACACATAAATAAAGGGTAGTCGAAGGAAGGAAGGAAAAATATGACAGCCAATGGGTTGGTTGGTTCCATGGAAATAAATGGATAGTGGCAAAATAGCCATGAAAATGACATAAAAGAGGGAGTCTTCTAAACATTAAAATTCCATGGTTGATCACATATATTTAGAAATGCACTCTTCTTGTTATGATGCAATGAAGGAACACATATGTTGTCTAGAAATACACACAAGCTTAAAAATTAACCATGCACAGATAACATGGCATGAAGTGTTGGGTCAAGGAACTGTTGTATAATGAATAATAGAGAAAGTATTGGCCACGAATGTTGGTGATGGAAATATAGGAAAAGGTAATAAGGCGGTAATTTGGGTAACAAATTCCTTGGTTGAATTTGGAACTACAGTTCTCAATCCAATACATGCTTGCACAACTGCAGGGGGTTCTCTTAACTGTGAGCCTTGTTTGACATAGATGAATACATGTTGTGTTATTAATCATGCTGACAATTGAATAAATGTATATGATGCCATTATGATTAACATGCTAGTTTTTGGATCATTCTTGTGAAAGAATGATTGATCATGCTTATGCATTTAGCAGATGAATGGATGTAATTATTGTGATTCTGGTTATGTGAGGAATCGATTGGGCAAGGGTAGCCATGTCTTATTATGAATTTAATATCATGTAAATATGATCCTTATATTATGTCCATGTTGAATTATGAATAGGGGATGTTGAAGGATATATCTACATGATGGAGGTAATGTGATATGCAGCATGTTGGGACAAGCATGGATAAACCACAGAGATTGGATTTGGATCGTGGATGCACACGATGAAGTATGGGAAAGAAACTAGAGGTAGTGTTTCCTAGTGTTTGCGGATGGAGACAGTGTGGTCTCTGTATTTTTCAACACTGTTGTGTAGATATCATATTGTGCCATGTGTATTGTGTATGTGTTATGTTATACATGTATATTCATTCCGTTGTTACATCATGTGTGTATGTGTATGCGTCGTATCGTACACTATGTATACATGCATGTGTTGTGTAATTTGTTGGGATAGGAAGATATGGGATTGTCTGGGCATGTGTTGATTAAGACAGGAAGACTACCCAAAATGGGGGTTTCCTGGGCCTGTGAAGGTGTGGGATACACCTATATTCCTATCAAAAGAAGAGTACTTGGTTGGGTAGTGACTACCTTTTTTGGTAGTGCCCATATTCACATGGTAGCGATTGGGCTTATTAATGTTTATTTGTGCTAAGTGCTTTCCTTGGGGTTGATGAACCACCTAGTAAGTTTAAAATTCAAGAGAAGAGAAGTTATTAGGAGCTTTCCAATTTGGAAATTGATCCATTGTGTGTATGTGGTCGAAGATAAGAGAAGGCACTAGGTTCTTGCCGAGTTTGGAAATAGATCCAATGTGGGTACAAGAAGAGAGAATGTCATTGGATTCTTTCCAGTTTGGAAAACCCAATCCAGTGAGGGTAAAACAAGAAGCAAAGAACAAATTAAGATAAGTATCAATATTTCATCTAGTTTGAATTTCTAAAATTTGTCTTATTGTGACAGGAACTAGAATAGAATAGCAAATGTCACCTCATTGATAAGCTACCAATGAGGTATGATATGAATTTATTATAATTCCTTATGATGAATCTAATGGAAATTTATGTTCTTTGATGTAGGAAAGCATGGAAATTTCCCAGTTGGGTGGTTGGAGTTGGTTGCAAGAATAATAGCAGCAACAACAAAGGAAATAGAGCATGCAGTAGCATGATGGTAAAATATTTTAGGAATAGGGCCATTGCGGGACACTAACACCAATGATGCCAACTGATTTCCATAAATCATGCTATGGCTAACCATATGATATTTTTGATGTTGGTCTATGCCTTGGTTTTGGGACCCTTCCGATGCGAGGAAACCTTGCCAAGGGATGGAACGCTCGAGGGACTCGGAAGCAGAGAATGGAATGCTTAAACATGGAAGGTGAGTGATCACAAGGAAGGGGGTGACATGATTTCTTGCGATATTGGGAAGTAGAGAAGGGTAGGCTAGGGAATAATTTTTTTTGGGCCATTAACATTGCTAGTTGGGATCAGAATCACATTGGGAGTGTGCCTGGATACAATGGGCTAGTAATTGTTCACTAAAGAAATAAAGAGCACAAGGATCATAATGTTGGACATTGGAGGAACGAAACACTCTAAGGAAAAGAACAAATCCATGTTGGATTGAACACAATTAAAGCATAAAAATGTTACAATGAGTACCATTAGAATATGGTTGAATTATAAACTTGTGTTTGTCATATCCTTTTGTTTTTTGGTTGAAGCAAATGCATAGAAACTTGTAAATATTGTAAAGAGCTAAGCATATAAAGCTATATGGAACAACAAATCTATCTTCAAGCGTGTCTTTTGTGTTGTATATGGAAAAAGAACACCAAGGACGTTGTTCCCCCAAGGGGGAGGGGTTTGTGACAGTCCCAATCATTTTCTATTGTGAAATGCATTGTAAATATTTTATATAAATATTTGAAAAATGGCTGAGTTTAGGGACACATTCCAGATAATGGGGGAGGTTACTTGCTTGGGGGGATTCTAGAGACTAGGGGAGGCTGCTTTCTTGGGATGTTGGATATTTTATTATTGTAGGAAAGAAAATTTGAACTGGATGTGTCATCTCTTGAAGGTTAGTTAGTGAATTTTTAATGGCCTGTTGTTTCCAAAATTTATGGAGATACAAGAGAAAGGATGAGGGTCATCCTTTCTTTGGAACGTTGGACAAGTTTGTTAGGATAAGAAGAATTAAATAGGAAATGGGTAGATGTTATGAAACTAGCTCAAGAAAAGATAGAAAAGATAGATCAACGCCTTAGAATTCAGCCTCTTCGAGGGGGCAACCTCCTTTACATTACATAAATGAACAATTCTTGGATGATTCAAATGAAAAAACCTCCTTTCTATATATAGGAGTCTAAGGAGTCACAATATAATCCAGCCGACCTAACAATAATAATATAAAGCCACAAAAATAACAATAGAGGGATTCTATGGGCACAGTGATAACAATATGGGGGCAATAGGGGCACAACAATATTAATAAGGGGTATAGTAATGGGGTAATCACTAGTATTATAGGGACCCAACATGCCCCTCTCCTTCAAAAAAGTGTTGTCCTCAACGCTTGAGTAGTTCTGGATACTTCTGCATAAAATTCTCATCCTCCCATGTGGAATCTTCAGCAGATAAGTTCTTCCACTTGATAAGATACTCTGAAATTGATCGATTTCGTAGCTGTCGAGTTCTTGTTTCTGTGACTGCTTCCGGTTCCAATATAATTTTTCCTTCCTCGTCAAGTTTGGCAATATTGTTTGAACTGGGAGCTTGTCGCCTATAACCTTCTTTAAACATGAAACATGGAAAACTGGGTGCAATCGAGAAGCTGCAGGAAGCTCCAATTTGTATGCCATAGTACCAATCTTTTGCAACACCTTGTACGGACCATAATACTTTGGTGATAATTTATTATCCTTCTTAGCTTGCTTGAGGGACATTTGCTTATATGGTTGTAGCCGTAGGAATACCCAATCACCTACATCAAAACTTCTTTCACTGCGATGTTGATCTGCCTGTTGTTTCATTCTATTCTGTGCCAACACGAGGTTATCCTTTAAGAGTTGGAGGACTTGTTGTTGATGTTCGATGTGATGTTCCACTGCCTGAACCTTAGAATTTTCTCTTAAATATGATGTGATGGATGGTGGTTGATACCCATAAAGTGCCATAAATGGGGTCATTTTTGTTGCTGTATGGAAGGAAGTGTTATACCACCATTCAGCCAGAGGCAACCATTTGACCCATTGTGTCTGTTTATCAGATACAAAGCAACGAAGATATCCTTCCAAACATTTGTTTACTATCTCAGTTTTCCCATCAGATTGAGGATGATAAGATGAGCTATGAGCTAACTGAGTACCAAGACAAGAAAATAATTTTGTCCAAAAATTTCCAGTGAAAATGGGATCTCTGTCACTTACAATAATCTTTGGGTTTCCATGTAGCTTTTGAATTGTTTCCATAAATGCAGTAGAAACTGTACTGGCTTTAAATGGATGTGATAATGCACAAAAGTGTGCATACTTGGTAAGTCTGTCAACTACCACCATGATGACACTCTTTCCCTCAGACTTGGGTAAACCTGTGATAAAATCCATTGAAACCTCCTCCCAACGTTGGCTTGGAATGGATAAAGGTTGTAATAGACCCGGTGTCTTAATTGTTTCAACTTTATTTTGTTGGCAAACCAAACATTCTGCCACAAACTTTTGAATATCTGATTTAAGGCCATCCCAAAAAAATTCCTTCTTAACCCTGTGGTAAGTTTTTAAAAATCCTGAGTGCCCTCCTAAGGGAGAAGTGTGCAATTCCATAAGAATCTTTTGTTTTAGCTGGGAATTCTTACAGAGGTATAAGCGATCTTTGTACCATAACGAATCATTTTGCCAGCTAAATGTATCAGACGTACTGGAATCTTGTTGTAACTTTCGAATAAGTGCCCACACTTCTTCGTCATTCTTCCATTCCTCCCTTGCTTCATTTATCCAATCTGGTTGGATAATAGAAATGGCGCACAACAATGCTTCCACATCCTCATCCTTTCTTGAGAGTGCATCTGCCACCACATTTTGCTTCCCTTTTTTGTAGATGATTTCAAAGTCATAACCCAACATCTTTGTGACCCACTTTTGTTGCTCTTCAGAGGATAATCTTTGTTCTAAAAAGTATTTAAGGCTATCATGATCCGTTTTTACCTTGAAGTGTCTTCCCATTAGGTAGGGTCGCCATTTCTTAAGTGCATGGAGTATTGCCAACATTTCCTTCTCATAAATAGCTTTGCTTAAAAACTTTCCCTTGATTGGACGACTTTCAAAAGCAATGGGTCTTTCATCTTGCATTAGAACAGCACCAATTCCATTTCCTGAAGCATCACATTCCACAATAAAGGTTTTTGTGAAGTCCGGTGTAGCTAAGACCGGTGCTTGGCACATTGCCTCTTTAAGATGTTCAAAGGCCTTTGTTGCTTCCGGAGTCCATGAAAATGCATCTTTCTTCAATAATGTTGTTAGAGGTGCTGCTATTCTCCCATAATTCTTAACAAACTTGCGATAATACCCTGTCAACCCGAGAAATCCTCGCAGATGCTTTATGGATGTGGGGATTTTCCATTCCTTAATGGCTTTAATTTTGCTAGGGTCTACCTTAACTCCTTCATGAGATACAATATGACCCAGATATTCCACCTCCTGGACTCCAAAGAAACATTTGGATCTTTTTGCATATAATTGTTTCTCCTCCAATAGTTGTAGCACCCTGTCAACATGTTCAACATGATCCTTCCAAGACTTGCTGTAGATTAGTATATCATCAAAAAATACTAACACAAATTTTCTAAGGAATGGTTTGAAAATTGAATTCATCAAACCTTGAAATGTTGAAGGTGCATTGGTAAGGCCAAAAGGCATGACCAAAAATTCATAATGACCCTCATGAGTTCTAAATGCTGTTTTCGGAATGTCTTCAGTCTTCATTCTGATTTGATGATATCCTGAACGAAGATCCAACTTGGTGAAGTAAATTGATCCATGCAATTCATCCAGTAATTCATCAATGACAGGAATGGGGAACTTATCTTTAATAGTGAGCTTGTTGAGCTCCCTATAATCCGGACACATGCGCCATGATCCATCCTTCTTGTGCACCAATACTACTGGAGCAGAGAAAGAACTTTGACTCGGTTGAATTATACCAGCCTCTAGCATTTCTGCAACCATACGTTCAATTTCACTCTTTTGGACATAGGGATATCTGTACGGCCTGATGTTTGGAGGAACACTTCCTGGAATCAGATGAATAGCATGATCATGATCACGAATAGGTGGGAGACCTTTGGGAGTCTCAAATACCTTGGAATGATTGTCCAAGACTTTTTGGAGATCTGGAGAAATAGATGATTCCAATGTGGAAACATCTAGCGAACATAATTGTGCAATTACACCTCTTTGTTCCTTTTTTAGAAGCTTTGTCATACCATTAGAGCTGATTATCTTTCCCGGTTTCCCTGCAATACCCCTTAATTCAACTTCCTTTCCTTCCACAGAAAATTTCATGAAAAGTTCTTGAAAATTAAAAGCTATTGTACCCAAGGATTGTAGCCATTGGACTCCTAGTACAACATCAGCACCTCCCATTGGAATGGAAAGCATTGGGCTAGTCAATACATATTCTCCCATGGATAGCTTGATATTATGGCACTTTCCAGAGCAATTTATTGTTCCTCCATTTGCAATCATCACTTGACACTCTGGTGCTGGATATAAGAAGCAATTCAATTCTTTTGCTACCTTACAATGAATAAAATTGTGGGTGCTTCCTGAATCAATCAACACTATTACCTTTTTCTTCTTGATTTTTCCTTCTATCTTGATGGTTTGAGGAGTGGTAATTCCCGCCAATGCATTACAAGATATGGTCGGATTCATTTCTTCTTTATCTAGGCTTTGTTCCTGGAGTATATCCTCTTCTTTTGACCTTTCTTGCTCCTTTTCTTCTTCCTCTTCACAATCTATGTAGAATAATTTCTTCTCAGCACACTTATGACCTTTAGTGTATTTGCTATCACAACTGTAACAAAGCCCTTTTGCTCTTTTTTCTTCCAATTGTTGTGGTGTCAACCTTATAGGTTGTGGAAGACTAGCGGCAACAACACTTCCGTCTTTATAGTTGTGAGTGGTATGCTTCCTGGTTGCCATAATTTTGCTTTCCATTTTTCTTGCTAACCTGAATGCCTTCTCTAATGAATCAGGTTCCCAAAGGCGAACATCATGTTGGATATTATCCTTTAAAGACCCTATGAACACATCAATCCTATGCTCCTCTGGAATATCTTTTACCCTTATGTTCAATTTTTGGAACTCCTCAATGTGCTCCATTAGAACCCTTTTGTTTGAGACTTATCAATTGGCTAAAAAAAGTGTTGCTTTTTGTATCCTCATAATGTGCTATCAATTCTTCCGTAAAAATTGCCCAAGTGATAAATTGTTTACGAGAGCAAAGCCATTGATACCATACAAACTGATTTGGTTCCAAATATAAAGTTGCAATACGTACCTTTTGTGTGTTTTGCACATTATTGAGATCGAAAAATTGCTCCATCTGTAATATCCATGTTGCGGGATCCTTGCCATCAAACTTCCTCATATCGATTTTTGGAATATGGTGGGTCTTTGATCCAACATTAGAGTCTATGGAATCATGATTAACATTTCTTTTGTTCTCATCATGAGTTTCCTTTACTACCCTTTCACCATTAGTGACCCTTTCTTGTAGCAAATTATTCATATTTATCTTCAATTCTTCCATGTCTGTCTTCAAATCTATCTTCAAATCGTCCATCTTAGCTTCCACGTCATTCCACTTAGATTCAACACCATTTATCTTAGATTCCACGCCATTTATCTTAGCTTCTGTTAGCTTTTGTGAGCGTGACATTTGTTGCACTTGTTCTTGTAATTTTGATATATCATGTAGCATTTCTTCCTCTTCTTCATGAGTCATGCTAGAGCTTTCAGGTTCCTTACTAGGTGTTTGCATTTTCTTTCCTCGGGGCATTAGTTACTGATAATAATGCTTTACTATGTGTTATAGACATTTTTGGGCCTTACAACCCCAAAAATGAAATGTCCATAAATCAAGGGCTCCTAAGTCCCTAAAAGTGTTGTTCTAACCCCTAAAGGAACAAGGTCAACAAATTACAGCTTCTCCCAGAAGTTCTCCATGAAAAACTGCTCAGAATTGGTCAAAACAGGATCATTTGAGCTGCTCCACTGGCTAAGTGCATTGCATCTCACCTAAATACACTGTGTGGGTGCGTTTCATTTCAAAAATCCCTTCTGTGGGGTGCGATGGGCAAGAAATGACAAATGGCAGTGTCATTCCGCAAGGTGGAGAGGTAATGGAAGCTTCCAGAATCTTCCCCTGTGACACTTGCCTCACTGAATTCGACCAAGGATGAGTAAGAGACCATCAATATCCAAGTGGAAGCAAGAACTATCAAAGGGAAGACACTAATCAAATCATGAGCTGACTCATCTCCATTACAAACATCTATATATGGATCCCTCATCCCAGAGATCCAGAGGCTGGAATTTGGCATATTGTAAGGAATTGCTGTTGGTTTCTTGAGACAAACATCAGATTGTTGGGTGATCTAAGCTTTGTTTGAGGTGAAGAGGGGCTTCTTTGCTAGGAGGTTGATGCTGGGTCAGAACAACTGGTTGTAACTCCTCTTGGCTCTTTTCTTGTTTTTCAATAAAAGCTATTCAAGTTTTCCTCCATGCTTTTGTGTCATTGATGCTTGCTACATTTGTATGGTCAATTTACCTATGATCCTAGATTGTTTATGATTATAGATCCATGTCTTTGTATAGTGCTATGCTTCTGTGATCTTACAGGTACTTTGTGAAGCTGGGCGTGCAAGGGAGCAGGTAGCTGAAGACTATCAAAGAAGAGGGGAATCAAATCAGGAGATTAGCGCAAGACAGAGGTTGGTCTTTCTGTTCCTCTCTATCTATAATTCATAAAGGAAAAACAAAAGTAGCTTTTCTCTGTTTGTTTCTAAGGCAGCTGTCACACCTTAGTGGGATAGAGCAGTTCTATATAGACACTTTTCCCTGTAACAAAATGGCAACTCCATTGGGGAGATAATTAGTTGGTTTGTTTATCATTCTTTGTTGTCTATTTCATAAACTTACAGGTAGCATTCGAACTGCATTTGCCATAACAAATGCAAAGTAGATAACTGCTACTTCAATCCATCTACTGGATTTGTTTATGATTTAAACAACTAATTCACAAACTATCTGATTGCCCTTGTGATAGCTCTTAGATCCTCCTTAGATCTACCCCTGATTGTTACATTACTGATTGCTTTTTGCTTGGCCAAAACCCAAGAACTGAATTGCAAACTGTGACCCGGAACTCGAACAGAGTCTCGTTTCTGGCCCAGCGCAGGTACAGTTCAGAGAATCTAAATTTCAACGCACTTCCCGAGTGGACAAGCTGCACTGCATTTCAAATTCTCTGTGTTACAGGTGTGCTGATCAGACTAGCTCTGTGCAGTTTTGGCTTCTGTGATTCATTCTTTCCAGTTCTATTCCTAAATTTTGCTGCCTGTGATCAGTATATGTCTGTTTGAAACCCCTTTTCCTTGTTGTTATTCCGCCTCCTTTGTACAAAAGAACTGTAGATGTTTTTGTGTGTTTGTTGAGTCATTTACAGTTCTCCTTTGCAAAAGTAGCGTAATCGTACTGTCGTCCTTTGATTTGAAACTGTCGCAAGTGTCGATTTCAATCGTAGGAAAGAGTTTGATTGTTGTTGATGGTCGATTATCCTGTTACTATTGCTTTTGGTCTGAATTTGTAATTTTCTAGTGTCAAGAACAAGTATTCATTTCAAAATCGTAAGGTGTTGTGATCGTCTCCATTTTTTGATTTCGAAAAGAAACTTGTTGATATTTGTCGCTTGAAAAGAAATTCAGATTTGTGCATCAACTTTCCTTTTAGCATTCATATACTAAGAAAGTAAAAAACAAATACATGCATGTGCATTTGCATATAGACAGTTTGATTGGCTTGATTTAGGAAAGTGCATTTAGAGTGTGCTCTTTTCTCTTTGTGAAAAGATTCTGTCTTTCTTTTCCCTAGTAGCTAGGATTTTCATTGCACAAAGAAGATAAAAGTTTGTTTATCATCTTAGATTGCATTTTAGGAATTACATCTACATCTCGCGGTGAACCTAAAAGGAAAACTTCATAAACAAGATCAACTTAAAATAAATTCAATGAATCTAACAACGCTTTGGAACTTAACACACAACATTTAGAAGTCTAGGCTAGAGACGTATTCCGGCGTCGTAAAGCCTGGTAACTGTTGTTCTCACTGATGGTTGGGTGATTCCTCCACTTTGAGATGATAAGTGCCAGTACGGACTTGTGCTCCCACGTACCATCGAGTATATTTTGGGAGACCCCAATAGGCTTAATCCTTTATCCATAGGAAGTCGTGTCTGCCGCCCTATCGATCGCAATGCACTGAACACAGCATTCGGGAAGATTGACTGCCGTACCGTAAAAAGTATTCTGCAGTTTTGCGATTGGTTTGGTAATCCCTCTACCTAGATTTCCAGAGCAGTCCCTTTCGTTCCTTTTCAGACTCCTTAACGGAAAAGGTCCATCTGAGCACTTGTCACTTCACGCTCATTAAAAATCGAAGGAGACTAGAGTCATCTTTTTTTTTTTCTCAACTCTTAAAAATTGAAAAAACAAGTTGTGTCAAAGCGTCTAAAATTTATTTTAAATGGAACATTCATTACCCTTTCCTACGTTGATCTTGGGTTGAGAAAAATGGAATCCACCAACCAAGGAATTCCCCTTGGAGGAAATCCTAGTCCCTTCTCCTCTTGGGGAGATGTTGGTGCACCCCATATGGCCACATTGTCGCTTCCAGGACTGACAATTGGTTTGCCTGTATGGATCTTCTCAACCTCTGTCATTTAGAACACCACAATTCCTGAACAATCGAATCAGCGACTAGACGAGTCCAGAGTTACCCACCAACCTTCTACTTCCTCTAATTCTTCCTCTCCTCCTTCCTCTTCGCTTGATGGGGCTGGTAAAGCCAAAAGTCAAGTACCTGAGAAGAAGAAGGAAAAGAAGAAGAAAGAGAAGAAGAAGAAGAAGGAGCCAAAAGCGAATGGGGGCAAACGAGCGTCGTCTAGCGAAAATCCACACACTGCACCGACCAGGCCTAAATCGCCATGTGTCATTTGCAAAGGAGACCACTATCACAGAGATTTTACTTGCATCCCTCGGATCTTAAAGGACTGGTCTCCTCGTTTGCACAACCTGGTGTCGTCAACCTCTGATGATCATGTTGAAAACGCACCGTCAACTAGTGAAAGTGAAGCCCCAGGACAAAAAGGAAAATATATATTTCCTTGTAAATTGTGCGAAGGCGATCATGCCATCCACCGTTGTCCCTTCTTAGACGAGGCTAAAAGAGTTTTGGACGATCGTCCGGTTTCACCGTTACGACTTCCTCCTGGATATAAAAAACTCTTGCTAAGTCCGTCACTAGTTGAAAATCTAGTTGGCCCACTCAGGTGGTCGGCTGAAGCATCTATCATTGAAGACAAACCATCTGAACCCATACCAGATGAAAGTCAAAAGGTCGAGGCAGCAGTTGACCCGGTCTTGCCTTCAGAGGTTCCATCTTCAAATGATACAGTCACTGAAGAGAACAAGGATGACACCGTCCAAATTCTTTTCATAAGCACAGACTCCAACGAACATGGGGGAAATTTATCCATTCCTTTACCGCAGGAAGGAAGTTCGTCAAAGTCGTACCCGACCGTCTATTCGGTCCCACCTCCAAGCAACCTAGTTGTCTCCTTCGACTGGAATCAACTAGACAGACCCCGTTTACCAGCTAGTGTACCATTCTGAATCATTGTTCAAATATATAGAATGGTTATGGCTGGTACCATCATAGATGAGGGGGCTTCTGTGAGTATCCTTTCCTCAACTGCTTGGAAAGCGCTTGGTTCACCATCGATTTTGCCTGAGATGAGAAATCTAACAGGTTTTGATAAAGGAACCAGTCGACCGTTAGGGATCCTTCCCGATGTGCCCATAACATTGAGATGGAAAACCGTTCACCTCAATGTAATGGTAGTCCAAGGACCCCTGGATTACAATCTACTCCTTGGACGAGACTATATTTTTTGCATGGGAGCAATTGTCTCCTCACTCTTTTGAGTAATGTTTTTTCCACATGAAGGAAGAGTGGTCAAGCTCGTAGACCAGCTTTTATTTCCCGGATCATACAGAGAAAATAGTCATATACCATCCCTGAATGGTCTTTTCACGCAAGAAATGTCTCAATCTCGAGTCCGTCCACCCGATGAGCGCGAGTGATTCGGGGGGACATGACTGAAACCCAGGGAGCATGCACCCTGGTCTGCTTCGGCAGGAAAACTTCGGGTATAGGGTAGGTTTCCATGAGGGAATATGACTAGTCTATACTCCCGTCCGTGATTGGAAAAGGGGGTTATTCTAGAACAAGATTCTCTTGTCAAAGTTATGTAAGTGGAGTAGCCTCCTTCACTCACCTTTGTCTATTTCGGTAGACATCGCCGAAGAAGTGTTTTGTTTGCGCTGTGAATAGAACGATCTTTGGGTAACCTGTAAGAGGTAGGCCTCTCTCAGTAAAACAAATGTTTTAACGGACTAAAGAAGGGGTAACCTTGAAACTCTGTTTTATGCTTGGGGGCATGCAAACCTTTTGGCTTGCAAGCGAAGAGCGACTATTTATTTTTTAAATTTGTAGGTCCTCTAACCCTTTAAACTCGTAGGATTGGTCATTTCCTAACTTGCATAAAGAAAGGATGTGGGGCAAAACTCTAAAAATTGTCGTTTTATATGAGACATTCTTATCACACGACTGCATTAATCGAGCAGTTTTAGCACATAGTTCAAGCTCGTTAAAAAATAAACATAAGCCATGAGCAAATGTTTCCCCCCACGTTTAAGCTCGTTAAAAAATGAACTATTCACCGGTAAATAACCATCGTGAATGTAGTACTTCAGCCATTAAAGCCTTGGTCGTGTTTTCACCGTCACCTCCATTTTTGCATTGGCCAATCATTCACCCCCATTTGAATGTTTACCCATTTTGAGGAACAGCTGCGAAGAGTGATCTTACTAGCCATCCTTGTAACACTGCCATGATTGGAAAATTCCAAACCTTACCTGGAATCAGTTGCTACCCATTTTATCACTCGTTCCTCAAAAGACAAGTCTCCTTTAAGCTCTTTTCAATTGACTCATAAAATATGAAAAGATTGCCGAGCCATTGGCCTCTCCAGCTCGTTAAAGGAACCGGAAGTGCTATCTCTCCTTTAGATTTTAATCTTTTTGGACCTGAGAGATTATTACACAAAAAGATCAAGCGCTTGTTTTGTTCGGCTCGTTAAAAGTATCGAAAATTCATCCCTTCTGTATTATTTTATACTTTTTCAGACTTAAGGGATTAGATGGAAAACAAGGAATTTTGGAGTTACCTTTACGTTCCTTTTCAGACTCTCTAAAATTGAAAAGGACCGAGTTATCTTTGTCGTTAAACTCGTTAAAAAGATTAATAGCGACAAACTTGTCTACAGACGAGAATGAGTTTCATTATCGCTAGGCTCGTTAAAACATAGCGATGGGTTTGCCCGAAGGGCAAATTATAGAACAAGCATATGTTATCCTCCTCAAGCTTGAAAAAAATAAAGAGGTACTGGTCAGCAATGACTGGGGAAAATTGGGAAGAAAACTTGAAGAAACTTTGTTGGTAGCAAGTCACTCTTGAACATGACACTTCCACTCCGTGTCTGAGTCGGGTTGGGTTGTTTCATTCACCGGTCACATCACCATGGTCCCATCATACCATCCACATTTGGGGTTAATGCTACCAATCCATCACATCAGTGTCGCTGATATGTTCAAGAGAAGTCATTCAGAGAATTCACCTGTGTCTCACCCACTACCATACATTTATGCTCCATTATTTTATGACCGCCACCCTGAACCTTATATCACCAGATCGTTTTCACCTCCATTAAAATCATTTGCTCCATTCCGTGTCATTGATGTGGGATTCATTATGGCCCTCGTGTGACGAATCACTTCTTGTCGACATCAGCTCATTATCCAAGAAGTTGATCTAGGAACACCCCATTCAGTACTTTGAAGCTTGCATGCCTCAATGGCAAGTTTCTCACTTCCGGCGACAGGTTTACATCAATGGCCTTCGACCAAAAGATTTTGCGTGGTGTTCGACGCCAAGTCCTTTATTCACACCACGTGAATTGTACTGCAGTACCTTGAGGGTCATTATCATTATCGGTGATTCCTCTCGCGCTTGTTAACAGTTTACATCATTGGCTGGTAATCAAGCGATGTCTTTCTATGTTCGACTTCAGAACATTTCTCACATGGATCAAATTGTACTTCGAGTGAAGATCGAACAAGATTGAAGACCCCGGATCTAGTTTCATCCATCCGGGCTGCGATATATATTCAGGGAAATAAAGACATCAAATGTACATCATTGCTGCACAGATAATCATCCAATCAAAAGGATGATGGCTCTATCAGAATCATCAATCTACACTCAGACGATTGTCTGTCCTATGTACATGAAAATGAATTTATAAAGCTGAGCATGGGAATGCCCGCCTCAGTTAGATCATGAAAATATTATGCAGATAATGTATTGTATTGTATCTTATTACAGGTCTCCTCCCAGCATTGAAAGAACTTCGGATCCTCATAATAAAGCATTTCACCCGACATCAAAAGATTAACGACCTCATGCTTTAGGGGGCAACTGTTATAGACATTTTTGGGCCCTACAACCCCAAGCATGAAATGTCCATAAATCAAGGTCTCCTAAGTCCCTAAAAGTGTTGTTCTAACCCCTAAAGGAACAAGGTCAACAGATTACAGCTTCTCCCAGAAGTTCTCCATGAAAAACTGCTCAGAATTGGTCAAAATAGGATCATTTCAGCTGCTCCACTGGCTAAGTGCATTGAATCTCACCTAAATACACTGTGTGGGTGCGTTTCATTTCAAAAATCCCTTCTGTGGGGTGCAATGGGCGAGAAATGACAAATGGCAGTGTCATTCCGCAAGGTGGAGAGGCAATGGAAGCTTCCAGAATCTTCCCCTGTGACACTTGCCTCATTGAATTCGACCAAGGATGAGTAAGAGACCATCAATCTCCAAGTGGAAGCAAGAACTATCAGAGGGAAGACACTAATCAAATCATGAGCTGACTCATCTCCATTACAAACATCTATATATGGATCCCTCATCCCAGAGATCCAGAGGCTGGAATTTGGCATATTGTAAGGAATTGTTGTTGGTTTCTTGAGACAAACATCAGATTGTTGGGTGATCTAAGCTTTGTTTGAGGTGAAGAGGGGCTTCTTTGCTGGGAGGTTGATGCTGGGTTAGAACAACTGGTTGTAACTCCTCTTGGCTCTTTTCTTGTTTTTCAATAAAAGCTATTCAAGTTTTCCTCCATGCTTTTGTGTCATTGATGCTTGCTACATTTGTATGGTCAATTTACATATGATCCTAGATTGTTTATGATTATAGATCCATGTCTTTGTATAGTTCTATGCTTCTGTGATCTTACAGGTACTTTGTGAAGCTGGGCGTGCAAGGGAGCAGGTAGCTGAAGACTATCAAAGAAGAGGGGAATCAAATCAAGAGATTAGCGCAAGACAAAGGTTGGTCTTTCTGTTCCTCTCTATCTATAATTCATAAAGGAAAAACGAAAGTAGCTTTTCTCTGTTTGTTTCTAAGGCAGCTGTAACACCTTAGTGGGATAGTCTAGTTCTATATAGACACTTTTCCCTGTAACACTATGCCCTTTGAATTCCTTCAAACCAAGCTTACACAAAAATTGAAAAAAAAAACTACACACCTTTTTTCACTTTGTAGAAGCCTGATATTGAATCTGATGTATCTCTGTAAATTTAGATCCTCCAGTTATGAAATTGCAACCTCTAGTAGCCTTCTCTGTCCTCTTTCCAATGCCACAAGTTTGACCCAAATTGGATTCTCCAAGGAAGAGTTATGCGAAATCTCCCACAGTGACTTGATTATAGACTAGTTCAGTAGAGCGAACTTGTACGACATGCCACGAGTCAATGTTTCGACCTTTGGACCTGAACAATGTATACAAGAAACTACAGTCTGTCCTCTTTCTGTACCTTCTTACGAAATTTCAATCCGATCCCCAGAGAGAAAGTTATGACGATTTTCCCGAGGTCACCTGTTTGGAATGTAATTCAGGAGTCTGCAAAAAGACCAACTTACTCAGATCATATCTCCGCAAATACAACGCGAAAAGCTTTGAAATTTAGACCCAAGGTTCAGCGCGATTTCTTCTCAAATGGGTTTTTTTTGCAACTTTTGAAACGTCACAGAAAAAACGTTATAGCAAAAATACCATGATGACCTGTTTGGAGTAGCGAAACCTTAGAATCCAAAGTTCTGATACCAAATGTTATGAAACCAGCTCAAGAAAAGATAGAAAAGATAGATCAACGCCTTAGAATTCAGCCTCTTCGAGGGGGCAACCTCCTTTACATTACATGAATGAACAATTCTTGGATGATTCAAATGACAAAACCTCCTTTCTATATATAGGAGTCTAAGGAGTCACAAGATAATCCAGCCGACCTAACAATAATAATATAAAGCCACAAAAATAACAATAGAGGGATTCTATGGGCACAGTGTTAACAATATGGGGGAAATAGGGGCACAACAATATTAATAAGGGGTATAGTAATGGGGTAATCACTAGTATTATAGGGACCCAACAGTAGACTTCCAACTCACAGGATGTATAAGCCACCCACTATAACAAGCTAACCAATAGAAAAAAATATGGGGGATAACTGTACAGGTGGAATCCTTCTTAATAACTGGCAAGACTGTGGCACGCAGAGGTCACTGTCAGAAGGAAAAAATCATTTGAATAGCTAGAAAAACAATGCAATGGATGAGAAGCATTCGAATAGGGAGGGATTGCAGTACAAAGAAGGCAAAAGGAAAAGAGGATCGAATTCAAACTGCTAGGTTGAGACTCATTCGAGCAATAAGGAAAAGAAAGTAGAGAGAAACAAAGGGAAACATAGAGGAAAGGGGAAGGAAAATCTAGGAAAAAGAACATAGAACAAGACATAGAGGAAGCAAGTTGAAAGGGGAAGAGAATACAAAGCAGTAGAGGAATGATGTTTTAGTTAATAAGGAGGAAGGAAGAAATCAATTCTAGGTGAGGAAATAATTTCCTCTAAATTCCCCATTGGCTAGAGGGAGGAGATGGTGTTTCTCTGAAATCACTCAGGGCCGGGGTGGAGGAATTATTCCTGGAAAAAACCCTAGAGGATTTCTAGGGGCATCCTTGTTTTATTTTTATTTTTATTGTGGGTTTTGGAATCCCCAAGTTGGGTGGAACCATAGGGTTGCAAGTTGAAGGGTGGAGACAATAGGTCTCTAGACTCCCTATGTTGTTATTAACTATAGATTAGTTTGTGGGTGGAGGTGGGAGAACCTCTAGAGTCCCTAGTTTGATTAGCAGTTGATTTTAAACCTTGAGCAAAAGACCCCTCGGTCTCTAGAATCTAGTGCGAGGGCGGTAGCTACAAGTGATGATTGGTTATGGCTATCTGTGGTTGGGTGGAGAGTTATTGTCCCTAACTTTGTTTCTAGTTAAATTTTGAGATAAGCATATATTGTATCTTTAGTAGAATTGAATGTGTTTATGTCCATGAGCTAAAATGGCTCCATCTCATTATAAGAAAAGACATGAAACTTGGTTGTTTCATAATTGGTTATTATGGTTGTTGATGTTGAATTAAATGGGGTATAAATATCATGATGAATTCACATGTGAGGATTGTTAAATATTTACAAACACACATGCATGCACGCACGTGTGCATGCATGCATGCATGCACACACACACATACAAATACCATGCACAACCTTAAATTCTCTATGGTAAATTTTTTGTATTGCACATGAGAATAGAAACCGTGGTTTGATACTAATGATTTTATGTAGGAAAATCAAGTATAAATTTCTACCTTACTACTAGTTGCATGGAAGGTGCAGGGTCTCCTATGGCTAAAAGGATGAGGTCCTGACAAATTTATAAATGGTTTATATGGTTTTTCACTTATGTCTTTCATACAGGAAATACATACATATGAACATCCATGTGAGTGTTGTACGCAATGGTTAATACATCATTATATTGTTGGTGTAATAAAATAGTGGTCTATGATAAGCTAATCAATCTTCAACCTGACTAATGATTTGGACAAAGGTAACTCAATTCCATGACTGGCCAGTGTAGGGAGGTCTGTGTCACACTTTCAATGCAAAAATGTTCACTAGTACTAATGGCATGGAGAGCTGTACAGTCCTCATCAAAGTGAGTGCATCATTACATGGAAGTTTTAATTCAATCCCTGTAATGCACCTGATTTATAACCAGTAAATGTACACACACACACACATACACACACATGTAGACATTATTAATGCAAGGAGTGGAATTATGGGCTTAATGCTCATTTTATTACTCTGGCTACGTGCACATTCAAATTAGTCATGTCATCAATGAAGGGCTAATAACCACATCTAAAACTTCCCTTTAATGTTAAATTATCACATAATTAGGGGCCAAGCGATTCTGGCATGCAATATAGTGTATATACAAAACCATGCAAATGGATATGGCCTGTAATGCCACAATGACCTTGGGGAAGCTCATAGGTCGCAAGTAGTACCAAGAGACTGGTCATGCTCAGGTGTAACAACAAGAATAAGGGCCTATGTTTCACTTACTATGTGAATGAATATATATATATATATATATATATATATATATATATATATATATATATATATATGGGAAGGGCCTTAGCCTTGAGGGCCAAGCCTTGGTGCAATGTTAACAATATTGATGCCGCGAAAAACCTACAACGTCGATATCACATAATGTGGGTCGATGTGCTGTAAACAATATATCACAACTCGTTTAACTCATAACTAGAAGGGAAGGCCATGTTTTTTATTTGAAATATATATTGTATTATGATATATCACAACCAATATATCGAAATATGATAACTTGTAACCATTTGTCGAAGTTGGGGTTCTTAGCCCTAGAGCTGAACTACAAATCCCATATAGCCATGTCACTAAGACCGAGGGCAGGAGCTCTGACTCAATGGGTAGTGAAGGATATGCTTCAAGGCTAGATGTTTGTATCAGGTGAGGGACATAGCTTGAGGGCTAGGTCGTGAGGACTTTGTAACCGAGACTCATAATTGGGACATAGGTTTTTCATCATTTCATATAACATATTTCGATATATTATAAGCAATATATCAAAATATGGTTGCTAGTAACAAGTCGTGTAGATGTGAGGGCTTCAACCCTGAGAACCAAGTCGTAAGCCATATAACTATATGTCATGGCTACAGGTGGAGACCAAAAATGAGAGACAATGGTGATTTAAACCGAGATATCAATAATTGAAATTGTCATGGGCCATTCCCCCTTGTGAGGTCGGAAGGAGAAAGGGCCCCGCAACCATCGCGACTATGGAATGGGTCGAAGGTGATCAACAGTGTACATTTTGGTAGGAACACCCCCATGCCCTATGGCACAAGTGGGGAAGGTGTGATCCCTCACATAACATCAGATGAATGGAACCACAGTGGACCATCGGATAAGAAGTGGGTTCTCGTTCACTATTTACATGCCATGGCACGACAACTTACTTAGAATAAACACACACACACACACACATATATATATATATACGTGTGCTATGTAATATACATCACACATAGGGATTGGCCATGATGGAGTCATAATTTATATAATTGGGTTGTTACACCTCCATAGAGTTAAATACATAGAATTTATTTATATATTTACAAAACTATACTTGTGCAACTATGAACAGGAGCACCACTTGGGGCATGCACATAGGCATGTGTTCTTCGGTTTGTGAATGTCTTTATCAAGCAACAACGGGGTGATATGCCACATTTACACCACATGGTAGAAAGGGAAATGTGACACTTTTAAGTTAATGAAAATTTAAAAGAGTATAATTTGAGATTCTAGCGTATGATTTAGACAAAATCCATATCATTGGAATTATCTTGTTGAGACAAACATGATGAATACATCTAATGTGAGTTTTGAGAGCTTGAAACAAATTCAAGAAAAAAAATTACTCTCATTTTTCTAACTATACCAAAGAAGTTGGGGGAGTATATTGAACACTTCACCGAGGTTAAGGTGGGGTGTTTACAGGAACTATGGTTGTATTCTAATCCAAGGTTAATTGGATGGAAATTTATGGATGCCATATGTATATATCATATTTTAATGTAGTAAAATATACTAAAAAAATCATTTTTTTTTAGTTTGGGTTTCTAGGGTAAAATATCTATGTTAATGTGTACATGAGTCATTGCATCATTTTTTTTTTATTAAGAATATTTTTGCAACAGTGAACTTTATAAGATTAAAACCGATTTTTGGTATTGAAACGCTTTTTCTTTAAGAGGAAACCTTTGTGTGTAAGGGCTTTGGCATGATCTTGTGGAAAATGACGCACTATAGTATTGATTCTTGTGGTGAAAGGAAATGGTGAGAAATCCAAAGATAGAGATTGAGAAATTCAACAAGTGGATTTTTGAGCTACGGAAGCTCAAAATGGGATATCTTTTGGTGGAAAAAAATTAGTGGATTGTTGTGGATAAAGGTATTACACCAACGGGGATGTAGAAAAATATTGGACCAAGCTGGATCAAAAGGAAAAGATAATAATATAATTGTGCCTCTCAAATTTAGTCTTACTAAACATTTCAAGATAAGTCAAAGTGATGGAACTGTGGAACAAGGCTTTATATCAATCTAGGTGAACAATTTTTTGTCGTGGAAGAAGTTGTATAACATAAGGATGAATAACATAGACTTGGTGACAAAGAATATAAACACCTTCAATATTGTGGTAAATTAGAAATTATTATTGACATTGATATTTTAGATTAAGATAGTGTATCAGTTTGTTTTGTTCTCTATCAAACTCATGGGATAGTCTAGTTGTTATCATAGGTAGTAAAGTAAATTATTTAAGTTTTGATGAAATAGTCTCATCCTCGTTATCTTAGAAGATGAAATGGAAAAAAAATGGAGATTCATAATGTTGATATGTTATCTATAAGAGGATGCTTTCAATATAGAAATAAAAATAAGTCCTCGACTGGGAGATCTAAATTTCGAGAGAAATTTGTAAAGCTATGTTGGAGATGTGGAAAAGAAAGGAATTGCAAGAAACATTGTAGATCCAAAATAGTTAGGAAAGGGAAGGGATCTGATAATGCTAATTTTATAGAAGTTAAATTATCCTCAAATAAAACAAGGAATGTTACTTGGCTTCGTTAAGCACACATGCACATCATGAGGCATGGTTGGTCAACTCAGGAACAACTTTTCATATGACTCCTCATAGGAAGTTGTTTTGTGAGTATGAATGGTATGATGGTCATGATGTTTTCCTTGGATATGACTCAACACCCATAATCATAAAATAAGGAAAAGTCAAGTCGAAGCTCACGGATGGAAGGATTAGGTGTTTAGCATGTCCTAGGAGCCAAAAACTAATTTTTTGTATGCAAGATGAATAATAAAGGCCCAAAATTAGTGTTTGAAAATAAAACTTGTAGGATGGTTGAAGGAGAATTGGTATTGTTGATGGGATTTTGAATCAGAACTCTATATAAGCTACTAGAATCACTATCAGTGATAGGTGCAACAATTCCATTGTTCCTAAGATTAGATTTGAAGAAGGAAAGAGAGAAAATTATTTTCTGGCATCAAATACTGTGACATCATAGAGAAGGGCATTCATGTATGACATGGTAAAGGTACATATAATTGGTCTCTAAATTTTGATTTCTATGAACATTTCTTATATGGGAGGGAGAATTAGGTAAGATTATCCTCTGGTGCTATGATGGAAAAGTGGATATTACAATTGGTGTATATTGATGTTGTTGGACATGTTTCAGTTCCGTCAATAGGAAAATATATGTACTATCTCTCATTTATAAACGAAGTCTTGAGAATTTCATGGATTTATTCCTTGGGAGGAAATATGAAGTCTTTGAAAAATTTAAAGAGGTTAAGGCTCTTGTGGAAAATAAGATAGAGAAGAAAATAAATGTGTTGAGGATGGATAATGGTGGAGAATTCTATGGAAATGAATTTGAGGAATTATACAAGAATTGTAGTATAGAAAGGTAGAAAATTTTTAATACACACTTCAATAGAATGGAGTTGTAGAAAGGATGAATAGGACACTTGTGGAATAAGAAAGGATCAAGCTTAATGATGCTAGATTAAGACCATAATTTTTGGTAGAGGAAATGAATATTGCATGTTATATAGTAAATCAGTCACCCTCATTAGCATTGAATGACAAGACTCCACATATAGTGTGGTATGGTAAGAAACCATTCTTAAACATATCAAGATATTTGGCTAAGATGGTTATGTAAAAATTCCAAAGGAAAATGGTACTAAGCTAGATAATAAATAGGACAAGTGTATATTATAATAAATAGGACAAGTGTATCTTTATTGGATATAAATATGGTTTGAGGTTACAAGATTTAGAACCTAGAAACTTAGAAGGTTGTGTATAGTCAATATATAGTATTTAGAGAAATTAAAGTCGTTTTCAAATAGAAAGTCCTATCAAGGGGGGAATAAATAGAAGATATATAGTTTGAATTGAAGGATCATGAATCAGACTAGAGAAGCATGATTTATAAGAAGAAGAACCACATACTTTGGTATTGAGGAGACCAGTTCTGGAAAGAAAGAAACTAGAAAAGTATACTTCACCTAACTTTTATTCTAATTATACTTTGTATACTATTGATGATGATCCTAGAACTATTAGGGATATAGTGCATTTATAGGATGGTAAACTCTAGAAAAAGGCCATGGTTGGAGAAATGGAAACCTTGGACATGAATGAGGCTTAGGATCTAGTGAAGTTTCTGACTGGAATAAATTGATTTGGGAGAAAATGGGTGTTTAAGAAGAAGTTGAATGTAGAAGGAAAAGTGGATAAATACAAATTTCGATTAGTAGAAAAAGTTTATTCCTGGGTAGAAGGAATTGAATTTGTTGATATGTTAACTTCTATAAGGTTGATTTTATCTATTATTGCTTCTTTTGATTTTGAAGTAAAATAGATGGATGTGAAGAAAACTTTACTATATGGGGATCTGGAAGAAGAAATATACTTGAAGTATCAAAGAGGCTTTGCATTGAACGGAAAGAAAGAGCTACTATGTAGGCTAAAAAAATTCGTATATGGGTTAAAGTAATCAATGAGGATGTGGTATCGAAATTTTGATACTTATATATTGGGACTTGGTTTCACAAGGAGAAAAATGGATCAATGTGTTTATTTCAAATTAGTTGTTGATCTTATTATTTATTTGGTCTTTTATGTAGATGACATGTTGTTGATTGGAAAGAACAAGGAAATAATCTAAGATATGAAAATTTCTATGGCCTCTAAATTTGACATGAAGAATCTTGGTGCTGCAAATTTTCATATTGGGTATGGAAATTAATAAAGATTGGGAAAATAAGAAATTCTAGTTAAATTAGAGGAAGTATCGTGAGACAATATTATAGAAGATTAATATGCAAGAATGTAAATTAGTAAAGGTCCCTATTTCTATAGGTGTAAAGTAATATGTAGATCAATTTCCCAAGACACAACAAGAGGAAGATGGTATGCCCCATGTCTTGTATGCTAATGTAGTTGGTTGTTTGATGTATCTAATGGTTTCTGCTAGACTAGAAATTTCACATGTAATGGGAGCATTGTGCTAGTATATGTCAAAACCAAGGAAGGAGCATTCGATAATAGTAAATATGGTTTTCAAGGATTTCTGTGTCACTAGTAGCTATGTGTTATGCTACCAAGGAAGACTAGGATTGTATAGACTATTGGGGATAGATGGAATTTTCAATTTAGACTAGGCTAGATATCTAGATCATAAAAGATATAGAAATGGGTGTGTTTAACCTATTTGGAGGAGAAATCAGTTGGATGAAGAAGAGAAAATTTTTAGTTGCATGCTCAACTACAAAATCTGAATGCATGGTAGTGACTCATGCAAGGTAGGAATTAGTATGGTTACAAAGATTGTGTTTACAACAAGCTATATGGATAGATTGTGATAATTAGAGTGTGATTTTCCTAACAAAGAACCTAACTTATCATTCTAAAACAAAGCATATTGATGTTCAATATCACTTTGTGAGAGATATGGTCGAAGACATGAAGGTGTTGATAGTAAAGTTGGTGGCATTGAAGAATGGTATAGATACATTAACAAAGTATTTAAGCCCCGAGAAGTTCTCTTGGTCTAGAAAAGCAATGGACATTATTGCCCTAGATTGTTAATAAAGTACTCATGTGATCTCCTATATGTAAAGGAAACAACAAGTGGGAGATGTTGGGTATTTTTTATATTATTTGCATGACTAATCACACATGCAATACATTATGCTAGGCATAATGGGGGAATCAAAAGGGGTGTAGATCCCCCTAAGTAAAAAAAATTGGGCAGATTTTTGCATCCATTTTTGGATGTTTTGAAAACACAATTTTTTATATTGGTGATTTTGTGGCACATGGTGGTTCAGTCCATGATTTTGTAATTTTTGTTAGAGAACTATTTTTGCATTCTAATATTGGCTAAATGGATGATGTAGGATATACATATTTTATTGGAACATTGTAAAGATATAATATACTAAAAAATATTTCTAGTTTCCCCAATTTGGGGTTCAAGGGTAAAATATTTGAGTTAAATGTGTATGTGTTCCATTGCATCTTTTCTATTTTCTTTAATAATATTCCTGCAACAATTAAATATATTGGGTTAAAAGGAACACATTAATATCCTATGAGGTCATCCCTTACTCCTCCTTGAAATTCATATACAATGGCCAAGGGTGAAGGTGAAAAATATACAAAGTAAGATTCAAAAGGTGTCTTACTAGTCGAAGTGTGGAATGCTCTATTATAAAGTGTTGTATATAGATCAAATTTTCATTCCAAATCTTCATATTCTTCTAATTGTATCCCATCTAAAGATGTACCAATGTAATATTGACTACTTCTATATGGCCATCTATCTTTGGATGGAATGTTATAGATATCTTCAATTTAGTGTCTATCTTCTCCCATAATATAGTCAAAAATGCATAGAGAAATTTAATATCCCTATCTGAGATGGTGCTCCTTAATATCCCAAAGTTCTCTTGTACCTATTCAAAGGATATGTTTGTTACTTCTTGTCCTTTCATGGTATTTTAAGGCATGAGAATGCACATCTTACTGAACGTGTAAACTACCACAAATAGATAACCATCTCTCTTCCTTGTTGTTTTTAAACCTCCCACAAAATATATGCAAATGCTTTCCCAAAGTCTAGTGAGTATTGGTAAGGGACAATATATACCTTGCTTCCTATCACTAAAATTCCTAGTATAATAAGTATACATATGCTAATATACCTTGCTACATCTTCTCACATTCTGGGCCAATACACATACCTATGTAAGCCTTGGAAGTTGCCTTCTCAACATAAAAATTTCCCAAAACCTTGGTGGTGTGAACCTCTATAATAAGACAAAATATTCCACCTTTAGATGCACAAAGTTTCTTTGGATTATAGAGTAACCAATTCTAGAGTTGATAGTTGGTTGTATTATCACCAAATTCTACGTGAATTTGGCCCTATAGTTGTTGAAACAACTCCTTGAAGTCATTATCTTTTGTCTATGACCCTTTGTATGCATCATGAGTAAATAGTTCCACATACATAAGAGTTCCCAAAGATGAAATATTGGATTTGGATGGTCCTAATAAAATTCTTGTCAGCCTATTTGTGATTTCCTTCTTACACTCGATGACTAGATGAAACTGCTATAAAAAAAACCCATACACTTGTAATGTTTGTTTTGTTGTAGCTTACTCTAGGATTGCTAATACTATATTGGTTGGAGATCTCTGTAAATGATGATATCATTTCCCATCAAATAGTGCTTCCACTTCTTGATAGCTTGAACTAGGGGATATAGGTCCTTGTCATAGTAGGGTACTTGAGAACTTCCCCATAAAATATTTTAGAATGATAGCATATATGAATTCCTCTTTCCTCATGACCACTCTAATAACATACCCACTTGCATATATTTCCACCTTGAAGGACTTCTGCAAGTTTGGTAATACAAGAACTAATACTTGACTAATTTTTATTTTCATCTCATTGAAATTCTTCTTCAACTAATTCTTCCCCCACTAGAAACTCTTGTCAGTCATTGTTATGGCATGGAGTGGTACAACTACTATTGAAAATGAAATTATGAACTTCTACAAGTATTGTTCTACCACAAAGAAGCTCTTAACTACAATGATATTTATAGGAACTAGCCATTTCATGTTTTCCTCCATCTTTGTGGGATATATATTGAGCTCCTCTCCACCAATCAAATACACCAAAGACTGCTAAGAAAACTCACATTTCTTAAGGGTTAGTTAGAAACTAGTAATTCTTTAAAATATCTAACACCTAGATGATATGTGAGAGGTGATCCTCCAAAATAGAAGTATAAACCAATATATCATAGAAATAAACTATAAAAAATGAATTTGGATATGGGAATAATAGATCATTTATTAGTCTCATATATGTAGCTAGCGCATTGCATAAAACAAACATCATGACAAACCATTCATACAAATCTTGCCCTATCTTGAAGGAAATATTTCAGGTGTCTTCTTCATTGACTTGGACCTAGTGGTATCATGATCTAGTCCATCTTGTTGAACCACTTGGAATGTTGCAATTGATCCAACACGTCATCAATCCTAGGAAGAGGATACTCTTTCTTTAGTGTCATCTCATTTAAGGCCCCATAGTCATTACACATCCTCCAAGTCCCACCCTTCTTGGGCATGATGATAATAAGTGACTGATAAAGCGACATACTTGGTAAAATTAGTCCCTACTTCGACAACTATTACAACTGCTTCTTCAATTCATCTACTTCCAAAACAAACTGTTTATACAACCAAATATTTAGTGATGAGGAGTTAGGGAATAATTGTATTGTACTCCACTTCCCTCTTATGTGGTATCCCTTTAGGTGCCTAGAACGTTCGTTGGTATGTCTTTGAAAACTACTCCAACTGATATATCTACTCTTTAATACAAACCTTTAGGGATTCCTTTTATCTTATTGATATCATCTAATTGATTCATTCTTAAGAAAAGTAAAACATAATACTTACTAGAACTATTATACTTCTTGGCTTGGGTGGAAGTTATTAGTGATACATTTGACATTCCTTTATGTGCATTGATGATGTAGGATTTCCCATCCTTGATTAGGCGGTATTGGTTTTCTCTCTACTTGAAGATTTCATCCCTTGTATCTATGGAGGGGCTTCCAAAAACTACCATGTCTAGGGGTGTTATGTCCAATTCCACTTCAATAAAATAGACACTTGAAACAATTTAATCTTATATTTTCTTGTTATGTTGATCATTGTATCTTTGTTTATGTATTCCAATGGATATGGGATCAAATGATTGTAAACATTCAATCAAAGCTTGCCAGATTTTTACTCTAATATTAGCCCTATGAACTAGACCCAAATAGAGCATCTATTATAGTCTTCTTGACATGGACCTTTATGTGGACGAGATTTGTCATTTCCTTCTCTTCCTCGTGATGGAGGCTTCTCAAATTCACATCCTTCCACACTTATGTGTATAAAATATACTCATCCACATTATAGTTTCTTCTAATCCAGGTGGATATTGGTGACCACTCACCTATTCCACATAGGCCTACAGTAGGTTTCATCTGTTTCCTTGATTATAGCAGCATTTATTATTTTTAGCATTTTTGGGGGTCCTGGACTTCTGGAGCTATTTTGACCCCATAAACAGTATTTTTTTAAAGTCCACCATAGGCCCTTAGCAATAGTCAGGGGGCCTGCTACAAATCCTGTAGTACTTGGAGATATATTTCCAATAAGGTATCTTACGTGCCAAATGGAGATCATATGACCAAGTTACAACCCCGAGAAGTTGGCTTCCCAACTAACCCCAATGGGGCCCACAAACTCTTGATGTTCCATCTCTTAGGGTTAGGGTTTTGGTTGTTTAGGTTTTTCCCTTGTTGTTTAATAATAAAAAGGTCCTTGAGCCTCATTGTAACATAGCTCAGAGGCATGTAGCCACCACATATCTACTCAAAGATAATCTACCATCACCCAAGCTAGTTTATTTCCATTCTGTATGTTGGCATATTTAAATTCTATGATATTAATGAAATGAAGTTTTATTTGTGCTACATCTCTGTGTTTATGTTTGTATCTGTATTTTTTTGTGTTCCTATATAATTTTGGATTAGTGGTATTAGAGCGGTCTACTCTTTCTCTGTTTTTCTTTGCATGTCCCCAATGAGGCCAGGGTACAAGGCCCTTAGGGCTCAAACTGGTTGAACCTTTGCAAGACTAGCCCCACAAATCTCGATGGCCTCCAATGGTGGAAGAAAATAAAGACGAGGGACAAGGAGATACCTTCAAAATAATGCTTGAGGAAGCCCTTGAGTGATAGAGGAACGCAATGATGGATAAGTTTACCTATATCATTCGGCGTCTACCCACAGGCGACACATCTTCATTCAGAAGCCACTCTGGAGGCGCTAGTCCCTTTAAGGTACAAGTCAACTTTGACATTCCCATATTTTAAGGCCAAATATATGC
The DNA here is from genome assembly GCA_031772625.1 of Pinus tabuliformis. Classification (NCBI taxonomy): domain Eukaryota; kingdom Viridiplantae; phylum Streptophyta; class Pinopsida; order Pinales; family Pinaceae; genus Pinus; species Pinus tabuliformis. The sequence goes on along the minus strand of CM062807.1, from coordinate 558,060,561 downwards.
ATATGTCATAGATATATGATTAAATATTTTGGAAGGATATTTTTCAGTTCATTAGTTTTCCAGTTGGGAAAATATTACTTTTTCACTCCTCAAAGTCGCCCCCCATGTCAAGGACTAGTGGGACACCTACTGTGAACAAAAGGAATGAGAGGGATCCCTCACTATTTTTAGCTGCATCCACATGGAATTATTTTTGAGATGCCATCAAGGAACAATATTACCCTGTCAGGAGCTATGAAGTAAAATACATAAAGTAGACCATGCTTTGGTAGGGAAGGGACCAAGACGTGTCTAAGTTCACAAATATTTTTCATACCCTTTGCACGAAGTTGAGTATTAAGGATTCTGAGCAGAATTTGGTACTCAAGTAATGTGACTATCTACACAAGTACATCCAAGACAAGATGGAGTTCTTGGACATCTCCTCATTTAGCACCACCTATCGATACACTACCAATATCGAGCAAAATCTTAAACAGAAGAAGCAAGAATTTGGATCTGTGAATCTAAAGCAAGGGAAAGGCGACCCCAAACCACATAACAAAGGACAATGTAAAGGTGGGGTGAACTAGGACAACCCGCCAAAGCCACAAGCAAAGAAGAACACCATGAAGACAAAGAAGGACATAAGGAAATGGTGTGAGTTCCATTAGAGCCCCACTCACAACAAAAGTGGGTGTCGAGCCAAGCAGTCACTGATGCCCAAGCTGAAAGCTTCAAAATCAGATGCATGTTCTGAATCTGAGTCGAAACCTGACAAGGGGAATGAAAAAGGGAAGAAAATTATTGATGCGTAGCCTGGTGCTACCATTGCCACCACCAAGATCCAAAAGATTGAGCCCGAAGATCCAGAGGAGGGGGAGCAAATCTTCCACTCATAGAAGTGGGTGAAGGATTCTATGATGTAGTTGATTGTCAGTGGCATAATCCAAACTAACTTCATTTTAGCAGAGGTCTTGAAGCAATTGGACCTACCGACCACACCAAACCCATATTTGTACACCATTGGGTGGCTTCACCAAGGACGATATCTCCATATAAGCCAGTTGTGTTGCCTTCCCTACAACATCAATCCCTTCACAGATGAGGTACTATGTGATGTTGTCCCTCTTGAAGTTTGTGATGTATTATTAGGCCAACCATACTTGTGGAAGCATCATGTTGCGTATGAGTTTAGGCCTTGCACTATTATTATTTCTTTGGGAAATAAGTTATACAATATACCATAGGTAGCACCTCCTACCACCATCTCTTTGATCTCCATGAAGAAATGCAGTAAGATAATTTCCCAAATTGGGAAATTTGCCTTTTTTATGACATCCTCAAGGCAAGAAGAAGATTGTGGCCACATCCACGACCTCTAGATAAGGCTCCTCCGCATGACAACAACAAATGGATAAGGTCATGGAGGAGTACATGGACATCTTCACCTCACCCACAAGGGTAACCCTACATGGTTAGGTCAAAAACGCCATCAATTTGACCCTGGGCACATCGATACTCAACAAGATGATATATCGATGCTTTGTTTTGAAGAACGATGAAATCAAGAGGCACATTCATGAGCTGTTGCAAAAAGGGCACATCATGCCAATTTCATCACCTTGTGGGAGCTTGATTGTGTTGGTACAGAATAAGGACAAGACTTGGAGACTCTGCATTGACTCTCGGGTGTTGAATAAGATCATTGTTTGGAATATGTATCTAGTCCCACGGATTGATGACCTTCTAGACCCTCTCAAGGGGGGAAAATATTTTAGCAATATTGACTTGAAGTAACAATTCTAGTTTTCCTCTAGGGGCATCTATTTCTTAGTCTTCTTGTGGAGAAAACTTGTTATTTAGCAGCTCCACTTTCATTTCTAGCAAGGATGTACTTGGAATGATTCAAATAATCAAGTTTGGTGCCATTTTTAGCCTCTAAATCTTGGTTTCTTTTTTAGGAATATGTTTTTCCTTGTTCTTGGCCATCCCAAGAGCCTTAGAGCCCTCTTTTACAATTTCTTTATTTCCTTTGAATGTCTTTTTCACTTGCATCTCTTATTTATGCATTTACTATTCATGCTTCTTTTGTTGTAGGCCATATTGGTTAAATGATTGAAGTGAGTTGTTTTGTAGGTTAATTTAAAATTTACAAGCATGATGCATCCTTGGAACATATTTGAAACTTCATATTCATCATTGAGCTACTTGGATTGGTCTACTAGTTCACAAATCTAGTATTTCTAGAAATCCCTCATAGCAAAATAGTAGTAATTTTATGTTATTTTTTAGAATGTGTTAATGAGCTTAATTTGAGTTGATTCCACTTGTATTTTCATAAAAAGATTCAATTTAATAAAAAAAAAACCACCCCATAGCATTCTCACTTGATTAGGTTAGGCATTTGGTAGATTAACTAGCTCACTAGTTCTTGAATTTTCAATTTTTAGAGTATAGTAATTTTCTACTATTTTTTAGCACGTGTTAATAGGATTATTTTGAATTTATTCCACTTGGAATGGATTCTTAAGACATCCTATTTGATATAAAAAAATCCCATCCCATTTCCATTTGATTTAGTTTGGAATTCGGCCATTTATCTCCCTCCTATTGCAAAACGGGGCCTCCTGTAGCACCTCTTGTAGCATTGCTGTAGCACTTGTAAACTTAACCATATTTGATCCCAAAATCTTGGTTTTTTCCCTTAGGATTGAGTAATGATCCATATACTCCAAAAGCAATATTTAGTAAGACCAAAAACCTATTAAGCATTGCCTCTTCTCCATTGCAATTCACCTCTGCAGTTATGGTTAGTGGACAGATTCATGACTTGAAGAACATAATGATGATTTTCATGATTACTTTATGGAGCACCTGATGAAATTTGTTGAAAAAATCTATATTGAATGCAGTTATTAGAGAATGATTTCATTTTGTTTCTTACATCTTAATTTATGGTTTCCATTTCCAACATTGTTATTTCTATTGCATAAACTAGGCTTCCTTTTGATGTACCATTTATACTCTGCAAATAGGTTAATGTTTACATTTCTAAAAATAGGATTGATATTTACATTCATGTAAATAAGAATATCCTTTCATTTATGCAAAAGTTAATAGGATTTCATCTCTGCAAAAGTAATTATGTTTCCTTTCTACAAATAGACTAACATTTCCATTTCTACAATTAGTTTAGGCTTGGATTTCATGGCATTCACTTCATTGTATCAATTCAACGAAACGAAGACACATTGCATTCTAAACATATAGTGCTGACACCTCTTTAGTTCGTACGAACCTCGGGTTGATAATTTAAGTTGGTAGTCTTGGGAATTGTAGCATTCTTGTTGCAATATTAGGGCTCACCTGTCCAGTTATCACCAGGTACCAATCAAACCCTCCAATGTGTGGAAGATTGTCATCAAATCCAAGGAGGGCCTTTTCAAATGGCTCGGCATGCCTTTCAGGGTGACGAATGTCCCCGCAACATTCATGAGGCAGATGGATGACATCTTGCGACCCTTCAGAAACTCATTTGTGGTAGTGTATTTGGAAGACATACTGATCTTCAGCCAGAGTTAGGAAGAGCACCTCCACCATATTTTCCGGGTCCTCCAAACCTTACGACAACAAAAATTGTGTGCCAATTTGGAGAAATGCACTTTTGGTATGACCCAGGTTCAATATATAGGCTACATCATTGATGAGTGGGGTGTGCATTTGGAACCAACCAAGATACAAGTTATTCGGGATTGGGCAACCCCAACCACTTTAACAAAGCTCCACAAATTTTTGGGTCTTGCCAATTTCTACCGCAGGTCCATGTTGGGGTTCTCTCATATCACTTGGCATTTGAGTCAAGTCACCAAGGGTGGAACGAAATAAAATTTATTTTGGTCTAGATCCAAATAGAAGGCATTTTCCAAGTTGAAGCATCGCCTCTGATTTTCACCAGTGCTCACATTACCAAACTCACATTAACCATTTGATATTGAGATAAATTCCTTTGACTATGCTATTGGTGCATTTCTTACTCAGTGGGGGCATCCAGTTGCATATCACAGTGAAACACTTTCAGACACAGTCTGACAGTATGCTACCTATGACAAAGAGATATATTCCATTGTGCATGCCTATAAAAAATGGAAGCATTACATTATGGGGAAGGGAATGGTCATCTGCACAGACCACTGACCCTTGTAGTTCATATAGGCACATGTAAATTCATTGCGCTGACCACTCTGCTCAACTATTTTGGACACAAGAATTTAGGGTGGTCGCATCTTTATAAGAGCAATCTAGAATTTGACAACACATACCAGTTGCTCCTGGAAGGAAAGAAAGTTCCTAATTTTCACCTCCAAGATGCACTATTATGCCACCTAGGAGACCTATGTGTTCCTTCAAGTGAGTGTGCCAAGATGATTTGAGTCGCACTATAGTTGGGTAGTTAGACATTTCGAAGTAGAGAAAATAGTGGTAGTGTTGCAAAAGTATTTCTATTGGCTAAACATTCGATAGGATTTTGGGAAGTACATCATATCTTGCATTGCCTGTGTCATTTCCAAATTGAACATCAAGAAGCAAGGCCTATATACTCCATGGCCTGCTCCTAGTTAGCGTGGGAATCCATCGCCTTGGACTACATGTCAGGCCTTCCTTCTACTAAGCATGGAAATGATTGCGTTTTTGTATTCATCGACAGATTCTCTAAGATGACCATTCTGGAAGCCTACAAGAAGAGTACATTTTGGTCAAGCCTCTAGTTGTTTTTGGATACCAAGCACACTAATTTCATGGCCTTCCACCCCCAAACTAATGACCAAATAGAGGTCATAAACAGGATGATCATGCACATTCTGCACATGTACAACTCGAAGCATCCATGCACCTGGGATGAAATCCTCCCCTATGTCTAGCACAGTTACAATAGAGCTCTCCATAGCTCAACTAGGCATAACCCCTGTCAGGTGGGGTTGGGATTCCAACCTCTATGTCCCATTGGTGTGGCCATACCATTTGCAGCTACTTAGGACGATTTGACTCATTTCCTAACCGAAGCTGACAAGACTAACAACTCCATTGAGCACACTTGGGACATCCACTGATAGGTCCATGACATATTGTATAGATCCAATGCTAAGTACAAGTAGCGTCATGATCAACATCAGGTTCTACATAGGTTCTAGGTGTGCGACAAAGTTTAGTTACATTTGTAGAAGGAGTGCCTCACTGGGCCCCACTGCAAACTTCTCCCACTTTGTTATGGGTCATACACCATCACGAAGGTTATAGGGGAAAATGTATTTGATCTCAGCATTCCACCGTTCCTTGGCCTACACCTAGTGTTCAATGTGGACTGGTTGCGACCATACTTTCTCGCATTGTTGGACACATTCGACATTACTGAGAAGTTGACACTAGAAGAGATTAATCCAAGTTGCATCAAACATGCCACAACTAGTAGGATCATGGACACAAAGATCAAGAACACTCACCAGAAGAGGATCCAACAATATCGAGTTATTAAAGCATGCCAACTCCTTCACTAGGGAAAGTGGTTTAACAAGGACCAGGTTCTATAAAAATTTCCTCACCTCATGGAGGCTTTGCACGCAATTAGGAGCATTTCTTCCTAAGGGGGGAGGACTGATCCATGTGGATATTGGTGGCCACTAACCTATTCCACCTAGACCTCCATTTCATTTCACCTATTTCCTTGAGTATAGCAGCATTTACTATTTTTAGTAGTTTTTCAGGTCCTCAACTTTCGAAGCTGTTTTGACACTCTAAATGACGTTTTTTTTTAGGTTTACAGTATGGCCATAGCCATGGGAAATAGCATATCGAAAATCCTATAGTACTCAGATGTATCTTTCCAACAAGATATCGTATGTGCCTAATGGAGATCAGATGACCAAGTTACGACCCCGAGAAGTTGGCTTCCCAACTAACCCCAACAAGGCTCACAAACACTTGGTGTTCCATCTCTTGGGGTTAGGGTTTTAATTGTTTAGGGGTTTCCCTTATTGTTCAATAATAAAAATTCCCTTGAGCCTCATTGTAACACATTTTAGAGGCATGTAGATGCCACATCTCTTCTCAGAGATAAGCTACCATTGCCTGAGATAGTTTATTTCTATTATGTGTGTAGGAGTATTTCGGTTCTTTGATATTAATGAAATGAAGTTTTATTTCTACTGCATCTTTGTTTTTATGTTTGTATCTGTATTTTTTGCATTCCTATATAATTCTGGATCCATGGTATCATATCTTTCTTCTCTTTCTCTATTTTTCTTTGCATGTCGCCAACGAGGTCAGGGTATAATGAGTTATGGCTCGAACTAGTTTAACCTTTGCAAGACTAGCCTCGCAAACCCTGATGTCCTCCCATGGTGGAAGAAAATAAATACTAGGGAGTAGAATATCCTATCAAAATATTTCTCGAGTAAGCCCTCAAGCAACAGAGGAACACAGTGATGGGTAACCTTTCCCAGATCCTTCGATAACTACCCATAGGTGATACATCTTAATCCAACAACCACCCTCAAGGTGATAGTCTATTTAAGGTACAATACAACTTTGACATTCCCATATTTGAAGGCCAGATAGATGCAAATGTCGTAGATATATTGTTAAATTTGTTGGAAGGATATTTTTCGGTTCATGACTTTTCAAATCAGGAAAATATTACTTTTGCACTCCTCAAAGCTGCCCCCCATGTCAAGTGTAGAAATTCCCACTGTAGATCAACAGATTATGCAATATACTAAAACAAAATACAAGATCTACTTCTACAACACTTTGCAGAAGCTTAATCGAATTGAGAAAGATCAAGAGAACACATATAATTGAGAATGAGAAATCAATCATACATAACATAGAAGAAATATCATGGGGAAAGCCTCAGCCTAAAACCCCAATTCTGTATTATCATACAAGTGGAGATATGTTCAAGTTACAAAAAGAATCAACTCTCAAGCTATCCTTATTTCTCTGCAATCAAACAATACAACTCACAGACTGAATAGACATAGTATATGTCCTCCTCAAACCCTCCAAGCCTACTATGTCCTTGCAAAAAAAATTTTGGGGTCCAATGATGTCACATGTGTGAATTGGCCTCATCACACTCACTAAACCTGAAGAAGTAACTGCACAATCCTCAAGGAAAGAATTCCTTCTGTATGCAAGGAATATTCACAATGGAATATTCTAGAAACTGATTTTACACTGCCCCTCCATCTGATCTCAACTAGGTCTCTGTATGAACTAACATGCATGAGTTATTTATGAGAGAATACTCAGTTATCTGAAGTGTAGTAGTTACATGCATGCAAGCATTAACTAAATGAACTTACATTAATTCAACAAATTGTTTGAATTAATCTAACTGGACTTGAATCAGTTAACTAAGTCAACTAATTACAACTCAATATTACAACTCATCCTTATCTCTTTAACTGATGGATAAATTCCTCAATAAATGTAGAAACTGTTGCATGTCCCCACATAGACTTCAAGTTTGATTTTCCTTAACTAATTAACTCAAGATGAATTAATTAATTATTTTACAAACTGTTGGTAAGATCAAATTCGAATTTTACTTCAATATTTTAGTTTAGGGATTGACTAAAATAGGAAGGTATCTCGAAATGCTATTTATAGAATGCTATTTTTAGCACTTCCATTTTTCCATCCATTGTTTCTAAGATCAACACTGGCTGAATTGCTATTTATAGCAGTGCTATTTTTAGAAATCCTATTTTTAGCATTTCTTGTTGCTATTTTCAACACTCCCTCTCAACAAGAAAGGGATTATCAGTAACCCCAATCCTGTCTCTATGGAACTCGAACTTGCATTTTGACAATGCCTTAGTCAAAATATCTGCATCTTGTTCCTCGGTTGAAACATACAGAAACAACATGATCTTCTTGACCACACAGTCTCGAAGATGGTGATACCAGATATCTATGTGCTTGGACCTGTCATGAAAAACTGGATTCTCCGAGAGTTTGATACAAATATAGTTATCGCAGTAGATCACTGTAGGATCCATCATCTGACTAAACAATCCCACTAGAATCTTCCACATCCAAATGGATTCACATGCAACTTGACTAGCAGCCATGTATTCAGCCTCTGCTGAGCTAAGTGCAATTGATCTATGTTTCCTGCTATACCAGGAAACTGCAGCTAAAACAAGGTTGAAGATTCCTCCAGAAGTGCTCTTCTGGTCTGATGGACTCCCTACCCAATCCGCATCTGTGAAGCCCTGAAGCATCACTCCCTCTGTCCATCTGTACCACAATCCGAACTGAGATGTGCCTCTGAGGTATCTCAACACATGCTTCGTTGCCTTCCAAAATAGCTTGGTAGGCTAAACCATAGCTTGACTCAGCTGGTTAATTTTAAAGCGTAAGTCGGGTCATGTGTTCACCAGATACATAAGTGAACCCACCAGATGTCGAAAAATAGTAGCAGCTACTACCTCACCTGAAGTAGCATCCTCCTTCCTCCAGTTTCCAGCTAGAGGAGTCTGCATGGGCTTGCACTTCTCCATGTGAAAGCGCCTGAGTATCTCATTGGCATACTTTCCTTGAGAGACAAATACTTCTCCATCTTTCTGCCACACCTCCATGCCTAGAAAGTAGTGCATAAGGCCCATGTCCTTCATCTTGAACTCTCTTGCAAGGTCCTCCTTACATGATTGTATCAGCTGATCATCACCTATCAAAATTAGATAATCGACATAAAGAACAATGATCAATTTTTTACCTTCTACCCTGATGTGGTAAAGTTTTGCATCTGCGTCACTCTTGGTGAAGACCAAATTGGTGAAATAGCTGTTGATCCTGGTGTACCAAGCATGGGGTGCTTGCTTCAGCCCATACAGAGCTCTCTTGAGTCTGAACACATGCGACTCACGATCAAAGGTTTCGAAATCTTCTGGCTGCTCAATGTACACCTCCTCCTCAATCTACCCATTGAGGAATGTTGTCTTCACATCCATCTGGTGGATCTTCCATCCCATCTAAGTTGATAGTGCCAACATCGATCTAATCGATGATTACCTTGCTATAGGAGCAAAAGTCCCATCGTAGTCGATCCCCTCGACCTGTGAGAAACCCCGGGCAATAAACCTTGCCTTATGTTTCTCAATACTCCCATCAATTGCCTGCTTTACCTTATAAATCCATCTGGAACTCACCACTGACTTGCCCTGAGGCCTTGGGACAGCATCCCACACACTGTTCCGAATGATAGAGTTGTACTCCTCTACCATAGCATCAATCCAGACTGGTTGTTGCACTGCCTCCTTGAATGAAGAAGGTTCAATATCTACGCACTCCCTAACCAGGGCCATGTACCCAATGTACTGCTCGCATGACCTCCTTTGTCTGCGCTAAGAAGATGGTTGTCCCACATTCTCCCGCACATCTAGCATCAACCTGTTAGCTTCCCAGCATGAGTGGATGTCTCCACTCCCGAATCCTCTGCATGTGGCTACTCCACATCAATTTGAGGCTCCTCATCCTTAGGAACAGAAAGTTCCTCATCTGCATGAAACTTTAGCTCCCTCTCAAGTGATAAGCACATGGATTTCTGCTCGTCAAACTTCAAATCCCTGTGTACCACAGTCCTCTGTGTGGAAGGCAGGTACACCTGATAGTTGTGGGGTGTAGTTGTTGGGTCTAGCTTCTTCCTGGCACCTTTGGTCACATGATAGTAAACTAATGATCTAAATATTCATAAGTGACTTACATCAGGTCGCTTCCCAGAATAGGCCTCCATAGGTGTCTTCATCCCCAGTATACAGTGTGGGCTTCTGTTCTACAAGTATACTGTTGTATTGCATGCCTCAAACCACAAATGCAGTGGTAGGCTTTGGTCATGCAACATCGCTCGAGCTTCTCCCACAATCGATCTGTTCTTCCTTTCGGCCACCCCATTCTGCTATGGGTTATGGGGTGTCGTCAATTCTCATTTAATACCTTCTGTAGCACAGAAGTCTTTAAACTATTGGGAGACATACTCTCCACTATTGTCGCTACGCAAGGCTTTTATTTTCTTTCCAGATTCTTTCTCTGCCAAGGTTTTAAACTCACAAAACCTCAAGAAGGTCTAATCCTTATTTTGAATAAAGTAGATCCAGCATCTACGAGAAAAATCATCAATAAAAATAACATAGTACCTTTGTTTAGTGGTGGAGGCTGTAGAGAAAGGCCCACAAACATCTGAGTGAACTCGCTCCAGGATTGCTCCAGATCTACTGTCTCGATCCGAAAAGGAAGATTTTGTATACTTACCCAAGGTACAACCTTTGCATGTAGTCGTCTACTCATGTTTTCCCTTGGGTAATCCGGTAGAAATCTGCTGCATGATCTTCAGGGCTCCATGGTGCAAGTGGCCTAGTCTTCTATGCCATAGCTCGCCAACATCTTGGCTCTGCACCATCTCAGCTTTGGAACTCAAAGCAGCACAATCATCTACCTCCAGCTTGTAGAGATTCTTGACTCGAATCCCTATTCGCTTTGTCTGTCCAGTACCGATATGCCTCAGGAATACCTTTCCTTTACTAAAGACTACATCATAGCCTTTATCTTCTAGCTTAGCGACAGACACAAGATTCTTCTTCAAACTTGGTACATACTTTACATCAGTCAGGGTGAGGAGAGCTGCATGCTCCCTCTGAAACAAAACCATACCTTCACCTGAAACATGGTACTTTCCATCATCGCCTCTCGATCTGCATCTAGAGATCCTTCTCCTCCAAGGTAGTAAAAACATTCTTGTCACCTGACATGTGGAATGAAGCTCCACTATTTAGGTACCACACACATCCCACCATGGATGAAACCGTGCATGCAATAAGCAAGCAATCCAACTCAAATTGTGAGGCTAGTGCCTCATCATCAGATCCCTTTGAGGAACCCTTATTGGATTTCTTCTATGGACAATTTGTAGCATAATGGCCCACTTCATGACAATGAAATCATTGCACTTTCGATTTTTCAACCTTCTTCCCACCATGGGAAGAACTGGATTTGGGATGGGACGCCTTCCCTTTCCCTTTCCTCGCCTTACTCACTAAGGCTAGATTTTCCTCATCATCTTGCTTCGTTGAGGATCCATCTCTGGTGCTTCTTCTTATTTCCTCATGCATCAGATCTGACCAAAGTCGTTCCCAATCTGGCAGTTTTTCTCTTCCATTAACAGAGACTTGGTAGCTATGCCAGCTCTTAGGAAGACCGAGGAGTGCAAGACTCACCATGTCATCATCAGCGGTAGTGATCCCTACACTTCCAAGCTCATCCCTGCAGGTGGCGAGCTTGTTTAGATATGTAGAGATCGTGTCACCCTTTTAACACTTGATCTTACGAAGTTTGTCTTTCAGTGCCAACTTCCTCTGATCGCTGCTATTTTGATATAAATCTTTCAATGTTTTCCACATCGAAAACGGAGTCTCCTTCCCATGAGGCTCGAGACAATATGATCTCGAACTCCCTCCAGGAGGATTCTCCTTGCTCTAGCCACACATTTCTTCCATTCTACCAATTGAGTAGCATCAGTCGGCTTGGGGACTTCTTGAACAATGAAGTCATTTAGACCGTTATCCTCTAATACTGCCTCCATGTGATCCTTCTAGGCTATATAATTCGAGCTGCCATCGAGGGCATACTTGAGTCTTAAACCACTAAACACCATAGGTGAAATTGAGATGTGATAAGAACTCGATTTTGATATTCAGGAACCAAACTTCGAACTTCTCCTTCTTATATACAATTCTTCACCTTGATCACCTTTGCTCCGATACCATGTAGAAATTCCCACTGTAGATCAACAAATTATGCAATATACTAAAACACAATACAAGATCTACTTCTACAACACTTTGCAGAAGCTTAATCGAATTGAGCAAGATCAAGAGAACACATATAACTGAGAATGAGAAATCATTCACACATAACACAGAAGAAATATCACGGGGAAAGCCTCAGCCTAAAACCCCAACTTTGTATTATCATACAATTGGAAATATGTTCAAGTTACAAAAAGAATCAGCTCTCAAGCTATCTTGCTCCCTCTGCAATCAAACAATATAGCTCACAGACTGAATAGACATAGTATATGTCCTCCTCAAGCCCTCCAAGCCTCCTATTTCCTTGCGCAATTTTTCTTGGGGTCCAATGGTGTCACGTGTGTGAATTGGCCTCATCACACTCACTAAACTTGAAGAAGTAATTGCACAATCCTCAAGGAAAGAATTCCTTTTGCATGCAAGGAATATTCACAATGGAATATTCTAGCAACTAATAGTACACTGCCCCTCCATCTGATCTCAACTGGGTCTCTATCTGAACTGACATACATGAGTTATTTATGAGAGAATACTTAGTTATCTGAAGTGTAGTAGTTACATGCATGCAAGCATTAACTAGCTAAACTTACATTAATTCAACAAATTGTTTAAATTAATCTAACTGGACTTGACTCAGTTAACCAAGTCAAGTAATTACAACTCAATATTACAACTCATCCTTATCTCTTTAACTGATGGATAAATTCCTCAATTAATGGAGAAATTGTTGCATGTCCCCACATAGACTTCAAGTTTGATTTTCCTTAACTAATTAACTCAATATGAATTAATTAATTATTCTACAAATTGCTGCTAAGATCAAATTTGAATTTTACTTCACTATTTTAGTTTCGAGATTGACTAAAATAGGAAGGTATCCTGAAATGCTATTTATAGGATGCTATTTTTAGCACTTCCATTTTTCCATCCACTGTTGCTAAGATCAACATTGGCTAAACTGTTATTTATAACAGTGTTGTTTTTAGCAATTCTATTTTTAACATTTCTTGTTTCTATTTTCAACATCAAGGACTGGTGGGAAACCTACTATGAATAGAAGGGTGAGAGAGAACCCTCACTATTTTCAATCGCACCCACTTAAAAAAATTTCCGAGACACCATCAAGGAATAATATTACTCTGTTAGTAGATATGAAGATAAATACATAAAGTGGACCACATTGTGGCAGGGATAGGACCAAGATGTGTCATAGTTCACAAATATTTTTCATGCCTTTCACACGATGTTGGGTATCAAGTATTCTGAGTGGAATTTGGTACTCAAGTAATGCGACTATCTACACAGGTACATCAAGGATGAGATGGATTTCTTGTCCATATCCTCGCTTTGAATCGCCTATCGATATGTTGTTAAGATCGAGCAAAAATTTAAACAGAAGAAACGAGACTTTGGATCTACAAATCTAAAGCAAGGGAAAGGTGCCTCCAAACCGTAGAACAAAGGAAAAAGATAAGGCAGGGAAACCCATGACAACCCGTTGAAGTTGCAAGCAAAGAACCACACCATGAAGACAAAGAAGGACATATGGAAATGGTGTGAGTTCCATAAGAGCCCCACTCACAACATAAGTGAGTGTTGAGCTAAGAAGACACTAATGACCAAGATAGAAGGTTCTGAATTAGATGCATCTTCCGACTTTGAGTTAGAACTCGACAAGGGGAATGACAAAGGGAAGCATTTGATTGATGTGGAGCCTAGAGCCACCGTTGCCACTACCAAGATCCAAAATATTGAGCCTGAAGATCCAGAGGAGGGGGAGCATCTCTTCCACTCACAGATATGGGTGAACGGTTCTCCACTACAATTCATTGTCGACAACGGAATCCAAAAGAACCTCATTTTGGCATAGGTCATGAAGTAGTTGGACCTACCGACTACACCACACCCATAGCTGTACACCATTAGGTGTCTTCACCAAGGACAGGATCTCCATGTTAGCCAACATTGTTGCCTTCCCTACAACATCAAACCCTTCACAAATGAGGTATTATGTGATGTTGCTCCTCTTGAATTTTTTGATGTATTATTAGGCCAACCATACTTGTGGAAGTGTCATGTTGTGTCTGAGTATAGGCCTTGCACTATTATTATTTCTTTAGGAAATATGTTAAACAGGATTATGAAGGTAACACCACCTACCGCCATCTCTTTAATCTTTGTGAAGAAATGTAGTAAGATAATTTCCCAGATTGGGAAATTTGTCTTCCTTATGATTTTCGCTTAGGGAAAGAAGAAGATTGTGGCCACATCCAAAACCTCTAGACAGGGATCCTCTACACAGCTACAAAAGATGGACAAGGTCGTGGAGGAGTACAGGGACATATTCACCTCACCCACAAGGGTAACCCTACACTTCCAGCTCAAGCACTCCATCGATCTAACCCTGGGCACACCGCTACCCAACGAGTTGATCTATCAATGCTTTGTTCTGGAGAATGATGAAATCAAGAGGCAGGTTAAGGAGATATTGCAGAGAGGGTACACTAGGAAAAGTTCATCACCTTATGGGAGTGCGATCGTGTTGGTACAGAAGAAGGGCGAGACCTGGAGACTCTATATTGACTATCAAGTGTTGAATAAGATCATTTTCTCGAATAGGTATGCAATCCCACAGATTGATGACCTTCTGGACCAGCTCAAGGGGGGAAATATTTCAGCAATATTGAATTGAATTCTGCTTATCATGAGGTACCAATCGAACCATTTGATGTGTGGAAGACTGCCTTCAAATCCAAGCAGGGCTGTTTCAAATGGCTGGTCATGCCTTTTGGGTTGATGAATTCCCCCACAACCTTCATGAGGCTAATGGACGACATATTTCGGCCCTTCACCATCTCATTCTTGGTAGTGTATTTGGAAGATATCCTAAGCTTCAGGCAGAGTTGAGAAGAGCATTGTTGGCTGAGGGGGCTTGACCCAGGTTCAATGTTAACTAGCCAAACAAATCCCTACACTACTGGCACTTTCGGCATCAGCCCGCAGAGTACGGAGTGAAGTCTCACCCAAAGTAGTATGGGGGGATGTTGGAACCAAGTTTCCACACCCTGAGATGGTCGTGATGTTGTTTAATTCCCTCTATCCCTGCCTTCGCGCAGGTTGCTTCACTCTAGGGCTTGCAAGACAAACCCTATGTTCCATTCTTCAATACCTCTGCGAAAGGGTATGATCGTCCTTCGCATAGCCCGAGCTTGTTGTTCAGGTACTTTCACGCTGTTATGGCGATGTGTTGTACAAATTCCCCTATTAATGTAAGTGCCTTGCTTATCTTATCAAAAAATTCTAGTTATCCCCGTGTAAACAAATATTTGTGTATGCATTCAGTTATTCAATGTAATTTCATTCATTCGCGCACCATATAAGCATAATAAAGAAAATTCATAATAATATATCAAGATGCATGAACAAAAAAAAGACACAGAAATTGCTGAATATATCTCTTTATTAATATCTTCCAAGTGGTTACAACCTTTGTCTGCCCTGCGCCTGTAGGGACCTGCGCACTCAGCTGCGGACTTCTACCCTAGGCCTTTGCGCACTCAGCTGCAGAGCATCTACCTACCCTACAACCCAAGACTTAGACTTCTTGATCTAAAGCTATGACTCTCTTACATCCTCTATCATTGTCTCTCTTTCAAACTACTTAGAGCTTAGCTCTTTTTATACAATCCCATGGTCCACGGACCATGGGTAAATCTCTTACAATTGACTTTTCTTCACAAAACTAAGGGTGGACTACCCTTTATGACACATAACACCTTCGCGCTCTGTGACCACAAAATGCAGAGTCTTTACAATAATATTACAAAACTTGACTTAAACATGGGCTTTTAGCCCCAAAACTGCCCTTGGGGATCCCACTCCCAACAGGCCTCCAACACAAAAATCGTGAATTTCCCTTAAATCACTCGCTAGGCGTGGAAAAAAATCACTTGTTTTCATTAATGGCGGCAAATCCAATTTATATGCCACTATCCCCACTATTTTTAAAATATGAAATGGTACACAAAATCTTGGTGCTAACTTACCACAAGACCTAATATTTAGTGAACTTTTCCTTGGCCGATGTGGATATAAACATGTTCCCCCACTTGGAACTCCTTATGCATTCTCTGTTGATATGCATAGATACTTTTCCTGTCTTGAGCTACTTTTAATTTCTTCTTGATAACAATTATTTCATGTTCCATTTGCTTCAGCGCATCAGTTCCAAGAATCATAATGTTCACTGGAACATTCCAACCGATGGGTGTATTAAATTTCCTACCATGTAGAGAAAAGGACTAATTTTTAATGAATTCCGGTACCCATTGTTATAGGAAAAATCTACCAAAGGTGGAAAATATTCCCCCCTCTTTGGTTGATGCATGATATACATTCTTAGCATGTCTTCCAACGCTTTTTTTACCCTTTCATTCTATCCATCCATTTGAGGATGATACATTGTAATGAATGCTAACCCGATTCCAAAACTAGCAAATAACTGTTTCCAAAACATTGAGGTGAACTTGGCATCCCTATCCGAGATGATATTTTTGGGTACACCATGTAATCTAAATATTTGTTTCATGAAAATATGATAAATATCAATTTTCTTGTGGGTAGACTTCATAGCTACAAAATGAGCTACTGTACCAGCTTATCTAACACCACCATTATGGCACCATGTGGCCTAGATATCATTGGAAGCCTTGTGATGAAGTCCGTAGAAATGAATTCCCACTTCCATTAGGAATAGACATTGGTTGCAACAATCCCATCAGACATCTACATTCCACCTTCAATTGCTAGCACTTCTAACATTTTATAATATACTCAACAACATTATTTTTCATGCCTATCTAGTAGTACATATTTTTCATATTTGTTATCATTTTATGATAACCAGGATGAATTGAATATTGAATTTTATGAAATTTGTCAGAGATGAGCTTCTTATATACAACCCACCTTTGAATTGCAACATCCCATCCTTCGTGAGCTAGTAATTATTACTCAATATTCCTCTTGGCTCTGTTTGCAAGCAATATTATTTTACGTGCTAGCAATGCTCATCTTGCTACATTGCTTCTTTAATATTTTCTTTGATGTCAACTTCACAAGTAATTATGGTTGCCACATGAGCCACTTGTAGTCTTCTATTAAGTGCATATTCCACTTTGTTTTCCTTTCCCTCGATATCTCTGAATTTGAAATAAAATTTATTGATCAATACTATCCACCTTTCCTATGCTGCATTTAGCTTGGGTTGTTCAAATAAATGCCTCAACCCTCCATGATTTGACATAGTTGTTTTTCTTTCAATGGAGTTAATGTCTCCACATTTTTAATGCATGCACTATCACTGCTAACTCCAAGTCATGAGTGACATAATTTTTCTCATGCTTATTCATCTTCCTTGATTCATAACAAGGCATATATCCTTCTTGCATTAGGAATGCATCAATCCCTTCTTTGTAGGCATATCTGCACATCCCAAAACCCTTTTCTGGGCCTTCTATTCTCAATATTCATGCATGTGTGAGTAGATGTTTTAACTACTCAAAGCTTGCTACACATTTTTTCCATTGGAATTTAGTCCCTTTTCTCTACAATGTTGTGATTGGATGTATGCTATTTGAAAATTTATGAATGAACCTCTATAATACCCTACCAATCCCATGAAATATTTGAATTCCATCACATTCTGAGAATTAGGCCACTCCATGATGGATTTGATCTTCTCAAGATCCACTATTACTCCTTCCTTGGAAACAATATTTCACAAGTACTAAAATTATGATTGAAATAAATCACACTTGTTGCATTTGGCATAAATCTTGTGCTCTCTCAAGAGTTGTAAAATTGTTGCCAAATGTTCTTCATGTTCCTCCTTGTTCTTAGAATAAACCAAGATATTGTCTACAAATACCAACACAAACTTGTCCAAATATGGACTAAGAAAATTATTCATCAAACACATAAATGTCGTGAGAGCATTGGTGGGTCCAAATGGCACCACCACAAATTTATAGGGCCCATACCTAGTTTTGAAAGCTATCTTGTGGGTGTTTTCATCCTTAATTCATACTTGGTGGTACCCTGACCTCAGGGCTATCTTTGAGAACATTGCAGCTTCTCTTATTTGGTCAAATAGGTCATCAATCGTCAACAAAGGATACTTATTCTTGATTATGGATTTATTGAGCTACCTATAGTCAATGCATAGTCTCAATGTGTTTTCCATCTTCTTTACAAATAGTACTGGACCTCCCTAGGGTGACACATTGGGTATGATGTATGCCTTTTCCAATATTTCTTTTAATTGTACTTTTAGTTCCATTAGCTCTGGTGTACTCATGTGATAGAGATATTTTGACACTAGTGTCGATCATGGTAACAATTCAATTGAGAAATCAATTTCCCTTCTTCGTAGTAATCCTGAGATTTCCTCAAATAACATGTCATTGAACTACTTTAAGATTGGATGTTCTTCCATCCTATCTATATCAACTTCTGATTTGTTGGTCACTTAGACAATGTAAAACTCACACCCCTTTCAGTTGTATCTCTTCATGTGTAGCACTATTAATTTCCAAATAGTCACGTGTTTCCTCATTCCTTCTAGTGCCACACTTTGTTGTTTGTCATTAATACATTCCATGGACTTGTTGTAGCAATCAATTTTAGTTTTATGGCCCACTAGCTAGTCCATGCTGACTAGCACGTTATATCAACTCAATGGTAGCATGTTCAGATTCGCATATGTGGGCATGTCATTTATCACTACTAGGCATGATGTCACCACATCTTCAACTTGTCTCTTCATTCCCATGGCTAGCTCAACTAAACAAGACTTTTAATGAGCTATCTTCTGTAATGCACACTTCTCAACAAATTTTGGGCTAACATAACTAAAATTATAACCTAGATCAATCAAAATCAAAATAGGCTAGTTATTAACTATACCTTCCACCTCAATCACTAATGCTTGGTGATTGGATTACTTGTTGTCCAATGTGACATATTTTTGGCACATTTTGAGCCACGTCATTCATAATCTTTGCTTCTTACACATTGAACAACCTTGGAAATTCTGCTATCGTTGAGGGAAATCTCTTTTCCTGTGGTTTTCTCCACAAGTCCAACACTACATAAGCCCTCCTTTGAACCTCTCAAATTCTTCTCCGACAAGCTTATAAGATTTATCTCTATTAGAAGTAATATATTGCTGCTCAAATTCACCCTTGAAAAGGGTCGTAAACTTCACATTTCTTCCTCTTAGTTGATGTCTTGTAGTTTTCTTCCCTTTTCCTCTAAATTTGGGCTTTCATTTTTATTTACAAACCATTCTAGACTTAGTCCTATGCTTGGATTATTCATAGTAATATTTCATCTTTCAAATGGTGTCCTCCAAAGATTTGGACTCATCAAACTCTATTATGTCCCTAAATTATTGTGGCAAACCACTGAGATATCTATGGATCTTTACCTTCTTATCCTTGATGTAAGGAACATACCTCAATAGTTTCAAGAATATGGTTTTATATTTAACAACTATTAAATGCTCTAATTTGTTTTCATAAAACCACTGGGCCTTGTCATAGTACCTTTCAGATAGGTACTTATCCAAGAAGTATCTCTCAAATATCCTCTAGGAAAAATCCATTGTCCCAATATTCTTGACATTCCTCAGGTCTTCCCACCATATGTAATCTTTTCCCCTCAAGCTGAAAATGGATACTCTTACCTTCATATCCTCTAAGTAATTGTGTATTGTGAAGTACTTCTTCATTCCTAGTAGTCATGCTTCTGCTTGTTTTTCTTTCTTGATCTCTCCATCAAATGCAATTTGTTTTTCCTTCTTAAATTCATAAAATATCTATTCCTTCTCTTTCTTTTTCTACTAATGATGTCTCCCAGTGGTAGCACTAGGTAGTTTCTCATGACCATTTTCTCCCCTTTTTGGAGTACAGACTGGAGTTTCTCCTCTCACTATAAATTTATTTGTCCCCATATGTCTTCTCTTAGATATGCTTCCCTCTGTACCATCAGTCCTTAATTCATTCTTCTCAAGTCTTTATGGGATTTTCTTGCCTTTACCCCTTCCTAGGAAGCTAGTATCTATATCATGTTGCTTTTGACTTTGTAGATTTGATAGGCTCTACAATATTTGCCTTTACTTCTTCTTACATTTCCTGAGCTACAACAATATTTTCATTATAAACCTTATAACTTCTCATATCAACTCTTATACTTCTAAGGGTGTTCATCCAATCATGAGATCCTTCCTCTCTCATTTTTCCAATTGACCCTTACTCCTCGCATTGTTGGAATTTACCAATGTTATACTATGCCATTTCAAAGTGTGTTCCTTCATTATGGGAATTTTGAGGTCTAAAATGGGCCTCCTAAGAAAAATGTACAACCAAAATAAAATTTATAAAAACCAATAGGATTCAAGATGATGATGTCAACCATGGGGGATGATTCACCATTTTTGGAGTAATAAAGTAAAAAATAAAATAAAATAATAAAACTATTTTTTCAACTCGTTTTTTAAACATATCTCCCTAAGGTTTTACTCAAATTTTGAGCGAAAGTACTCGTTGGATGCAAAATTTGATTCCTCATTCAAGGAGTACCAATGTTGCATACTTTTGATGGACCCTACTACACAAAAAATGAGAAATACATGAAAAAACGTGATTGCAATCACGTTTTTCATGTATATCTCATTTTTTGTGTAGTAGGGTCCATTGAAATTATGAAACATGGACCCATGTTTCATACTTTCGATGGACCCTACTACATGAAAAATGAGATATACATGAAAAACTTGATTGCAATCAATTTTTTTCATGTATTTCTCATTTTTTGTGTAGTGGGGTCCATCAAAAGTATGAAACATGGGTACTCCTTGGATGAGGAATCAAATTTTGCATCCAACGAGTGTTTCCACTCAAAATTTGAGTAAACCCATAGGGAGATAAGTTGAAAATATGAGTTGAAAAAACAATTTTTTCTTTTTTCCCTCTAAACTTTGATGATGTAATTTAATCTTATTTTATTATTTACACTATTATTTTATAATTTCCTTAGGAGGCCCATTTTAGACCTAAAAATTCCCCTAGTGTACTATCTTATTAGTTCTATGTCCTCTCTACACACATAACCGCTAGTTGAAATCCAAAATAATAGCATATTGAAAATGAGTAAAATATCATATCAATAGACATATTAGTCATGTTTTAAGAATCAACATGCATGCACATACACAAAAAATAGCAGTTAGTCATTAAATTTTAAAATACTTCCATAATTCTTAATAGAGTCCTTCTCTTTTCTTAACTAAGGCCCATTTAGTCCAAGCGTTGAACCTAGGTCTTCTGATACCACAATATAATGATAACTCCCACCCCCTTATGTTAGTCTAGTATGAATGAGAGGTGTTATTTTTAACCAATCCAACATCCATGGTATCATTATGGAAATGGGGTTGCAAATATTGTTCCCACCCAAAGTGTGCATAAATCACTTTGGATAACACCATCACACCCAACCCATCAAGAGATTTTTGGTGATATAAATTTTACCTCAACCTGACCTTTAGATTGAAAGTTATGTCCATTTTCAATTTGACCCCTTAACCCTTGCCATATCAACAAATACTACAACGTGGTGCCCCGATTATCCACGTGACATTGCCACATCACTTGTGGTCTACCGTGGCTCCCACCATGTCATCATGCAACACTTTAGGTATGCTCCATTCGAAAACCTACGTGGTGTGACATAAACACTCTCATTAAGTTACCAGGGAAAGTTCCCATCTACTGCATCCGATAGTCCACATGGCTCATGGCACCACCTAGCATCAACATCATCTAACTCCTCGTCACCCATCTCCTCCATGTCTTTATGACATCAGGGTGATGTCAACCTATCATGTTTCATCCCCTTTCAGTGCTATGTGTCACCCAAATTCCTACCCTTTTTCCATCCAAAGGGGATATTCTATCTACCATGTGTCACACTGTTAGCATGCCACATCACCAACTTTTCCACGTCGAATGTCCACTTTCTTTGAAAATCGCACTTAGTGTCCACATAGCCTAACATGGCCTAAGTGGAACCTACCATCTCAACATAAGTTAAGGGGTCTGGTGGGCTCCAGTATTGTAGCAATAATGCTGCAACTCCTGGGACTCCCTTCTTTACTTTTATCAACCCAGTAGTTCGTAACAAACTTGGAAGCGACGGTGCTGTATGCACAAGTACTAGCTCTTGCCGCAGCTGTCACTTGGTCAGCTGGCACAATTCTACTAGGGGCTTAAGCCAACTTCTATGAGCTCTTAGAAGAAGCTTTTTAACTGATAGATGAAAGCTAACTCAAAGGAAGCTAATCTACTTGCGAAAAGAAACTGAAATCCAAAAAGTAACGCAAACCCTAGCAAACCCTAATTCTACCAGCTAGTCCTACTGATGCAAGAAGGAAGATGTAAGCTACTGAATGAGATGCCATTGACTTCTAAGAAGATGAAATGCATGTATCTAAGCTATGTCTACAGCAGAATATAAAAGAACCGTCTTTTTGTATTTTTGAATAGGTTGTCACAATTATCATGCATGCAATTTAATTGTTTTTGACTGTGCAGAGGTTGATTGTCGAGAGGAAATGCTTGGAAGAGGTCAGGAAGGTTCAGAGAGGGCCTAAGGGGTCCCTAACACCCTTCCAGAGAGTTTCACAGAGTTTGTCTATCAAGAAACCTCATTCGTGAGCTTCTACAGGAAGTCTATAGGGGTTCTACAGGATGTTTCGAGAATTTCTACAGGATGTTCTTAAAAGAGGATTTTGGAGAATGGATGGAGGGAAAAAGGTGGAGGAATGAGTATGGAGGTGAAATAGGGGTGTAGGGGAGTTCAATACTTGGAGGATGGAGTCGAGGAGTGGCGCAAATGGTGAGATTTGTTCAAGGAGGGATGAAACGATGTTGCACAAGAAGATGAGAATCATGGCAAAGTAAGCAAATGAGGTAAATGTAAGGTAAGGGTTCTGAGTGAAGGATGAAACAGGTAGGTTGGATGGAGTATGTGCAGGTAAGGAAGGGTAATAGGTACTATGTAAGTGGTTTTTCAAACTGAACAAACAAACACTTATAAAACCTATGACCTAGTTACTTTACTCTATTCTGACCTAACTAACAACAAAAGGAAATGAACAACAGTTTATTCGAAATGAAATGCATGAACTAACTTATGCCACTAAGAAATCATCAACTGAAGCATTTAAACACTACTAATATCAGCATCTACAAAAGAGGATTCCAACACTAAGAATTGCATGGCAAAGCAAAACAGTGTTTTTGTTGGCAGCAAAGTCACATTGGTCCCAGCTCATGATTCCACTAAGGGGGAGGTGATATCCAAGGTGTTTGGTAGCCTTTTTCTAAAGATCTTCCCTATGATCAACCTATCAAGAAAATCTGAACATGAAAAACCTTTTTAATCATCAAAAGCAACCTAAACAACAACACAATATTTAATCTAAATAGCAGATTTTACTCTAAGAATGCAGCAAAGACACATGAAAGTAAACAAAGGAGGTACTGGGCGCTTGAGATGGGCCCAACCCCAAGAGCTACAGCCTCCTAAGAGAGATTTAGAGCTGGTGCAAAGTTGGATTCATCTTTATTGATCAAAAGAAATGTTACATTCCAAAAACTATCCACAAGGAGAACTTGAAAATGTGTTCAAAGCAAAGCTAATCTACTGCCTAAAAATCGAACTACAAAATGACTACAAAATGACTAACTACTGGCTACAAAATGACTAACCACTCGCTAACCAAAATGAGGCCCTAAGCCTTCTTATTTATACAAATTGAGGACCCCAACAGTCCTCGTAAACTTTAGGGACTCGGCTGCCCAAAACTTGTAGTTAACAACAGTCCTACTTGACTTGCTTGGCTACCCTTGTGCTAATTGATTTGGTGGCCCTTGAACTCCGAGTTGATGGTGGAGAATTCGAGGTAAGGGCCCATAAATGAAGGGAACACCTTCCTAAAAATACTCTCCACGAATTTGGCTGCCAAGTGCTCATTTCAACCATTGACTTTGTCTCCAAATTGACCAAAAAGGCTACACAAAGCACACATTAGACTTGTTGGCATAATGACTAACCCAATTCACTCTATTAGCATAAATATAATCAAAACATGCAATAAAATAATGATAATGGTGGATTAAGTCGAATTAGGAGGTTGAATGGGCCCAAATAATCATCCATTTTTGGGGCTCATCAGGGTCCCAGAGGGTTGCGCCCTTCATACAATTCAACGTTCTATTTTATAATAAATTTTGGGTTAATTGCGACCTTTCACATTACTCAACACATATATGCTACCCGAGACATGAATATATTCATCCCAAAAAATCATGGATTTACCATCCCATAGAAAAATATCTTCATTCATCGAGACATACATATATTCATCTCCACTCATAGCTTCTGTCAATAGTGATAAACAAAACTTGACAATGGAGGCACGGTGTGACAAGAATTCTCATGTGAGGTAGTAGGAATTTCTTTGTCCCACACTTTCCGTCAACTTTGTGACTTCTATTAACACCAAACGTCTCTACAAAGAGATACTATAAAACATAGTCGAGGGTTTCAGATCCATAGTCACATGGACCTGGCCATGTAAAACCACGTTAGTACCACGTGGCACCACAAAACTACTGCCACATGTCAGGTATATTTGGATGAATCAACATCCAAGGACATCCATTCCAATTTCCCTGGCGGTGCCACATTAGCGTACCATCCACTTCACATGTCCACATTGGCTAAGGCCAAAGGCTTTTGTATTTCATTAAAACATACCCTTCACTATTCAATGAGAATTCTCACCTTGGTATGATTGTGCAAGTATATTCAATCATATGAAAGGAGATGCAACCAGTGGAGGATGGAAGAAAAGAGTGGTTGCATGCCTCCTCAACAGACTTCAAGCTTCAAATCCCTCTTCATAATCGATTCTGGCCTACCCAATGGCTCTACAGGATGTTTCTGGTAAAAATACAGAACTTCTTGTAGAAAGTCCTGTAGCTTCCTGTAGAAGGTTGAACCATGACTAAATTGTGTTCGAACCCTGAAAAATGAGTGTTCATGGAGGGGATGGATGTGAGGATGCTTGGGAACTTGGTAGGGACCCTTCTGCTTGTGTTGGGAGGCCCCCTTTCCGCATTGTGTTCCTGCAACCTACAACAGTTTCCAGGGATTAAACTATTGTTTCTTCCAACACTTCTTTTTCGGATGGACAGTTTAGTATCCTAGTTCCCCAGATGATGAGAAGTTTAGTGGCAGCATTCTTCAAGTGCATGATTGGGTCCTGTTACCCCTCAAAATGCAGATGTGTTTTGATCTTTGCAGAGGCATTCTTTCCAGCACACAATAACTTCATATACAGGGTGATATTGGAAAATGAAGTAGCAGTATGCCCGAGTAGCAGATGGACACAAAAAGATAAATCCAATGTTTTTATAAGTCCATATGTCTGAGATGTTTTGTTAAGCATAAGAAGGCACCTTGAAGATTCTGGGAGATATTTCAGATTTGGAAAAGTTCAAATCAGATTTTGAACAGGGTGCAGAATTATACCAGCTTACAGAGGAGCACTTCCATGAGACTTTTGACTTTTTCCTTCTTCTTTTTTTTGCTGTTTTTGAATCAAAGTCAGAGTCTAAACCAACACATATATTTCAATATGTATGGTGCAAGCTTCTGCAAACAAATCAGCAGTGATGGAGGATTATAATACATGTAGAAAACACAAATATGAGCGTTTCTTTTTATTGGAGTTGTTCTTGTATGATTGGGCAGATTTGAAGTTGAAGAGACATTGTTTTGAGAGAAGTGGATGCTGTTTTCCCTTCAGTTCCAGATCAAAAAACTGAAAGGAATTTTTTTGTTGGTCTATGTAGCCCCTGATTTCACATGTCTAGGTGCAGTTCTTTAGCCAATTTATATGGTATTTGAGTGCTGTTTGAAGAGGAGCATATGAGGCGCTTTTTGGAAGACCAAGCACAATATCTACACCAGGAGATGGGGCATGTCTGTGATAGGAGTTATAACCAGCAGCCTGGGCACATTTTCTAGGGTTGTTATGTGCCTTAGTTACAACATAAAAGGGAGCATTCTTAACCATTGTTTCTGATGCCTGCTGACTGGGTAGAGGGAGCGCACTACTTCAGATCTGCTTTACCCATTTGCTGTGATGCCCCTTATTTCAGGCATTAAAACAGATTCTATTAGCAAGTGTTTTTCAAGCAGATTCATGCATGGTCACCCTCCAATTCAAAACAGCTCAATTCACCACCTTTTTGGAGTATATCATACATGGAAGAGTGTTTTCGATCCTACCTTTCTCGGGACTCCAAATTTGTCGAAGAAAAATCCATTTTCTCTGCTTTTGAAAGCTGTGTCGTACTTCCTGGAGAACTTCTTCCTGTAGAACGCTGATAAGCAGGAGGCTCTCTAAAAGAAAATGGCCAAGAAAGCTTGGTTTGTTGCTATGGAGCTTGTTGCAGCTGCAAGGATGATGATAAACTAGAAACAATAGCTGTGAGAGTTCAATTGGTTGATTATGAAGATTTTCGTTGATGAAGGGTGAGCTGGCCAACTACACGTTGGCCCCATGCAGACTGTTGGTCCCCACTGCAGTGTTTAACTATTTGTTCTTTGCCTGTAATCACGTCCATCAATCACGCTGAAGTTTAAACGGTCACCACTGCCTGTTTCCAGATTTCCTCCTGAGATGGCTGAGCACACGTGTCGTATCCACCCACCGAGTGTTGTTGAACTAGATGAGGGTGGCCAGTTGGCTGGCCACTGATTCTTTTAACCACAACCATCTCATTGTTTACACAGTTTTCAAATTACATTCATGCAATCAGAGGAACGAGTTTAGTCACGTACCTGGAAGTCGTGCGTGGTTTCTATGAAGTGCTGAGATCTTTCATTTGCTGCATGCATTTGGTTATGTTGTTGCATGGTGGCTTGGTTGATGATTCATGGTTGTTTTCCTTGTGTAGGTGTCCTTTGACCAGATCTAAGCTACAGGCATTTGTTTCCACGTTCAAATCTGCACCTTCAAGCTGCTGCTGCTGGATTTTCACAAGACCGGAACTTGTTTTCGCCATTGCTCCCAAACGGTAAACCGGATCGATCTGAAACTTGTTGAGCACGTTCCTATCATCATTATGCACCTCCCATAGCAAAATTGCGATCAATGGATGCACAGATTTCAAGAAAAATAGAAAATGGCTGAATATTTCAGAGATCAATTTCTCGAAAACCGTGCATCGGAATTGGCTGAAACTACTTGGGTAGGTTACTATCACCCATATGCATCTCCCCATGAAACAGGTTTTGAAACGGATGCACGGATATGGAGAAAATGCAAAAATGGCTGATGGTGATGGAGGCTGATTTCTTGGAAACCGTGCACTGGAATTGGCTGAAACTGCTCAAGCATGTTGCCATCACCCCTGTATGATTCCCCGTAAAACGGTTTTTCAAATGGATGCATGGTTTTCAAGTTAGGGCAAAAACAAATTCTGTTCTAGGTATTTTTGCTTCAAAGCATTCTGCAGTTTTGTTGCATGGTAAGAAAAATGAACTTGGGCTGTGATGCAGGTATGGAGATGATGGAGGAGGAGTTTGAAGATTGCAGGAGGGCTTCTGAACCCTTGAGGAAGCTACATTGTTCGCCAAACCGCCTTTTTGAAATCCATTTCTAGCTTCCTACAATTTCTACAGGAACTTCCTGTAAAAGCACAATGAGGTGGAAAAATGATGGAGAAAGGCGAGGGATGGACACAGAGGTGCTTGCAGGCCTAACCAATAGATTCCCACCATCAGATTCCCTTTTAAAATTGAATTTGGTTCGTCTAAAGGTTCTATAGGATGTTTCCTGTAGAAATTCAAAACTTCTTGTAGAAGGCACAAAAACTCCTTTGTCTTTGTTTTGAGTGATCCTCTTGACCCGCAATGTCCTTCTTGCAAACTACAATTATTCAATGGAAATTATCTTTATTTTTCTTTTTCTTTTTCTCTTTTTTTTGAAAAACAACTAGGGCGCCTCATGGAGGTTTTCACCCTAATTGCCTGCCCCGGGCGCCTCCAAGGGAGGTTTTCACCCAGAGATCTTATTCTCTTTTCTCTTTTTTCCCAGCCCATTGACCGCCTCATGGAGGTTTTCAATCAATGATCCAATCTAAGGCGCCTCTGAGGAGGTTTTCACCTTAGATTTTTATTTTTCTTCTTATTTTCAATTTTTTTCTTTTTTCCCTTTTTTCTACCCTACCCTACTTGAAAAACAAAATCATTTTCAAGTATAAGAATACTTCAAATGGAGCCATGTGCACATCGAGATTAGAGATAAAATGATGTGGCGGCTTGAAATGCATGCTTTGACAGCTATCCAGATCTCAGAGACCAAATGATTTGACTTTGAAGGGATCAAACATAGCTGAGGAAGAGAGTACTGCTGCAACTTAGTGACTGTCTGGAACCATGTCTCAATATAGCTTTGATATCCTTGGTCCTTTTGCTGATCTGGATCATTCTCCATATCTTCTTCTATCATGACCTTCACATCTTCCTCTTTTTGCTGACTTTTCTCTTGACTACATGGAGGGTTTGATGGTAACCATGAGGGAACTCTCTCGATCTCTGATTTTGATGTCTTCTCTTCATCAAGTGCAGCCCATGGTTCTTTGATCTCTTCTTTTGAATCTTCTTTTGTTGGATGTGGTCCTTCAATGCTTTCAAGATAATCTCTTTTTCGCAATACTCTTCCTGAGCTATGGTGAAGATCATTAAGCTCAAGAGGAGTCATTTGGACATGTTGTGTCTTAGCATTGAAATTGTGTTGAGCTACTCCAATGGACAGGTTTGGAAATGGTGGTATGGGTAGCTAAGTGGGGGCGTAGATTTGAGATGGATGTGGATGGGGTTGTGGTTGGGCAGGCATTTGGGGTTGCCTTGGTGGAGCAGGAGGTGATGGTTGTGGACGAGCAGGTAGTGGAGGAAAAGAAGCGGAAGGAGTGTTGTATTGGGGCCTCCACCCCTGATGAGGTGCATTCCACTGAGGCTGTGGCTGAGCATAAGAGTGAAACGAATGAGCAGCTGGTTGGGCATAATATGGATCTATGAAGGAACAAGGAGGAGGTGTGAACCAGGAAGGATGAGCAGGGGGACCCCAAGAGGGCATGAAAGTGGCTTGATAGGGGTCATAATAGGTCTCGGATGTCCCTTGCAGTCCCTGCTGATAAGATCTAGGTTCATGTGGCCTCCTTTGGTTCATATAGTAGAGTGATTCAGTGGCTCCTTTTGCCCTCTGATATGCAGCTTTGATTCCAGGCAAGGAAGGGCACTGATTCGTAAGATGGTATTCTTCACAGACGAAACACACTTCTAGGGAGTGCATTGGACATTCGTCCCTAGGATGCTTTCTAGTGCACCTGGGATAAAAGATGGCCAAAGCCCTCTTGGCTTCCTCTTGCTTCTTTTGGATCCACAGGGTATCCAATTGCATGGCAAGAAACTGCCTCATATCACTCTTGAAATCTTCCATCTGATCTTTAAATTCATCTTTGGACAAGGTGCTGCTCCCAACATTTCTGCTTGTAGCCATTTTCTCCAGAGGAATGTTTTCTTCTTCTTCTCCCCTAGAGGTTCTTTAAATATGCCTTGATGTCCACCCAGGGGTTCTTCTTAGTCACAACCATCGAAGAAGAGAGAAGGTTGGCTGTGTGAAGCAATGGGGGGTGTTGTGAAAATATTTTTCTGACTTATCTCTACTCCTACAAGGCATGAAATGAAATCTTTTTGGTTGATTTTTGCTTTTTTCTACTTCTACCTGCAAAACTGAAATAGATTGAACTGCAACTAACTATCTTGCGAAAATGAAAATGCGGAATTGAAATGAAAGCGGGAAAGGACTAATCTATTTTGCTCAAATGAAATTGCAGGAATGAAATGCTAAGCTACGCTTGTGGAATTGAAATGCTAATCTACGCTTGCAGAATCGAAATTTCGGAATTGAAATGCTAATCTATGAAAGCAGGAAATGCTAATCTACGTTTGCAGAAACGAAATTGCATAATGGAAATGAAATAAACTACTTAGCAGAAGGTTGTAGTGGAAAATAGAAGAAACGCAGCAATCACCAATACTCTGACACTTCCCCGGCAACGACGCCAAAAAGATGGTGGGCTCCAGTATTGCAGCAATAATGCTGCAACTCCTGGGACTCCCTTCTTTACTTTTATCAACCGGGTAGTTCGTAACAAACTTGGAAGCAACGGTGCTGTATGCACAAGTACTAGCTCTTGCCGCAACTGTCACTTGGTTAGCTGGCACAAGTCTGCTAGGGGATTAAGCCAACTTCTATGAGCTCTTAGAAGAAGATTTTTAACTGATGGACGAAAGCTAACTCAAAGGAAGCTAATCTACTTGCGAAAAGAAACTGAAAGCCAAAAAGTAACGCAAACCCTAGCAAACCCTAATTCTACCAGCTAGTCCTACTGATGCAAGAAGGAAGATGCAAGCTACTGAATGAGATGCCATTGACTTCTAAGAAGATGAAATGCATGTATCTAAGCTATATCTATAGCAGAATTTGAAAGAACCATCTTTTTGTATTTTTGAATAGGTTGTCACACTTATCATGCATGCAATTTAACTGTTTTTTACTGTGCAGAGGTGGATTGGCGAGAGGAAATGCTTGGAAGAGGTCAGGAAGGTTCAGAGAGGGCCTAAGGGGTCCCTAACACCCTTCCAAAGAGTTTCATAGAGTTTTGCTATCAAGAAACCTCATTCGTGAGCTTCTACAGGAAGTCTGTAGGGGTTCTACAGGATGTTCTGAAAAGAGGATTTTGGAGAATGGATGGAGGGAAAAAGGTGGAGGAATGAGTATGGAGGTTAAATAGGGGTGTAGGGGAGTTCAAGACTTGGAGGATAGAGTCGAGGAGTGGCGCAGATGGTGAGATTTGTTCAAGGAGGGATGGAACGATGTTGCACAAGAAGATGAGAATCATGGCAAAGTAAGCGAATGAGGTAAATGTAAGGTAAGGGTTCTGAGTGAAGGATGAAACAGGTAGGTTGGATGGAGTATGTGCAGGTAAGGAAGGGTAATAGGTACTCTGCAAGTGGTTTTTCAAACTGAACAAACAAACACTTATAAAACCTATGACCTAGTTACTTTACTCTATTCTGACCTAAGTAACAACAAAAGGAAATGAACAGCAGTTTATTCGAAATGAAATGCGTGAACTAACTTATGCCACTAAGAAATCATCAACTGAAGCATTTAAACACTACTAATATCAGCATCTACAAAAGAGGATTCCAACACTAAGAATTGCATGGCAAAGCAAAACAACATTTTTGTTGGCAGCAAAGTCACATTGGTCCCAGCTCATGATTCCACTGAGGGGGAGGTGAGATCCAAGGTGTTTGGTAGCCTTTTTCTAAAGATCTTCCCTATGATTAACCTATCAAGCAAATCTGAACATGAAAAACCTTTTTAATCATCAAAAGCAACCTAAACAACAACACAATATTTAAATCTAAATAGCAGATTTTACTCTAAGAATGCAGCAAAGACACATGAAAGTAAACAAAGGAGGTACTGGGCGCTTGAGATGGGCCCAACCCCAAGAGCTACAGCCTCCTAAGAGAGATTTAGAGCTGGTGCAAAGCTGGATTCATCTTTATTGATCAAAAGAAATGTTACATTCCAAAAACTGTCCACAAGGAGAACTTGAAAATGTGCTGAAAGCAAAGCTAATCTACTACCTAAAAATCGAACTACAAAATGACTAACTACTGGCTACAAAATGACTAACCACTCGCTAACCAAAATGAGGCCCTAAGCCTTCTTATTTATACAAATTGAGGGCCCCAACAATCCTCCTAAACTTTAGGGACTCGGCTGTCCAAAACTTGTAGTTAACAGCAGTCCTACTTGACTTGCTTGGCTGCCCTTGTGCTAATTGATTTGGTGGCCCTTCAACTCCGAGATGATGGTGCGAAAGTTTGAGGTAAGGGCCCATAAATGAAGGGAACACCTTCCTAGAAATACTCTCCACGAATTTGGCTACCAAGTGCTCATTTCAACCATTGACTTTGTCTCCAAATTGACCAAAAAGGCTACACAAAGCACACATTAGACTTGTTGGCATAATGACTAACACAATTCACTCTATTAGCATAAATATAATCAAAACATGCAATAAAATAATGAGAATGGTT
This sequence comes from Pinus tabuliformis, assembly GCA_031772625.1. NCBI lineage: Eukaryota > Viridiplantae > Streptophyta > Pinopsida > Pinales > Pinaceae > Pinus > Pinus tabuliformis. The sequence goes on along the minus strand of CM062807.1, from coordinate 558,028,393 downwards.
TATTAAGTCGAAGTAGGAGGTTGAATGAGCCCAAATAATCATCCATTTTTGGGCTCATCAGGGTCTGAGAGGGTTGCGCCCTTCATACAGTTCAACGTTCTATTTTATAATAAATTTTGGGTTAATTGCAACCTTTCACATTACTCAACACATATATGCTACTGGAGACATGAATATATTCATCCCAAAAAATCATGGATTTACCATCCCATAGAAAAATATCTTCATTCATCGAGACATACATATATTCATCTCCACTCATAGCTTCTATCAATAGTGATAAACAAAAAGTACTTGACAATGGAGGCACGGTGTGACAAGAATTTTCATGTGAGGTAGTAGGAATTTCTTTGTCCCACACTTTCCGTCAACTTTGTGACTTCTATTAAAACCAAACGTCTCTACAAAGAGATACTATAAAACATAGTCGAGGGTTTCAGATCCATAGTCACATGGACCTAGCCATGTAAAACCACGTTAGTACCATGTGGCACCACAAAACTACTGCCACATATCAGGTATGTTTGGATGAATCAACATCCAAGGACATCCATTCCAATTTCCCTGGTGGTGCCACATTAGCGTACCATCCACTTCACATGTCCACATTGGCTAAGGCCAAAGGCTTTTGTATTTCATTAAAACATACCCTTCACTATTCAATGACGAAAAGGTTTATAATGCATCCCATGCCTTCTGTAAATAATGCCTAGCCTATAAATTGAGAAATGCATATCACTTGGTGGGTATGGCACGATGCACATTAGTGTTAATATTGGTCATTAGGTGATAAATGATGTTATTGATAACAACTAAACCTAGTTAAGGTAAATCTTCTAGTGTTCACCAGAAAATTGATTCTTTGACATGTCTACCAAGGTTTATTTGTCCCTAAATACAGTCCTATTTCTCTATGATACTCAAACTTGTAAGTTTTAAGGATTTCAACAACTTTTCCAAGCCCTCCTCAGAGTCAAGTGTTTCTCAAATTCATAACCACGACAAGAATGAAATTCTCATTCCAATGCCAACATTCCAAACATATAAATAGCCACAACACATCAATGAAGCTAACCTCCTTCGTACTTTAGGCATGGAACAAGCCAAACAATGGCTAACACCACTTAGTAAATTCAAACACAGCACCAATGTAGAAAAGCACATAATGGATCCTGATCCACTCTATCAAATCCATTGACATACTATGCAATGTGAAGATAGTTAACAACCTTAGATAGTCAAAGATCCATGATATCCATGGCAATGCCAAACAATGGAATACACACATTATACTAGTTAACTGAGTACTTTAATTAACCATGCATACTCATGAAAATACCTCTTCAATGGAGGATCATATCAACAAATACAGAGGCCTCCAAGCTCTCAAAATTTTGGAAGCATACTTATGAAGCATCTCCTCAATGATAACCAAATATTTTAGATCCCTCTATTAACCATGCTACTACACACATTTACTACTATAATATCTATTAGACATCATTCATCAGCAATTAAACTATATGGATGTTTTACAAGTAAAATACATATCTGTTCAACTTAGATAAATGGCAACTGAGGAAGGTACTTGAACTCTCCACCCAACTATAAGCCAACTACACTGCAAATATTTCTTGCAGTTATCCACCCTCGAGCGAGATTTAGAGTCTAAAGAGTTAAGTGTTCAAGGGAATTTCACACCAATATAATTCAATCAAATCACAATGGAATCCAAAGAACATAGTGCCTCCACCTACAACCAGGAGTCCATAGCACATAGTTTCTCCACCAGCCAAACACAATAGGAATCAAGAGCCGAGAATGTCTCCATCTACTTCACTCTTCAGGGTTCCATAGCATAGAGTGCCTCCACCTATCAACTTGCAATAATCCAAAGCACACTATGTATCCCCCTGATAAGCTTCATAGGAATCCATAGAACTTAAGTGTTCAGCTGATAAATAACACAAGAATATATAGCACTACCTAATGGATCCACATGAGAAACAACATGGGAATCCAGAGTACTAGACAATGGCTCCACCTAATGTTCATTATTGATCCTTCATGATATTTCTCACTTTTTCTATTTGTGCTTGCTCTCCTTGTGTTCATTTTTTATGCACCCCCCATTCATGTATCTTCTCTCCCAATGTCAAAATTCCTTTTATGTATCTCCTCTTTCCTTTTTCTTGTTGACTTCTCATCATGTCTCTCACTCATAAGTATTGTATGAGCTCTTTCCTCTCAACTAGGAATACTCCCTTCCATTTTAGTATTGGTAGGGTCATAAATTTAGCGAGGAGATAGGTGGTAAGTTAAATAAATGGATTGGGCTTTAATCATTTGCCAATAAAATCCTCCTCCATAGACTCTAAATACATGTCCTCTTCTCAACTCCAATTATCATTTATAGTTTCACATTATTTACATAAATTACAACTCATAGTCATATTTACAAGAGGGGTAGAAAAAAAGGATGTTATAGATATTGTGAAGGTGGTTAATGACACTCAAACTTGGTTTCTCCTTCTTAGGTTATTTCCTTGACTCCCTTTCTAGGTCTTCATTATCTACTAGTTTCCCATCTATTTTGGTCTATGATTTAGAACTTTAGACCTCCACAAACATTCCAGTAATGATTTCTAGAGATTCCAAGAGGACGTTCTTATTGTGATTGATGTCCACAAATTGTGCTTCCAACCTCACAAATATCTCTTCTACTAGACCTTGAGGGTTGTTGTGAACAATATCATAGGCCATGGATAGAGTTATACATTCTTAAACCGATTACTAAATCCATGTGAATTCCCACAAAATACCCCAAATAAAACTACTTTGATACCATTATAATCTATAAATTATTTTGGATATTTCACTAGAACAATTTGTCACAAAAAAATTGATGAAATAATTAAATCTTTATTGTGAAGGTTGATTTCCTTTAGATCGTAGATTCTTTAATCACTAATTTTATGTTTAAATATATGAAATATCTTAAATTAAAAAATAAAGAACATAAAAACACACACACACCATCCACAAATAAACATAATATTAAAACTTTCATAGGAGAAAACCAACCTAAGTGCGGTCACGCTAATCTCTTTTCTCTAGTATGGAATATGCAAATACAAATAAAGAGGTGCCCTCTATTAAGTCACTTGAAACTTGTGACCTGTGACATTATTATAAAATCATATCCCCTTCTACTATTCTTTGTAACTTCCCACTCCTTGATGTTATACTCAACTATGGAATAAATAAAATAATATATAATGGAATCCCTTCTCCTCCTAGCGGCCCTATATTTAACATTACCCAATAGGCATCAAGAGGTAGGTTTTTGACTTCCTCAATCCTCAATTAGAGTTAAATTTTTGGATCTTCTAGAATTTTCTTTAAATTCCACCTATAGCTAGCCCCATATGCATGATTAATAGGGGTTTGTGTAGCATCCTCTCATATGATGGTGGCCAACATGTTAGGTCGACTTATGGGAGGCATAACATTTTCATACAAAATCTAATTGACATAATATTTACGCACTTGGAAATGTATTTGAGCATATATCAATGTTAAGGGGTTCTAAATTAAATTGGGAAAGTTTTAACCCCAAAAAATTCCATTTCGTTCCTCAAGTGGCCCTAAACAGTTTTAAACCCAAATTTACCAAATTGGGACCTATTGCTAATATGACTTGCAAGTTGATTCATCCCTTTTTTTTTCCATTCTAAAAGCATCAAGATATATGAAAAATAATATAATGATCTAAATATATCAAGAAAAATCTCCCCTTTGAGACTCTTGTCACTCATATTATCTTATTTGGTGTGAATTTTCGGGCTACAACATCTCTAGACAATTATGGAGAAATATAGAGCAAATCCAAAAGTATTTAATAACTTATAATCTCAAACTGAAAGACAATACATCCTATCCTATCCTCTTGTAGAAGTGATTCATTAGAGAAATTTTGCAGTAAAAAATGGGCCAAAAATAACAATGTACAACCAAAATAAACTTTATAAGAACTAATATGGTTCAATATGATGATGTCAACCATGGGAGATTATTCACCATTTTTGGAGTAAAAAAGTAAAAAGATTAAAAAAAAAAACCTACTTTTTCAACTCGTATTTTCAACTTATCTCCCTATGGTTTTTCGCAAATTTTGAGTGGGAGCACTCATTGGATGCAGAATTGAATTCCTCATCTAAGGAGTACCCATGTTGCATACTCTCGATGGAACTTGCTACAACAAAAATGAAAAATACATGAAAACATGTTATTGCAATCACATTTTTCATGTATTTCTCATTTGTCCTATAGCAGGGTCCATCGAAAGTATGCAACATAAGTAATCCTTGGATGAGGAATTGAATTCCACATCCACTAAGTGCTCCTGCTTGATATTTAAGTAAAACCATTGGGTGATAAGTTGAAAAGACGAGTTGAAAAAGTAGTTTTTTCTTTTTTCCCTCTAAAATTTGATGATGTAATCTAATCTTATTTTATTATTTCAACTATTATTTTTTAATATTCCTTAGGACGCCCATTTTAGACCTCAAAATTTCTCTAATTCTTTTTCTTGCTAAGAGGAAGGCTATGATTGGGTAGCTAATGTAAAAAAACAAGATAAATAACATGAAAGACAAGAGACTTCCTAATATTTCTTCAAACTCGAATAAAAAATGCATGTGGCTCAATTTGGTATAGCATAAATATGCCAGGCCTTGGCCAAATCATTGGGGAATAAAGGAAGAGGTCATTCTACATAATAATGATAATATTAAAAAATTATTATATCTAAATTTAAGAAGAAATGGTAGTGCAATGAGGAAATAGAGGATAATACAACATTAATATATTATAAGGAGGTGAAAACCCTTCATATAGAAGATCAAAAGTATCTATTTATTTTTATTAGATTAAAGAATAAAATCAACATTGTTAAATTAAGACCAAGCTCTCATAAGCTCCATAGCGAAACAAGGTATTGGACAACTCCTAAAACATCGTGGATCAAAATAATTTGTCATCTCTATGAAGATGGGAGGGTTGAAGATGAAGAGAAATTTCTCTTAAAATATCATGCTCGTGCCCATGTTGTTGATATCAATAAATGTTAACCACCACCATCATCACAAAAAATGAAAGAACCAAAAATTAATTATCTCATTGTTATTAAAATCTACATAAAAATAATTGGTTGTAAGTTGGAAATTTAAATGTTAAATCTCATTTTAAAGATAAAACAAATCAACTAAACATATGCCATTATCATTAAAATTATATATAGTTTTATATAACCGACTTTGAAATGAATAAACTTACATTTTAATTGTAAATTTACATGTTCTTAAAAAATTGACAAGTCATTATCACTAAAATTATTACATGTTCCTATGATCAACTTTAAAGTCAACCAACTTCAAGCAGTAAAGATACATTCCAATCATAAACTTACATGTTCTTTCAAAATAAAGAGGGTGGAAGCATAATTGCTGAAGATACAAAATTAATTGGATTAAAAATTCTAATAGAATTAAGAGTTTAGGGTTGGATATGTTTTTTGGGATGTGTTTTTGATATAAATGGGATGTGGGTGTTTGATATGAATGTTTTTTTAACTTATTTGGGAATGGAGAAAATTATAACTTTATTTTTATGAAGTATATCCCTAATGGGGTGTCAATCTATGTCAATTACTTGTTGGGGGTGTGAACGAGGGTGGTTGTTGGGTATCTTTGTAAGTTGTACTCAATGTCGAAGTGTCTAGAAACTTGTTAGGTCCCTATAATATTAGTGATTCCCCCATTACTATTGTCATTGTATCCCTTATTATTATTGTTGTGCCCCTGTTGTCCCATATTGTTATTATTGTGCCCCATAGAATCCCTCTATTGTTATTTTTGTGTTTTATATTATTATTGTTAGGTCAGCTTGGTTATATTGTGACCCCTTAGACTCCTATATATAGAAAGGAGGTTTTGTCATTTGAATAATCTAATAATTGTTCATTTGTGTAATGTAAAGGAGGTTGTCCCCTCGAAGAGGCTTATTTCTAAGGTGTTGATCTATCTTTTCTATCTTTTTGTGAGTTGGTTTCATAACATTTGGTATTAGAGCATTGGATTCTAAGGTTTCACTGCTCCAAAAAGGTCATCGTGGCATTTTCGCTATAAATTTTTTTCTATGACGTTTCAGAAGCTAAAAAAAAACCATTTGAGCCAAAATCGTTCTGAACTTCGGGACCGAATTTCAGAGCTTTTATTGCTATATTTGCAGATATATGATCTGAGGTAGTTAGGGTTTTTGCAGACTCCCGAATTACATTCCAAACAGGTGAGTTGGGGAAAATCGTCATAACTTTTTTTTTGAGCATCAGATTGAAATTTCGTAAGAACTTTCAAAAAGAGGACGGCCTATAGTTTTCTGTGTGTCAGTTTCAGATACTAAGGTCGCAACAGTGACACGTGGCATGTCATACAAGTTTTCTCTATTGAATTAGTCTATAATCAGGTCATTGTGGGAGATTTGGCATAACTCTTCCTTGGAGAATCCAATCTTGATCAGACTTGTGGGGTTAGAAAGAGGACTCGAAGCATTACCGCAGGATGAGATTTCAGATATTCGAGATCCGCAGTTACAGAGATACAACAGATTCAATATCGAGCTCTTACAAAGTGAAAAAAAATGTGTGTAGTTTTTTTTTTTAATTTTGCATAAGACTGGTTTGAAAATATAGTTTGAACGAATTCAAAGGGAATAATGAAGAATTATTAGCATTAATTAATGCCTCGAAGAAAGAAAATGGAAACACCTAGTAAGCAACTTGAAAGCTCTAACATGAATCATGAAGAAGAGGAAGAAATGCAACATGATATATCAAAATTACAAGACCAAGTACAACAAATTTCACTTTCAATAAAGGTAAATGAAGGCAAGATGAATGGCGTGGAAGCTAATATGAATGGAATTAAAGTTAAGATGAATAGTGTGGAAGCTAATATGAATGGAATGCAAGTTAAGATGAATGGCATGGAAGCTAAGATGAATGGCATGGATGCTAAGATGGAAGCTAAGATGAATGGCATGGACGGTAAAATGAATGGCATGGATGATAAGATCGAAGAATTGAAGATAAATTTGAATAAGTTGCTACAAGAAATGGTCACTAATGGTGAAAGGGTAGTAAAGGAAACTCATGATGAGAACAAAAGAAATGTTAATCATGATTTCATAGACTCTAATGTTTGATTGAAGACCCACCATGTTCCAAAAATAAATATGAGGAAGTTTGATGGCAAGGATCCCGAAACATGGATACTACAAATGGAGCAATTTTTTGATTTCCATAATGTGAAAAACACACAAAAGGTACGTATTGCAACTTTATATTTGGAACCAAATCAGTTTGTATGGTATTGATGGCTTTTCTCTCGTAAAAAAATTGTCACTCACGCAATTTTTATGGAAGAAATGATAGCACATTATGACGATACAAAAAGCAACACATTTTTTAGCCAATTGATAAATCTCAAACAAAAGGGTTCAATGATGAAGCACATTGAGGACTTCCAAAAATTGAACATAAGGGTAAAAGATATTCTAAAGGAGCATAAGGTTGATGTGTTCATAGGGACTTTAAAGGATAATATCCAACATGACGTTCACCTTTAGGAACCTGATTCATTGGAGAAGGCATTCAGGTTAGCAAGAAAAATGGAAAGCAAAATTATGGCAACCAGGAAGCATACCACTCACAACTATAAAGACAAAAGTGTTGTTGCCGCTAGGTCTATTACAACCTTTATCCATTCCAAGCCAACGTTGGGAGGAGGTTTCAATGGATTTTATCACGTGTTTACCCAAGTCCAAAGGAAAGAGTGTCATCATGGTGGTAATTGACAGACTTACCAAGTATGCACACTATTGTGCATTATCACATGCATTTAAAGCCAGTACAATTTCTAATTCATTTATGGAAATAATTCAAAAGGTACATGGAAACCCAAAGATTATTGTAAGCGACAAAGATCCCATTTTCACTGGAAATTTTTGGACGGAATTATTTTCTTGTCTTGGTACTCAGTTAGCTCGTAGCTCATCTTATCATCCTCAATCTAATGGGAAAATTGAGATAGTAAACAAATGTTTGGCAGGATATCTTCGTTGCTTTGTATATGATAAACAGACACAATGGGTCAAATGGTTTCCTCCGGCTAAATGGTGGTATAACACTTCCTTCCATACTGCAGCAAAAATGACCCCATTTACGGCACTTTATGGATATCATCCACCATCCATCACACCATATTTAAGAGAAAATTCTAAGGTTCAAGCAGTGGAACATCACATCGAGCATCAACAACAAGTTCTCCAACTCTTAAAGGATAACCTCACGTTGGCGCAGAATAGAATGAAACAACAGGCATATCAACATCGCAGTGAAATAAGTTTTGATGTAGGTAATTGGATATTCTTACAACTACAACCATATAAACAAATGTCCCTCAAGAAAGATAAGAAGGATAATAAATTATCACCAAAGTATTATGGTCAGTACAAGGTGTTTCAAAAGATTGGTACTATGGCATACAAATTGGAGCTTCCTGCAGCTTCTCAAGTGCACCTAGTTCCCATGTTTCATGTTTAAAGAAGGTTATAGGTGACAAGTTACCAGTTCAAACAATATTGCGAGAACTTGACGAGGAAGGAAAAATTATATTGGAATCGGAAGTAGTCATAGAAACAAGAACTTGACAGCTATGAAATCGATCAATTTCGGAATATCTCATGAGGTTGAAGAACTTATCCATTGAAGACTCCACATGGGAGGACGAGAATTTTATACAAAAGCATCCAGAACTACTCAAGCGTTGAAGACAACACTTTTTTGAAGGAGAGGGGCATGTTAGGTCCCTATAATATTAGTGATTCCCCCATTACTATTGTCGGTGTATCCCTTATTATTATTGATGTGCCCCTATTGTCCCCATATTGTTATTATTGTGCCCCATAGAATCCCTCTATTGCTATTTTTGTGCCTTTATATTATTATTGTTAGGTCAGCTTGGTTATATTGTGACCCCTTAGACTCCTATATATAGAAAGGAGGTTTTGTCATTTGAATCATCTAAGAATTGTTCATTTGTGTAATGTAAAGGAGGTTGCCCCCTTGAAGAGGCTTATTTCTAAGGCATTGATCTATCTTTTCTATTTTTCTGTGAGCTGGTTTCATAACAAAACTGTTATGTGGTGGCTTTGGTCCGTATACGGGCATTGGGGCTATTATTAATTTCATTATAAATGCATGTTACTGGTCTCGAGTTGGTAAAGGTGTTTGCATGGTGATGGAGGAGGTGAGGCTCTCTCCTCAACTTCCTTTTCATGGTCCAGTTTGTTGTTGTTGTTCTTAATTTATCATCTGCTTACTATTAAGTTTGAGAACCTAGTTAAGCTTGAGATGATTCCTCTTCACTTGTTATATTTTCTAATGCAAATTGAGGTATCTCAACTCCTTTATCTGATCCATACTTTTCTTAGTGTTATTTTAGGCTTGGTTCAGTGTTTGTTTTGATCTTGGAAGGTCTCTACTCTGTTTGTCTAGTTGGTTTTGGTGGGGTTTTGTTAGTCTCCCTCTGGGAATTCTTTAGATTCTCTGTTATGGGGTGTTTTACATTGTTCGCTTATGTTTGTATTTTTAATTCGTTGGATCAACTCGTTACAAACAATTCAATGTGTTCTAGTAATTTGGAGTTTTAGGGTTGTTGATATGAGGGTTGAGCTCCTTTATAATTATCCTCGGTCTTGGGGAATCTTGAGTGTTATGTATTTGTGTTATCCTAAGTTAGGTAATCTGCTTAAGTTTAGCTCTCTAGTTTTGCAAGTGGGGTATAATTTTTTGGTTCTTATATATGGGGTTGAAGGGTTGATTGTTCGTCCATTATCTAGTTTTGTAGTTCGTGGCTCTTATGCTTACTTGGGTTGCTTCATTGGTCAAGTCCTCATGCCTCCTCGCCAAATAATGATGAGTAGGTGAGGTGGACTAGGAAATTTTGGTAGCAAGGGACATCAACCCTTTACATATGATTCAATACACTCTTTTTTTGGTGTTGTTCTGCTTAAGGTTTGTCAAGAAATTATTTTACTGGAGGTAAGGAAATTGGGGACCACCCCTACCACTCAGATTCAAAGGTTCTTTGCACAAATGTAAAATAGGTTCCAAATGTGAGTCATTTCTAAAAAGGATGAATTCATTTCTTGTATTCTATGTCATTGTACCAACAAATGGCTACTTTGTTGTGCCTAATATTTAAGGATAAACAAGTTGAATCTTATAATCTCTTTGTTGGGTTGGAGGATGTTAAGTGAATGCTGCATAATGTATGGTTCCATCTTGATAATTTTGATCCTAGACTAGCTTGGGTGGAGAATTTCATTGTGTCAAACTCGACCTTTGGGGATCTTACTAACCTTCCTAGTGATCTTGGAGATTTTATTCACTCCCCTGTTGATAGTACAAGACCTCTCTGTTATCTCATCTGATCAGGGTTCATTTCAAAGGTTTACAACCTTTTTCTTGGTTCTACATGTCTTGTTATAATGTCGTTGCTAGGTTTTCCTCTCAACTTAGTTACTTATGGATATTTGGTGTTTTATTTGTTTGCCCTTAATTATAATTTTGTGGATTTGCAGCTCAATCAAGCAAGTTGTGTCTTTTATTCTGGTGGAGATTCTCGTTTTTTTTTTGAAGGAACTATTGTGGCACTTCTCCCTTGCTCTTTTTAGGGGATTTTCCAAGTCTTTATCTAGACAAGGCATATTTCCTACCTGGACATTTAATATTTGGAATCTTGTAGCTCAATTTTATGTTCATTTAGTGAAAGGTATTTATGTCTCTAGCGAGGAGGTGGTTGGTTTTCCAGTGCATTGATATTTGGAAGATTGATTGGTTGATGGCAATGATATTCTATGTCGACTGGGTTCGGATTTTCTCTTGTTGTGTAAAGGTTAACTCACACTCTATGTCAGTAATTTCTAGGACTAAGTGTTGGTTCTGTATGTATTGGTAAAACCACAATCTTTTGTCTATTTAGGATATTGGTATGTTTGGTGGCTTTTTGGGCTTTATTTTACTATGGTTTCTTGGTGCATATGTGGTATTTCTTTATGATGGATTTTTTGTGGCTATGGATCACTAATCTAGATGTAATTATGATGTACATTTTCCCTTATTAATAGAAATTATCTTGAAGTTGCTTACAAAAAAAGGGATATAAATTAATTAGTTAAAAAAAATAACTATTTAGGATAATATATTTTAATTTTATGGAAAGGTGTATTTGTTTTGGTTAATTTAAGTTATGAAATCTAACTCATCAAACTTAATTAAATCGACTTTAGGTGAAAAAGGTATCAAATTTTGTGAAAGGTTAGAAAAGGAGTGCTCATTATTTTAGCATTCTTCCTCATCAATGTGCCTACCTTTATTAGAGTCTCCACCAGAGGAACTATCACCTTCATCCTGCTCATCACGTGACTTATGTGTTGTGGGAAGACATGTTGGTTTCCAGTATGTTCAAATTGGGCAAGAATGTTGACCCACTTTATGATCTAACAAACCATTTTCATTATTTCATCCATGATTGACATGTTGTAGGTGTGTGTCATGGGACCATGGTGTCCACCATAGAGGTTATCCAGGAGCAGCCCAACATGATTAGAGTCTCCAGAGGAACATATGGAGATGAGTGACAAGCAACTATAGTAGAAGGTTAAAACAAAAGGGTTACAAGAGAGATACACCATGATGATCAACATTGAAAAAAGAGTCATTTAATCTAGGTCTCATGTATTGGTATTGGTTAGTGCTCATTTTTTTATTTTATTTTATTTTTATTTTTATTTTTTTTTAACTTGAGAAGGATTAATATTCCTATGTAAGTATTATCATTCTAAAAAAATATCAAATTATTCATATTCCACATTATGTAGGAATTTTATTGCACTTGCTATAGAGATTATTGTTTGAAGGGTCTAAGGGAAAAGCAATGAAAAGTTTGATGGCTCTTCAATATTAATAGGTTTCCAAAAATAATACTTAGGTGAATCCCTTATGGTGTGTTGATGAACAAAATTGACCAGATCAACATTCAAGAAATTTCTCGGTCAGGATCCCAATTAGATCCTTTTCTATTTGGGATAGTAATTTCAACCAGTTAAATGGGTTTGGTTATCACTATGAGATTTCACTCCAACAAATGGAGACCTATTATGGGCATATAATTAAATGTATGAGAAGGAAGTAATACACGGAGTTGAATAAATTAATCTAATATAAATAAGTAAGGATGATAACATTAAACTAATATATATATCTATATGTATATATATCCTATGTATTTATGTATGTGAAAAGGAAAAAGGTATATTTGTAGCGGCTACAACCACCCTCCAAATTTTTTCCTTAGCTTTGTTTTGGAGCCTCCCTACCAACCATCCTTAACAACATGTCTTGCACTATCAAGTACATAGGCTTCAGCTGAGTTTCAGTGGCTTTCTAGCATGTGCATGTCAGCTTGTTTGTCTCCCACTTGTAGGACAACATTCCGGACTTAGAAAATCTCCGGCTGAGATGTTCCCTCTGAAAACTGTGCAATTCTGGAGGGGAACCAACCTTCCCTCAAGAAATTTCACAAGCATACTGGGCTCCAGAATTGTGCAATCCGGCCAGGCATCCCTCCCACAGGAAGTTGTGCAATCCAGCCCGACACTAGGCTTCAGCCGAGAAATTGTGCAATTTTTGGAGGCAGTGACCAGCTGACCACAGAAATTGTGCAATTCCTGAGGGACATCCAACCCTTCTCAGCCTAGAAACTACGAAACTTTCATCCCCAGGCTTGCAAGTTGTTGAATGTGCTATTAGGTTGACTGGTTCCCTCCAGGACTGAGAAAGCCTGATTTGCATGCATGGCCTGCTCTTCCAAAAAAAAAAGCAAATGCAAGAAGCATCCCTAGATTTAGGGATCCATTTTTAGTAGTTGGAGGTTACATGCAAAGATCGTTTTAGAAACCTCCCACCAAGTGTCGCTTTTTCCTAGATTTGTGGCATGAGCATCATAACCTCGATCTTATCAAACCTTATTCATTCGACACTACAAATCTCATTCCTAACATCAATCTTTTAGCTCTGACATCCCACATGACATCTAGTAGTCTTTGTCACATTCAGATCAACTTTTTCAAGGTAGTTATGCTTTACATGTCATTTACTATGTTTCTGTCGTGTTTTGCATTTCTCTTTGTGTAAGTGTTGTCTACTTTGTTTCAATGAACGCTTGCTGTCATTTTGATGTATGTTAGCTAGTAGAAGCATTGTTTCATTTTTTCATTGCATCTCACTATTGTTGCATGCATGACACTGTTTCTTTAGTGGCAGTCATCATCGTGGCGACTCGCTTCACACGCATGCTTTCTTTCCCTTTTTTCCAAATCATGCACTCATTGTTTTCAAGCATGATCATTCACTCTTGCTTGCACTTAGCTTCACCATTCAATCAGACTTCTCATGTTTCCAGTCGCCCATCGACAGGTCTGGGTTGCCTTCGCCTAGACCTTGCCTTGCCCAGCTAGAAAATGTGCATTTATGGAAGTGAAGGCTCTTCCTTCCCTCTAGAAATTGCAAAAATCTGGCCTAGCACTGGCCTCTAGGCTTTCATTGTGCAATTTTGGGAGACAGTGCCTTGCGAGCCCCAAAAACTGTGCAATGCAGTTTGCTGGTTTGAATGTCACTGCTTACTGAAATTGTGCATTACACAGTTTCAGTCCTCAATAGGCTAAGCTAGATTGTGCATTGTGCAGTTCCAGCAGTCAATCAGCCTCCTGACAACCCGAACTGTGCCTTGCGCAATTTTGGCAATGAGTCTCCCAACTTCCCGGTGAAAATTGTGCAATCTTCACTGTCAATCACATATGTATGCTGCAAGCCAGTCCTAAAGTTTGTTTTGGTTTTCAATTGACATATTTCTTTCCATGAGTGTTTCTATGTCTCTAGGTATCACAGGTGTTCATCTGCCTCTCAGCAGCACAGGTACAATGGCCTCCAAGAGAGTAGAGTCAAAGGACACCGTTGAGAGTGCAACTGGGGATGCAGTTGAGCAAGTGTCTATGAGCTTGCCTATCTATGAAGACACCAAGTTGTTCATACACAAGAATATCAACATGAAATGGCAGAGGTATCGTAGTGAGCAACACCATCAGCAGCAGTAGAAGGTAGCTGAAATGTGTGTGGCAAAGGCAAGAGGAAGGTTGTTGACAATGCAGAGGTGGAGCAAAGCTGCAAGTTCAAAGAATATCCACTCATGATGAAAAAAACTTTGGATATTGAGGCTATGAGGTGACAGGAGGATCGCAAAAAGGAAAAGAGAGAAACAAAAGATGGAGGAAATAAAAAAGGAGTTGTAAGAGTTGAAACGACAACTCAAGGAAGAACAGGAGCTATGTAAAAAAGAGAAGGAAGCGCAATAAGAAAAAGTACAACAAGAGGCGCAACATGCATAGATTGATGAAACTATGACCATACAGGTTATAGACCCATCCCAACAACTGGCACAGAGTAGACAGGGTGAGGAGTGTTGTCGGTCACATGCACGAGTGTTCAGGAGCATGGATGTCACTATGTGCATGCATGTGATTCCATCTATTGACACACTCACTAAGGAAAAGACAAAGAACCAAGTCTGACTGAGCTGGACATGTACTTTGATGAGTTGATGTGCATAGCCACCAATGCACACATGGAGATCGGTGCAAACACTATGCATAAGTATGTTGTTGGTCTGTTTGCATTCAAGAATATGATATGCATGTTGTCAAATGAGTTGGATAGACGATCCAAATCAATGTACCCGAATGCAACAGAGGCAAGAGTTTGCTTCAACAGGATGTCACCATTGAGCACGTGGACACCATCATGGACTACCAAGATTGGCATCAGTTCGCCATTGTCAATCATCGTGAAGATGTCAAAGATTTGGTCTTCCCATAGCTGTATGAGTCTTAGTGATAGCTTGAATGGATTTCTCAAGCCTATTTTATCTCACATGGGTACATGTGCATATTCTAATGTAACATTCTGTAAAAATGAAATACCAAGTGTCGATACTTGAATGTAACAGTCATGTAGTAGTTGAAGAGTCGTGAGGATAGGTGAAGAGTAATAAGGGGGAATGTCGAGAATCACCTTGCCCTTTGTTATTTATAGAACCTCATAACTCATTGTACAGTCTTTTGGGAGCCAAGCTTCCTATAGGTGTATCTTAGAGAAAGCTTGGAGTGTATTGTAATGAGCCTTGCCTTCTCCATGGTGCAGAGCTAGTACATCTCTTTGGAGGAGCAGGCGGCAGCGACTGTAACATTTCGTTGTCGGAACTAGTGGTTGGTTGTGGTTGTATTGTATGATTGGATCCTTCACTTTTAATATAACATAACCAACACATTTCATGCATATGTTGTTATTGTATTTCAACTATCTTGGTTACTCTAATGATATATGTAGCTATTTTCTATGCATGTATGTATGGACTCCTACTGAGATGTGTTGTTGGTTTAACCATCACTTTGGATCGTTGGTTTCCCTACCTTCCAGCTTGTGATGTATCTTTTCTGGTGTGTTCCCTTTCAAGCTACATGTTTCCACAGGTTTCTAAGAGGTGCACTCATTCCCCTTTCCGTGTGTTAGAACCCTTCATGCACCTTCCTTGGCTTGTTACATTGGTCACACCCTTGCTACCAATAAGGACATCCTACTTAACTTTGCGCACAACCATGATCAAGGTGATACCATACGGCCCACTGTTGGGACTCCTGCACCAAACGATCTGAGGTCTAGTTGGGATTTATTATCATGGAGATCCCCTAACATGTTGGCAGGTCCAACACCATCAACAAATAGTTATAAATAAGAGATATAGATCATCAGTTTCTTTTCTATGATAAATTGACTATAAATGGAAAGGAAATTCATTTAAATAGTTAAATGAATTAATTTCATTCATAGTATTCACATACCATATCAAAAATTAATGTCTAAATATCAATAAAATCAATAGATCAATAGTGATCAATTTAATTTCTATCATTCAATATTAAAACAAAAGAGCATATATAGTGATTCCAATAGACGAATGAACAATAAAATAAGAGAATAGTTCCATATCTACTCGGCCTTGTGGTTTGACCATATATTTCCAAATGGAATCAAGTTCAACTTTCTGTATTTACTCAATTTTGCTTTGACTTTATCATTTTCCCTCTTATGCCTCTTTCCTTAGTGCCTCTGCTTTTGGTGTTTTTTCTTTTGATACCTCTGGCTCTAACTTTGTTTCTTTGACAATATGTATGATGTATTGCATTAGTGGAAAGAAAATTTGTTGTGCCATCATGATCAATTCCTTAGAATTGCGCAAGTTATCTTTCTAAGCTTTGAGAATTATTTTCTTTTGCATTACATTGATTACGGGTTAGCCAGGTAAATGCCTTTTTTCATCGTTTTGTTCGAACAATAGTCCATATAGTTTATTGTTTACTTCTTAAAGCTATATCTCTTTATAAATCACATCATTAAAGAAGGAAATTTCCAATTGTTCTTGTACCTATACTAGACTCAACTTGTCACTGAATCTTTCCTGTTCATGAAGAAGTTGTTGATTGACGTCAATTTCTCGTTGCTTAAATTGCACCAAGTCCACTATATTTATTGTTTCTTCTTGAAACTTCAATTGCAATTTATTCATATGTGGATATTTATGTTGATTTATGACTTGAAATTCACTCTATATTTTATTTATTTCCTCCTCTTAGAGCTTTATCTGAGTCTGTATTTGACTTCCCTATTGTGACAACTGTTGCTCCAATTGCTAAATTTTGTCATCCTTTTATTTAATAAACTCTTTCAATTTGATAGTGTATTCAATATTATCACTTGCATATGCCCTAAGATGAAAAGTTAGTTCTCCAATAGTCTAATATGGTCTATGTTGAGATCCATCCCAAACTATTTATAACGAAACTCCAGTCACTTCCTTTGCATCTTCAATTTTTATATTTTTTCTTCTTTTCGTTACAACAACATTTTGTTGAGAACTGTAAAATAATTCAATTCGGGGAATGTATTCCATCCCAATAGGTGGCATGGAACTTTCTAATATATCTATCTTCTCACTAAAACCAGGAAATGGTCTAATAAGAGATTTTATTAAGAAATTTGTAGTGACCAAACAAGTCTCACTACAATTAGCATCATTGGGAGGAGAAATATTAAATTGTTGTCGTTCTTCCTTCATTTTTGTATTTTTCACAGGAAAGGAGGTTAGAGGGATAACATTAGGTGTTTTCTAAGATGCATCTTGTTGTTATTTTTTCAAATTCTTCCCATTTCTCAAGGAAGTTTAATTTCAGCTTGTGTTCTTTTGATAGGTTCTTCTTTGAGAAGCTCGATGGTAGCTTCTAAAAGAATCTGATCAACTTGTACATGTTCTTTTGTAGGAATAGTTTCTAGAAATTTGGATGTGGAAAATTTTGTTGAAATACACTCACTCATTGGTTGTTGCAGAATCAAAGGAAATGAAGCTTCTATTTCTTCTCTAAATGCTATAAAATGATGATACCTTTTGGGGGGGCCTTTTGTACTTTCCTGCAAAATTCTTGATAATACCTCGCTCTACAAAAAAAATCATTAAAAATAGACTTTTCATGCACATATTTCTTCATATCCACTGAGATTAAATGTTCCCCAACAATCCCTGAAGGTCATGGTGTTTTAGGGGGATTTGGGCTAGTTTGAGTGTGTAACATTTGGTTTGTTCTTTTTTATCATGTTGGAAATTTTAGAGGGTATAAATGGCAACCTGAATTAGGAAACTAGGCTAAATTTCCTTAGAGTTATTTTTCAATTTAGCTACAATATATGTGTCAACTGTTTGATAGGTTATTTCCTTATAGACTGTCTTTTCAGGGAAGAAAAGGTGTAAATCATGTGGGGGTGCATGATATCCATATATTCTTATGTAAGAGAAGCTTTTTTCATAGTACCAATCACCAACTATTTTAATGTATCCTTTTGCCTCTTATGAAATCCGAGGAGGTTTGGTATTGAACATTACTTTGTAAATAGGAATAATAATGAAAAGACAAATTTGATAAAAATGTTTGAAGTAGTTCTCCTCCTAGAGCTTTCTATGATGTATATGAATATGGAGTGCTTTGGAAGATGACTATTTCCATCCCATAGCTGGGAAAGAAGTAAAAAAGAAAAGGGCATCCATAACAAAGGCTGACATATAGAAAGGGGGGTTATGAGTTGTAGTTATAGAAAGGAAAAAACAATTGATATGGTTGGCTAGATTATTTGACAGGATATTCACCCAATTGAAATAATAACCTTCTGAATCCCTCTAAATAACAGGAACCCAATCCAAATGAAAATGTGTTACATATTTATTTCCATAAAGCCTATTGAGCATAATAGAAATAAATGAAAATGTAGCATTCAAACAAATAGTAGGATATTCCGTAGAGGGATCTTATTTAAAATTATGTTCATTAGTCCTCCATGCTTTGACTATATCAGACATTTTCATGTTAAATTATGTACATTATTCTTGGGAAAATCTGTTAATGAGTCGAGTATTATAAGTAAGCTCGAGATCAGGCAAATCATACATAACTTGGAGATCTTTTCGGCGGAAGGATATGACAATTGTGCCACGAGAAGTGAAAATTAGTTGTCTAAAAGTGTTTTCATGCTCTAATACCCAACGTATCATATCTTGGCGCGTGCAACAATTTTTTGCAAAGCGGAATTCTGCTCCTTCTTATGTAGAAATATCTACCATATTATCATGTAATTCATATTTTAAGAGCTTGTACATGTGACTCTATTTAGATTCTAGCAACCCTACTGATTACTATGTTTAAAAATAGGAATGTGTTACGATTCTTTCTGTCTACATCATTGAGAGCTTGTTGAGCAAGTTTCTACACCAAATGCTTCTTTCTAAGTTGCTTTCCCATAGTTGATGTTCTTGGAGAATTTTTTGAATGAACAGACTGTAACACAAAGGAAAGCCATAATTATGGTATAATTTAGAAATTTGAAACCTATTTAGAATTACAAATTGAGGAAATTATGGTGAATTAGACTAAAATGAAAGCAATTTAATTATTACAAAGGAATGAATGCATGTAGGAAGATATTTTCATCAATCACAAATTAGCTTAACTTAAGTGAAATGACCTTAATTTATTTATGGAGGTACCCTTATTAATTACAACTTAAGCACTAATATTTTTGTTGATTATCCATTAATTTGTAATTAACCCTAATTCACATCATTAGAGTAATGCAATGTTCAAGAGATTCATCAAGAGGATGCTACAATGGGACATAAATATGTCCATCATTTAATCAAATAAATTTGATGTTAAAACCTTGGGATTGTGTTGAGTTGTCAAATGTTAACATTGTGAGTTAACACGACATGTGGAAATATTTAATAGTGGCACGTGGAAAAAAAATTCACATAGAATCATTAGTCAAGTCTTCATGGGTAAGATTCCCCAGTATGAAATTAATTTTTATCATTCAAAAGGGTTGGGGTCTATGAACTAACGAGTGCCACAAGATGGGGGTTTTTAGGGAATTTGATGGAAAAATTTATGTTTTTCCACAGGGCTTTATGGAAGATTGAACATTTTACAATTGAAAGATCAAGGCATGATTGGTGTAAATCTTCATGGGAAGATATTACATGATATGATAGGAAACCTATCCCTCGCATCTCATGATGATTATAAAGTGAATGTTTATGGATCAACCCAGGAGACAAGAGTCAAGATAGGAAATTGTATGTTAATTACCAGGAAAAAATATGTTATTTCACAAGACATTTCCAAAGGTTTTTAAGTAGAGGGAAATCATGGTCTTGAAGGGAGCCAAGAAATTTATGTCCTAAGAAATGTGAAAAGGGTTGTTAATTAATGGCACTTCATAAACTTAGGCATTTTTTAGATTTTCAAAGTTTTAGGGATTTTGTCCATGATGAATATATTAATAAAGATAAGAATAAAAGAGAAGAATGGGATATACAAAATAAAATGGTCTCGATTTTATTATAGATTAAATGCAAATGGGGTTGTTGTTTTACCACAAAAATTGGCGACACACTGACAAAAATAGTTATCTTTGTTCATGAAAGCAAGAAGAATAGTTGAAAATATTGCATAAAGCTGAAAATTTACAACTTATTCAAATATCATGAATATCTAGTTATGATTAATTATAAAGATAAGAAAATACATACCTATACTTGTACTTATCCATTTGATCTTTTCTAAAGGGATAAGAGGAAATTTTATTTAATTTTATGTAAATAGGAAGATATGATTTTAATTTGATTACTAAGCATAGTTTGCTAACCATGATTCGTTGCAATTAGTTCAACTCGTATTTTTGCTACCTAACATTACTTTGTTGCCAACAAGTGCCTATAGTTCTGATGAAGTCACCTTGATATCATGTATGCATTGACCCACTTCTAGCAAGTGTCCATTGCCATGAAGAGTTTGCATACACTTTCCACACCTTTTGATAGAAATTAATTTGAGATCGTTATTTGCAATGGCAAATAGGAAGCAGGGTGATACAAAATTTATTTTGATATAATGCATATCATGGAGCATAACTAGTCTTTTCATCTTGAGAATTTCCAATCCCATTATTTATTACTTTATTAATGTATAGGGGAAATAGAACTCTGGAAAATACTTTGTTTTTAAGTACTTTCCTAGGTAAATTTTCTTAGTAAAGATAAATTA
Source organism: Pinus tabuliformis (assembly GCA_031772625.1). NCBI lineage: Eukaryota > Viridiplantae > Streptophyta > Pinopsida > Pinales > Pinaceae > Pinus > Pinus tabuliformis. Next base: position 558,007,510 of record CM062807.1, on the reverse strand, counting down.
ACCATCAAAGAATTTGTCATTATGATGACAATATTTTCATGATAAACCTTCAGACTTCATTGCAATTGGTTAATAATAATTCTCCATTGTTAAATATGCATGAATGAGATATATAAAATACAATGTGCTGCTAATTTCTATTAGCAAACAATGACCAAAACAAGAAAAGATGGATTTATAAATGTTACTTACATATTTAAAAGCAACGTGCATTAATGTTTCATGAGAAATATTTTTTTAATATTTTTCCATTCACAAGTAGATTTTATTCTACCCCATCTAATTATTGTAATAGAAAAGTAGATGGAATTATGTTTTTAGAAGTCTGAAGTGCTCCTAGCCAGAGATTTTGAAATTTCATGTGTTTTCCCTTTTCTTCATGAGCTTTGTCCCATTTTCGTACAAGGTCATCTACATCAAAAAATTTATCACCTACTGTGTGATTATAAAACCATTGTTTGATTAAAAAAAATCTGATTTATAAATGTTTAATTGGCATTGTCTTTGTCCTACTCTAACTTAAAGAGTTGGGATAAATGTTGTTGTAATCTAGAGGAGGGCTCTTCTTGGGCATATTAGACTAACATCAAAGATGGTAAGGTGACATTAGGGGTAGTATTTTTTCTTTACCATATACTAAGAGGTAAGGTGAATTTCTTATTGTAGCCTTATAAGTCACTCGATCTTCCCAAAGGCATTAATCAGAGATTTATTCCAAGTTTTGTGATTAACAACAACAATATTTTTAATAATTTTTAGAAGGATTTTATTTGTGGACTCTGCTAAACCATTACCTTGTGGGTAATAATTATTCAAGTATTTAAGTTTAATACCTTTCTAAATAGAAAATTTAGTAAGTGAAGTAGAAGAAAAATATGTTGCATTATCAAATAATAATGTACTTAGGAGACCAAACCTGGTAATGATATACTGTTCAATAAAAGAGATTACCTATTTAGATGTAACAATTTTTAAAGGAATAACCTCCACCCATTTGGTGAAATAATTTTTTGCTATAAGGATGTACTTATATTTTTTTTAGGAATTGGTAATTATCTCACTGATTACGTCTAGGCCCCATTGCTCAAACGGTTGTTCAATGATGACTAGATGCAAAGGTAGCACTGATTTTTTGCCTCTTTCCACTGAAGTTTGGAAAATTTTGCATCTATAAATATAAGCATGAACATCCTTGAATAATGTTGGCTAATAATAGTCAGCACACATGGTTTTGTGTGTAGTTGTATCACTGGCATAATGTCCACTTGCAGGTCCATCATGTAAATCATGCAAAGCCTTATCAACATTGGATTTTTCTAGGCATCTAAGTAACATAAAATCATAATTTTTTTCTTTGAATAACACCCCATTAAGCATTTGATATTGGTTGGATTTTAATCTTAAAGAACGTTTCTTTCTAAGATCTAAATGGGTAGGAGCAGTCCCATTAAATAAATAATAAATCAAGTCTACATATATGGAACTTGAAGAGTCAAGGATGGCATATACCTATTGTAATTCATGAGGAGTAACTTCAAATTCTGGATTTTCATAATTTTTTTCAAACTCTAAATCAATTTCTTGAGTTACCAACCTACATAAATCTTTACCTGATACGATTTTATATGGTTTAATTTCAATGTCATACTTTTGAAGTGTTGTGACCCAATGGGCCCTTTTCTCTCCAAGATCGTTTTGAACTAATAATTTTCGAACTAAACAATATGGGATAAAAACTATTTGTATGGGATTTAAAAAAAAAATGGCCTAAATTGTTTAACAGATTTAAAGATAACGTAGGCATGTTTCTCTACATTAGAGTAATTGAGCTTAGCACCCTGAAATCCTAAGATATTAAAAGATATTGGATTTTTTTCTCATGGGTCATTCTTTTGCATAAGCATCACTACATAAGATTGGTCAGAGGAAAAACTATAAATGATAAAATATTTATTGAAATCAAGCGATAGCAAGGCAGGAGCTTGTGAAATAGCTTATTTTATAGATTCAAACGCCTCTTTTTCATAAACATTCCATTTAAATATACATTATTCTTTATCATATTTTTTAGAGGTAAGACATTATGAGAAAAACTAGGAACAAAAAATCTGACGAAATTTATCTATCCTAGAAATAATTGCATAGATTCCTTATTGTGATGGACAAGAATTTCATAAATTGATTTGACTCTAAATGGATCAGTAGAAATCCCATCCTTGGAAACAACAAAGCCTAATAATTTTCCTTCAACAAGTGAAAAAAAATATTTTTTAGGATTTAGTGAGATCCCATATTTACTGCATTGTTCAAATATTTGTTTTAAGTGATAGATATGATCAAATCAATTCTTGGAGTAGATAATGATATCATATAAAAAACGACGACATATTTATTAATCAATCCTTTAAAAGTAATGTCCATTTCCCTTTGGAATTTTGCTCAACATTTTTCAATCTGAATGACATCTTTTGGTAAGAAAAAGTGCTCCACGTGGTCTTACATGTAGATTTAATCATATCATTCATATCAAATAAGATTTTATTATAACCAGAAAACCCATCTAGGAATGACATTAACTCTGATCGAGCTAATGATTGTAGAATTTTCTTCATAGGAGGTAGTGGGAAATTATCCTTCTTAGAATCTCTGTTGAGATTTCTAAAATCTATGCAGATTCAATTATCTCAAATTTTCTTCCTAACTGGAACAAGATTCGAAACCCACTTTAAATGTCTAACTAGAAAAATAATCTTTACTTCTAATAATTTATTTAGTTCAGCTTTGATTTGGGTCTCTAGATTTGAATGAATTTTCCTAATCTTTTTTTTGAACGGGATTTACAACGGGTAACATTAGAATTGTGTGTTGAATAATGGATGCATTGTATGTTTCAAGACTATCATAAGCCCATTTGAACACATATTTGTATTGCTAAGAAGATTTATAAAGGAAACTCTTTCAATAGAAGATAATTCTAAGCCTAAATTTACATTCTGCATATTTTGTTTTTTGCCTAGGGTGATGACTTAAAATTTCATAGTGGAACTATTGGTTTTACAATTTGTTGGAATTTTGAATCTTTCTTTGAGATAATAGAAATCTTGTAATTTGACTATAGATCTAGGAATAATATTTCCTAATTTAATTTCATCTTCATTAGATGATTTTTTAGTTCTTGGTCATGGGAATCTTCATCAATGATATCATCATCATATGTTCCCTTGGAACTGAGAAAATTAATAATGTATTCGTCATCATTAAAAACTCGTCAATTGAACACACTATCTGAGATAAAGGGTCTAAGGGTCTAAAAATCAATTCTATGGAAAATCAGTTTAGACTAAAATCCTTAGGAGGTATTAATTTATAAGCCACACTAGCTAAAAGAACAACACCAACATCTTGTAGTCTGGGAATGAGAGTGACATCAAATGCTAAGAAATTGGAAATTAGATCTTGGACTAACTACTTGTAATTTTGGAGATGGTTGGAGACACAATGAATAGTATTTCTAGTTGTTTTGTTATAATTTTTGAATCACCAATGAATTTAAGAAATTCTTGTTCTAACTAAAAACACCACCCTGAGTTTCAAGAAGAAAACCACATCCTTTTCCAAGTTATAGGATTAAATTGTGATTGGTAAAAGATCAAAATTCAAGTGTTGATGGTGCAAGGCTCCTACTCAGTTGTAGGGACTGAACTAGAGGGCCTAGTTATGCTCCCTCCTAGTGTTTTGGATTGAAACAAAATCCCATCAATGCCCTCTTTGCACTAGAGCTGTCAAATAGTGTGGGAATTCAACTGGATAAGCCTAGATTCAGTCCAAGTTGACAACTTTGATTAACATAATCATTGTTGTTTAAAATAATGATTGATTTGGTCTATCCTAATAATTGCCTTGATACATTCAAGAAAGTGTATAGGTGCAATGAAGGCCAATCATGGTCGAGATCTATATAAACAAATCTCTTCACTAACCATAAAGGAAGAAGAAAAGATATTATGCCAGAATGCTAGAGAAATTCTTCTGTGATATGCTGACACTAGTAGGTGCACATACTAGTGAATGTTGAGGTAGAAGTTGATATGGATAAGGACTGAAAGAGTCTCAGTTGTGTACTTTTTAATGGAGGATTTTGTGAGTATAACTATTTAAATATATATCTTCTGGATCCATCACATAAATGCATTGATTGTCGATGTGTTTCGAACCATCCAATGTGGTTCTTGATGATGAATCACATTGGTTGGTTCTAGAACGCGTCAGCAATCAATACATTTATGTGATGGATCCAAAAGACATATTTTTAAATATGTACTTATTCACATGATTAATGCAAAGTAAAATAATCTTTCTCCCATTACATTAATTTTATATTATATTTGCATGAATATATTTGTTTGCATGTGCTAATATTTGTGGTTGTAGGAAAGAGGAGATATTTGTTGTTTATTGTATGTGGGCTTCAAGAGAGGATTTGGAGCAAAGATCTCAGGAGGAGATATTCGTGAAGTTGGCATCATTAATAGAGTCAAGGATTATAGTGATTTCTAGGTAATTCTCTTCCATTTCTTGGTAGTTGCTTACGCATGTTTGGTGATTGTTTCTCTCACTTTGTTTATCATTCATACACACACCCACATACATTATGGGAAAAGCTTTATTTCTCTGCGAAAATATTCATAAGGTTAAAATAACATACTACTGTAGTGAAAGTTCTCTCTCAAACAACTGCACATCCATGCTAATATCATTTCTTAGACCCTGTATCAGTGCTTCATACTTGGCCACATTATTGGTGCACTGGAATTCAAGCCTGCAGGTCAACATAATTTTCTCTCCGTTGGGGTTTACTAAAATGCAATTTGCACCAACACCTTCATTAGATTTCAATCCATGAAAATAAAAAATCCACATCTGACCATTTACAGTGTTATCTACAAAATTAATACAACGAGATGAGTCTATTTGGGAAAATAGTTCCTAATGTTTCTCTACACCAAGAGAAATTCTTAGTGCTTACAGATTTTGTTAATGAATCTACAACAATTTTCAAAGTGTCCACTTTTTCTAATAGCACTTCAATCATATCTCTCATAAAGTGATACCCAATATCAATATGCTTTATCTTCAAACAATAAGTTGGGTTCTTCACCTGGAATATTGAACTCTAATTGTCACAACTTATTCTTATAGCTTGTTCTACCAACCCAAAACTTGAACACAATATTTGTAACCATACCGCCTCCTTGCTTGCATAATTGGCTTCCATATATTCAAATTCTATAGTTGAGAGTGCCACTACAAACTATCTCTTGCTCATCCAATTGATTTCTCCTCCAAATAGGTTAAACACATACCCACTTGTAGATAATTTATGATCTAGATCTTTAGCATAGTCTACATCAAGAAAGCCATGTATATGAAACACTATTTCCAACTCTATTCTTCCTTGGTAGCAAAATCCATAACCAATAGTGCCAACCAAATACCTGAAAATCTTGTTCACTATTGTTCAATACTCCACTGGTTTTGACATATACTTGCTCAACAATCCCACTGTGTATGCAATGTAGGGTCTAATACATATTACTATTCCATACATAAAACATCCAAATGCAATAGCATATGGAATGTAGGACATGTCCTCTTCCCTTTCCTATCCCTTGGGACACTATTATCTATATAACTTTGCACCTATAGGAATAGGGACCTTTATCAATTTATATTCTTTCATATTAAATTGTCCCAATATTGTCTCAACATACTTCCTTTAATTTAACCAAAGTTTCCTCTTTTCCTGATATTTTTAAATTTCCATGCACAAAATAAAATTTGTAGCACTAGGATTGTTCATGTCAAACTTAGAGGACAACTGAGTTTTCGCTTCTTGGATGATTTCCATATCATTTACAATTAGCAACATATCATTCACATACAAGGCCTAAATAACACAACAACCAACTAATTTGAAATACACACAATGATTCATTTTGCTTCTTGTGAAGCCAAATCCCAATATATAAGTATCAAATTTTTTGTACCACATCCTTGATCATTGCTTTAACCCATATAGGGACATTTTTAGCTTGCATACCAATTCTTGGTTTCCTTTCATAGCAAATTCTTCTGGCTTCTTCATGTATATTTCTTCTTCCCAATCCCCACGTAGGAATGTTGTCTTCACATCCATCTCTTCTACTACGAAATGAAAAGAAATAACAATAGATAAAATAAATATAATAGAAGTTAACATGGTAACATGAGATAAAATATCACCAAAGTAAATTCCCTCTACCTAGGAATAATATTTGGCTATTGACTGAGCTTTGTATTTCTTCACTCTTCCTTTTGCATTTAGTTTAAACACTCATTTTCTACCAATGGGATTTCTTCTATTCGACAATTCCACTAGATCCCAAACCTTATTTTTGTCTAAAGATACCATTTCTTCAACCATGGCCTTTTTCCAGAGTTTTCCATCCTCTAAATTCACTACTCCCTAACAATTCTAGGAAATCAGGTGGATTATACCTTTTTAGTTTCCTTCTTTCTCAAACAGATCTCCTTAGTGACAAAGTATGTGATTATTCTTCTTCTTACTCATGTCCTTCTATAAAGTCTGATTCATCATCTTCAAACTCTATCTTATCTGGTTCTTTCTCCTTTTGTAGGAATTCTTGTTTCAAAAAGTCTTTGACTTCTCTAAATACTACATCTTGGCTATACACTGCCTTTTCAGTTTCTAGGTTCAAAATATTATAACCTTTCAAACTAGTTGGATATCCAATAGAGACACACTTTATAACTTTCTTACCTAGCTTACTCTTATTCTCCTTTGGAACATGTACATAAGTATCATAGCCAAAAATCATGATATGTATAAGAGAAGGTTTCTTACCAGTCCATAACTCATCTAATTATCCAACATTGATGAGGGTGATATATTTACTAGTAACAATAAGTATCCACTTTCTTTTCCTGGAATTTCTATCCTAACCCAGCACCATTAGGAATTATCCTTTCTTTCTCAATCAATTACTTATTCATCCTTTCTGCAACTCCATTTTTCGGAGGTGTGTATGGAGTAGTCTTCTACCTTTCTATACCACACTTCTTATAGAATTCTTCAAATTCGTTCGTACATAACTATCCACCATTATCTATCTTCAACAACTTAATTTTCTTCTCAATCTGTTTTTTCACAAGTGACTTAAACTCTTTTAATTTGTCAAATACTTTATATTTCTTCCCAAGGAAATAAATCCATGTATTCGTCAAGTAATAATTTATAAATGAGACATAGTACATATATTTACCTAGTGATGGAACTAACATAAGTCCAAACACATAATGGTGCACTAGCTGTAATATTTCTTTTGACCTCATAGAACCAGAGGAGAATCTTAGTTGATTCTACTTCCCATGTAACCAATGTTTATAGGAATCAAAATCCAGAGAGAAATTAGACATACCTTCTACCATACCATTACCATGTAGTATTTGAAATCCATTCTCTATAATATGTCCCAATCTTTGATGCCACAACATAGTCTTTTATCCAAAGGCTACAAGAGGTTTTCCTTCTTCTTCTCCACTCTCAGCAATAATGAAACTATTCCACCCACCACTACTAGTGCTTCCTAATAGCTTATACAAAGTTCCAATCTGAACTCCCCTCAACAACACCATTACTCCTCAACAATACAATTTTCAAACATTGTTTTTACACCTACTTTGCTCATATTGCTTACAAAAATCAAATTTATGGCCAATCCTAGCATGTGCAGAATACCATAGAGTGATATACTCCTTCCTTGATTAACTTCAACTTGAATTTCTCTCATCCTCTGATTCTAGGTGTTGAGTCATACCTTAGGAAAACATCTCCACCCTCATATCTTTCATACTCCCAAAAACACTCCTTGTGAGGAGCCATATGAAATGATGCACCTGGGTTTATCATCCATGCCTCATGATCTACATGTGTACTTGAAGAAGCCATGTACATATACTATCCTTCATGTGAGGATATTTTCTCTTCTATAGAATAATCATCTTCAAATGCCTTTCCTTTCTCAACAATTTCAGATCTACAATCTTTGTTTTAATGCTATTCTTTTCCTTATCTCCAACATACCTTTATGAATTTTCAAAGATATTTATATCTCTCACTCAAGGACTTATTATTATTTATGTTTTGGGAGCTTTGGTGCAAGTAAATTCTCAGTGCAGACACAAACAATTCCTCTAGCCCGAGAGAGTGGGTCTAGCCACAAACAAACAATCTATGGCTGAAACAAGCAAAAAAACCAACAACAAACATGATAGCATACAATATTGCATTCAACCTACTTAACAGGTCAAGGAACATTAAGCCATCAAATGTAATATAACACTTCAATGTAGGAAATCAATCAATAGTTGTATTCATATAAGTTCAAAAAGAGATTACAACTAATGCCTTGACGTTGCTGGTCTCCTCCAATGTATCTGTGTTCCCACACTTCTGCTAGCATCTCATGGATAGTCCCAACAATGGAAGTTTTAAGGCCTCTTCCCTTTAGTTTCAAATCAAACCAAACACAATATTCTCCCTCAAACATAAACTAGAGAGCTACAAGCTATAGATGCCTTGCTGATTATTCAAGATCCAAAAATACCAACACTGAAACTAGTGAAGCTTGTTAAAGGAGGGGTTTATATAGCTTGGATAGAGGGGATATGGTTCCTCTTATCATGGGATAAAGTTTTATCTCTTGGGTTGGTTCCATCCTAATAGGGGAAAGGAGACCAAATTGACTTCCTCGGCTCCATCCAGCCTAACCATTTACTAGACTTCTGTTACGAAGCTTCTAGACTTGGAATCTTTGCCTCCATATTTAAAAAACTTTCCAAAAGAGGATCAGAGTGACTGAGAAAATGCCCAATAGCACCTTATGATGCTAGTCCTAGTTTTAATCTCTGCAAATCGGTGCGAGGGGGAAACTGGTCAGTAGCGTCGGTTTTGTAAACTAGGGTAAAAGGAATATTCTTGGGAAATGATGCAAAGGGGAATTATTCTACTCATGAAGAGGGACATACTGGGAGTTTCTTCATGATGGGAAGGCATGTAGGTTCACTATAGATATCCTCCAGGATCGTGGACAGGGAGTACAGGGACAGTGAAAAATGTTGTGTAACAGATGCCCCCTAAAGCATGAAGGTTGAACTAGAGTGAGGGGTGAAATGATTTACAGGTGGATGCAGGGAACTAGAGTCCGTCGTCGAAAAACCTGCAAGCATGAATAGACACATATACATCACTAAAAAACTCTAACAAATGATACATGAATCGTGGTATGAATGTAGCCATCCAGAGAATGATCATCTAAATGGAAGGCATGGGCGCAACCATCCAATAGAGAGGATCATAACGAAACCAAGGTATGGTCACAGCAATATGATAATGAGAAGGATGACATATAACAACTCATGGTATGGTTGCATCCATCTATATGAAAGAGACAGTTATATCAACTTGATCATGTCACATCACCTTGCAACCTAGACTTGTGTAATCTGAGCCCAGGGTCCTGTGTTCCAACATGACCTGATCAAAGTAGAAATCCTAACATGTGAATGAATGTGTTGAAGTCGAGCATGCTAGAAAGTCACTTCATTACCAGTCAATGAGGTGAACCATTAACAAGCGTGAGAGAAACCACCAATAATGACAATGGCTGTCAAAGTACTAGCACCACAGTTCATGGAATGTGAATAAAGGAACTGAAATCGAACACCTATGAAATCACCCGATCGAAATCGAATGGTGTGAACTTATCATTGAGTGTGAAGAACTTGCCATTAGGTCATGCAAGCTCTAAGGTACTGGAAGGGATTCTCTTGGCTAGCTTCCTGGATAATGAGTTAAAGTTGACAGGAAGTGACCGTGTCGAAGGAGGGCCATGATGTATCCCACATCATCGACATGAGACAAAGAGGTGCAAATGATTTTAGATGATATAGAGAATCAGGAGTAAGTGTAATTGCAGAAGGACTAACTCTTGAACATATCGATGACACGACTCTGGAGTTTGGCAGCTTTTGGATCCATAGGATCAGTGGTCATGATGATGTGGCAGAGATCAAATGGAAGGAAAAAATGAACGGTCCAACCTAGGAAGGTAAATGATGAAAAGGAGGATATCCCAACCTCACATGAAGTAGAAAGTGTCATGTTCAAGAGTGAGTTACTGACATGACTGATAGAATTTTCAATTTTCCCCCACCATTTCTAGGAAGTACCCCAATTGTTTTTTTATCGCAAGCTTGAAGGGGATAGCATATGCTTTTATGTAATTCCATCCTTCAGATGAATCCGACCTAGTAAGTTTAATGATCCCTAAGAAGGAGAAGCTTGTTGGCAATAATAATGAGAGGGGGGGTGAATCAGTATTATCAAATCAATATAAATTTTTCATTTCCATATTAAGATTTATATACACTACTTCAGTTAAGGCAAACTGCGTGTATACGCAACTGTGTGTAGTGCAACAAGCGTATATCCAGAAAAATTATGATTCAGTTAGTTGATCCTTAATGAGTGCATCAGAACATTATTAGCCATATGAACAGTAAACAGGAGCAGTAAAACAGAACAGATCATCACACACAAGAAGCACACATGAACACCATGATATAAGGTGGAAACCCAATGTGGGTGAAAACCACCTGCTGCAAGTCGTCTCTATCTTTTCTAATAGAAACTTATTTTTACAATATTTCTGTACTGGTGTAGTCTTATACCAGTACACAGGCTTCTACCTATAGAAGGCTACAACCTTCTCTCGTTCTCCAGCTTCTCCTGGAAGGGAGCTGCAACCCCCTTAGCTCTTGTACTAGCCAATCCTTTTACTAGTACGTAGGTGTCGGCCTACTAAATGCTCTAACCTTCACTCATTTTCCAGCTGCTACTGGAAGGGAGCTACCACCCCCTTAGCTCTTGTACTAGCTGATGTACTAGTACATAGGTGCCGACCTACAAAAGGCTACAACCTTCTCTTTCTTCCTCCAAGTACCACGTTTCATAAATTTTTAGACTGGATACTCCTGAAGCACAACACCATAATCTGAAGGCCACATTTCATCCAATTTTCATACTAGACCCATCAATATCATTGAAGCACACAATCAATCAACACTAGCATTATCAATCTCTGAATCACCCAATACTGAATCACTGACACCCTGTCAACAAACTGCAATCACTAGAACACAGAGAAGAACACAGAACTCTGCAACAATGTTAAGATCTAACTGTATCATCAAAAATCATGCATCAGAGTGCATACGCTACTTGGAAGAGCTGAACTAGCGTGTATACGCATCTTCACCAAAGAGAACCGGCGTATATGTCATTAACTACTTACTTATGTCTTTGTTGCACTTCCTGACTTCAGACATAACCAGATCATTACATATACAAGGATAATACGCATGTTAGCAACCAGATCTAGTCCATCAAATCACATGAAGATAAGTCATTATGATCTTGATCCATTATAGATGTCATCCATCTACACTGAAGCTAAACATAATCAACCAATCTGAATATGCAAAATACTGACACCAGTAAACAGTCACCAGAACACAGACTTTGCATCAACTACCAGAACCACCTATAACTTCAAATATCATAGTGTATATGGTATACGCTACTTAGATGTATATAACCTGCGTATGTACATGCTTTTGTCAAAGTAAACCAGCATATACATCTGTAAATGAGTTGGAGCAATTTCAAACTTAAGTTATACCTAGATCAGAACATTACATGCGTCAGTATACAGATTTAGAATAAACAGGATCAAACCGTATAGAGATGATTTATTCCACGCCATTAGATCCTGATCTATCGTTAGATCTTATTCTCCATCAACTGCTAGGATTCCTCCTTAGCTCAGATCAAGCAAAGCATCATGAAACCATAACCTGCATACTAGATCTCATACTTCATCAGATATTCAAGACTTTCTTCCTTGCCTTTCCCTAATGATCTTCTTCTCCTTTTATAGTCTTAGGCCTTACTCAATACCATGGTCTAAAACCATTTAGAACCAATACTAGGGACCCAATACCTAGGTTCAACACTTCGGATGCAATACCAAGGTCCAAAACCATAGGTCTAAATACCATGGACCAAAAATAAGCTTTCCCACATGTACGCGCTTTTCCATGTATGAAAGTGCGTGCATATGCCTACACGACTTTTGATCAACAATCCCACGTGTATACGTGCCTTTGTATATAGCGAACTTGCGTGTATACACTACTTGGTATATAGCGAACCTGCGTATATATGTAACTTGGTATATAGTGAACCTGCGTGTGTACACGACTTGGTATATAGTGAACCTGCGTATATACTTTTCTTTCTTCATTCTTTGTAGTCTGATCATCAATTCTTTGCTACTGACCTACTGCACTATGATCTGTCATCTGTTTGAGTTGCCATTAAGGACAACACTTGTATCATAATGCCAACAATCTCCCCCTTTGGACTTGATGGTAAAGCTAACTTGTCATATTGAGACCTGTCATCTTAATGAGTTGTCATTGTTCATTACATCTGAACTGAGTCTTGCATCCCATGTATTCTGTCACATCTGATATCTCTTCTGTAGATTCATCTAGTTATATATAAGTGAGTTGTTCTTCTATGAGTGGGTTGTCATCAAGTACAACATATGCATCATAATGCCAACAAAGCTCTTGTCCCTCATGGTGACGAATCCAATGTCGTTTAATGTTTCAACGAGTTTGAAAAAGGTGTAACTCAGTATCTTTTTCATGCTTAGAGAGTTTGAAAAAGACACGAAAAAGAAAACTCCACATGGTCCCTTTTCATACATTTGTGTCTCTCGTGCTCGAAAAGGTATAAAACGATACTTGAGAGAACTGCTTGACCATTTCAGTCAAGGAGTACATTTTTCGTAAATAGTTTATCCCAGCCAAAAAAGGGGTAAACTTATACTGGGTAAACAATGTTTCGTAGCCTTTAACAAGTTCAAAATGACAAGATCTCAGTAAACTTTTCGTGCTTAAAGAGTCGAAAAAGAGCTTGAAAGCAGACCCCCATTTTTATTCTCTTTTACGAGTCAAAAAGGGAAAAATACTCGGCGATATTTTCATTTGAGTTTTACAAGTCGAGAAAAGAGCTTAAACATGACTCCAGTACCATCACCAGTAATCTGTCACCTATCGTTGCACAAAAGGTAAATGCGTTATCCAATTTTCTGAGTCAAAAATAGGTTAAAAGTACTTAAAAAAAACCTAATATTTCATGAAAAATGAATAAAAGGAGTAAAAAGTAACTATTTTTTACCAGTTTACCTTGTGTGAAGAACTTTTCACCCATTTGTGCCCTAGTTTTTTAGGAGCAAATTGCAGGAGATCCGGGAGGCCATTCAGCGATTCATTAGTTGAAGGTAAGAGCCAAGACCTTTAGTTTCATTTTAATGCTCATTTTTCCTATTTTTAACTTTTTTTTGGATTTCTTGAGGAGGTTTTAGTAAAAAAAATTCACACTCGGTCAGCACGATTTTCGGGAACGGAATCACATTGATTGGGGGTTATGAACACTCTCAAATGTGTTGTCAGTACTACTATTTTTAAAACAGTCACACCGACGCCATGAACATAAAAATTTCAATTTTTTCCCAAATTTCTCTGATTTAATCCAAAATTTTCTAGCCAAGGATGATTATTGACTTGATTTTATGGTTTTTGCAGGTAAAACATCATGAAAATGGTGGATTGGAAGGAACATGAGCATGAGGACATTGAAACACAAGCAATGGTAGACCCAAATTGCTTGAATTCCTTGACGAACTATGGGCTCCTCAAATTCTTCCTCACACCAGGTCTGCGGGCTCAACCCGAATTGCTACAGTATCTGATCAGTCTCTGGGATGTCAATCAGGAAGTTTTTATGATTCGGGACCAAAAACTAGAGTTGAAAAATTCCAACATTTATTTCATCACAAGACTATCCTGAAGAAGGGAACCAATCAATCTGTATGGGTCAAGACCTATTGGGGCAAGTGTGAACATGTTGCTTACAGAACACTGCCTAGAAGCACTAAAATTGAAGAGTGGAAAGATAGAGATCATGAGTGTTCAAGACCTTGTGTTGAAAGTGCCGCTGTTGACCATCAACAGAGTGGCTAGGGCTCAAGCACAACATGAGTCAAACAAGTTGAAGTTTTAGTATGCTATCGACTGTATGGCACTGACTATCTTCAACTAGGTGGAAGCCATGAAGGTAAACATGAAGCGCCAGCTATCTAAAGCCAAGGCAGGAAACCTGAAGCAATTCTGCTATGGTTCCGTTCTAGTGACCTTCTTTTTGGAGTGGGTTCCGCTATTTCACTACCATCTTGCTGAGGTGGAACTGTCATTGCCTTGAGACCCACGGATGGTCCGTTGGAGTGCACTAATGCCTACGATCACTGGGGGCCAACATATGTCCTATAAGCCTACCTTCTTCTCATGGTTACGGTGACAGCTAATCGTAGTAGATGATTGACCTTATAGCGGTACCGACTTCCGCAATGATCCAGATATGTCGCTCCCAAAGGTAGAATATTATGATGATGGAGGTAAAAACAAACAATTTTAATTTTTAATTTTTATTGTTTTTGAAATACATGCATTCATGACATTTCGATTTTGTAAATGCAGATGTGGGACCAGAGCATCTTGTCAGGATGTCCCTGATTGTCAGGCGCATTGCTCAACAGTTCGATATCACTCCTTATCAGGAAGGAAGCGATAATGAGGAGGAGATTTTGCGGAACCTCGAGGGATTGACATAAGGTATCCTAGAGTATGCCAAGTTGGGTGACATCCCATGCCAGTAACAGAGCCACACAGTGGGGGTATTAGACTAGATCCACTGACTGCTGACTCGTGTAGTATGAGTAGTTACGTGCTACCATGAGCACCATGCGATAAGTTCATAGGTCGAGCATTCCACATTTTTGAGACCTGCGAGCCACGGATGTATTTGAACACACATATTATTTTTTGGGGTTTTGATGTATGACAAACATTATTGACATATATATATATATATATATATATATATATATATATATATATATATATATATATATATATATATATATATATATAGATATATATATATATATATATATATATATATATATATATATATATATATATATATATATATATATATATATATATATCTATATATATATGTATATATATATATATATATATATATATATATATATATATATATATATATATATATGTATATATATATATGTATATATATATATATATATATATATATATATATATATATATATATATATATATATATATATATCTATATATATATATATATATATATATATATATATATATATATATATATATATATATATTACTATGGTACAAATGTTTTGTTTTTTATTTTCACATGTTTCGCAAATGTCTATCCAACACATAATTAGCTAATGCATCTGTCAATGTATTCATATGTCTAGGAATATGATGATATGTAATGTAATAAAAATTTCTCTCCAATAGACAAATACGTAGATACATTCTCAATATCTAAGGGTTTCTGATGGAATATTTCTCGTTGAGTTGAAGAACAACAAGTTGTGAATTGAGGTTGACAACCAATTCTCGGATGTTAAGAGTGATAGCTTCTGAAAACAATTCAATAACTATGCTATACTCAACAATGTTATTGGTTGTTTGACCTAGAAAAATACCTTGAAGATCAATCAACTCACCATGGGGGTCATAAATGGCCCATGCCGTGGATGATAGATTTCAGGTACTACGAAAAGCACCATTAGTGAAACCGATGTGAGGAGATATTGACATCTGCAAAGCAGGTAGAAACATAATAAGCAGCAAAGTTGCTTGCAAAACAACACACCAAACCACACTGAAAAAGTGAATAACACACTATTCTACAAAAGTAGCCATGCAAGATGATATAAGCATGGTACTTTTTGAGATAAAGCCCATTACGGGGATTTTCTAAGGGATTGCCCTCATAATGAATCATCTCATAGGCCCCTTTCTGTAACACACGTTTAAAAATGTAGGGCCCATGCCACATGGGTTTGAAATTTCTTGCCCCCACCTTATCATTAGCCTAATCATAAAGAAGAACCAAATCGCCCTTAGAAAAAACTCAAGGAGAGATAGACTGATCAAAATGAGACTTGACCCGCTTTTTCTGTTCTTCGATGACCAAAGTAGTAAGATAGCAAGTCTCATCTAGTCATTCTAAATACAAGAGGTGCTCTTCCTGAGGTGAGGTCTCGTGGAGAAGTTTGACAGCCAGCTTTAGGGATGGAATTTTGCACTCAATCGGTAAAGTTGCTTCTAGACCATATACTAGCTAGAACAGTGTGAATCTAGTTGCATCCTTGGTCAAGGTTTAGTAAGCTCACAAAGCTGAAAAGAGCATGAGATGCCAATTTGACTTGTGCATCCCAATGGTGCGCTAAAGCATCGTAACTAAGAATTTGTTCACAGCTTCAACTTTGCCATTGGCCCAAGGGTAATATAGGGTTGAGCCATCATGGTGCAAACCCAACATAGAAGTCAACTCAACCATCATGTAATCTCGAAAATGGTTGCCATCATTGGTGATAATGGCCTAAGGCACTCTAAACCTAGAAATAACGCGATTGAATAGAAATTGAGCTGATGTTTTACCGTTTGTAGAGTATGTAGGCATGGCTTCAACCCATATGATGAAATAATCCACAACAATGATAATATACCCATGCCCCCCAGCCGAACAAGGGTTACATGTCAGATAGTTGATGCCCCATTTGGTAAAAGGACCAACGGTAATAACAGGGTGTAGGTGAGCGGGTAGGGCGCGCATTTTACACTGATAAATTTGGCACTCATGGCATTTGCGAACAACAAGGATGCAATCCTTGAAGATAAAGGGCCAAAAATAACTAGCGCGAATGATTTTTTGAGTAGTAGCATATCCAGACAGGTGACCGCCACATGCGCCATAATGAAAAACATTCAAGACTCTCTCAACCTCCTTGAGAGTTAGACAGGGGCGAAGAATTGAACTGACACCGATGTAGTGTAAATTATCTCCAATGATACGGTATGGTTGACATTGATGCCTAATGTGTCAGTGATCATCCTTGGTCAACGCAGACCGAAAGGTGGATGTCTGGAGATACACAATGATATCACCATACCAAGGGTCGAGAGTTCTAATCATGAAAAGGGTCTCGTCCAGGAGCTGCTCATCAGCACCAGCAGGAAGAGAATCAGAGGGAAGAGATCAAATCAACTCAGTGAAGACTAGTGATTTCATAGATTTGGCAGTAGCGAACACCAAATTTAATTCTTGGAGGATGACAATCCACATCGAATAATTTCCCCCAAGCAACTGATGAGTCAGGATGTAGGTCATGGGGTTGCACTCGGAAATCATAGTGGTAGTGCAGAGGAGAATGTAATGCTAAAAGTGTTGAACGGGCTATACGGTAACCAAATCCAACTTCTCGACATGGGCATAACGTGTTTCGGTGTTCAGGAGATTGCGACTAAGGTAGTAAATAACATGCTCATTACCTTCGTCATTGTCCTTTACCAGCACCATCGCGATGGTACTAGAGGTTGCAGCTAAATAAAGGAAGTAATCGTGATGATAGTTTGGAGGGTGCAGCAAAGGAGCATTGATGAGGAAAACTTTTAGGTCATCAAAAGACTTTTGGGTAGCCTCAACCCAAAAAAATGGGGTTCCTTGCTTGAGTAACCGGGTGAATCCTAAAGCTCGCTCAGCATAGTTCGGTATGAAACAACGGAGGAAATTTTCTTTTCCCTGTAGACTCTGCAGTTGATGAAACGAAGATGGAGGGGGTAAATTAACAATGGCCTCAACTTTAAGAGGATCAAGGCGAATGCCTTATTTTGAAACGATAAAGCCAAGGAGTCATCCAAGTTCAACGCTTAAGACACATTTATGTGGATTCAACCCAATGTTGTAGTGTCTACAAGAAAGAAAAATTTGTCGAAGATGATTGCGGTGATCATGGTGGTTACGAGAATGAGTGGGGTTATCATCCAAGTAGGGTTGAATGACGTTTCAAATGTTGTGGAACGCATAAGACATTGATCTCTAAAATGTAGCCCCAACATTCTTAAGGCCAAAAGGGAGCTTTTTATATGCAAAGGTCCCCCAGGGACAGATAAAGGTTGTCTTATCTTGATCAGTCGGTGTAATGTTTATCTGGCTGTAACCACAAAAAACATCCATAAAGGAAAAGAATTCACTCCCAACAAATTCATCAATGATCTGGTTAATGAAGGGAGTGGGGTAATTATCCTTTGGATAAGCACGATTTATATCACGATAATCGACGCAAATGTGAATAGTACCCTATTTCTTTGTCACCGGTACAATATTCGACACCCAATCTATAAGAGGGATTGGATAAATAAATCCATCTTTCAGAAGTTTTTCAACTTCACCCTTGATGGCGACTGCTTATTTAGGGTGGACTAGATGAAGCCATTGGCAAATTGGCTTCGCATAAGGATAAGTTGGAATCTTGTGCACGAATATACTTGGGTCAATGCCGAGCATTTCTTCATATGACCACACAAAAAAATCCTGGAACTCTTGAAACAAATGAGTATAGAGCTTAATCTCATGTGGAGAACAGGTTACCCCGATATAGACATTTTCAATGACACCATGCTTGACAGAAATATCAATTAGAATCGTTTGAGTAATGTTACCCATGTTCCCTTCTGACCAAACTTCATGATTCATGACCGGTGTCTAAAGTGGTAGGGTCGGTCTGAGAAGACAACTTCTCGAGATGAGTAGACATGACCGATGGGCCAGGCAAGAATGAGGAATGATGATGAGTGGCGTACCTTGTGTGAAGAAATTTTCAACCATTTGTGCCCTAGTTTTTTAGGAGCAAATTGCAAGAGATCCGGGAGGCCATTCAGCGATTCATTAGTTGAAGGTAAGAGCCAAGACCTTTAGTTTCATTTTAATGCTCATTTTTCCTATTGTTAACTTTTTTTTGGATTTCTTGAGGAGGTTTTAGTAAAAAAAATTCACCCTCGGTCAGCGCGATTTTCGGGAACGGAATCACATTGATTGGGGGTTATGAACACTCTCAAATGTGTTGTCAGTACTACTATTTTTAAAACAGTCGCACCGACGCCATGAACATAAAAATTTCAATTTTTTCCCAAATTTCTCTGATTTAATCCAAACTTTTCTAGCCAAGGATGATTATTGACTTGATTTTATGGTTTTTGCAGGTAAAACATCATGAAAATGGTGGATTGGAAGGAACATGAGCATGAGGACATTGAAACACAAGCAATGGTAGACCCAAATTGCTTGAATTCCTTGACGAACTATGGGCTCCTCAAATTCTTCCTCACACCAGGTCTGCGGGCTCAACCCGAATTGCTACAGTATCTGATCAGTCTCTGGGATGTCAATCAGGAAGTTTTTATGATTCAGGACCAAAAACTAGAGTTGAAAAATTCCAACATTTATTTCATCACAGGACTATCCTGAAGAAGGGAACCAATCAATCTGTATGGGTCAAGACCTATTGGGGCAAGTGTGAACATGTTGCTTACAGAACACTGCCTAGAAGCACTAAAATTGAAGAGTGGAAAGATAGAGATCATGAGTGTTCAAGATCTTGTGTTGAAAGTTCCGCTGTTGACCATCAACAGAGTGGCTAGGGCTCAAGCACAACATGAGTCAAACAAGTTTAAGTTTTAGTATGCTATCGACTGTATGGCACTGACTATCTTCAACTAGGTGGAAGCCATGAAGGTAAACATGAAGCGCCAGCTATCTAAAGCCAAGGCAGGAAACCTGAAGCAATTCTGTTATGGTTCCGTTCTAGTGACCTTCTTTTTGGAGTGGGTTCCGCTATTTCACTACCATCTTGCTGAGGTGGAACTGTCATTGCCTTGAGACACACGGATGGTCCGTTGGAGTGCACTAATTCCTAGGATCACTGGGGGCCAACATATGTCCTATAAGCCTACCTTCTTCTCATGGTTACGGTGACAGCTAATCATAGTAGAGGATTGGCATTATAGCGGTACCGACTTCCGCAATGATCCAGATATGTCGCTCCCAGAGGTAGAATATTATGATGATGGAGGTAAAAACAAAGAATTTTAATTTTTAATTTTTATTGTTTTTGAAATACATGCATTCATGACATTTCGATTTTGTAAATGCAGATGTGGGACCAGAGCATCTTGTCAGGATGTCCCTGATTGTCAGGCGCATTACTCGACAGTTCGATATCACTCCTTATCAGGAAGGAAGCGATAATGAGGAGGAGATTGTGCGGAACCTCGAGGGATTGACCTATGGTATCCTAGAGTATGCCAAGTTGGGTGACATCCCATGCCAGTAACAGAGCCACACAGTGGGGGTATTAGACTAGATCCACTGACTGCTGACTCGTGTAGTATGAGTAGTTACGTGCTACCATGAGCACCATGCGATAAGTTCATAGGTCGAGCATTCCACATTTTTGAGACCTGCGAGCCACGGATGTATTTGAACACACATATTATTTTTTGGGGTTTTGATGTATGACAAACATTATCGATATATATATATATATATATATATATATATATATATATATATATATATATATATATATATATATATATATATATATATATATATATATATATATATATATATATATGTATATGTATATATATATATATATATATATATATATATATACATATATATATATATATATATATATATATATATATATATATATATATATATATATATATATATATATATATATATATATATATATATATATATATATATATATATATATATATATATATATATATATATATATATATATATATATATATATATATATATATATATATATATATATATATATATATATATGTATATATATATATATATATATATATATATATATATATATATATATATATATATATATATATATATATATATATATTACTATGGTACAAATGTTTTGTTTTTTATTTTCACATGTTTCGCAAATGTCTATCCAACACATAATTAGCTAATGCATCTGTCAATGTATTCATATGTCTAGGAATATGATGATATGTAATGTAATAAAAATTTCTCTCCAATAGACAAATACGTAGATACATTCTCAATATCTAAGGGTTTCTGATGGAATATTTCTCGTTGAGTTGAAGAACAACAAGTTGTGAATTGAGGTTGACAACCAATTCTCGGATGTTAAGAGTGATAGCTTCTGAAAACAATTCAATAACTATGCTATACTCAACAATGTTATTGGTTGTTTGACCTAGAAAAATACCTTGAAGATCAATCAACTCACCATGGGGGTCATAAATGGCCCATGCCATGGATGATAGATTTTAGGTACTACGAAAAGCACCATTAGTGAAACCGATGTGAGGAGATACTGACATCTGCAAAGCAGGTAGAAACATAATAAGCAGCAAAGTTGCTTGCAAAACAACACACCAAACCACACTGAAAAAGTGAATAACACACTATTCTACAAAAGTAGCCATGCAAGATGATATAAGCATGGTACTTTTTGAGATAAAGCCCATTACGGGGATTTTCTAAGGGATTTCCCTCATAATCAATCATCTCATAGGCCCCTTTCTGTAACACACGTTTAAAAATGTAGGGCCCATGCCACATGGGTTTGAAATTTCTTGCCCCCACCTTATCATTAGCCTAATCATAAAGAAGAACCAAATCGCCCTTAGAAAAATTTCAAGGAGAGATAGACTGATCAAAATGAGACTTGACCCACTTTTTCTGTTCTTCGATGACCAAAGTAGTAAGACAGCAAGTCTCATCTAGTCATTCTAAATACAAGAGGTGCTCTTCCTGAGGTGAGGTCTCGTGGAGAAGTTTGACAGCCAGCTTTAGGGATGGAATTTTGCACTCAATCGGTAAAGTTTCTTCTAGAACATATACTAGCTAGAACAGTGTGAATCTAGTTGCATCCTTGGTCGAGGTTTAGTAAGCTCACAAAGCTAAAAAGAGCATGAGATGCCAATTTGACTTGTGCATCCCAATGGTGCGCTAAAGCATCGTAACTAAGAATTTGTTCACAGCTTCAACTTTGCCATTGGCCCAAGGGTAATATAGGGTTGAGCCATCATGGTGCAAACCCAACATAGAAGTCAACTCAACCATCATGTAATCTCGAAAATGGTTGCCATCATTGGTGATAATGGCCTAAGGCACTCTAAACCTAGAAATAACGCGATTGAATAGAATTTGAGCTGATGTTTTACCGTTTGTAGAGTATGTAGGCATGGCTTCAACCCATATGATGAAATAATCCACAACAATGATAATATACCCATGCCCCCCAGCCGAGCAAGGGTTACATGTCAGATAGTTGATGCCCCATTTGGTAAAAGGACCAACGGTAATAACAGGGTGTAGGTGAGCGGGTAGGGCGCGCATTTTACACTGATAAATTTGGCACTCATGGCATTTGCGAACAACAAGGATGCAATCCTTGAAGATAAAGGGCCAAAAATAACTAGCGCGAATGATTTTTTGAGTAGTAGCATATCCAGACAGGTGACCGCCACATGCGCCATAATGAAAATCATTCAAGACTCTCTCAACCTCCTTGAGAGTTAGACAGGGGCGAAGAATTGAACTGACACCGATGTAGTGTAAATTATCTCCAATGATACGGTATGGTTGAGATTGATGCCTAATGTGTCAGTGATCATCCTTGGTCAATGCAGACCGAAAGGTGGATGTCTGGAGATACACAATGATATCACCATACCAAGGGTCGAGAGTTCTAATCATGAAAAGAGTCTCGTCCAGGAGCTGCTCATCAGCACCAGCAGGAAGAGAAGCAGAGGGAAGAGATCAAATCAACTCAGTGAAGAATAGTGATTTCATAGATTTGGCGGTAGCGAACACCAAATTTAATTCTTGGAGGATGACAATCCACATCGAATAATTTCCCCCGAGCAACTGATGAGTCAGGATGTAGGTCATGGGGTTGCACTCGGAAATCATAGTGGTAGTGCAGAGGAGAATGTAATGCTAAAAGTGTTGAACGGGCTATACGGTAACCAAAGCCAACTTCTCGACATGGGCATAACGTGTTTCGGTGTTCAGGAGATTGCGACTAAGGTAGTAAATAACATGCTCATTACCTTCGTCATTGTCCTGTACCAGCACCATCGCGATGGTACTAGAGGTTGCAGCTAAATAAAGGAAGTAATCGTGATGATAGTTTGGAGGATGCAGCAAAGGAGCATTGATGAGGAAAACTTTTAGGTCATCAAAAGACTTTTGGGTAGCCTCAACCCAAACAAATGGGGTTCCTTGCTTGAGTAACCGGGTGAATCCTAAAGCTCGCTCAGCATAGTTTGGTATGAAACAACGGAGGAAATTTTCTTTTCCCTGTAGACTCTGCAGTTGATGAAACGAAGATGGAGGGGGTAAATTAACAATGGCCTCAACTTTAAGAGGATCAAGGCGAATGCCTTATTTTGAAACGATAAAGCCAAGGAGTCATCCAAGTTCAACGCTTAAGACACATTTATGTGGATTCAACCGAATGTTGTAGTGTCTACAAGAAAGAAAAATTTGTCGAAGATGATTGGGGTGATCATGGTGGTTACGAGAATGAGTGGGGTTATCATCCAAGTAGGGTTGAATGACGTTTCAAATGTTGTGGAATGCATAAGACATTGATCTCTAAAATGTATCCCCAACATTCTTAAGGCCAAAAGGGAGCTTTTTATATGCAAAGGTCCCCCAGGGACAGATAAAGGTTGTCTTATCTTGATCAGTCGGTGTAATGTTTATTTGGCTATAACCACAAAAAACATCCATAAAGGAAAAGAATTCACTCCCAACAAATTCATCAATGATCTGGTTAATGAAGGGAGTGGGGTAATTATCCTTTGGATAAGCACGATTTATATCACGATAATCGAAGCAAACGTGAATAGTACCCTATTTCTTTGTCACCGGTACAATATTCGACACCCAATCTATAAGAGGGATTGGATAAATAAATCCAGCTTTCAGAAGTTTTTCAACTTCACCCTTGATGGCGACTGCTTGTTTAGGGTGGACTAGATGAAGCCATTGGCAAATTGGCTTCGCATAAGGATAAGTTGGAATCTTGTGCACGAATATACTTGGGTCAATGCCGAGGATTTCTTCATATGACCACACAAAAAAATCTTGGAACTCTTGAAACAAATGAGTATAGAGCTTAATCTCATGTGGAGAACAGGTTACCCCGATATAGACATTTTCAATGACACCATGCTTGACAGAAATATCAATTAGAATCGTTTGAGTAATGTTACCCATGTTCCCTTCTGACCAAACTTCATGATTCATGACCGGTGTCTAAAGTGGTAGGGTCGGTCTGAGAAGACAACTTCTCGAGATGAGTAGACATGATCGATGGGCCAGGCAAGAATGAGGAATGATGATGAGTGGCGTCCCAAGGTACTTCCCCCAAAGACATTACTTCCATGATACTCTCGTCAGAAAGAAAAGTCTCGGCTAAAGGATGGGGAGATTCTGAAGAACCAAGCCACGAGGATAGAGAATATGCATCGAGAGATGTTCTCGAAACAAGATGATTAGAGGATACCAAAGGTGAAGCCAAAATAATCTCCACATAATTTCAGGAGGACCTAACGACATAACTCCGCCCCTGGTATCAACAAGATCTAGTGAGGGAATGAACCAAGGATAAGACTTGGTTGAGATCGTGTTGACAGAGGCAACATGAGGAGGTGGGAATGGAAAAATACCCATTAAGGAAGGATCTCTAAAGAGTCTTGTCCCCACATTCTCATAAGAAGAACTGGTGTGCTTTACATAAGGAACATTGCCATCCGAGGAGGAAGAGGCAAAGAAGGACAATTGGTCAACTGTGACTATCTTCCCCTGATGGGGAAAATGAATCACATGGAAAAGGGAGGAGGCTATAACATGCATGGGATGGTTCCAGCTCCGCCCGAGTAGAATATTTTAGTTAAGATTAATGTCAATGATCTCTACTTCGACGTGTACAGTCTTGCCCTCCAAAGTAATGGCAAGGTTGGGAAGGACACCGAATGGTCACGAATCGCGTTTGTCAAAAGCTTCCAAAGTGTTAGGGGACTGGTCTAGAGTAGGAGAACCAATTGCCTTCCAAAATGCGACAAACATGATGTAGGTATAAGCACCTTCATCAATGATGGTCCTATGAATGGTTTTCTCATTTATGATCACCTGAATGAGAAAGGCAATCTGATGAGGTAAATGCGAAATGTGGTTTTCCAGGTTAAAAAAAATGAGATTAGAGTCAGTTGGATCAATACCCCCAACAACCCACAGTAATGATTTCCGCTGAGAAGGATAGCTTTGAAGGACCTCGAGAGCAGATATAGTTGATGGCGCTTGAGCCAAATCTTCAACAATGTTATAATGTTGAGCGGCTCGAGCATTTGGATTGTACGAGGACTTTCATAGCACATGTCGAGAAGGTGGTCGAATGGCAGAAATAAGATTAGGTCACTCTATATGGAGAGGACCATAACAGGATAGGGCAAAAGAAGAAGGGATACCTTCTTTCGCTTTCCCTGTTGTCGGGGTAGGAGTTTGATAATCTTTTGACCTGGTAGCCACGTTAATCGGTGTATTCATCATGAACACTAGTGAACCTGAGGAAGCGATGACTGAGGCTGGTTTACCATTTGGATCTGCTGGGACGTAAAGGGCTCTTTCAGGACAACTGGGGTCCCTTTGAGTAAATGACTAACTTCAGATCATCTGGGACAATCCTTAGTATACTAATCCTCTTCACAAATGAGGCATGGATATTTGGGCTTCCGTTGGGAAGCATCACCAACAGACGACTTAGGAGGGCCCTATTTTGGGGCATCGGATTTACCCTTGCCTTTGCCTTTCTTCTTACCTTTAGAGGATTTGTCTGTTGCGGTAGACTGGACAATGTGAACCTCTGAGGTTTTACCAAGGCTTGATGAATTGTGAGAGGAATCATTGGAAGCAGTGTTGGAGACCGACTTCTTTTTGGAAGAAGATTTTACAGGGGTCTAAGTCACTGAACCAATTACTCCATCAACAGGAGGTGTAGCCGAAGACTTAGATTTTGTCAGATTAGATGATGGTCTGGATGCATCGATTAACACATCGTATATCGTGCCATATTGTGAAAATATGAGGTCTAGATAATGGGCACACGTGATGGCTTGTTCCTCAGTGATGCATCCACCCATAGCAATGTCCTGAGCAATTTTGTTAACGAATGATTTGGTGAACCACTCGGTCAACAACTGGTCAACAATATCAAACTTAATTAGGTGACATCTGCATCTCCATTCGGGGATTTGATCAAAGATGTGGGTCATAGTGTTTCACTTGAGCAACCTTAGCAGATGGGTGCCAGTTTCATAGAAAACTGACAACTAGAAATGTGTGAGAAAGTCGATGGCGAGAATGTTAAAGTCATGATAGGTATTTCGAGGTAGCTCGATATACCACTTGGCTACAGCGCCTGTAAGAGTTTGTTGGAAAATTCGAAGACGAATGAAATCATTAATGTAGGAATTCGAGTAGCACCAGAGGTGATATGTTGTCATGTGGGCTTGTGCGTCCTCTTTCGCTTTTCCTTGAAACTTCGGACAATCGCTTGGGATCTTGGATGGAACTAGAGGATAGTATGGTGAATGAAGAATCGATTCATTCATGAGCCTAGACACATCTGGAAATTCTAGTGTAGCCAAGAATGACAATTTGGTATTGTAAGGAATTTGAGGTCGATAAGGGGACCCGATTGGTGGGACCCATCCCTGCTAGTAAGTATTTTGTCCCCATAGTGGATGGTTTTTTCCATACAACATTTGATTTTTCCCCCACTGTAGGTTACCTTTCCTGTAGGGAGGATTTTGACCTTGAAAGCCTAGAAATTATCTAGCCATAGGTTGCTGATAAGCAACATACGGGTTAAAAGGTTGTTGAGCCCGCTGGCCTTGGACATATGGATTTTGCACCTGATGCCCCTGAGCATAAGGGTTTTGAACCTGTTGCCCCTGGACAAAAGGTTTCTGAACCTGCCACCCTTGGACGTAAGGATTTTGCATTTGCTACCCTTAGACATAACGATTCTAGACCTACTGCCCTTGGACAAAAGGATGTTGAACCTGTTGCCCTTGGACATAAGGATTTTGCGCCTACTGCTACAAGACTTGACCCTAGCATTGCCCTTGCAAAGGTTGACCTGGTTGATATGAGTATAAGGGTTTTTGCTGCCTGGGTTGACCTTGTTCCTGTAAGGGATGAACTTGTGATTGTAAAGGCCATCCCCGCGGCTGTAGAGGTTGACCTTGTGTAGGCATAGGCTAGGAGGATTATGGCACATAATGCACTTGTGGCTGTATGGTTTGCTACAACAGTTGTGAGGGTTGCCCCTGGGTTTGTTGCAATTGTCCTTGTTGTGGAATTATCTTCCCTTGTTGCTGCATGGATGGCCCTTAATGCAACGAAGGTTTCCCTTGCTACTGTAGAAGTTGTCCTTGCTGCTACGAAGGTACTTGAACAGTTTCCAGAATGACACCTTGAAAGTTCCCGAATTGTATCTGGCCATATCCACCAAGCGCGACAGATGGACCAGGCTGAACATAAGGTCCAGGTTGAGGGATGTAGGGCAGATTAACCATCGCTTATGAACCATGTGGAACATAAGGAGGTTGATACTGAACTTGAGCCATATTAGGCTACTGGTACTGGATGTTAGTTGACCTAGATGGACCAATAGGGTTCAACTGCTGGTACTGGACATTACTTGATCCAACAGGACCAACAGGGTTTAGAACGACACCTGAAGAGGATTGGTTCATTCCAACCATGTGAGCTTGTGAGCCACTCACATTGGCTGTGCCAGACATCACAAAAACATTTATAATTCCCCCCTAGGTGGTGGCACAGTCTGTCCACATACTGGAGGGATCAAAGAACTGATAGAGACATGAGTCGAGACCATCGGTTGAACCATACAGGTTACTTGGACTGACGAAACAAGAGGATTTAGAATGGTGGGTTGCACCGGGACTGAAGTAACTACTGAATGCACGATCGGTTGGGAGGTCAGGTTCTGAATGAATGGACCTGAGGTAGGCATAGCACCAAATGCCTAGATAGGGTTGTGATATAGCGAGGAGGTAGTAGGTGTACCGGAAACCAACTGAGCTAAATTCACGTAATTACGCAGTAACTCAGGATGAACATTGGTCAGAATGATTCCCGTGTAAGGGAAACCTTCAGGAGGGAAATGATATTCCTGCTTCTTGACTGTGCGTGGAGTGAAAACCTCTGAGTGACCTGGAGAGGAGAATGGGATTTCTCCTTCTGATTCCATGGGTTAAAACAGGTGACGACGGATTACCGAAGATGTTTGAGGGGATAATTCCAAAGGAATACCCAACTGATCGTATGGACTATACGGACACTGCGGTGATATCACAATAGGATCGAACAAAGGATTCAGAGGATAAACAACTAGTCCAAGCTGACCTTCAGAAGTCAGCAGACTCTCAGGAGTCTGGATAGGATTATCCGGAGATTCCAGGCCAATTTCAGAAAGTGACCAGAGGACGAGATGACAAAGGTTGAATTCTTAGAACAATTCCAAGTTCAACACCTTGGTCCTCAAGTGATTGCAGCAATTCAGGAAAAGGCTCCTCACACGATCTTTCAGATAGAGGAGAGGAAGAGGAACTAGGTGAACCTGATGGTTCATCCACGATGATTTTGTCTTAATTAACTAGAAGAGAGAGATTGATTCCAAGACTTTAAAATGTATTTAAAGGTTTACTCACGATGCGGTATAGCAAAAGACTAACATGAATGTTATATGATCGTGGGCAACAATTTTTTAAGACACAAGAACAAACTAGTGCTCTTTCATGTTTTAAGAGTCGAGAAAGAAGCAAAGGTGACTCTATCACTTTCAGTTTGAAACGAGATCGAAAGGACAAGCACTCGAATGATCTTTTATATTTAGGGAGTCAAAAAATATCAAAATGACTACCTAGGAAGATCTAGGCAAAAAGGATTACCAGGTAACTGTGAACTGCAAAATACCTCCCGGCAAACCAAGAAGTACGGGCAGGCAATCTCCCCGAATGTTGTTTTTGTTGTATCACGTTTACAAGGCAATAGACCCGGCTTCCTATGGATAAAGGATTGAAACCTAGATGGGTCTCCCTTTTATATACACGACGGTACCGGGGAGCATAAGTTTGTACTAGCGTTGTCTAGTGTCGAAGCGAACGACAACTGCTAGGTTTAAAGATGTCGGAACACGTCTCTAACCTAGACCTTCAAAATGTGATCGTTAGGTTTCAAATGCACCTTATATTAATTGAATATATTTTAAAGTTTATCCTGAAATTATGTCTTGGTTTTCAGGCCTTATCGATGTGACTCAAAAAATTCCTATATGCAGCTAAATGAGACAAGACCCTTTCAATTTGATGAATTGTTTACACTAATGAGAGTAGAAACCACACTCAATGTAACAAACAAGCAATTGAAATAAAAATTACCTTTTCACTATTTCTCTTTTTGAAAACAAAATGACGAAAAACTCTTTCCAATTCCTACCTTTCCTATCAAACGCACTTCAAGTGGTCCTTTCACTAGTAAAGAGAATTCATTTCTTTTCCAATGCAAATGACATTGCAACTCTAGTATTCAATGAGGCTAACTAACGTAACATATTGATCGAGCAAACTAGAATTATGTATTTTTCAATGAAATGACAAAATGAATCTTTCAAAAGGACTTCAATGAAATTTTTTCAAAACAATCAACCTCAAGCAAATGTAAAGCACAAAAGAGAATTCCTTCCAAACTAATGATGCAAAGACTCAACCAAAAACAAGATGATCAATGTGATCTATGCCTGAAAAGAGATGCTCAATCAACAAATGAAACTCTTCAAACTTGTTAAATGGAAACAAAAGCAACACAAGGACTAACAAACGAAGTGCAAGGAGCAAATTAACTATCTACTTGACTTGTTGAGCACAAAAATAGATGAATGGATGACAACCTAGATGCCCTAGGGCTACAAACCATCCAAGGACTCAAGAAACAAAGTGAAGAAAAGGCAAACCAAACAAGCACATAAACCAAGCTAATAGAGCTTTCCAGTCAGGGAGAACATAGTCAAAACAAGCTAAGAGACAGAAATCAGAAGGGAAAGACACACTAGTTATGATGTAGGGGAAACCCTGATCTTCACCTATAGGAATCAGCGTGACTTCCTAACTGACAACAAGTGCCAGAAGGGCGTCGACACAATGTTTTTTGAGAAACTCGCGCTGATCGGCACGACTGTAAGAGAAATAAACATGCTGACCAAGGATTAAAGGAAAAAAAAATTCAAAGGCTAAAACCAGACTTGCCACTGTAAATTTTAGGCTCAGAGCAGTAAACCAAACAAAGAAGAGAACACTAAATGTAAGTGATGATACTAGAAAATTTCATACAAAATCATAAAATGACAATCTATCAAACAGAAGGATTGACTCCCCAGTGGAGATGCCAATTTGTGGTGCAAGTAAATTCTCAGTGCGGACACAAACAATTCCTCTAGCCCGAGAGAGCGTGTCTAGCCACAAACAAACAATTTATGGAAAACTTCCTTAGGCTAGAATCAAATAAGAGGGCCTACCTCTTATAACGTTATTTTGCTTGGTGATGATCCTGCTTCCTTACTCCAGCTACTTTTCGCTTCCTTCCTTCGAATACCTGAAATAAGAAAACAAACAACAACAACAAACGTGATAGCATACAATATTGCATTCAACCTACTTAACAGGTCAAGGAACATTAAGCCATCAAATGTAAGATAACACTTCAATGCAGGAAATCAATCAATAGTTGTATTCATATAAGTTCAAAAAGAGATTACAACCAATGCCTTGACGTTGCTGGTCTCCTTCGACGTATCTGGGTTCCCACACTTCTACTAGCATCTCATGGAGAGCCCTAACAATGGAAGTTTTAAGGCCTCTTCGCTTTAGTCTCAAACCAAACCAAACACATTATTCTCCCTCAAACATAAACTAGAGAGCTACAATATATAGATGTCTTGTTGGTTATTCAAGCTCCAAAAATACCAACACTGAAACTAGTGAAGCTTGTAAAAGGAGGGGTTTATATAGCTTGGATAGAGTGGAGATGGTTCCTCTTATCATGGGAGAAATTTTTATCTCTTAGGTTGGTTCCATCCTAATAGGGGAAAGGAGCCCAAACTGACTTCCTCGGCTCCATCCAGCCTAACCATTTACCAGACTTCCGTTATGAAGCTTCTAGATCTGGAAGCTCTGATTCCATATTTAAAAAACTTGCCAAAAAGGATTGGCGCAACTGAGGAAAGGCTCAATAACGTTGTACGATGCTAGCCCTAGTTTTAATCTCTGCAAATCGGCGTGAGGGGGAAACTGGTCAATATCACCAGTCTTGTAAACGGGGGTAAAAGGAAGATTCTTGGGAAATGATGCAAAGTGGAATTATTCTACTCATGAAGTGGGACATACTAGGAGTCTCTTCATGATGGGAAAGCATGTAGGGTTCACTGTAGAGATCCTCCAGGATCATGAATGAGGAGTATAGGGACAGTGAAAAAATGTTGTGTAACATGAGCGTCCTCTTACATACAGGGCATATTTTTTTTTCTTTCCATGTTTTTCCATCTCATCTCCTCTCATAACAAGGATGACACTATTTCATCGAAACCTTAAAGTAGTTGCATGACTACCTATGGCAACAAACTAGACTATCCCACAAGTCTCGTAGATAATATAAAAAATCGATGCACTTATCTTCATCTAAAATCTCAATATCAATAGACAATAGTTGGCTTACCATAGTGTTGAAGGCATTCATGTGCTCTATCATTGAGTCTCCATCCTTCATCCTTCAGCTATATAACTTTTTCCACAGGAACAATTTGTTCACCAAGGACTTAAACTAATACAAAGCCCCTAACATGTTCCACAGAGGCTTTGTTGTAGCTTCCCTTGAAATATTCAATAATATTGAATTTGAGAGACACAATCGTATTGTACTCCTTTCCTTTGAGTCCAACTTGGTCCAATCTTTTATTGACATCCCTGTCGGGGTAGAACCCAAATCCATAGTGATCCACTAATCTCTATCCGCCAACAAGTCTTTCATTTTGAGCTTCCACAAATAAAAAATCTACCCATTGAATTTGTTGATCTATATCTTTGAACTACTCATTGTTTCCTTTCACCATAGTATTCAATTCCACAAATATCCCACTATAATAGGGACTACCAGAGGCTCAAGCAAAAACCCCCTTTGCCAGAAAGGCATCCCCTTGAAGCCAAAACTGCTATGATACAAAAGTGTAGATTTTCACCCTATTTAATTAATTTCTAAAACCATATTCTTAATTAAAAGATAAAATATGCAATGACAAACATACACATTAACACAAAGATTTTATCCTAGAAACTCAAACTGGGAAAACTAGGAAGATTGTTCAGTATATATTGTTTTGTTTAGTATTACAATAAAATACATATATCCCATGGTATCCATAAATTGTCACACAACTGTAGTTCCTTAATCAAAACTACAAAACCACCATCCACCACCAAACTGATTTTACCAAAAATCATGTACCAAAACTGTCAAAATTGAACATGAAAAAAACCACCCATTTTTTTTTACGACGGAAATTCCCTTGAACTGTTGAATAATGGGGATTTCACTCCCTTGTGGATGTCCCTAGTAGGGGGTGTTTGACTCCCCTTTGACCTCCACTCCCTTCGAATAAGGGGTCTAACACCCACACCGCCTCCACCCTTCCCCCCCCGACTGCACCCAACACAACATATATTGTGTGGGATGATTTTGCAAAGGATATAACAAATACCCAACAACTTTCCATAACTAGACTTGGTTGCATTTCATGGGTCAAACCCTCACCCCTTATGTTTAGATTTCATACTATCTAAAGATACCTCTTGATGGGATGAAGTAACAAATGTCATATTTTAAGTATACTATGGGTCAAGGAAATCCATGTTTGGATCTCATGAATCTTATTTGCAGCCCTAGGTCATTAGGCAATTAGGTTTGACATCTAGATAGGAGGGTGCACGCTTCTCAATGGGTCACACATAACATATTGTTGTTCTTGCGCAAACATGTGATATCCCCCTTATTGTTTTCCAATGTTATTATAGTTGACACGAAGATGTAAAACAAATTCAACCACCATTTTATGAGAAAATACAATTGCACCTTCCTTTATTGTAAGGCGTTTCGTCAAAAACCATAAACCACCTATCCATATTGTTGTTTATAAATTATTAGTATATGTACTAGTCCATGAAAATATGCTTCTATGTCAGAAGAAGGTTTTAACTAGTTCCAAGATCAATAATTAAGGTTATGAGATATTTTTTCAAAAATTGCAAATCTCTCCTCTCATTTTCTATCTAACCCCATCATATACTATTCAAACTTCTTGCCACTATATTCTAAAATATCAGATAATTACCCTTGGGCATGAGAAATGGAAGATAAAATGGTCTCAAAGGGATGTAATGAGGGAAAGGCATGATCGGTCTCTAGTGTTTCTAAAAGAGCCAATAATGTTTCTCCATATTTTAATGTCATTTCATATTTCAATACTTATTTCTCCACTTAGTAGTTAAGGCTTAGGATTAGACATTTCTTCATCTAATGATGGTAAATTTGTGTAAACCCCATTATAATATAATTTATATTCTACAATCTAACAATAATAAAACCTTTTTTCCCTTTTCGATTTGTAAAATTTCAAAACTATAAACCTAACAATTGATAAATAATATTTCAAATTTCAAAAGAATAATGTAGAAATACACTATATCACTATCTTATGATAGATAGTGACAATGACAGCCATCCTTGTCATGCTCAAATGTGTTGCTCCACTGCTCTAGAATGCACCTCCTTTTTCTTAGTAACATGTGTCCTGACTGAAAAATAATGAAAAAATCATGGCATTTTAATTTTTAATTCATAAAGGGAAAATGTAAATACATTTAAAAATATCCATATATTATTAGCATATACCACCTTCTTAAACTATCCAATGCCACTTTTTCATGCATTAATTTTATTTAAAGACAAAAAAATCTATAAAAAAATCTCACACATTGTAAGGCTATTGATATTATTATTTCCAAGTAATGAATTGGAGATGTTTAAACATTATTTGTTGTTTAAGTTATTGCATGTGTTTTGTCTTATCGTGAGTAATATCAAGGATTAAAAAGCACTTTATTTAATACAATTATCTATATAAAATCAAACCGAGATTAATAAAATAATTCTAATGTTTTATTATTTTAAATAATGTCAAAAAAATATTTATGTACCTTTAACTGATCACAAATAAAAAACAACTAACATATATATATATATATATATATATATATATATATATATATTTTATATCCATTCAAAGTATATGACAATGTAAAAATACTTTTTATTTTACAAATAAATTAAGTTATGATCATGGAATTTTATCTTTTTTCTAAACTTAAATATTTTGCTTTTAAACAACTCCAAATAAACACTTTTCCACACCTTTACTCTTTTTAGGAAAGAATGGTCACATGTCCATTAACCCAAAAACCAATTATATTTTAATTTGATTTGACTTGTTTATTTACCTATTTATATAATATATAACTGGAATATTGATGGTGTTAACCAAATGTTGCATAATTAATGCTCAAGATATCTATCATCTTCATTAATTTATATTCATGTCAAGGTTTGACTTTTTATTACAGATACCTTAACATCAGGGAGATATGATAGATATTATATTCTATGTAATATGTATCTAATACACTTACAATTTAAAATACTATCTTTGGAATTTTGTTATTTATGATGGTTAATTTTGAAAATATGTTTATAATAAATCATTCTCATGTACTTGTGGATTGAAAATCA
The DNA here is from genome assembly GCA_031772625.1 of Pinus tabuliformis. NCBI lineage: Eukaryota > Viridiplantae > Streptophyta > Pinopsida > Pinales > Pinaceae > Pinus > Pinus tabuliformis. The sequence continues at coordinate 557,972,349 of CM062807.1, read as the reverse complement.
ATCTCGATTCCTAAAAGATTTTAGGATTGTTTATTTTATTTTATTGATGATTCATTTTATTAATATACATTCATTTCATGTTTAAAAATAAATTGTATATTTTAATATAAATGCAATTTATTTGTTAGCTTAATTATAATTATACATATAAAAATAATTTTAAATATATATTTAGTATTTTATTTTGAAAATAGAAAATTATCTATGATAATTAATTTTGTAAATAATATTTATAATAATTATTCTCGTGAGTCGGAAAATCTATCTTAATTTATAAAAGATTTAAGATTATTTTATTTTATTTTATTTTATTCATGTTTTATTTCATTAATATAAAATGTATATAATAATTTTTTTATGTTTTGATATAAAATTATGTAAAAGTAATTTGTGATTTTTTTATGTCGTAATATAAAATTATGTAAAACTAATTTATTTGGTGAAGTCTATTATAATTATAAAAATAGTTATATATAGATATATATTATAAAATTTGAACATCAGTTAATAAATCAAGCTCATTACTTTGAGAATTAAAAAAAGAATGTAATGGCATTGTAGCGTTGATAGTGTTACACTAATCAATGTGGTTATTGGTTTTACACCATTCAACTCATTACAGAGTCAAGCAATGTTATTAATTAAATATGAAATATCTTTGTTAAAATTAGTTGTGGAGCTCTTGCTTAGCATCTCATGTAATTTCCCTATCCTAATGTTTAGTATCAAGATGTTGAGTTTTCCAACTAGACTTATAAGGAATAGATAAAATATCAAATATGATAAAAGTGTTTTACTTCATATTTTTTTTCTAAGAAGAATTTATCTATGATTAGGATCACTATAATTAGGGGTAAGAAAGTTAGAACCTTTGTGGCATGTCCCTTACCTTGTTAACCATGTATTACACAAAGGGTCTTACATGTTGTTGGATTATAAAGGAAATCCTTTTCCAAAGCCTCACAATGGGATCATAAGTCGTCAAGCTATGTAGTTCTTTGTCCATTAATATATTTTTTGTACAATGTTTTGTGCTTCAATTTTTTTTTGCATTTGGGTTGATTCAATTCATAAGCTTATCATGCTTGGTGCTTGATTCACAAATGTCAACATCTATCTCGATCTATGTAGGTTTCATAGATGACACCAATTGTAGTACCTCAAACATTGCTTCCACCACATGGGTAAATTTTCACCCATAGACCAATTGGTAAGTTCAATTGAAGGGGCATATTCATTTGTCCCATGATGAACAACATTGTGAAATATATCGTGGCAATTGAACTTCTTCCTAAAGTCATTGCTCTTGAAATCTACAAGTTAGTTGTGTATTTGGATTCATGTTAGCGATATCTCAATTGAATAATGTATATCTTGTAAGAAATCTTATGTTTCGTAGGAAGATTTTAAGGGTGCAACTTCTTAAGTGACGATTACAATTTCTTATGGTCATGATCAAATAAGTCAAAACATAGTGGTCGATGCATTAGCTAACTATGTGTTAGATTGGGATTTATCACATTGATCTAAGCATTCATATAAGCATGCATGTAAATAAACATAAAAATTAAATCACATAATTTGAACTCATAAGTGCAAAACAGACCAAATGTGTATAAAATGAAAAGGCCAATACATCATGTTTGTAGAGTGTGTAGTGTATAAAATTAGGATACATGGACCATCAGAATATAGTGTCCTGAGAAGACTATATCCATATATCTGTAGTTGGTACAAAAGGGGGAGATTATCATCTATGCCCACAAGGTACATGTCTCTCATGATAGCACACAATGGCATTGGATACCTACCTCATTAGCTAGACAAAAGAGTGTGGCACATCAATCATATGATGATGTAATCTCTAAGAAGCCTCCTTCGCCCTCATCATTAACACACCCATGGTGAACCCCTCAAGGTTCCTTTGCACCATGCAAAGGTTCACAATTTCACCCTGATATCCCCTCCCTCCTTCAGCTACTGCTCATCCATAGCCCTATGGTGATTCAAGACCATTCTAGCTAAATGATCTAACCTCGCATATATGTCATGCATTCAATATTGTTAGTTACACCACATAAAAAAACAAATATAATATTTTGAAAATAAAAAAAATATAATATAAAGTAGAAAATGTGAAAAAAAAGAATTAACCATTTTCTTACTTGTATTTTTCGTTGTGCCCTGAGAAGGAGTATGAGATTAGGTCTTTCCTAAAGTCAGTGTAGGCATAGGGGTAGTCCTTGATGACTACTATATGCTCATCTCACTGGTCAAAGAAATACTAGATGAATGTTCTCATTGATAAACCTCTCTGAAGCTATGCCATACGATCAATCCATCTCCACATATTGGTGTTATAAGGCCTTACAAATGGTGTAGATACATAAGGCCTCATTTGAGGGGGGCGAGGGCGGGGTGGGGGGCCTCTAAGAAAAAATAATAAAAAATCAAACCATAGCCTTCTTATTTTTGTTCCGATCTTACAATATGCGAATCAATTCTTTAAGTTGGCCAGTAAGCTAGTACACTAATCAAAGACTATGGGATTATGAAGAAGATGGTGCATGAGGGAAACTATTGAAAACCCTTTATTTGTAGCTTCTTATTATTTTTTCATGACTCTAGTTAGTGGCAAGCAACAATGTAATCATCAATGATCCTAGTGACGCCCTTCAAGACCACTGCCTCCCCACACCAAGATAGTCTCGTGAGGAATTACATGTCCTCCACATCATCAAAAATATTGTTGGTTAGGATCCCAATATCCTATCAACCTTTATCGTAAGCATACTTTGTGATGTCATGTTCTAGCTCCAAAAGAATTTTAGGAGCCCATGGTCCCTTAGTGCCTTGAGGTGGCTTGACCATGTAATATTGCAATATTTGTGGGCTTATGTTGATATTATTTTGACTCAATCAGGGTGATTTTGCCTATACACAATCCAAGAATAAGCTAGGTGTCAATCATAAAGTCTAGTTTTGAGAAAAAAAATATTTTTTCAACTTTTGGGCATTGCCTCATCTATTCTTAGGAAAATGTGATACCAACCACATATTTCCCACAAAAAACCATAGTCAAGGAATTATGGTCATGATTATTCGCAGGTGAACCCATGGCCACATAGAGGAAGACCCAACAAGGTTTTCTACCACACAAAAATTAAGCTAAACTAAAAATGCAAGGAGTGAAAATGAATAGCATGAGATGGAGGCCTACTTGGTCCTAATAGAATTGAATTTTTCTAAAGGAACCTCCGGAAATTTACTTTAAAAATTTTGAGGGTAAAATGCATTTCACTCTAGGTAAATTTTGACAAAGGTAAATGGTAAAAATGAGCCCCATTGACCATATATGGACTAGCTTTGCGCCTTTTTGAAATCTAAAATAGTCATTTGGCAAACTTCATCAAAATATAACCTCTCATTATTTCTAAACTATTCTTTGATATTGTTCGATGAGATTTTCATATTGTTGTAATGGTAAGCATTTCCCTTTGATCTTGTATTATTAGCCATTATTTTACCAACATTATTCCTTAGATTTGATCCCATTAAGTTGTGGAATTATCCTTTCTCTTTGTTGCATGTAATAGTTTATTGTTGGCATTATGGCTAATTTGTTTTCCTTGATGGAAACCTGCTTGAAAAATATGTTCTTAACTTCAACTTTCTTATAATATGATGGTTATAGAACTAATGCAGATATCAGGAATATTGGTCTAGGTATTGCAGAAATGGGAAAGTGTTTTGATAGCATTGTTACATGTTTTACTTGAAGAAAATATCAAAATGTGAAGTTTGAGAAGTATACACAGTTCTTGTGAAGAAGTGTCACATACATAAACAGGTTTTGTGAACAAAAGTCACGTACTTAATTCGAACCATGGAAAATTGGATACCATGGTAATTACCCATAATATTGTGTCAACAACATCTATTTGATCCCATCAACAATTAATAACATCTTTACCAAAGGATTTTCCTATGGTATTAGCAAAGGAAAAAAGATATATAAGGATATGGAGATGAAGGAGCTAAGTGTGAAATGAATTAGATTATTCATGTGTGATCTTATCTGAAATGGGTGTGCACTAGGGAGAAAGGAGAAGACTTAAATCTGATAGATTTGTGTTATGAAACCAACTCACAAAAAGATAGAAAAGATAGATCAACACCTTAGAAGTAAGCCTCTTTGAGGGGGAAACCTCATTTAAATTACACAAATGAACAATTCTTGGATGATACAAATGACAAGACCTCCTTTTTATATATAGGAGCCTAAGGGGTCATAATGTAATCAGAGCCGACATAACAATAATAATGTAAGGGCACAACAATAACAATAGTGGGCTTCTATGGGGCTCAATAATAACAATATAGGGACTACATGGGCACAACAATATAATAAGGGGGTTTCACTAATAAAAATAAGGGGTTACACTAGTAGTATAGGGACCTAACACGCCCCTCTCCTTCAAAAAGTGTTGTCCTTAATGCTTGAGTAGTTCTGGATGCTTCTGTATAAAATTCTCGTCCTCCCATGTGGAATCTTCAGCGGGTAAGTTCTTCCACTTGATGAGATACTCTGAAATTGATCAATTTCGTAGCTGTCAGTTTCTTGTTTCCATGACTGCTTCAGGTTCCAATATGATCTTTCATTCCTCATCAAGTTTTGAAAATATTGTTTGAACTAGGAGCTTGTAACTTATAAACTTCTTTAAGCATGAAACATGGAAAACTAGGGGCACTCAGGAAGATGCAGGAAGCTCCAATTTGTATGCCATAGTACCAATCTTTTGCAGCGCCTTGTAAGGACCATAGTACTTCGGTGGTAATTCATTATCCTTCTTAGCTTGCTTGAGGACATTTGTTTGTATGGTTGTATTCGTAAAAATACCCAGTCATCTATATAAAAATTTCTTTCGCTGCGATGTTGATCTTCCTTTTGTTTCATTTGATTTTGTGCCAAAGTGAGGTTATCCTTTAAGAGTTGGAGAACTTATTGTTGTTGAGTGTCTACCTTAACACCTTCATGAGATACAATATGACTTAAGTATTCCACCTCTTGTACTCCAAAGAAACATTTGGAGGTTTTTGCATATAATTGTTTCTCGTTCAATAGTATGAGCACTCTACATTATCAACATGTTGAACATGATCCTTCTAAGACTTGTTGTAGATTAGTATATCATCAAAAAATGCTAACACAATTTTTCTAAGGAATGGTTTGAAAATGGAATTCATCAAACCTTGGAATGTAGAAGGTGCATTGGTAAGGCCAAAAGGCATGACCAAAAATTCATAATGACCCTCATGAGTTATAAATGTTGTTTTCGAAATGTCTTCAGTCTTCATTATGATTTGATGATATCCTATATGAAGTTCCAACCTGCTGAAGTAAATTTCTCCATGCAATTCATCCAATAATTCATCAATGATAGGAATGGGAAATTTATCTTTAATAGTGAGCTTGTTGAGCTCTCTATAATCCAGATGCATGCGCCATGATCCATCCTTCATGTGCACCGATACTACTGGAGCAGAGAAATAACTTTGACTAGGTTGAATTATACCGGCCTCTAGCATTTCTGCAACCATATGTTCAATATCACTCTTTTGTGCAAAGGGATATCTGTAAGGCCCGATCTTTGGAGGAACACTTCCTAGAAAATGAATAGCATGATCATGATCACAAATAGGTGGGAGGCCTTTAGGAGTCTCAAATACCTTGGAATGATTTTCCAAGACTTTTTGGAGATCTGGAGAAATAGATGATTTCGATGTGGGAACCTCTAGTGAACATAATTGTGCAATTAGGCCACGTTGTTCTTCCTTTAGAAGATTTTTCATGTCGTTAGAGCTGATTATCTTTCCCGGTTTCCCCAAATATTGTAGCCATTGGACTCCTAGTACAACATCTGCACCACCCATTGGAATGGAAAGCATTGGACTATTCAAAACATATTCTCCCATGGATAGCTTGATATTATGGCACTTTCTAGAGCAATTTATGGTTCCTCCACTTGCAACTGTCACTTGACACTCTGGTGATATATATAGGAAGCAAGTCAATTCCTTGGCTATCTTACAATGAATAAAATTATGGGTACTACCCGAATCAATCAACACTATTACCTTTTTCTTCTTGATATGTCCTATCTTTATAGTTTGAGGAGTGGTAATTCTACCCAATGCATTACAAGATATGGTCGGATTCATTTCTTCTTTATCTGGGGTTGGTTCCTAGTGAGTATCCTTTTCTTTTGATGTTTCTTGATCCTTTTCTTCCTGATATTTTATTGCTTGAACCTTCTTCTTCTTGATATGTCCTTCTATCTTGAGAGTTTAAGGAGTGATCATTCCTGCCAATGCAGTACAAGATATGGTAGGATTCATTTGCTCTTTCTCTATGGTTTGTTCCTGGTGTATATCCTCTTCTTTTGATGTTTCTTGATCCTTTTCTTCCTCCTCTTCACAATCTATGTAAAATAATTTCTTCTCAACACACTTGTGACCTTTAATGTATTTGATATCACAATTGTAACAAATCTCTTTTGATCGTTTTTCTTCCAATTGTTGTGGTTTCAACCTTGTAGTTTGTGGAAGGCTAGGAGAAACAACACTTCCATCTTTATAATTGTGATGGGTAGACTTCCTTGTTGCCATAATTCCACTTTCAATTTTTCTTGCCAACTTGAATGCCTTCTCCAATGAATCAGGTTCCCAAAGATGAAACTCATGTTGAATGTTATCCTTTAAAGTCCCTATGAAGCATCAATCTATTGCTTCTCTGGAATCATTTATCCTTATATTCAATTTTTGAAATTCCTCAATGTGCTCTGCCATTAAACCCTTTTGTTTGAGATTTGTTAATTGGCTAAAGAAGGTGTTTCTCTTTCTATCCTCATAATGTGCTATCATTTCCTCTGTGAAAATTGACCACGTGACAAGTGGTTTATGAGAACAAAGCCCTTCATACCATAAAAATCGATTTGGTTCTAAATACAAATATACAATACATACCTTTTGTAACAGTTACACCTCATGTGGATCAAAATATTTCTCCATCTGTAGTATCCAATTTACCGGATCCTTGCCATCAAACTTCCTCATATCGCCTTTTCTTGATTTTAGGAGCTCGATATTGAAATGATTGTAACTCTGCAATTTCATATCTCCTAGTTTTGAAATTATGACCTGCGGTAGCCCTCTCTGTCCTCTTTCCAATGCCACAAGTCTGATCAAAATTTGATTCTCCAAGAAAGATTTATGCACAATCTCCAAAGATGACCTGATTATATACCTTCTCAGAAGAGAGAACTTGTAATACATGCCATGTGTCACTGTTTCGACCTTCGGATCTAAAAACAATATACAAAAAACTACATTCTGTCCTATTTCTGTAACTTCTTACGAAATTTCAATCTGATGCTAAGAGAGACAGTTATGATGATTTTCCCCAGGTCACCTGTTTGGGATGTAATCTGGGAGCCTACAGAAACCCTAAATGTCTTGGCTTGTATCTCCAAAAATATAGCGAAACAAGATATGAAATTTGGGCCCAAGATTCCCCACGATTGCGGCTCAAATGAGTTTTAATTTCAGAGTCTGAACCTTCATAAGAAACAAATTATAGCGAAAATTCCACAATGACTTGTTTGAGATTGAATTTTGGAGCTTGTAAAAACTCTAACTTCCTTAGATCAAATCTCCAAAACTATAGCGATGCAAATTCTGAAATTCGGACCCGAGGTTCAAAATGATTTCATCTTAAACGAGTTTTATTTCATCTTCTGAAACATCGTAGAATAAAAGTTATAGCGAAAATTCCATGAATACCTGTTTGGAGCAGCAAAACCCTAGAATCTAAAGCTATGATACCAAATGTTATGAAACCAGCTCACAAAAAGATAGAAAATACAGGTCAATGACTTAGAAATAAGCCTCTTCGAGGGGGAAATCTCCTTTACATTACACAAATGAACAATTCTTGGATGATACAAATGAAAAGACCTCCTTTCTATATATAGGAGTCTAAGGGGTCATAATGTAATCAGAGCCGACATAACAATAATAATGTAAGAGCACAACAATAACAATAGTGGCCTTCTTTGGGGTGCAATAACAACAATATAGGGACTACATGGGCACAACAATATAATAAGGGGGTTTCACTAATAATAATAAGGGGTTACAGTAGTAGTATAGGGACCTAACAATCTGAAAGTGTATTGAGGTCTAATGGATATACTTGATTAATCTATTTATTTTTGTTAGATCTATATCTATGGTGATAGTATGATCTAAATGTGTTTATAGTGACTTTAACAACATGTGTGCCAAGATATGGGTTTGACAAATCTTGTTATTTGTAGCGAAGTTTTTATTCAATAGTTGAAGATTTGTACGCAATTTTTATTCATTATTGCTGTGTACATACGTGGATCTGGTTCAACATTGTCGCATATAAACCCTGTGATTATTTATTCAGTATGTTGCAATTTGTACGTGGGTGTTATACATGTTAATCATGTACATATGCAATGGTTTCTTGATGATAATAGTTGATAATTTATGTTCTATTTGTTGTTGTATGTCAATGATGCCTTGATCATGATAATTTATGTCTGGAAGTGTTGATTGTAGGTTTTAACCCTGTACAAAAATTACCTACATACGAATTCTAAAACATAGAAAATAAACAATGCAAGAGCATAACACATAAAACACATATACACAGAGATTTTCCCTTGGATCCCAAAACTGGGACTACCAGCTTGATTTTACATTATATTCCTTTCAATGTTACAATACATATTTATACATGACGAAGCATCCAATACCATGGACAGAAAACCATCGTGTCCAAAACCATGGACCGAAAACCATAGGTAGGTATACCCAACCTAATATAGGGTCAAAAAAAAAAATTCCCGAGGCACTGCCCCAGACCCCGTAGAGGGGGAATACCTGCCCCCCTCAAACCCCCCCCCCCCCCCTTGACCCCCTCGCTGCGTAATAGATGCAATGAAGGGGGGGCTCCGCTCCCCCTCTAACCCCCAGGTTCACTACGTACATTAGTTGTGGAAAGAATATAACACAACCCAACATTCTCCCACTTGTCGTTTTCTTTCCAGAGGGGGCCACAAGAGAGCTTAGTCATTTTTCCAGCCCTAAAATGCCCATTGTTTCTCTACACCAGGAGAACTTCTTAGAGCTTATAGATTTTGTCAATGTATCTGCAGTATTCTTTGAAGTGTCCACCTTTACCAGCAACACCTTTTTGTCTTCTATCATATCCCTCACAAAGTGATACTGAACATCAATGTGCTTTGTCTTTGAATGATAAGCAAGGTTCTTTGCCAAGAAAATTTCACTTTGGCTGTCATAGTCTATCCTTATAGCTCCCTGTACTAACCCCATACTTGAACACAATCTCTGCAACCAAACTGCTTCCTTTCTTGCATGAGTGGCTGCCATGTATTCTGCCTCTATAGTTGATAGTGCCACTACAGATTGTTTCTTATTCATCCAACTGACTGCACCTCCAAATAGGTTAAACACATACCCACTTGTAGATCTTCTCTTATCCAAATATGCAGCCCAGTCTGCATCAACAAAGTCACAGATATCCAGAACTTTGTCCAATCCTGGTCTTCCTTGGTAGCACAAACCATAATCACTAGTGCCACGCAAATACCTGAAAACCCGCTTCATTGTTGTCCAATGCTCCTTCCTTGGTTTTGACATAAACCTGCTCAATAGTCCCATTGCATGTGCAATGTTTGGTCTAGTATAGACCATTGCATACATTAGGCTACCGACTGCACTTGCATATGGAACATGGGACATATCCTCTTCCTCTTCTTATGTCTTGGGACACTGTTCAGAATATAACTTTACACCTATAGGAATAGGAACCTTCACCGGTTTACTATCCTGCATTTAAACCTCTGCACTGTTGTCTCGACATACTTTCTCTGGTTTAATCAGAGCTTCCTCTTTGCTCGATCTCTTTTAATTTCCATGCCCAAAATATAGTTTGCAGCACCAAGATCTTTCATGTCGAATTTGAGGAATAATTGGGTCTTCAAATCTTGGATAATTTCTTTGTCATTTCCAACCAGCAACATATCATCCACATACAAGACCAGATAAATAACACAGTCACCAATTAATTTAAAATACACACGGTGATCTGCTTTGCTTCTGGTGAAGCCAAGTCCCCGTATAAATGTATCAAATTTCTGATACCACATCCTTGGTGATTGTTTTAACCCATACAAAGATTTCTTTAACTTGCATACCAGTTCTTTCTTACCCTTCACCGCAAAGCCTTCAGGTTGCTTCATGTAGATCTCCTCTTCCAGATCCTCATGAAGAAATGTTGTCTTCACATCCATCTGTTCCACCTCAAAATCAAAAGCGGCAGCAACAGATAAAATTAATCTAATAGAAGTTACCTTGGCAACAGGATAAAAAATATCACCAAAATCAATTCCCGGCACCTAGGAATAACCTTTTGCTACCAACCGAGCTTTGTATTTCTCCACCTTTTGTTCTACATTTGTCTTCTTCTTGAACACCCATTTGCTGCCAATGGGTTTCCTTCCAGCCAACAACTTCACCAGATCCCAAGCCTCATTTTTGTGCAAAGAGGCCATTTCATCAACCATGGTCTCTTTCCAGAGTTTTCCATCCTCTGAATCTACAGCTTCCTTCACAGTTCTAGGATCATCATCAGTAATAGATAAAACAAAATTTGAACAGAAAGCAGATGGACTATACCTTTCTGGCTACCTTCTTTCTCGAACTGATCTTCTTACACCCAGAGTTTGTGGCTCTTCATCTTCTGATTCCTCCTCTACTGTAGAGTCTGATTCTTCCTCCTTTAGCTCAAACTCTATCTTCTCAGGTTCCTTTGGTTGGACTTCATGTTTATTAATATCTTTCACCTCTCTGAACACCACATATCGGTTGTACATAAACTTCCTTGTTGCTGGGTTCTAAAGCTTATAACCCTTTAAACCATCCTTATACCCAATAAAGATGCACTTTTCAGATTTACTATCCAACTTGGTTCGTTTCTCCTTTGGAACATGTACATATGCATCACATCCAAATACCCTCAGATGTGAAAGAGAGTGTTTCATACCAGTCCATACCTCTTGTGGAGTCTTATCCTCCAACGCTGATGAAGGTGATTTGTTGACTAGGTAACATGTTGTCTCGACCGCCTCTACCCAGAATTCTTGTCCTAACCCGGCACCACTGAGCATGCTTCTTGCCCTTTCCATCAACGTCTTGTTCATTCTTTCTGCAACTCCATTTTGTTGAGGTGTATATGGAGTAGTCTTCTATTGTGATATACCACACTTCTTACAGAATTCTTCAAATTCCTTACTACAAAACTCTCCACCATTATCTGTCCTCAACACCTTTATCTTCTTCTCTCTCTAGTTTTCCACTAGAGCCTTAAATTCTTTAAACCTGCCAAAGACTTCAGATTTCTTCTTAAGGAAATACATCCATGTATTCCTTGAGAAGTCATCTATAAATGATACATAGTACACAGACTTACCTAGTGATGGAACCTTCACAGGTCCAAACACATCACTGTGCACAAGATCTAATATCTGTTTCACCCTCTTACCACTAGAGGGGAAACTCACCTGATTCTTCTTCCCATATACATAATCTTCACAGAATTCAAAATCCAGAGAGCTATTACTCATACCTTCTACCATACCTTTACCATGAAGTATTCGAAGGACCTTCTCTCCAATATGTCCAAGCCTTTGATGCCACAACATGGTCTTCTCTCCAGAGACCACTAGATTTTCTGCTCCACTTTCAGGAACCACAGAACTGTTGCACCGATCAACAACAGTGCTACCTTGCAACTTTTACAGAGTTCCAGTGTAAACTCCCCGCATCAATACCAGTTCTCCTCGAACCATCTTGTAGGTATCCTTCTCAAACACTGTTTTTACACCTGCATCATCCAGCTTGCTTACAGAAATCAGATTTCTGGCTAATGCAGGAATATGCAGAACACAAGGAAGTGTTCTAACCTATCCACCTTGCAACTTCAACTTTACTTTTCTGCGACCAACGATTCTAGCCTTCCTATCATCCCCTAAGAACACATCACCACCATCGTATTTATTATACTCACAGAACCACTCTCTATGGGGAGAGAAGTGAAAGGATGCACCTGAGTCAATCAACCATGCCTCATGATCTACATGTGTACTTGAAGAAGCCAAGTACACATCCCCACCTTCATCTAAGGTGGTTTTTGCCTCTGTAGAAGAAGCATCATCAGATCCCTTTCCTTTGTTAGGAGATTTAGATTTACAGTCCCTTTTGTAGTGCCCCTCCTTTCCACATTTCCAGCACACCACCTTTACAGGTTTTCTTGGAGATTTAGATCTCCCTCTAGATTTAGATCTCCCACTTGATGACTTATTTTTGTTTCTGTTTTCGAACCATCGTTTTACAGACAAGGCATAACCGTTCTGGCTCTCCATATTTTTCCGTCTCATCTCCTTCGTTAGCAAGGATGAGACTATTTCATCAAACTGCAAGGCAGTTTCATTGCTACCTATTGCAATAACTAGACTATCCCACGAATTTGGTAGAGAACACAACAAACTGATGCACTTATCTTCATCTGAAATTTTAATATCAACAGATAATAACTGACTTATCACTATATTAAATGCGTTCAGATGCTCTGTCACCGAGTCTCCATCTTTCATCCTCAGGTTATACAACTTTTTTCGTAGGAACAATTTATTCACCAGAGACTTAGATTGGTACAAAGTCCCTAACTTGTCCCACAAAGCCTTCGCTGTAGCTTCCCCTGATACATTCAACAATACTGAATCTAAGACACACAATCGTATTGTGTTCTTAGTCTTCCGATCCAACTTCTTCCATTCTTCATCGGACACTCCCGTTGGTTTAGTACCTGGATCTACCATGATCCACTGATCTTTATCCACCAATAGATCCTCCATCTTGAGTTTCCACAACTCAAAACTCTGACCATTAAATTTCTCGATCTCTATCTTTCCACTGCTCACCATCTTCTTTCACCACCAGAATCAATCTCGCAAAAATCCCACTGAATAGGGTCTACCATAGGCCCGAGCAAAACCCCTCAACAACAAAGGTGTACCCTTGAAGCCAAAATAGCTCTGATACCAAATGTAGGTTTTAACCCTGTACAGAAATTACCTGCAAATGAATTCTAAAACACAAAAAGTAAACAATGTGAGAGCATAACACATAAAACACATATACACAGATATTTTCCCCTAGATCCCAAAACTGGGACTACTAGCTTGATTTTTCATTATATTCCTTTCAATGTTACAATACATATTTATACATGCTGAAGCATCCAATACCATGGACCGAAAACCATAGGTAGGTCTGCCCAACCTAATATCACGTCCAAAAAAAATTCTCGAGGCGCTACCTCGAACCCCGTAGAGGGGGACTACCTGCCCCCCTCAAACCCCCTATGACCTCCCCGCTGCACAATCGGCACAACAAAGGGGGGGATCCGCCCCCCCTTTAACCCCCTAGTTCACTATGTAGGTTAGTCATGGAAAGAATATAACACAACCCAACATTGATTGAGTTGATTTGGTTGTGGATTGGAATATTGGTTAGTGATGATGCTATAGAATGTTGATATTGGTATATCTATGATTAGTTTCTACTATGACTCAGTATGTGAGTAACTTAATGGGTTATGTAGTTATTTAGTTTCAACATTAAGTGAATTGAGATCTGTATGCAGGTATTATACATAATAAGTGCGTATATATGCAAGTATACTTTAGAACAATCATGTAAACATTCTAAAGTTAATATTTATTAGGGTTTGTATTGATTGTACATTGTTTCTGCGATGACTGTCTGGTATCCAATAGTCTTATTAATTAGTGAATGATTGAGTGGTTGACATATGATAGTATTATTTTCTATTGCATTGATTTGATCTGATTGCATTGGTTGAGATTAAGTTCAGTGATTGGTTTTCTTTAGTATTCATTGGCTTGATGTTTCACTGATTCAATTGGTTTACAATGCTTCAGTGATTCAGATTTTGAGATTCAGTACTTTAGTTTGGCATATTAGCTTGGGCTTATTGTTGGTGTGGGTCCTGTTTGAAAATATGATGAAAGGTGGCCTACAGGTTTTGATGTTTGTTTAAGATAGGTGGATCCAGTATGAAATATTATGAAACATGGTCCACGATGGGTGTTCAAGGTTGGAGCCTTCAGTAACCAAGTCAAAGATTCCTTCTAGTGGTAGTTGGTAAACTTGTTTAGGGGGGTAGGTGCTCCCTTTTGGTTGGATTCGGCAAATGAGATTACAGGGTTCTATCTCCCTTCTAGTGGGTGTTGGAGAATGAGTGGAGATTGTAGCCTCCTGTAAGCGGGTGCATGTGCACCGGTGAGATTCTATGTCAGCAAAATATGTAATGAATATTTTCTTTGTATAATAAGAAAGAAGAAAAAGATGATAACAACACTGGTTTTCTCCCACGTTGGGTTTCCACCTAAAATCCTAGTGTTCATATGTGTTGATGTGTTTCTTATGTGTTGTGACTTTTTTATTCTTTACTACATACTGAATGGCTAATTAACTAATAATGAAATGATTAATTTAAACATATGATGGAAGTTTTGACCAATTAAGTAGTCTGGATATACGTAATTTTGATTCACTAAAGTTGCATACACATGTGGGTTGTATGAATAACAACAACGTACAAAATTCGGAATGTTAAAGTGAATTAAAAACACTGATTCACCCCCCCTTCTCAGTGTTTTTCCTAAAAATTGGTATCAAAGCGGGTCACTCTAATAGGAGGTTAACCACTTGAGAGTGGATCAGGAACAATATGAAAGAAGAAAAAGAAGAAGGAAACTCAAAGGAAGAAGTTAGTTTAGGAAAAATGTGGCAGTGAAAGCGATATATCAGATGTAGTGGTAGTTTCAACAATTACATATCAAGGACAAACTGTATTGATAGATGTCAGCAAATATTTAGATTTAAGAGCACCTCGTTTTCTGGTTATCAATAAGGAATAATATAGTGACAAAGAATTATCATGTACTGGTTTTTGTTCTAATTGTGGTTTGTTTCCCTGTTTGTGTAATAATAACGATAGTGAAGATGATAATGAATCAACTGATATTTCTCTCATGGGTAGAAGTGAAAATAATCATTATAAAGAGAAAACAAATTAAAAAATAATGGACCTAGAAGCAGAGCTTAAAAGTCTCACAGATTAAAATAGATATCCACGAAAGTTATTGCAATAGTTTGATGAAAAGGAGTGTTTCTACAAAGAAGATATTGTCACATTAAAAACCCAATAGAAAGAAGGAATGAAGAAGCAGTATAATGAAAAGGAAGATCAGTATCAGAATTTGGAGGATGAAGTGACTTCATTAAGAAATAAAATTAAAAAATTGTAGGAGGCAATAAGAAATGAATAAGATGTAGCAATCAAAGAGCTTAAAGAAAGAACAAATTATTATGAAGGAATTGAAGTAGAAATCATCTCTCTCAAATCTGATCTTGAAAAGTCAAACAAATAATATGAGGAGATACTTCAAGTATTTGAGGAACAAGAACATCAGCTTAAAAAGTAGATCATCGAGTTGAGAACTCAACTTAAAAAGAAAAAAATGAAAAAGAAGTTGAGGTAAGTATACTAGAAGGTAAGTTAGCAGAAAAGGATAAGAAAATGAGGTTTCAAGAAAGCTTAAAGATATTGGACAATCTTCTTAGAAGTCAAATGTCTCCCTCCATTATATCTGGTTTTGATTTTCATGAAACTATAAAAGGAGAATCTATCTCACAAGCTTGTGCAAAAAATTATGAGGTTAACAAAGTAAACTTTGAAAAAATTGGTAAAGAATTAAGAAGTAAACCAAACCAACAACCAAAGAAAGAAAATTTTCAAAGGAAATTATTTTCTCCTAATTATAAAAGGATCAATCAATTCTCTCATCTAGACAATGATGTTGAATTCCTTACCTTTCATAACTTTGGACACTTTGTAGCTAATTACAGAAGTAGATTCACGGAAAGATCATCAGCTCCCAGGTACTCAGGTTTCTTTTATGGATATGTTGAGGCCCCGAAAATCGGGTCGACAACAAGGGGGATACCTGCCCGGTCCGGACCTTTGTTGGCAGCTCCTTATCCGTTTGGTATAGTTGGTCCGAGTGGGGATAATGGGACCAGTTTCCCAATCTATGGGTGTATGTGTGTAGAATTGGATGTCGTTGATCTAACAATTCCTATCTAAGCTATTCTAATTCAAACTTTGATCTAATTCTATGCTATTGTAATCTAATAAAAACAACACATCTAATCTATGCTAACCCGGGGTGTAATTCCTCTATTGTGCGATCTAAAGAGATTTCAAATAACAACTGGTAATAAAGATCATTCAGCGATTATAAGAAAGGAAATCAATTAAGATGAACTATTTTTCATAAAAAGTTAGGCAAAACAGTTGTGAACAGCATATCGCATAATAAGCTATTCATACATTAAACATAAATAAATAGCTACCACCGTACAAAAGTGCCAAATGGTAACTCAAGCATTCATGCAATAACATATAAACAACTAAAAACTGTATATCACTTTAACATATAAGCAGAAATGGTCAAGAGATAAAAGTACCATTTATGACTGGTCCTACTCATAAGCTTCAAGCAACAATGATTTATCTCTCCTTGCTCTAACATCTACTAAGAGTACAGAAGTGCAACATTATTAGCAGATATCAAATGCAAACATCAATAAATCTTGATCCATTCATTCACCAAAACCTCCTCTGAGGGTGCAAAAGTGCATGTTCTAAGGACAAGTTTTTGATAAATTTTTGGAACCTTCTCTAAATGCATGAGAAGGGTTTAAATACTACTAACTAAATAACTTAATTACACAGATTCAGGATACGGTTTAAATGACCACCCTTTTTCTAAGAAAAATTATTTCTAAAAATTAAATCTAATATCTAACTATTTTTGCATTTGCTCCTTAATGTTGCGAGCATTCAATATTTGCCTGGGTAGAGTCGGCTGACTGTCTTCCGCTTTTGGTTGAGCTAAGAAAACAGAAATGGCAAGAGCTGGCACCATCTTTTCAGCAAAATAGAAGATATACTTTGAAAATGATTCTCTGGCTATGTGGATTTACTGTGTATGCTCAGTAATAACCCAAATTCCACTTGGTTAACCCTCAAATTGCTTCTGCCTTTGCTTTCTTGCGTTTCCGGGCTTATGAATGACTGAGCAGTTAGGGACTTTGCTTTTTGAGCAATTTTCTTAGCGATGCAAACTGCCTCCGTTCTTTGATCCGGGGCTTTCTGGTGCGTTTTTTGCCTTTAGCGCCTTTCCTGCACCAGGTATAAGCTTCAAAATTTTGTAAACATACTGCTTTCGTGAGCTTCTAGCCTTGGGCATTAAATCGCCTGTTGATATCACAATTGTTCCACTACTCATTCAACCATGGATCTAACTGACAGATCTGTAATGGATAGCTCAGCAGCGCTCTGGAATTTGCGGCTCTGGTGCATGCGGTATCTATTCATGAGGGCATCTCTTCTCTGCTTCCGAGCATTGGAGCTTTACCCTTTTCCTTAATCGCTCCATGCACATTGCTTCATGTTGTTCCTGTTTTTCATTCCTGCAATTCACACATAAGGAGAGAGTAATGATAATAAAAATTGACAAGAAAGCTCTGAGTTCTAGGGATGTACAAAAACATGCCACCTGACGTGAACTAACTATTCTAAAAACACAAAACTGTATTTCATTAACACTTGGCGTACATCCATTAATTTTCTTTAAAGCACGTATCCAATTTTTGGTTTATGGACAACTTTTCTTAAATGTTGAGCCGGGGAAAATTTGCAATGGACAATTTTTGCGATTCGTATCGCAGCATCGCATCATCACGTTATCGCATTATCGCATTTTCATCAAGATGTTTTATCGCAGGGTTGCCCGATCACGTTTATCGCAGAATCGTAGATTGTTGTTTCGCGCGATCGGAAGATCGCCGATCGCAGTATCGTGTTATCGCAAGATCGCAAATTTGTTATAATCATTAAATGGTTATGTGTTGTTTATGTGATGTCGCATATTGGCCATCGACGATTTTTTAAGGTTTTCGTTTATGAGCGTTTCTTAATGCATGCGATGCGATGGATTTTGCGTCGCACTCTCGCAGTTTATCATTCTACTCACAAGGAAATGTCCTATCTTCTTCGCGCGATGCGATGTTTTCTTAAGGAGTATAATACATGAGTTTTAATTGAATTTTTTGAATTTTTTACTAAGGGTCCCCACTTACCTAGTGTTATTGCTAATACTAAATAAGGAGGGGGGTTGTTGATGGCCACAACAATTGGCGATTCACTTGGGAGAACCAGTTATCTCTGTTTTTCTATTGAATTTCTCAGACTTCCAAAAATGAAATTTTTTTAGAAAATTAAACTTTGTTATGGAAAGATAGAGTACATTATGCTTTAAACTGTCAATGATATTTTGTTTCAACCTCTTTTTATTCTAATTATTTGCTTCCTCAGGCTAGTCCTTGTATTTACATCAGCCATTGCTTAGTCTTGTAAAGATAAAATAAAGTCTCCTCTGTAAACCAGTTTTAAATATGCTCATTTGTCGTAGGTAGAGCCTCTGCTGCCAGCACGCATTTATAGCCTCGACAGGGTTACCTATTACCCAGCAATGATCTTATATCCTACTTAAGGTGACCTACAACTTTCAAAGAAAAATCCATATTCACACTTATTGCTTTTATTTTCTTTTTATTCTTAAAGAACAATGTCTTGGTTTGGTAGCCAAATTATGACATAGTCACTCACTTGATTCATAACTTTGCTGAACAAGCTTGCTCGTGATGAGACCCCTTGTCTTTTGATTGCAACCATCTTGAGTCATTGCCCTGTTGTGGTAGACAGTATTGACAAAGCCAGCAAGTTATAATATCTGTGATCATGATAAGTTGGCTCGTGATGAGACCTCTTATTCTTCAAGATATTGTGTATCCTTGGATTATCCCTCTGAAAGCTGCGATTTTCCTTAGCAGGGAGGAAGTCATTGTTTCCTTAAGATAGCTCTGGACGACAATAATAGAGTTTTTTGGAAACAACTGTTTTACAGAGAATCTTCATTTTGTTATTGATACCTTTCATTGTGCTGATATAAAACAATTTCTTCACTAAAGGTTGCTTTCATCAAATTCTTTGAAGTTGAAACTAGTATCCTATCTAGGCTAAAGTTTTTAACTGTATCTATCAATAATAAAGATCAATTTTCCAAAAGATTTGCTATTTATACAAGCGAAAAGTCCAAAATCTGAAAGAGAATTGGTGTCTTTTTCGTAAATACCTAATGTAACCACTTACAATTGGTTTTATTATGAAAAGAAAAACTATTCTACAAAAATAGAAGAATAATCTTCTATGGAAAATATTTCTTGAGAATTTGTCCATTAACAGGCAAAGGATCCCTTTTACCTGCTAAATCATGTAACACAAACGTTGATGGACCTATGACTTCAACAATCTGAAAAGGACCAAGCCACATCCTTTGAAATTTTGTATGTTTGCCCTTTTCCTCATGAGCCTTATCCCACTTTAAAACTGAATCTCCCATCTGAAAATCTTTTCTGGTCATTATATTTGAATCAAAAGAGGATTTTACTAGCGCTTGATGATGAGCATGTGTTTTCTTAGCTTGTTCTCATTGTTCTTCTAATTTAATTATTTCCATTTGTCTTAGCTGTAAGGAGGAAGCGGGTACTTCATCAATGTATTGTACTAAAGACAAAGAGGGAATGGCTAAGTGATTCGGAAGAACCACTTCTTTCCCATAAACTAAATTAAAGGGAGAAGTGCTGATTGAAGCTTTTTGCGTTATCCTATCTGCCCATAAAGCATATACCAAAGCTTTGTGCCAATTCTTTTGATTCTGGTCAACTGTTCTTTTAATAATCCTGATTAGGTTTTTATTTGTTGACTCAGCTAACCCATTACCTTGCGGATAGTAATTGGCCGAATATTTAAGCTTGAATCCTATTTTAAGTGCAAATTCAGTCATTGCATTTCCAGAAAAGTATGATGCATTATCAAACATTAAAGTGGATGGCATTCCAAACCTAGTGATTATAAATTGATCTATGAACTCAATAATATTTTCATAATTAGCTGTCTTGAGCAGAACTGCTTCTACCCATTTTGTGAAATAATCTGTTGCCGTGAGGATGTATCTATGCTGCTTAGAAGAGTGAGGAACGATCTCACCTATTATGTCCAAGCCCCACTAACTGAAAGGTTGCTCGATGTTTACCGTCTGTAGTGGCAGGGACGGCTTCTTCTGTCTTCCAGCAGTAGTTTGGCAGACTTGACATCTCCTCACGTAACTGTGTGAGTCTTTGAACAGCGTGGGCCAATAATATCCTGCGCGTAAGATTTTATGTGCAGTAGCATATCCAGCATAGTGTCCGCCTGCTGGCCCATCGTGGAGTTCCTGCAAAACTTTTTCAGCTTCATTTTTTTCAAGACACCTAAGAAGAACAAAATTATAATTTTTTCTGAAAAGAATATCATTTATGAGCTAATATTGTTTAGCTTTCAATCTTAGAGCTCTTTTCTTAGTATGATCAAGGTGCGACGGAGCATACCTATTCTTAAGATAATAAATGATATCATCATATAATGATTCTGCATCGTTTAGGTTTACCTCACACATTTGTACCTCTTCAGATGGAATTTCAGAAATTTGCGATGCTCCGGCCAGCGTTTTGTAGAAGCCTTGACCTCTTACAATGTTTGCTGGTTTGATCTCAAGGTCATATTCTTGTAAGGCAGTAACCCAATTGGCCCTTTTCTCACCCACATCCTTCTCTACTAGAAGATTCCTTACCGCTGGAAATGGTACTATGATCTTAGTATGGGTTTTAAGTAAGAAAGGTTTGAAGTATTTGACCGCTTTGAAAACAGCATAAGCCTGTTTCTCCACGTCTGAATAATTGAGTTTAGCACCTTGTAAATTTGAGCTAAAAAACGCAATTGGAGCTTCTGCTTTTTCTTGATTCGCTTGAGTTAGTATTGCGGCATATGACTTATCTGAGGCAAATGTGTATAAAATGAAAGATTCTGAAAAATTCGGGGTTGCTAAAGATGGAGCATTAATAATAGCTTGCTTTATCAGGTTGAATGCTTCATGTTCATCTTGACCCCATTTAAAATTTGAATTCTTTTTAATCATGGTTTGCAAAGGAGACACGATTCGCGAAAAATCTAGAACGAATCCCTTTACAAAATTGATTTGACCAAGGAAAGATTGCATGGATTTTTTTTTATGAGGTAGGGATATTTCAGAAATTTCTTTGATTCTATCGGATCAATGTGAATACCGGACTTTGACACGATGAATCCTAGAAGTTTCCCTTCACTTAATGCCAAAAAAGATTTCTTTGGGTTAAGTGAAATTCCATACCTTAAACACCGTTGAAAGATTTGTTTCAGGTCTTTGAGATTGTCGCTTCGCTTCTTGGAGTACACTATTATATCATCCAAATAAATTACTACAGATTTATTGACTAAACCTTTGAATGCGATGTCCATGGCTCTCTGAAATGTAGCACCAGCATTAATCAAACCAAATGGCATCTTCCGATATGCATATGTGCCCCATTTAGTTCTGAATGTGGTTTTCAACTGATCATCAGGATGTACCAACACTTGGTTGTATCCTGAAAATCCATCCAAGAAAGACATTAATTCTGAGCCCGCCACCTCTTGAAGTATTTGCTCCATAGGTGGAAGAGGAAAATTGTCTTTTTGACAGGCTTTGTTAAGGTTCCGAAAGTCAATGCAAATCCTAATGTCTCCATTTTTCTTTCTAACGGGAACCATATTGGAGACCCATTTGGAATGTCTGACGGGAAATATTATCCTGGCTTTCTGTAACTTGTTGAGCTCAGTTTTTATCTGATTTTCTAAATTGGGGTGGATTTTTCTCAACTTTTGTTAGACAAGTTTTTCGTTATCGATCATGGGAATAGTACGCTGGATGATAGAAGTGTCGTATGTTTTCAACTCATCATAATTCCAGGCAAAAACATTTTTATATTGTCTCAAAAGACGAATATACACTAGTTTCTCTTCAGGGGCTAGGCCGAGGCCTAGATTAATGTTTTGTGGTTTAGTATCGGTCCCTAGGTTTACTAATTCGTAGTTCAAAGTTGAACTGTAGAGTTTTGAATTGGTAGACCTCTTAAACCGATCTTTCAAATCGTATAAGTCTTCTAACTTGACCACTGACTTAGGTATAGCATTATTAGTGCTATTTTGTTGCAATTGTCGATCGTGCTGGTCTTTGTCAATTATTTGATTGGAGTAGGATCCTTCAGATGTGATGAAGTTTACGATATCAAGATCGTAATTGAATACTCTCCAATTTGTGATGTTGTCAAGAATGGATGGTGTAAAGATTAATTCTATTGAGAATCTATCTGGACTAAATCCTTCAGAGGGAATGAGCTTAGAAGCTACGTTAGCCAAAAGGTCTGCACTTGCGTTTTGGAGTCTGGGGATTGAAGAAATATTAAACGCTATGAAATGCTCAGTCAGATCTTGTACTAAAGATTGATAGTGTTTTAAATGACCTGATAAGCAGTGTATAGTGTTACGTACCTGTTTAACCACAATCTCAGAGTCTCCAAAGACTTGAAGATACTTGACATCTAACCTGATTGCTTTGCACAGGCCTTGAACCAAAGCCTCGTATTCTGTTGTATTGTTTGTGCAATCAAATTCGAGTCTGCATGTGAGCATGATCTTTTCTCCTTCTGGACTAATCAAAACGCATCCTGCTCATGCTCCTTCGTTAGATCTAGAGCCATCAAAAATTAATTTCCAAAACAAAGATGTATTTATAGGTTTATCTAAAAAATTAATACATTTCGAACTATCAGTTCGAGAAAAATTTTCGACTTGGGACAAAAAATAATTTTGTAAATAAGGTGACGCATGAGCATTAAAATTGCCGAGGAAATAATCTACCAAGTAATTGCCAATGATACTGCTGTTATACGCAACCGGTTCATTTTCTCCCTCTAACTCCGTTACTATGTACTTCTGTTGTAGCTCTCATTCAACTTTTATTTGATTCGGTTTACCGTTGTAGGGCAGCCACATGTGCAACCAATCGGTTGCGAAGTATCCATGGAGTTTCTCTGACAAATCCCTGCTAAGAATAAAGCCATAGAATTCTGGGATATCAACAACTAGAATGTTAATAACCTAACATACCTTCGGGTTGGATGACAATCTTATGGTTAATTGATTTAGTTCGCCAATCACTTCGACTTGAGATCGATCGAGCTGAACTATGCGCACTGCAGATTTCTGTGGTTGAACATTTAATTTGGCACATATAGGTTTGGGTAAAATATTTGATGAAGCATCGAAATTTACCAAACAATTGTGCACATTTTTATTGAAGATTTCATAGGTAAGGAGAAATGGGGGAGTGTGAGATCTTGATCTTCCTCCAATCAAGGAGATGTCATTTGGATCAATCTTACTGATCGCGTTAGTTGGAGGTCTTCCCATGTTGTGGGAAGCTTGAGAAAGTACAGCAGCAGGCAAAGGTGCAACTGGCACGGCATGTAATTCTTTCATCATTATCTTCTGTTGATGTTTCAACTTGCCCAGTTCGTAAAGAGTGATATTAGCCCTAGTCTTTTTCATGTCATCAATAATATTGTACTCCATTTCATCCGACACTATCAGTGTTTTCGATGGAGTTGTTTCATCTGCTTGGACTGGGCTAGTTTGAGTCGCTTTAGATGTCGTTTTCTTTGTCGCGACTTTATCCTTTGTTGCAGAACTTGTGCTCTTCTATTTAGGGGTAGTTTGGGGAGGATCAAGCTAATTTTTACTTCGTGTGCTAACTGGAAATACTTCTTGATCTTCCTCTTGTGGGAGGATGAAATCCCACATTCCTTGTAATTCCACAACTTCTTTGTCATCGGTCTGCCCTTCAGTGGCAATTTCCTCTTCCTCTTCCTCGGATTCATCATTTGAAATGGCATTAGCTGGCTTTGCATCTGTTGAAGGACCTCTTTTAAAAGCTCTGTAGGGCTTTTTTGAAGAAGTTTCTGCTACTTGCTTTTTTATGTCGACCATCTCATTGGACATGGTCTTTAGAACTTTCTGCAATCCTTCCAAATCAAAAGGATCTTTTGCTTGTTTCTTCTTGGAGTCTTCCTTGAAGGTGACTTTTTTGGACTTACGTTCCCCTATCGCGGATCTATTTTCCAGGGCTATTATTCGTTTTTCTACTGCTATCGCCTCTTTCATGTTATCAGCTAAGGTTGTTTTATTTGCCCTGTCCACGAAGATGGCTATGTTTGATGGCAGAGCAGTAATATACCATTCACATCGTACTTCTTCACTGGGCTGAGAAGCAGTGGGAATTTTATTGAAAATTTTGTTGAACCGTAAATTGGAATCCTTAATAGGCTCTCTGGCTCCGGCTTTAAGATTGGATAGGTCATTGATTAACGTCGCCGTTGATCTGTCATCACCAAACTTGGTTAGGAATTGGTCCTGGAAGATTTCCCAACTTGTGATTGATCCGGAGGGTAATGAAAGGTACCATGACCCGGCTATCCCTTGCAGTGTATAAGGAAAAAGCTGAACAACAGCATCTTCATTAGTAACTCCATTGAGATTAATGGAAAGCATGAAGTTGTTTATGTGCTCTTCTGCTAGCATGCCTGCCTCGAGATTGAATTTAGGCAGCCATTTCTCAGGATGGGTCGGTATTTGACTCAAGGGTGCAGGCATTAAGACTGCCCCAGGGTTGTTCCATGGAGACTGGGCCATTGTTGAACTGCTAACAGAGGAAAAAGATGATCCTTGTGGCTGGGAGGATGAGGACACTATGATCGTAGATGATTGAAGAGAGGTTGTGGGGGTTCCAGTGGACGGATGGACGAAGATCTGGAGTGGAGGTGTGGATGGTTGACTTCGCGGTGAATTAGTTGAGATGGATGATGCAGACGAAAGAGTCTCACTGTCAGACTCTTGCGGTGATTTCCTCGCTCTTTTCCTGGTGGGAAGAGGTAATTCGATTGGCTGGACGCCAAACTTTTCACTCTTTAGCCTGGTCAGGGGACGAGCAGGGTTGTACTACAAAGTCACGCTGCCTTGAGATTTATCAAACCTCCGAGGAAAGATGGAAAATCGCTGAAGTTTGTGAATCAGGGATTCAACTTCAGGAGGTTCAATGGTAGATTGGTCTGAAATATCAGGGTGTGTAGCAGCGGTTGATACTCGAGTGACTTCTGACTCTGGATTTAAATGTAATGGGGAAGTTGGGGGAGATGTTGAGGGCGATTTACTCTCAGAATGGTATTCAGATTTTGATTTACTTGCCATTCATAGTTCAGGCCCTCCTTCTAGCGCCAAATATGTTGAGGCCCCGAAAATCGGGTCGAAAACAAGGGGGATACCTGCCCAGTCCGGACCTTGGTTGGCAGCTCCTTATTCATTTGGTATAGCGGGTCCAACTGGGGATAATGGGACCAGTTTCCCATTCTATGGGTGTGTGTGTGTAGAATTGGATGTTGCTGATCTAACAATTCCTATCTAAGCTATTCTAATTCAAACTTTAATCTAATTCTATGCTATTGTAATCTAATAAAAACAGCACATCTAATCTATGCTAACCCGGGGTGTAATTCTTCTATTATGCGATCTAAAGAGATTTCAAATAACAACTAGTAATAAAGATCATTCAGCGATTATAAGAAAGGAAATCAATTAAGATGAACTATTTTGCATAAAAAGTTAGGCAAAACAGTTGTGAACAACATATCACATAATAAGCTATTCATACATTAAACATAAATAAATAGCTACCACCGTACAAAAGTGCCAAATGATAACTCAAGCATTTATGCAATAACATATAAACAACTAAAAACTGTATATCACTTTAACATATAAGCAGAAATGGTCAAGAGATAAAAGTACCATTTATGACTGGTCCTACTCATAAGCTTCAAGCAACAATGATTTATCTCTCCTTGCTCTAACATCTACTAAGAGTACAGAAGTGCAACATCAGTAGCAGATATCAAATGCAAACATCAATAAATATTGATCCATTCATTCACCAAAACCTCCTCTGAGGGTTCAAAAGTGCATGTTCTGAGGACAAGTTTTTGATAAATTTCTGGGCCCTTCTCTAAATGCATGAGAAGGGTTTAAATACTACTAACTAAATAACTTAATTACACAGATTCAGGATACGGTTTAAATGACTGCCCTTTTTCTAAGCAAAATTATTTCTAAAAATTAAATCTAATATCTAACTATTTCTGCATTTTCTCCTTAATGTTGCGAGCATTCAATGTTTGCCTGGGTAGAGTCGATTGACTGTCTTCCGCTTTTGGTTGAGCTAAGAAAACAGAAATGGCAAGAGTTGGCACCATCTTTTCAGCAAAATAGAAGATATACTTTGAAAATGATTCTCTGGCTATGTGGATTTACTGTGTATGCTCAGTAATAACCCAAATTCCACTTGGTTAACCCTCAAATTGCTTCTGCCTTTGCTTTCTTGCGTTTCTGGGCTTATGAATGACTGAGCAGTTAGGGACTTTGCTTTTTGAGCAATTTTCTCAACGAAAACTGCCTCCGTTCTTTGATTTGGGCCTTTTTGGTGCGTTTTTTGCCTTTAGCGCCTT
Source organism: Pinus tabuliformis (assembly GCA_031772625.1). Classification (NCBI taxonomy): domain Eukaryota; kingdom Viridiplantae; phylum Streptophyta; class Pinopsida; order Pinales; family Pinaceae; genus Pinus; species Pinus tabuliformis. The sequence continues at coordinate 557,945,511 of CM062807.1, read as the reverse complement.
TCCTTCACCGGGTATAAGCTTCAAAATTTTGTAAACATACTGCTTTCATGAGCTTCTAGCCTTGGGCGTTAAATTTCCTGTTGATATCAGCATTGTTCAACTACTCATTCAACCATGGCTCTAACTGACAGATCTGTAATGGGTAGCTCAGCAGCGCTCTAGAATTTGCAACTCTAGTGTATGTGGTATCCATTCATGAGGGCATCTCTTCTTTGCTTCTGAGCATTGGAGATTTACCCTTTTCCTTAATCACTCCCTGCACATTACTTCATGTTGTTCCTGTTTTTCATTCCTACAGTTCACACATAAGGAGAGAGTAATGATAATAAAAATTGACAAGAAAGCTCTAAGTTCTACGGATGTACAAAAACATGCCACCTGACGTGAACTAACTCTTCCAAAAACACAAAACTGTCTTTCATTAACACTTGGCGTACATTCATTAATTTTCTTTAAAGCGCGTATCCAATTTTTGGTTTATGGATAGCTTTTCTTAAATGTTGAGCCGGGGAAAATTTGTGATGGACAATTTCTGCGATTCATATCGCAGCATCGCAGCATCACGTTATCGCATTATTTCATTTTCATCAAGATGTGTTATCGCAGGGTTGCCCGATCATGTTTATCGTAGAATCGTAGATTGCTGTTTCACGCGATCGCAAGATCGCCGATCGCAGTATCGCGTTATCGCAAGATCGCAGATTTGTTATAATCGTTAAATGGTTATGTGTTGTTTATGCGATGTTGCGATATGTGATGTTGCATATCGGCCATCGGCGATATTTTAAGGTTTTCGTTTATGAGCGTTTCTTAATGCATGCGATGCGATGGATTTTGCGTCACACTCTCGCAGTTTATCATTCTACTCACAAGGAAATGTCCTATCTTCTTCGCGCGATGCGATGTTTTCTTAAGGAGTATAATACATGAGTTTTAATTGAATTTTTTGAATTTTTTACTAAGGGTCCCCACTTACCTAGTGTTATTGCTAATACTAAATAAGGAGGGGGGTTGTTGATGGCCACAATAGGATATTATTTTTCTTGCAACATGTTTGGTCACAAAGTTATTGATTATGATAGGAGGAATATGAAACAAAAATATTATGATTACTCTAAACCCTTTTATGGTCATGTAAGATGTTATACTTGTAACAAGTTTGGGCATGTAGCAAAAGAATGTAGGAAAAAGTTAATGGGTTCACACAGACAACAAGTTTATTTCCTCCAAGGCAAGAAACCATACAAAAATCTTGTTACCAAAAGACCTAATAAAGATGGATCCACCAACACTTGTCATATTAAGAAAAAGGAAGAAGAACAAGTTAAGTGTAGCCTTTACCTATGCTCATTTAAAGAAGAAGAAGATGAATAGTACATAGAAAATGGATGCTCTCATCACATGTCTAGAAGTTTGTGTCTCTCAAGAAAAACAAGATGGTAAAGTTATTCTTGAAAATAGTGCACCAACAAAATTTCTAGGAAAAGGTAGGGCCAAACTTGATAAGCATACAAAATCAGCTGATGCATTATTAGTTCAAGGGCTAAAGCAAAACATTCTAAGTGTAGGCGAAATAGCTGATAAAGGACACACAATTATGTTTACATCAACTAAATGCGAAGTTATAGAACAAGACACTTGAATGGTTAAAGATAAAGGATTCATAAATGCAGACAAGTTATATGTGCTAAAGAAAAATCTAGGTAGAAATAAGGGGTCTACGTCCTCTTCTTTAGATTCGTAGTAAAGGAATATAGTCCCTACTACAGTCCATTATACTTGATGCATACTTATAACAGGGATTGCAGGAGTAAATGTGAGGAACATATCCTCATGGAAAGTAGACGATGAGTATCAAGTCCATAAGATCAATGGTGTGTGACCTTAGGGGGAGCTATGCATGTGTATCTTGATGATGATTCCCTATGTTGTTTTGATATTCTTTTGTGATGTTTATATTACTGATATTTCATTTTATGGAGTAACAGTAATCAAGAACAAACATGACATGTTCAGGGGGAGTTGTGGTTATAAAAAATCTTCATTTTATATTATGTACATGTTTCCCATGAAGGACAGTCACGTACGCACACGGGTTTTGACTTAGACAATCATGTATAGTTTTCTGTGATGGTAAAGGAGTGACAAAGATTTAGTGGGAGCTTCTCATATGCTTCCACTAGTTCATTATTGAAATTATAACTCTAATATTTCTTTGTTGCAGTCTGTTAATAATTCCCATATGTTTCTTAGGAGTGGTGTTTTTCATGATGAGTGTATGGGTTGATTCAAAATATTATATCATTTTTGTTGGTTATTTGGTGCATTTATTGTTGATAAGAAGGATATGGTGTGATCAGATAATGAAGAGTTGGCATAGGTTTAGGGAAATGCATCTTCTATGCTTCTAATAGTTCATTGTTGGCATTATGGTCTTCTTGGGTACTCCTTGTTGCATAATGGTTTCTATGATTAGTTCATGATTATTACTGTTGTCATTAGTCTTATTCTCTGCTTAAAATATATGTGTTGTTGTCACTATGTCATGGGTTATCAATGATGCTTGGGTTGCACATGGTGAAGTTATGGATGGTGCCTTATTATTGATTTAAAATCTTAATGCACTTGATGAGGAGGATATGTATGTTATTAATACTACATTATCTTATCTGCTTGATTTCTTCTTGATGATGAGGATGGTTATGTTGTTGTCATTATGTTGTTGTTGTCAGATGATTATGGTGTAGATGCCTATGTGAAGCATGGTGGTTGTTGATGAGTATCACAATTTTTCTACAAAATATATTTTATTATTAAAATCCTTGATTATGGTTATGGATGATATGTATGTCTCTTAATGTAAAGGTCATGAAAAGACCCATGTTGTAATCATTGTAAAATTTAGTCATGTATGGTCCTTTGGGATCAAGTCATGTCATGTATATTTTGGGTCATTAATGTAATGTAAACCCATTATGTTGGGTGACTGATCACGAAGTCATTGATTATAGGTGATGTCATGAATCGACATGAGTCATGAAATCTTGTAATTTTATTGCAAATTTTTAGAAGGTCTAGCATATGCCCAGGGGGAGCATGGTCAGTATGCATATTTCATGATTCATATCAATAAATCAGACTTATAATGATGATCACTACAAGGGAAAGTACTTCATTCAACTTGGTTCCACACTTTTCCATTGATTTCAAATGGGAGAGAAGATTCGGTGTTTGCGGGTGTTTACAAATGGTTTCCAAACACCAAAGAGGTTGCCATCAAGTATAAAGGGGAATATTGTTGGCATTATGGCTAATGTGTTGTCCTTGATGGAAACCTGATTGAAAAATATGTCCTTGATGTCAACTTTCTTATAATATTATGGTTATGGAACTAATGTAGATATCAAGAATATCGGTACAAGTATTGCAAAAATGAGAAAGTGTTTCGGAAACATTGTTACAAATTTTACTTGAAGAAAATATCAAAATGTTAAGTTTGAGAAGCATTAGCGGTTCCTATGAAAAAGAGTTGCATAGATACATAGGTTATGTGAACAAAAGTTGGTTACATAATCCGAACCTTGGAAAATTAAATACCAATGGACATTACCATGGTAATTACCCATAGTATTGTGTCGACAACGTCTATTTGATCATGTCTACAATTACTAACAACTTTACCAAAGGATTTTCCTATGGTATTGGAAAAGGTAAAAATCTATATAAGGAGATGGAGATCAATGAGCTAAGTTTGCAATGAAATAGATTATTCATGTGTGATCTTATCTGAAACAGGTGTGCACCAGGGATCAAGGAAAAGACTCAAATATGACAGACCTAAAAGTGTATTGAAGACTAATGGATATACTTGATTAATCTATTTATGTTCCTTAGATCTATAGCTATGTTGATAGTATGATCTGAGTGTGTTTACAGTGACTTTAACAACATGTGCGCCAAGATATGGGTTTGACAGATGTTGTGATTTGCAAAGAAACTTTTATTCAGTAATTTAAGATCTATATGCAAGTTTTATTCAGTATTTTCGCGTACATACGTGGATCTAGTTCAACATTTTGTGTATAAACTCTATGATTATTTATTCAATATATTGTAATTTATACACGAGTGTTATACATGGTAATTGCATACATATGCGGATCTATTTTATGGAAGTTTCATATATGTACGAGGGTTTGAAATGGTTGCTTGATGATGATAGTTGATGATGTATGTTCTATTTGTTGTTGTCTAACAATGATGTCTTGATCACGATGATATGTGTTTGGCAATGTTGATTGGGTTGATTTGGTTGTGGATTGGAATATTGGTTAGTGATGATGTTACAAAATGTTGATACTAGTATATCTATGATTGGTTTCTACTATGACTTAGTATGCTAGTAACTTAGTGGGTGATGTAGTGATTCAATTTCAACACTCAGTGAATTGAGATCTGTATGTAGGGGTTATACACAATAAGCACATATATACTTAGGTATACTTAAGAGCAGTCGCATATAAATTTTGAATTTAATATTGGTCAACGTTTGTAGTGGTTGCACATTGATTCTCTGATGACTTTATGGTATCCAAAAACGTGATTAACCAGTGAATGGCTGAATGGTTGATGTATGACAATATTATTTAGTATTGCATTGGTTGTGATTTAGTTCACTAACTGGTTTGCTTCAGTGTTTAGTGGCTTGATGTTTTAGTGATTCAGTTGGTTTGTAATGCTTCAGTGATTTAGATTTTTAGATTCGGTATTTTAGTTTGGCATATTGGCTTGGGCTTATTGTTGGTGTGGGTCTAGTTTGAAGATATTATGAAATGTGGCCTACAAGTTTTGATATTTGTTTGAGACAGGTGGATCTATTATGGAATATTATGAAATGTGGTCCATGAGGGGTGCTACGGGTTGGAGCCTTTAGTAAGGGAGTTGGAACTTCCTTTTGCTGATAGTTGGTAAACTTTTTTAGGGAGTAGGTGATCCCTTCCAATTGGAGCCAGTAAACGAGATCAAGGGGTTGTAACTCCCTTCTAGTGGGTGCTAGCGAACGAGTGGAGGTTGTAGCCTCCTGTAGGTGTGTGCCTACATGCTGGTAAGATTCTGTGCCAGTACAATGTGTAATGAATATTTTCTTTATATAATAAGAAAGAAGACAAAGGTGACAAAATCAGTGGTTTTATACCACACTGGGTTTCCACCTAAAATCTTGGTGTTCATATGTGATGATGTGTTGCTTATGTGTTGCGCTTTTTCTGTTCTTTAATGCATATTAAATTGCTAATGAACTAATAATGCAATGGTTAACCTGAACATCTGATGGAGGTTCTGAAAAATCAGGTAATATGGATATGTGTGGTTTTCATTGACTAAAGTCATGTACACACATGGGTTGTATGAGTAATAGTAGCATACAAAATTATGAATGTGAAATTGAATGTTAAAGTGAATTAAAAAAATTGATTCACACACCCTACACCCCCCCCCCCCCACCTCAATATTTTTCCTAACACTTATGTGATAGCTCCTACCCTTCAATGGACTCCCTAGATAATATTCCCTTTGTTGTTTAGAAACAATTCTTCTTTTATTCATTGGCATGGGAACTTATATTTATCCCCACAATGACTCAAAAGTTAGGACCTCATTCTTCTCCTCACTATTTTTTCTAGCCATGACTTGAAGTGATTCCTATTATTTTCATTGCTTAATGGTTGTGTGTGCTTATTGTTTCTTGGTTCTTGGTGCATAATACTTCGGTGTTATTTGCTTCATTATGCTTATCTCCACCGCATTTACTCTTGGTTGTTTGATGTTTGTATTCATTTACCTATGTTATGCAACCTTTATTTTGGAGAAACAACTATGATTGTTCATCACTTTCCCAACAAGTTTTGTTTAGCACAGGTTTGTTCCATGTACTTGGAATGTAGTTGTATTGCATTGAGCCTCTCATTGGCCCCACTACAACGTATGTTTATTTTCATGCTCATAAAAACATGAAAAAGACGGCAAGAAAAATTATAATAAAAAAGGAGGGGGTGTGGGGTAAGGAAAATTTGATCTTTATTTAATTTGAGCGGTAACCATTAGTTTGTCACCACTAGACATGGAACCTATTTGTGTCATTTTCATGCAATTGGGACTTATATTATCTCAAGAGATCTACCATGAATATGAGTTATCTACTCCTCTAATTGGTTTTTATTCTAATTAATATGGAGAGTGCCTCAACACCTACTAATTTGTTGTTGCATTATATCATTGGTCCTTTTGCATTGGTGTTTCCCAAGCCTTAGTATGTCATGTTGTATCTTCAAGGCAATTTAAGCATGAGTTCGCCATTCTACAAATTTATTGACCTTTATTGTCAACCATCTTTATGTCAATTGTACTTAGTGATTTATCTCTTCAGAAAACCTCTCAGTTAGTGTTTGGTGTCTACTATTGTGGGATACCTTGAGGTTTTCCTTTTATATATTTCTTCCTATTGACACCAAATTATTATCTAAGTGAATCTAAAAACTGGATACTACCTTACAACTTAGAGACATCAGTGGTAGGATTCCTTGTGATTGATAATGAGTTAGATTGTTCACCCAAAATCAATTGATTCTATAAGTTTTCAACACCAAGTCCTCTATTCATACTTGATATATTTTACTATGTATCTTGAGGTCCATTTTATTAATGGTGGGTCCCCTCATGTCTGATAATGGTCTTAATCAATAATTAGTAATCAAATGGTTTCTAACATGCTTGATGTAAGCCCATTAATTCACATGATGTAGAATCACATAATCAATGAGTTTGGGTTGACAACCTTGGGCTAAGGGAATCCTCCATCATTGTTAGCTTCCTAAATTGCACGAGATTGTATCACTACTTGATAAATACTTTGAAGACCACACTAGCACTTCCATTCATACTAGATGTCTTCTTGATGCATACTATAATACAAATCTACATTGTATTTATTTGTGGCTATGATTTCTTATATGATGTGAATCCACCATGTAATGATTCATGGGCTTAGTATTACATCTCATTTCATAGATCTACCATGTATTATGTTGGAAACTATTCTTACTCAAATATCCAAGTTTCCTACCTCATTTATGATCCATATTTAATTGTTTTATTTTTGTTTGCATGCATTTTATGGTTACTTCATCTACAAAACTACTATCTAAGGCATTCAACACCATTACTTTTAGAGAATTCAAAATATCATCCACAATATTGGTTTAAGATGACCTAACCAATAAGATATAGACTAAAATGAGAGTATAAACTAAATAATAATGTAAAGGATATATAATGTGTAATATATTAATAACCAATAGACAATGTATACTAAAATAGAATATAGTAAATAAAAATAAAAATAATATAGTGGATTTTTAAATTACCAGTGTAAAGTGTTAATTAAAACAAAATAATGACAAACAAAAATACCTAAAAACATAAACAAAAGATAAAAAAACCCTAAAATAAATCAGAAACCAAGGACAATAGGTAAAGAACCAAGACAAAAAATGAAAAATGAGACAAAATAAAAAAAAGAAGAGGGAAGGTAAACACCAAAAGACAACAAGATAAAAACAACGGATATAAAACAAGATAAAATTCTTAAAAATAAGAGGAGATAAAGCAAGATCATGCATAAACAATGAAAGAGAAAACCAAAAGATAAAGAGTGCCAAAAGAAAAGAAGAAAAAAAAAAAAGGAGGAGGAGGAACTAAACAAAGAAGATGGAAGGAAAAGAGAATGCCAAAAAAGGGAAAAATAAAAATAAAAATCAAAGATCAAGTAAAGGAGGGGGAGAGATAAACAAAACGAAGAAAAACAAGAATAAGGGAGAGAAGAAAGAAGAACATAGAAAAGCAAGGACCAAGAACCAAACAAAGAAGAGCAGGGAGGAGAAAAACCAAGAAACAAAGATAAAAAGGAATAGGTAAATCCTTGTCTCCCTTTGCTTTCTTTCATATTGGCTAACCTTAGCCTTCTTCTTTCTCCTTTGCCTTGCATCTCATGTGTGTGTGTGTGTGTGTACATATATATTTTTTACATCTCGTCTCCTCCACTCATGTCCAAAACATGGATTTCTTTGGATTCAAAACATTGAAAAACAAAAAAAATACTATGCATCATATTTCGAACTCATTCTCTAAAAACTATAACCACAAGAACCTTGATACATTTATTATTAACTTTTGTAGAATACTTACAAACTTAACAACAACTATGACCTCAAAATGAGATCTCTAGCCCAAAAGACCCATATTTTATGTCAAAACACCAAAATCAACCCTTCAATAAAAAGGTGGTGCTACTAGAAACATCATTTTTGGGCATTGGTCGAAATTCTAAGTTGTTTGAAATTGTGACCTCGACAATTAGATAAAACCTTAAAATTGACCCTTTAATACTAAAATGATTATACTGAGCTTAATTACAATTATGTATATTACCCTTAGTACTATTATTTATAAAAAAACTCAAAACTAGCTTCAAAATTATTACTTGAAAATTTATTTATTAATTGTTTTTCCAAAATTTTATTAAGAAAATAAATAGAAAATAAAAAAATTCTACAGAAGCTTTTTTGAAAAAAAAGTACACCTTTAAAAAAAATCATAACTTAAATTAAAAAAAAAAACATAATAAATAAAGATAGATCAAGAAAAAACCTAAAAAATTTAAAACAAAATTAAAAAAAATAGCATAACTTACACATTTTAAAAAGGTTAATAAATATTTTGGTAACCATGTCTCCCCTCCTTTGTCCCTACATTGCCCATGGAGCACTCCAATGATCAATGGATTACAAAACTATAACAACTTTGTAACTAATCACTCATTATGATGGTGTGTTAGAAGAATGGAAAATAGGATGTGGGAATAGAGAGAAAGGAGATGGTTATCAGTAAGGGAGACCATCTCCATGCTCCCAGTTCTCCATGGTTATTAGTATGGGAGATTTTATAGGGAGCAAACACTATTGCAGACACACAATCAAAGATAGATTTATGGCGGAGATAAACATCATTGCTTTTTGTGGCGGCAATTCTTTTGCTTAGACAAGATTCCTATTTCATGAACTATTCTTTTTGAAGGCCCAATGGGCATAGCTATGTTTTATATTTATATTTCATGTTTAGATCTTATAGGTCCTTTATCTAGTCTCCCTAGTATTTGTGGTACATGAAACAAATTTTACAAGTCCTTTTTCTAGTCTCTCTAGTATTTGTGGTACATAGTTTTTAAGGGATATTTCTCCATATGATGATATTTCTAGAATATGGTTTTAAGACACTTCTTTAGGCTCAGAGCCCAGGACACTGCCCAAAACTGATCCATCTCTTTAAATCAATAAAGTAACATGAAAATGAAAGTACTATTGCAAATACTTGTTCAAGACCTTTGCTGGATCCCTACTAGCCATGACAGGGATTTCATCAAACATATCATTGACATGTAATCTATAGGTGTAAATAATAGATTTAATTGTAGGGATGTCATACTTATATGAGAATCATTATGAACCATTGTTCCCTCATGCCATTTGCTGCATTATCATCTATTAGGTCATAGGCACATTATCCATTCATATACAAGTAAAAACATGTTGAGATCCATACATAGTTGTTGTCATAAAATGTGCATCTAACCAGCATAATAGGAATACAAATACAATAAACATATCAGCCATAAAATCCATAAATACATCAGTACCTTTACACATGAAAATCAAGGGAATGGATTTCTCATTAACGAATGCAATGAACCAACTGGAGATGGGACTACCACGTTCCACCTGACCATAGAATGATTGAGCCAAATCTGTCTTCAGCCATCACCCTCGTGCCATATTCTGAGCATGAATGTGGGATTTCATAGAGAACATCAATCGAAACTCATCAAGAGCTTCCAAAGGCCATCCACCTCAACCCATCAAATAGTGGTTCCACCTCACGATCATACATCACTAAAACCATCACCAGGTCAGTCTTCATCCTAGCCATCCAGGGCTCCAGAGTGTTTGTTCCAACCAGGGCTCCAATACTATTAACTCATCCCACAATTGTCGCTGGGCTTCAGAGCGTTTTTCCAACCAAGGCTCCGGGACTAGTAACTCAACCCAAGCTGTTACAGGGCTCTAAAGCATTTTTCCAACTAAGGCTCTAGGAACTAATAATTCAAACCAATCTAAGGAAACATGAGAACCAACTAAAACAAAACAATGAAAATAAACCCATAATCACCATGGCTATCCAGGAAATGGAAAGGTTGGGAAATCCACTGTCAATCCAAATAATCCTCCATGCCAATGACAGATCATGACCAAGAATCCACATGCATATGCCATGAATGTCCAAACTAGTGCAGAAATCATACATGCAACTCGGTACCTACAAGAAAATCTAATGTAGCTGCTGATGTCGATGCCTCTTTGTGCTAACCTGCTCTTCCTTTTCTTTCTTGCTTCAAGGCTCCAAGTATGTCACACCCTCCAAGAGTGCTCCAAGAAAACTCTAAGTATCCAAGAGTATGAGAAAGAGAGAGAATAATGAGAGAGCTCCAAATCTAAGCTGAAAAAAGGTTACCAACTAATCATCAGAAGCCTTTTTATGAAAGAGGCCTCTATTTTCTTCATTTTCCATTATTTTCCTTCATTTTTCCTCCTCACATGCAACCTGTGACCTTTCACCTCCTTTTTCTCCTAAATTCCATTATTTTCATAAATAATTGTGCCAAAATGTCTTTTAATGCCTTAGCCATTGCCTTTGCCAATTTCCTTATCCATAAACAACCAAATGAACACCCCTTAGGATGTGTTGCCCAACATTTAACTTGGAATAAGTGTCTCAATCATCCGTGGTTATTATTTTTAATATTTATTACATGGAATTTTCAACAGGGTTGTTACATGGTTCATATAGTCTAGAGCATAATGTACATAATCCCAAAAATCTATGTGTGATTTTGTAGATATAGTTTCCCCAAGTGTGTAAGTTTTAACCCTGTACAGAAATTACCTGCAAACATATTCTTAAAAAATAGAAAATAAACAATGGCGAGAGAATACATATATATATACATAGAGATTTTCTCCTGGATCCCAAAAATGGGACTACCAGATTGATTTTTCATTATATTTTTTGAATGTTACAATACATATGTATACATATTAAAGCATCCATAAACCCCAATCCATTAACCCTGGATTAGAACATAACTGTAGTTCACTTGATCGGATCTACAAAATACCATGGGTAGAAAATCATTAGGCCCAAAACCATGTGCGAAATCCATGAACAAAACCATAGGTAGGTCCTCCCACCTAATATAGTGTCAAAAAAAAAAAATCTAGTGGCGCCGCCCCAGACCCCGTGTAGGGGCTAGTCGTGGAAATAATATAACGCACACCCAACATTCTCCCACTTGTTGTTTTCTTTCCACAAGGGGCCACACGAGAGCTTAGTCATTGTTTTAGCCCTACAACACCCATTGTTTCTCTACACCAAGAGAACTTCTCAGTGCTCACAGAACTTGTCAATGCATCTGTAGTATTCTTCACAGTGTCCAACTTTACTAGTAACACCTTTTTGTCCTCAAACATATCCCTTACAAAGTGCTATTGAACATCAATGTGCTTTGCCTTTGAATGATAATAAGGGTTCTTTGCCAAGAAAAATTCACTTTGGCTATCACATTCTATCCTTATAGATTGATGTACTAACCCCATACTTGAACACAATCTCTGAAACCAAACTACTTCCTTTCTTGCATGAGTGGCTGCCATATATTCTTCCTTTGTAGTTGAAAGTGGCACTACAAAATGTCTCTTACTCATCCAACTAACTGAACCTCCAAATACGTTAAAAGCATACCCACTTGTAGATCTTCTTTGATCCAGATCTCCAAACCAGTCTACATCAACAAAGCCAAGTATGTCCAAAACTTTGTCCAATCCTAGTCTTCCAATCAACAACATATCATCCACATAGAAGACCAAATAAATAACACATTGGAACTGTTGTTGTGTTGGTATTGCCGGAAGAACTGGTCCTAGGGAATTTCCTCTCCAATTCTGATTCCAAGGATATGGTTGTGATGGAGGGCATAGGAAAGGTGACGAGGAAGACCACTGATTCCAAGGTGAAGGATATTGTGCCCGAGGAGGGGCAGAGTATTGCCATGGAAATTGTTGAACATTATGTGTATTATTCCATGGATTGAAAGAAGAGAAATATTGAGGCATACCTGGGGGTCATGATTTCCATGGTTTCTTGGATCCAATGAAGTAAGAATATTGAACCTCCTCACTTGATTCCTTAAGAACGAATTTTAATCTAGGAAGTTTGGGAAATGACCCGTGAAATGCTTTAGATCATAGATGTTGCACAGGGTGATGTTTTTTACCCAACATTCCTTCAAGTAATGCTTGTCCTTGCATACCAGGCAGAACACAGATAAATTTGCATCAACCTCGTTCTGTGCTTTCTTCACTTGTGATGTCGTTATTTGAGTAGATAAGGTACTAAGAAGATCGATTTTAAGATTCTCGAACAAGTTCTCAATTTCTACCCTGGTCACACCACCATTTACATATTTCTATATCCAGGCAAAGGCATCTTGCACCCTACTTCTCCCCTTCGACAATCCTCTAGAGCCTCTCAAACAAAGCTTTAATATCTCAGGAAATGGTTCCTGAGATATATCCCCTTTTCCTAATAGGTTCAGGGTATTGAGGCAGTCATCTCTCATACCCCGTATGAATATGGTCTTCAAGATATCTTGATCTAAGTCACTATGTTTAGATCTCTGCAAATTGTAACGGAATCACTCCACATAATCTTCCAAGCTTTCTTCCTCATTTTGTGTCATCTTGAATATTTCTTCCCGCAAGTCCCTGGTTCTGCAATAATCGTGATAATTAGATAGCAATGTTTCTTTCATGTTGTTCCATGTTCAAATGGTAGTAGAGCCTAATCCCATGAACCATATCAATTCTTCTCTATTTAGAGTAGCAGGGAATAATTACAGCTTCTGAGCGTCTAAAACATAATCATAGCTCCTGCAGAAGACATCAAATTCAAACAAGAATGTATCAGGATCTTCTACAGTCATCCCTTGGAAGGATGGAAGAGATGACAAAGGAATGTTTTTCATGGGAGCTTCACCTCTGATATCCCCTATTGGAAACTCAAAGATGGTGATGGTAGAATATGTTTTAGTGTTGTTGTCATTATTATCGCCCATTATTGTTCCTCCTGATCCTTGTTGTGACAAGTCTTCTGCAGACCATCTTGGTGACTGTCTTGATGAAAAATATTTGTTAATTGATAGCTTAGGCTGCTTCAGGGTTGTATGTCTTATTGCACTGTCCAAAATGGGATATTGATAAGTTAATGAATACTTTCTTGCCCCAGGCTCCTGGTGTTCCCCACCAGTTTCCCCTTGACCCTCAGTCCAAACGTTCTGATCACTAGCCTTCCACTGTTGCTCCTGATTTGGATACTTAGTTTTGGGACTAGTTATACTAGTTCTAGGATGATATGGTCCAGAGATAGAGGAACTGGATGTTTCTGTTCTTATGGGAGTAATAGCTCTTTGTGGCCTAGTTTTCCTTGCATCCCTTTGAGAATTTGATTGTTCTTTTTCTTCTTTTGATATCATCTCATGAATAAATGTTTTCCTCCCCAGATTTGCGCTCTTCTTATTTATTTTATGACCACTTTTTCCCGTGACTTATTAGAGTGGTTGTAAATTAAGATTTCTATTATTCCTACACTTTAAACATGGACCCTATGTGTAGTTATTCAAATCCTAAGTGTCTTAGCTTATGTAGTGGTGAGCCCACTCAAGTATATTAGAGCGATGAGCAGGTTATTACCTCTCGGCTTACTGCCCAACACCTATAAAGCTAAGAGCACATTTAAAAAATCAAGGAATTCACACAACCTAATTGTCCTAGTGACCACAGGGGTGAGCCTACCTAGGTATATTAGAGCAATGCATAGGTTCTTACCTCTTGTCTTACCGCCCAACACCTATACATTAGGAACACTCTATTGACAAACACACTTGGCTGATTGCATCATCGAATGCCTTCCCTGAAAACTGTGTCAAAATGTTGAGCCGACTTAATCATTGTAAATTTGATTGAATCACAACCATTAATTGTCAACCCAAGGTAGGTCTATTTATTTCAAAGAAGTATGCATTGTCTGTGCTAATACACTTTAGCCAAGAGTAAAATTAAAAGATAAAATAATGTTGCTGAATCTAATTGCAGAAAGTAACACTCATGCAGAAATCAAAAACATTCTACAGAGATGAAACCACACTTCATGTTACCAAAGGAAAGGCATGCCACATACAACACTAATAACTAAGCCGGCTAACTAAATATTATGTTGAACCCAATCCTGTGTAACAACATATCATAAATCTGCAAACAGAAATAAACCCACTCTACAAATTAGACGATGACAAGAATAAACTCACACTTACAGAAAGGAACAATAATTGATCTACCACTCTACCACTGCTACTACTACAATTCCTGCTAAAGAGGAGGGCCCTTCCTCCCCAACAGGGCGCGATGATGAATTACAAATTAATAAAACTTCAAGACCATTGTTGTGAAAGCATCAACAACACTACTCTTGTATTAAGAATTGATTATGAATTACAGGAGCAAAATAATGATATGTGTCCTCTGTTACATGGAATCCTCCATCATTGTTAGCTTCCTAAATTGCACAAGATAGTATCACTACTTGATAAATACTTTGTAGACCACACTAGCACTTTCATTCATACTAAATGTTTTCTTGATGCATACTATGATATAAATCAACATTGTATTATTTGTGGCTATGATTTCTTATATGACATGAATCCACCATGTAATGATTCATGGACTCAATATTACATCTCATTTCATAGATCCAACATGTATTATGTTGGAAACTATTCTTATTCAAAAATCCAAGTTGCCTACCTTATTAATGATCCATATTTAATTGTTTTATTTTTTTCCATGCATTTTATGGTTACTTCATCTACAAAACTACTATTTAAGCCATTTAACACCATTACTATTAGAGAGTTCAAAATATCATTGACAATATTGGTTTAACATAGCCTAACCAATTAGATATAGAGTAAAATGAGAGTATAAACTAAATAATAATGTAAAGGATATATAATATATAATATATTAATACCCAATACACAATATATACTAAAATAGACTATAGTAAATAAAAATAAAAATAATATAGTGGATTTTTTAATTATTAATATAAAGTGTTACTTAAAACAAAATAATGACAAACAAAATACCTAAAAACGTACACAAAAGCCAAAAAAGACCCCAAAATAAATAAGAAACCAAGGACAATGGGTAAATGAGTAAAGAACCAAGAAAAAAAATGAAAAATGAGGCCAAAAAAAGAAAAGAAAAGAGGGAAGGTAAATACCAAAAGGCAAAAAGATAAAACAAAAGGATATAAAACAATATAAAATTCTAAAAACTAAGATGAGATAAAGCAAGATGATGCATAAAATAATAAAGAGAAAACCAAAAGATAAAGAGTGCTAGAAATAAACAAAGAGGAGGAACTAAACAAAGAAAAGAGGAGAATGCCAAAAAGGAGAGAGAAAAAAAAAACAAAACAAAAAATAAAGATCAAGTAAAAGTGGGGGAAGAGAGAAACAAAACAAAGAAAAACAAGAATAAGGGAGAGAAGAAAGAAGGACATAGGAAAGTGAGGACCAAGAACCAAACAAAGAAGAGAAAGGAGGAGAAAAAACAAGAAACAAAGGTCAAGAGGAATAGGTAAATCTTTGTCTCCCTTTGCTTTCTTTTCTACTGGCTAACCTTAGCCTTCTTCTTCCTTCTTTGCCTTACATCTCACACACGCATGCGTGTGTACATATATATGTTTACTTCTCTTCTCCTTCATTCATGTCCAGAAGATGGATTCCTATGGATTCAAAACGTTGAAAAACAAAAAAAAAATACTATGGATGATATTTCAAACTCATTATATAAAAACTCTAAGCAAAAGAACCTTAATACAATTATTAATAACTTTTGTAGCATACTTACAAAATTAACAACAACTATGACCTCAAAATGTGATCGCTAGCCCAAAAAAGCCATATTTTTATGTCAAAAACACCAAAATCAACCCTTCAATCAAAAGGTGGTGCTACCAGAAACACCCTTTTTGGATGCTAGTCGAAATTCTAAGTTGTTTGAAATTGTAACCTCGACAATTAAATAAAAACCTTAAAATTAACTCTTCAATACAAAAATGATTATACATAATTTAATTGCAATTATTTATATTACTCTTGATACTATTTTATATATATATATATATATAAACACTCAAAACTTGGTCCAAAATAATTACTTGAAATTTTATTTATTAATTATTTTTTCAAAATTTTATTAAGGAAAACAATTGAGAAGGAAAAATTTTACACACAAGTTTTTTTTGGAAAAAGAAAACTATACCTTTAAAAAAAATCATAACCTAAATTTAAAAAATTACATAATAAATAAAGATAGATTTACATAATAAATAAAGATAGATTTAAAAAAAAAAAAAAAAAAAATCTAAAAAATTTAAAATAAAATAGCATAACTTACACATTTTGAAAATTTTGGTAACCATGCCTCCCCTCCTTTGTCCCTACATTGCCCATGAAGCACTCCAATGATCAATGGATTACAAAACAGGATGTGGGAATAGAGAGAAAGGAGATGGTTATGAGTAAGGGTGACCATCTCCATGGTTATTAGTAAGGGGGAGTTTATAGGGAGCATGACACTATTGTGGACACACAATCAAAGATAGATTTATCATATACGATGGGTGAGATCTAGTCTATCTAGTATTTGTGGTACGTACATGGTTTTTATGGGACATTTCTCCATATGATGATATTTCTACAATATGGTTTTCACGTCAGACTTTTCTCCATATGATATTAGGAACTGAAATAAAATTATTATGTTTATTTTAGAATTTCAAATCATGTAGCTTTCCTCGAAAAAAAAAGGAAACGCGTTCTTAGAAACACCTTATTATCTTATTTACTTAAATCTGTAATTTTAAATTTTATATATATATATATATATATATATATATATTATTTTATTTATTATTTTAAAATAATAAAATATTTAAATTATTATTTAATGAAAGGTTTAAAATTATTCATTTTAATTATAATTTATTATTTAAATTATTTAAATAAAATAAAAAATGTCATTGAAAAAACCATAGATGTTTAGTAACTTAATATGGATTATTTTATCAAGAAAATTATTGTAATTTTAACTCTCATATATATATATATATATATAATTTTATTTTTATGTATTTTGATCTAGTCAAAATGTTTAGATAATATAACAATAACATACGTGTTATGTTATTGTTATATTATATTTATAAATATTTTGACTCAAATTATATTAATTTTTGTGCGGCTGGGTTCTACGCGCAAGTAAAATATGGCTCCCAGCTTCGCAAAAATAACTGGTGGTTCATCTGCCTCTGGAGGGCAATCTCCTACCCATATCGTCAGTGAAGCCCCAACTCCCACTATCCAAGTGGTCCAGGCCTCACTGGATGAAGCTTTGAAGTTTTCCGAAAGTGCCCTAATCTGCCGGTTCAATGGTTTTTGGCCGCGGCTGACAGCACTCCACAATTGGATCTCGGAGGTATGGAAGCCTGTCATTTCTGATGAAATTAATATCTACCCTTGTGCTAGGGGTTTCTTTATAGTAGATTTTGAAAATCCTGAAAGCAGACAATGTATTCTAGATTCTGGCCCTTGGTTTTGGGAAAAATCAAGCCTATTCATGAAGCCATGGAACCCATCATTCGATCCCTCTACAACAGTGATAACCGCAGCACCAGTTTGGGTGAGATTGCCAAGCCTACCCTTGCATCTCTGGAATCTCTCCTCGCTAAAAGCCATCGGAAATGCAATTGGGAAATTTTACTGCAGGTGCCCAGAAACAGAGGAATATGCTAGAACCACCTATGCACGCATCTGTGTGGAAATGGACTTCAGCACCGGATTCCCAGTTGAAATAAATCTAACAAGTAAAGACTATGTGTGGAACCAGAAACTTGATTATGAAAGTGTCCTCTTCAGATGTCGATCCTGCTTTGAGACAGGGCATCTAGCCAAAAATTGCCCAAAAGCCTCTGAGAAAAATTTTGCTAGAAAAAACCACCACAGATCTACATGGTGGGAAGGAGCACAAAAAGAACACTACACTGTCATCAAAGAAGAATATTCTAGAGAAAACTCTGAATCACAAGAAATCAGGGAAGAAAGAAACAGATCTCAAGACAAGCAAGGAGAAATCCCGCCCCAACAAATCAACAGTTATGAGGATTCGAATACCGCACAAAATAAATCTTCATTTAACAGCAAAGCAGATCTCCTAGACCAAACTTCTTCTCCGACTATCTTCAAAAGAACGAACACAATAAATCGCGAAGCTAAGACACCAATGTCTCAAGAACTAGAAGAGATGAAGGAGATGCAAGCTAAAGTTAGTTGGAAGACCATAGAGAAAAAAAAGAAAGCTACAACACCAATCTCGCCAAGAAAGACGAGGAGCCAGATAATTAAAAATTAAGAAGATTGTAGGTCCGATAGACCAATTTGGTCTCAGTGGACGTTAACCACCATCATCATCATCATCATATATATATATATATATATAGAAGTAAAATAGTCAATATCCCTTGGTATATTTTAGTCTCCAGATTTTTGCAACCCATGGTTTTTCCAATGGTATTTTTTATTTTATTTATGGACATAAAATATCATTTAATTTTTCTTTTTGTTGTGTTATGTTATCTAAACATTTTGACTTGGTCAAATTATATATATATATGTTTGAAAGGGTTACATCTACAACATGTCTAATATATCACCCCAATGACTTCACATCAAGGAGTTCCTTAAGAGAGCACATAATCACAGTCTATCCAAGACCCTATCCAGTAAAATATATATATATATATATATATATATATATATATATATATAATCAAAATAGAAATAAAATTAAATTAAAGTAAAATAGTCTATTTTTTGGGCTCCATAGTTTTACCAATAGTATTCTTTAACCTATTAAAGACATAAATTTCAATTAACTTTTTTTTTTCCAAAAAACATGATATTACAATTATCTAAAAATTGTGATAAGTTGTTGAAATAATATATACCCTTAATAAAAATTTAAATTCTAAAAACCTATCATTATCATTTTTTATATTTGTAATTTGTACAAAGAAATGATGGAGGAGTTAGCAGCCATATGGAATGCATAAGAAACATTAAGACTATGATTCAAGTCTTAGAAGCCTACCATGATGTAATTGTTCTTAGGTCCTTTTCATTTAAAAATATTAGTGATTCGAAAAATAACTCTACGCTAATTGTTTCCTTTCTAAACAAACGCCGATGATGAATGTGTTGATAAGTGAAAGAATTTTATATCATAATTTTGTATTTTCATAGTTGGGGTCTATCTGATTTGGTGGGTGTCCTTCATTAGGAGGCAGTTGTTGCAACGAATCTTGTGATTTTTTAATAATAAGAATTTTAAAAGAACTTTTTTTTGGAAACTATAAACTTCATTAGATATTTAAAAGAACTTTCTTTGGAAACTATAAATTTTATTAGATAGTTGTACTTAATAAAGTAAGACTTCAATTATCATTCAATGATGTATTCTTTTTTGCTTTTTTTGGTTAGATTTCCTTGCTAGAAAATCCTCTACCAAATAATGATCATAGATAAATATTTGTTGGTTTCTCAATGTATATTACAACACTAGTTTGCCATATGTAATTTAGGTTTTTAATAAACCCTGGCTTGATTTTTGTAGAAGCTTGAACTGGATTGAAACTAGAAAATCCTATGCTAAATAATGATCATAGATAAATATTTGTTGGTTTCTCAATGTATATTACAACACTAGTTTGCCATATGCAATTTAGGTTTTTAATAAACCCTTGCTTGATTTTTGTAGAAGCTTGAATTGGATTGAAAGTAATTAAGTTTTTAATTGATCATTCCTTGTTTTTTTGCGTATGCTTGAATTGGATAGATTTATTACCCATCAAGTTTCTTTTGTGCAAGGCATTTGATTTTTTTTAATATAAAATATTAATTTTGGTGGAATATCTTGGATATCATTCGATATAACTTATTTATCTTTTGAATGATTTTAAATGAATGAATTTAAACAATAAATATAAATGATATATTTTAGTGAAATAACTTGGATATCAATTTTTATAAAGGTTTTATCTGTATATATATAATTTCATTTAAAATACAAATTATGGATTTTCGTGAAATAGACTCGTATTAATTTTCATAAATATTTTTTTATTAGATTATATCTATTTTAACTCTAGATCTACCAAGTGCAGAGAGGAATCAAATTTCTTGAGATGAAAACCTCTTTTAAAGTGAAAAAAAATTTAGTCCCTCTCGAAGCTTGTAGATTTGGAGTTAAGATGGATCTAGGCTAGTTTATAATATGATAAAAATAAAATTATTTTTAATAATTATAACATGCATATTAACAAATTTTAGGTGCTATATTTATATTTAAAGTGCTATATGTTTATTAAGTAGTGTAGGTGTAAGAGTTTATTTTTTATTATATTTTTTTTTTTCATTTTAAAAAGGATTTTGATATAGTGTGTATGACTAGCCTAGCCATAAAAAATAGATGGTTGATAGGAATCCATTCATAATAAAGATCAAAACACACACTTCATGATACATCTCAAGTTGCTAAAATTAAAATAATCTTAAAAACTGATTAAATTATAACTTTATTTTAAAATATTATTATTATCATTAATTATAAAAAGAATAAATATATAAGTTAAACATATATACATTTAAAAACATGCAACAAGATTCTTAACTATGGAGATTTACTCTCATTTTATCATAGAGATCCTTAATTCACTTTGTTACAATACCATGGCTTATTAATAGTACCGCATGCCCAAAAAACTATAACTCACTTCATGACATTGTTTTAATTAATCAATTTAATTAAAATGAAAAAATAGTGTAAGTACTTTGGAAATAAATCTGAACCTTTGATTTGTGTATACTACTAAGAATATTCTAGAATATTATGTGGAGCTTAAATCTCTACTTTCCACCTAATAATTATTGATAATTAAATTAAAATTATGGAATCTCTATTCCAAAATAGACATGCCTATAGACATAGTTAATTTTTAGAATATATTAGAAGAGTTATTTTTTTTTTAAGTTGAAGATTGTTGTGATACATGATTGTATAAAAACACCCATGAGGTATAGACAAGTTGGTTTTTGTGGGGTTTAGTCTCCATTAAATGACTGGTAATAGTTGGATAAATAGTTCTTCCATCCAATAATGTGGCTAGCATTAGCCTATGCTACACCTAATTGGAAAGAAAGAAGAATGAAGTTGTATGAGAACATTATTGGAAGTTTAGGAACAATGAGAACTAGCAAGAATAAATGAATTGTGACTCTAGGAACTAAGAGAGGTTGTACTCTATCCCATTTCCTTTTTGGCATATACATTGGCAAGTTAGAGGGTTGTTTGAAATAAATAATTTTCACTGATGCTATTTTTCTTATAGTGAGGAGTCGCTATGATCTCAATGAGCAACTAAAAATTCTCAAGGATTGTTTGTTTTCATCACATGTATGACTATTATATCTCACAACATGAAAGATATGATGATTAAATTCAAAAATATTACTTATGCTAGTTATTGTTATCACAACAAAGGCTTGAAGGAAGAGACCTCATGCAAACATCTCAAAATTGATCGTCATCACAAGCTTAACTAGAACTATTGCATTGACAAAATGATATATGGAGGGTGGAAAGCTTATTATGGGCTTGAATATGATTGTAAATTGGTAGAGATTTAGTTATGGGATAAGAAGAAACTCATGTTTGAGATTCTCATAAATCTTATTATTTTATATGACAATGAAGTTTGTAGTTGTGGCATCTCATAAGAATCACGGAGAAAGATAGGGAAAATCCAACAATGCTTTATAGCTTATAATCTCAAAATTAAAGATAGTGTGGTCTATCCTATCCTCGTCATAGAAGTGAGTCTTCCCCCTATTGAGCACATGGATATGACTAGGTTTCTAATGTAAAGAACAAGATAAATAACATCAAATACAAGAGTCTTCCTATGATTGTTTCAAACTTTATTTAAACCCTCATGCAACTCAAGTAGGTTTGACATAAAGTTGCCAAATCCTGGCTAAATAATTGAGAAATAGAGGAAGACATCATTGTACCTAATAATGATAATATAAAAATATTATTACATTTTAAATTTAAGGAGAATTTGTGGTATGCTAAAAATAGATGATAAAAGAAAAATAAGATACTATAAAGACGTGATCAACCCTACTTTAAAAGACCAAAAATATCTATTTGTTTTGACTAGTGTAAAGAATAAAAACAACATTGTTTAAATAAGAATAAATTATCATGAACTCTCTAGTAAAATAGGAATAAAATATCATGAACTCTATAGTAAAATATAACATTAGACAATTCCTAAAACATTATGCATGGAATGAATTTGTCTTGTTTGAAGCATTAAAATGATTGGAGATAAAAATATGTTTTTTTAAATAGCTTACAAGCACATATATTATATCACAATTTCAATTTTTCATTACAATATAAAGATTTATAACCTTTTAACTCATCAAAGCTATGGTGATTTAGAAAAGATTCTAAATAAGATTTTCAAATATAGAAATAAAATTCTAAAAAAAATAGTAATAATTCTTCATATTTCATAAGGTCCAATAGATCAAACTTGATCTCAATAGAAGTTAACCATCATAAACATCATAGAATATTATTAAGCAAAAAATTATTTATTCCAAATTACTTATACAATTAAAATTAAAATTTAAGAGACAATTATCTATAATAAAAAGAGTTTAATTGATCACTCTTATTTTTAAAATACAAAACATCTACTAATTATATATCATATTTGTTAATATTAGTTACAATATCTTGTTACCTTAATAAAGATATATTTCAATTATAAACTCACCTAAAGTGTAGACTAGTTGGTTTATGTGGGTTTAGTATTTATTAGATTATTGGTCAAATCTCATTGAGAACGGTTAAAGGTGGGAGACATCTATAAGGGATAAAATTGTCCCACTATTATAAAATTACATATTCTTCCAAAATGAAATGAGTGGAAACATTATTTATTTATTTATTGCTAGAGGAATCAACAATTGGATTGGTCTTATACTCATGTGACACTAGGTTGATTATGACCATTATCACTACAATAGTAGGGGAACCACACCACTCCCCTACATATATCATAGATGAGCAACCGAAAATTTGAACATAAGATATGGTACTCATATTTACTTTACATTTGAGAGAATCTCCAAATAAACATTATTAAAAAAAAATTGAGTGAAAATATTAATAATAAAAAACAAAATTCCCCGGATGCGGGTGATTAAAAACGGAAAGAATGACACGGGCCATCACGTGGCCGAGTGTCAAGACCACATGCAAAGGTGGTACCATGGGGTGAAGGCGTTAAGGCGTTTTAATGTGGTGAAGGCCGGAGATGAGACGGCATTAATGCCTGTCCTCTCGGCTCGAGGGAGGCAGGTGAGCAGTCGAGCGATGGAGAGGTTTAAGCGAGGGAGTATGGCTGGTTTGCGGAAGTATGGAGCGTCTGGTGGAGAGACCCTCCTCTGTGCTAGCCGCAAGGTGAATGCAGAGCCAAGGGGGGAAACGGGAGAATGTGAGATTGCGACACATCGTGGGAGGAAGACTGTGAGTTATATGCTGAATGTCTTATTGATAATTCTTGCAGTTCGAGAGGTGAATTTGCTCGGTCAATGGGTTCGTAAGGCGAATTTGCTCTGTCATAAGGCTCGAAAGGCGGATTCAGGAATTGGGGGTAGGTTTTGGAAGTGGGCTCTGGAAGCCTGCTCGTGGTGCAGGCCCTCAAGCCTGGTTCTGGAAGCTAATCGCTATCTGGTCCTTGACGCTAATTCCTGGAGCTCGGGCACATTAAGGTATTGGACTCCTGAGGCCAGAGATCGAGAGTGGTGGTGGAATTCGCTATTGCTACTGGGAGTAGCGTTAATTCTGGTGACTGTTCACAGCATAGACTTTGAAAGGCATTTAAGTATGCCGCGAGACAGGTTACGAATGGGTAGCCGGAGGGGAGGAATTCAAGGTCGCGCTCCGCCGAGAGATGACCATCACTCCCCTTCTTCTTCAATAGAAGTCACCTCTCAGCCTTGTTGGTTCCAGGATAGCAATGACGAAGTGGGAGGGCATAAGGAGAGCAGCCCAAGTGAAGGTGACAGTCTCAGAGAGCTTCCCATGCTCAGGTATCGCCTCCCCTGTCCGCATGTCAATTCCTCTCTGATCGTGACAATTGCAGTGGAGCATGGCATTGAGCCTCAACAGCATAGGCAGCATCCCAGTGGGGATGACTCCCCTGTTGCCTGCCTTCCCGTAGGTGAAGAAGGGGGTGGGGCTCAGCCCGAGCTCATTCCTGGGATGGGATGGTCAGTTCCGGGTCCCGCGGGAGGGAGGAAATTGGAACGCCCTGGCCTCAATCCGAATCCAAACGCTGGCCCCTCGGCACGAGCAATCACTCATCCGCCTGGTTCGTGTAAGGGCAAGCAGAAAATGGAAGACTCCGACCTCAATCTGGATCCTGTAGCTGATACCTTGGTGCGTGCTGCTCCTTGGCCCGGTCCGAGGGAACTTGCCAGAAATGACAGTCCTCATAAAATCATTCAGCTCTCGGATTCGGAGAACACGCTCCACTTCGGATGCAGAATTGCAGAGCAGCCCCAGTCTATGGACGAAGAATGATGTTGTCATGGTAATTTATGTTTTGTTTGGGATTTTCCGGGGCAATTCAGTTACATTTTCCATATGTTGGCTTTACAGTCCAAATGTCGCTTGTAAATGTCCAAGTGTCCAGTGTATACGTCCAGTGTTCTATGTCTTTGTCCGTGTCAAATATGTTTATGTGCATCATATGTTCAGTCCAGCAATGGACAGTCTATCAGTGTTATGTAATAGAGTCAGCAGGAGTACAGCGAACCACCCAATTTTGAACTCTCTCAAGTTGGGTGCTGCAATATGGGCAAGGCCAAGGAGCCTGAGAAAATCCACTTAAACCTTGCCCTCTGTAATCTTTTTTGTATATTTGTTTTGTAAAGATAATAGAAGTAGTCATATTCAGAAAAAAAAAAAATAATAAAAAACAAAATTCAATTAGATTAAATATTCTAATATAAAACAAAATTCATCATCTATCGATATAAAACAAAATTCATCATCCAGATATATATATATATATATATATAATCGAAATATTTTTTTTTGGCATTTTGGACATGGTATATAAATTAACGATTTTTAATATAATTTTGATTCTATGAAATAAAGATAAATATAAAATATTTATAACCATGACTTGTACTCTAAACTTTATTTAAATCACAATTTAATGTTATATTTTTTTTAATTATTTAAACAAACAAATTCTTCTTTTAAATTTTTACTTTATTATATTATATTTATTAATATATAATCATTCTTTTATATTTTATTTTATTTTTTATATAGATGTAAACACTTTTCATATTTTATAATATATATATATAAAAGAGGAAATTTCTTTCCTCTCTTATGTAAAATGATGTAATAGCAAACTCTTTTACCTTAATAATAACTAAAAAAGCACACACGAACTTAGAAAGGTATTTTTCGAAAATGATTTGGTAGTTTTGTTTAATGTAATATATGTGTGAAAAAATCTTCATGATTATAGCAAATGATGTAAGAGAAACTCATTCTTTTACTTTAATAATAATTATAAAAAATGTTTTTTTATTAAATCTGAAAGAAGTATATTTTGATATGATTGGTTGGTTTTGGTTTAAAAGCTTGAAAATTAATTTAGGGATTTATATTTTGTATGTTTGAGAATTATAAGTTAAATAAGAAAGAAATAAAGAAAGAAAATTATTTTAACATTTATGATGCTAAAGATAGCCTATGGGATATATTGCTTTTTCATATGGTTGATGTATTCGGGGCTTTTCTTATAAATCCTCACAATAAAAACTCCCATCTTCTTGACAAACCCTTCGCTAAATAGATTATCCCGAGAGCTAGCTGCTAGAATATCTGCATAACTTTCCTTGTTGTCCTTGAAGGCCTCACATTCTAAAATGACGTGCTTTTTTGTTTCCACTTTTCTGAAAGAACAAAATATACATACTCTTTCGTCCCACACTTCTGTTGGCCTTTTCCAGTGCCCTATTTCACAACGGAGTTTATGAGAATTAGGCCTTAACTAGGCAATAAGAATTTTGGCTCTCCAGGAAATATTGGCCTCTATGTACACTTTTTGTTGATGATTATGAGTGGGATTAAACACTTCAATATAGTATTTTTTCTTTCTCCCTAGCTCCTTATCCTAAGTACGTTTGTGGTAATTATCCATAACAATTTTTTTTATCTCTTCACTGTTTATGGAACACGTGTTCAAGAAAAAATCCCATTTACTAAACCATTTGTTATTTTGTTGCATCCAAGTCTTCTTTCTTTTGCACAATATTTCATTAAAGAAAACCTTAGGCCATCTGTCATCTTTCATTTTCTCATTTTTTTTGAATACCTTATGAATCACACCATAGAATTTGCTTCAATAGGAACAACCCCTATTTCACTTAACAAGATAGCGTAAGGAACTGCACTTTTAATTTGGAATTTATTTGTAATCAAACGCTTCTGAATTTTCTCAATTTGTTTCCATTGCATGTCAGATGTATTGTTGGCCCACAATTCACAACCATAGAGAATCATCAGAATCACTAGAAACCCAAAAAGGGTTTGAGTGGTTTTCCACTCCCATAACTCTGCCATTGTACACCTATTTTGAAAAGCATAAAATGCTTTCCAACCCCCCAATGTTCTTTTCTTTCTACAACCACCCCAACTTAGATTTTTGTTGAAGTAAATTCCAAGGTATTTGTAATCCACAACTTCTTCCAAAATGTTGCCTTCAAAGTAGAAATTATGCTGGTTATGTTTTCTCTTTTTAGAGAAAACCACTACTTTCATTTTGCTAATATTAACTTGTATCCCCACCCTTCTACAAAAATGATCAAGGGATAGTAAGTGATCTTGCAAATAAAGAGTAGATTTAGCAATCAGAATAAGGTCATTTGCATACAAAAGAAGCCTTATAACAAACTTGCCCAAATGGATGCCATCACCCCCTTTTGAATTTAACCACTCCTCAAGCTTGTTAATATATAAACCAAAAAGGGTAGGAGACAATGGGAAACCTTGCTTGACCCTGATATCGCTTCTAAAACTTTCAAAAATGTATGCTGAAGTTCTAATTTTGACTTTCAACTTTTCGTATAGTCTAAGCACAACTGCTCTCAAATATTTAGGAACCCCAAGTTCCTCCATTCTGTGCCAAACATTATCCTTAGGAACTGTGTCAAATGCTTTTCTGAAATCAACAAAACAACAAAAAACTTCTTCCTCTTTCTCCCAAACTTTTTCAATGGTGTTCCTTAAAGTTATGTAATGATCAACTATGGAATGTTTAGGTCTAAAACCCGCTTGCCCTTTAGCATGCTTATATCTTTCTTCTGCCCACTTGCTGATTTTATTTTCTAGCCTGCTTCCAAATGACTTTTCAAACAAGGGGTTTATCATTATGGTCCAATAATTGGAGGGATTATTGACGTCACCACTCTTGAAAAGAGGTATTGCTAGTCTAGTTGTCCAATCTATGGGGAACCCATGTTGTATGATATTATTGTAATATTGGTAGTGTTGCACCGATCAAACTGCCATTAGTTTTGATTCATTTATGGAGTGGAGATAGTGTTATTGATTGAATGTGAAATACTTCTATTGCAGTTAGTGATTAAACTCCTACTTGATAGCATTATTAAGGAAGAATGTCTAATGTATTTGGCTCATATTGATGAATATTATTAGGATATTGAGTTGACCAATTAGAGTTATGAGTGAATACAACCTCAATATGGTAGAAGTGTTCAACCAATTTTGAAAGAGAATTAGACTTGGTTTAAGATCATGACTAGATAACATAGGATGGAGAAAGTTTGAACTTTTGTGGCACAATCTTTGCCATATTTAATTGTGTATTACACAATGGGGCTTACACACAAGCTGAATTTGATGGAAATCCTTTGCCTAAGCCTCACAATGGGATTTATATCAAGAAGCACTATGTGTAGTCCGTTAAGGTGTGTATTTCCTTGTAGCATGATGTTTTTTTCTGTTTTTTTTTTTTTTTTTTTTTTTTTTTTTTTTGGTTTTTGTTTTTGTTTTTTTTTGTTTTTGTCGTTGTTGTTGTTGTTGTTTTTTTTTTTTTACATTTGGGTTCATTCAATTCATAAGCTTATTATGCTCAATACCCAATTTTCCAATGTTAACATCTATCTTGTATATGTCGTTTTAGCAAACAATTCTAGCGTTAACACCTAGAACATTGCTTCCACTGCATGGATAATTTTTTCATCCATAGACTAACTCATGAGTTTAGGAGGCATATGCCTTAGTTTTGTAACCAACAAGATTGTGGAATATAGTGCACTCATTGAAATTCTTTCTAAAGCCATTTCTCTTAGAATCCATAGTTAAGTCATGTATTTGGATTCATAGTCAATGATATCTCAATTGAATAATTTCTATCTTATGAGAAATCCCTTGCTTCTTAAGAAGTTTTTAAGGGTGTGACTTCTTGATCAAGAATAATTTGATTACATTTCTTACAATCATGTTTTGAGAAGTCAAAACACAAAAAACAAGAAAAAATTCGGTAAAACGCACATCATCAGAGCTTTGTTGGCGCTTTTCGAACCATCCAGTGTGGTTCATCGTTAGGACAAGATGAATAACCAGATCTTGGCATTCTCACATTAATCTAAGTATTCATATAAACATGCAAGTAAATAGACATGGAAATTAAATCACATGATTTGAACTCAAAAGCACGAATCAAACCATATGTATATAAAATAAAAGGTTGATACATCCTGTCAATGAAATATGTAGTCTATAAAATTGGGCTACATGGCCCATGATAATATAGTGTCCAAAAAATACTAGATCCATATATTTGTAGCTAGTAAAAAAAATGGAACATTATCATTTAGTCCTCTCAAAATGCATGTCTCTCGTGATAGCACACAATGGTGTTAGTGACCTGCCTTAGTAACTAGAAAAAGGGGTGTGGTACACTAGCAATGTAACAATGTAATATTAGAGTAACCTCATTGACCCTCATTGATGACACACCCATGGTGAACCCGTTAAGGTTCCTCCACACCTCTAGGTTCTTAGACCCATCCTCATATCCCTTTCCCTCCTACTACTACTCATCCCTAGCCCTGTGGTGGTTTAGGTCAATCATGGTTAGATTAACTAGTCCCACATCTATGTCATTCATACAAGTTTATTAGTTACATTGCATAACCAAAAAAGTTACTATTTTGAAAATTATAAAGAAATTATAAATTTAAAATTGTAGAAAACGCATGAACCTTTTTCTTAATGTATCTTACTAGAACCCCTTATAAGATTGAGACTAGTAAGTCCATTGGTCCAAAGGTGGTCCATGTACTAGTGGAAGATTCAATAGCTATTTCTCTTGGAGGAATTATGAGCTTATGGTCATGCCTGGAGTCATTTTTAATAGAGGGTAGTCCTCAATGACTATCATTTTCTCATCCCACCAATTGAATAAATCCTAGCCAAAAGCACTCATCTATAAACCTCCTTGAAGATTGGACACACAATTGATCCATCTCTACATCTTGGGATTAGAAGGAATTACAAATGGTGTAGATACATGGATTCTTGCTTAGGGGACCCTCTCCGAGAAAAATGAATCTAAAATTGGCCCATAGCCATTTTGTTTTTGTGGGCTAGTTCTATAATGTGTCAATTGATCCCTCAAGTCAATTAGCAAACTAGTTCGCTAATCAAGAAATATGTGGTTCATACAGTTTAGAGCATAATGTATATAAGCCCAAAAACCTACATGTGATGTTGTAGAACTAGTTTCCCCAAATGTGTAGGTTTTAACCTTGTACAGAAATTACCTGCAAATGAATTCTTAAAAATCAGAAAATAAATAATGGTGAGAGCATAAAGCATAAAATAGATATACACAAAGATTTTCCCCTAGATCCATAAACCCCAATCCATTAACTCTAGATTAGAACATAACCATAGTTCCCTTCACAGGATCTAAAAACTGCCATTGGAAAAAAACCGTCATGCCAAAAACCATGTGCGAAATCCATGCACAAAACCATAGGTAGCTCCGCCCACCTAATATGGGGTCAACTTGTTTTATGGGGTGTTGCCCCAGACCCTGTGCAGGGGCTAGCCATGGAAAGAATATAACACACACCCACATTCTCTCACTTGTTCTTTTTCCGCATGAGAGCTTAGTTTTTGGTCCAACCCTACAACGCCCCTTGTTTCTCTACACTAAGAGAACTTCTTAGTGCTCATAGAATTTGTCAATGCATCTGCAGTATTCTTCAAAGTGCCCAATTTTACCAGTAACACCTTTTCTTCCTCAACCATATCCCTTACAAAGAGATACTAAACATCAATGCGCTTTGTCTTTGAATGATAAGCAGGTTTCTTTGCCAAGAAAATTGCACTTCGGCTGTCATAGTCTATCTGTATAGCTCGATGTACTAACACCATACTTGAACACGATCTCTAAAACCAAACTCATTCCTTGCTTGCATGAGTGGTTGCCATGTATTCTACCTCTATAGTTGAAAGTGCCACTACAGGTTGTCTCGTACTCATCCAACTGACTGCACCTCGAAATAGGTTAAATGCATACCCACTTGTAGATATTCTCCGATCCAGATCTCCAGCCTAGTCTCCATCAACAAATCCACGTATGTCCAAAACTCTGTCCAATCCTAGTATTCCTTGGTAGCATAGACCATAATCACTAGTGCCACACAAATACATGAAAACCCACTTCACTATCGTCCAATGCTCCTTCCCTGGTTTTGACATCAACATGCTCAATACTCCCACTGCATGTGCAATGTCTAGTCTAGGATAGACCATTGCATACATCAGGCTATTGAATACAATTGTGTATGGAACACAGGGCATGTCCTCTTCCTCTTCTTGTGTCTTGGGACACTGTTCAGTAGATAACTTTACACCTATAGGAATAGGAAAATTCATTGGTTTACTATATTTCTTATTAAACCTCTGCAATATTGTCTTGACATACTTCCTTTGGTTTAACCAGAGCTTCCTCTTTTCCTAATCTTGTTTAATTTCCATTCCCAAAATATAGTTTGTAGCACCAAGATCTTTCATGTCGAATTTGGAGGAAAATTGGGTCTTCAAATCCTAGATAATTTATTTGTTATTTCCAATTAGTAACATATCATCCACATAGAAGACCAAATAAATAAAATGGTCACCAATTAATTTAAAATACACACAGTGACCTACTTTGCTTCTGGTGAATCCAAGTCCCCATATAAATGTATCAAATTTATGATACCACATCCCTGGTGACTGTTTTAACCCATACATAGAATTTTTTAACATGCATACTGGTTCTTTCTTACCCTTCACCACAAAGCCTTTAGGTTGCTTCATGTAGATCTCTTCTTCCAAATCCCCATGAAGAAATGTTGTCTTCACATCCATCTATTCTACCTCAAAACCAAAAGCAGCAACAACAAATAAAAGTAATATAATAGAAGCTACCTTCACAACAAGAGAAAAAATATCACCAAAATCAATTCTCGACACCTGGGAATAACCTTTTGCTACCAACTGAGCTTTTTATTTCTCCACCTTGCCTTCTACATTCATCTTCTTCTTAAACACCCATTTTCTTCCAATGGATTTCCTTCTAGCTGACAACTCCACCAGATCCCCAGCCTCGTTTTTGTCCAAATATGCCATTTCATTAACCATGGCCTCTTTCTAGAGTTTTCCATCCTCTAAATTTACTGCCTCCCTCACAATTCTGGGATCATCATCAGTAATAGATAAATAAAAATTTGAACAGAAAGTAGATGGACTATACCTTTCTAGCTGCCTTCTTTCTCAAACTGATCTTCTCACAGCTGAAGTTTGTGGCTCTTTATTATTTGATTCCTCTTCTTCTATAGAGTCTGATTCTTCCTCCTTTAGCTCAAACTCTATCTTATCAGGTTACATTGGTAGGAATTCATGTTTAATAACAATTTTTACCTCTCTGAACACCACATCTTGGTTGTACACAACCTTCCTTGTTTTTGGGTTCCAAATATTATAACCTTTCAAACCACCCTTATACCCAATAAAGATGCACCTTTCAAATTTAGTATCCAACTTGGTTCTTTTCTCCTATGGAACATGTACATATGCATCACAACCAAATACCCTTAGATGTGAAAGAGAGGGTTTCTTACTAGTTCATACCTCTTGTGGAGACTTATCCTCTAACACTGATGAAGGTGATATATTGACCATGTAACATGCATTCTCCACCAACTCTGCCCAAAAATCTTGTCCTAACTCGACACCACTGAGCATGCTTCTTGCCTTTTCCATCAATATCCTATTCATTATTTCTACAACTCTATTTTGCTGAGGTATGTATGGAGTAGTCTTCTGTCGTGATATACACACTTTTTACAGAACTCTTAAAATTCCTTCTTGCAGAACTATCCATTGTTATCTATCCTCAACACCTTTATCTTCTTCTCTGTCTAGTTTTCCACCAGAGCCTTAAATTATTTAAACTTGTCAAAGACTTCATATTTTTTCCTGAGGAAATATATCCATGTATTCCTTGAGAAGTCATCTATAAATGAGACATAGTACACAGACTTACCCAGTGATGGAATTGACCCAAGTCCAAACACATCACTATGCAGAAGCTCTAATATCCCTTTCACCCTCTCAGCAGCAGAGGGGAAACTCACCCGATTTTGCTTCCCATATACACAATGTTCATAGAAATCGAAATACAGAGAGAAATTAGACATACCTTCTACCATACGATTACCATGAAGTATTTGAAGGCCCTTATCTATAATATGTCCAAGCCTTTGATGCCATAGCAATGTCTTTTCTTCAGAGACCACTAGATTTTCTTCTCCACTTTCAGGAACCACAGAACTATTACACCCATCAATAATAGTGCTACCCATAATCTTGTACATAGTTCCAATCCAAACTCCTCGCATCAATACTAGTGCCCCCTAAACCATCTTGTAGGTATATTTCTCGAACACTAATTTTACACTTGCATCATCCATCTTGCTTATAGAAATCATATTTTTGGCCAATGCAGGAATATGCAGAACACCCGGAAGTGTTCTCATCCTTCTACCTTGCAACTTCAGCTTGAATTTTCTACCTCCGACAGTTCTAGCCTTCCTATCATCCCCTAAGAAGACATCACCACCATCATATTTCTCATACTTGCAGAACCACCCCCTGTGGGGAGTGAAGTGAACAGATGCACCTAAGTCAATGAAAAATGCCTCATGATCTACATGTGTACTTGAAGAAGATGCCAAGGACACATCCCCACCTTCATATGAGGTGGTTTTCACCTCTGCAGAAGGAGAATCATCAGATACCTTTCCTTTCTTAGGAGCTTTAGATTTACAGTCCTTCTTGAAGTGCCCTTCCTTTCCGCATTTCCAGCACAACTTTATAGGTTTTCCTAGAGATTTAGATCTCCCACTTGAGGACTTATTCTTGTTTTTTCTCTCGAACTGTCCTCATACAAACAAGGCATCACTATTCATACTCCATATTTTTCTGTCTCATCTCCTATGACAATAAGGATGAGACTATTTCATCAAACTGTAAGGTATTTGTATTGTTACCTATTGCAACAACTAGACTATCCCATGAATCTGGTAGAGAACACAACAAACTAGTGCACTTATCTTCACCTGAAATTTTATTATCAACAGATAACAATTAGCTTACCATAGTATTAAAGAAAATCATATTCTCTGTCACCAAGTCTCCATCCTTCATCCTTAAGTTATATAACTTTTTCCGTAGGAATAGTTTATTCACCAGAGACTTAGATTGGTACAAAGTCCCTAACTTGTCCCATAAATCCTTCGCCGAAGCTTCCCCTGATACATTCAACAATACTAAATCTGAGATACACAACCGTATTGTGCTTTTTTCTTTCTGATCTAACTTCTTACAGTCTTCATCAGACATTACCGTTGATTTAGTACCTGGATCTACCATGATCCATTAATCTTTATCCACCAGCAGATTATCCATCTTGAGTTTCCACAACTCAAAAAACTGACCATTAAATTTATCGATCTTTATCTTTCTACTTCTCGCCATCTTCTTTTACCACAAGAATTGATCTCGTGGATCTCCCATTGAACAAGGTCTACCACATGCTCGAGAAAAACCCTCAGCAGCAAAGGCGTCCCCTTGAAGCCGAAATAACTCTGATATCAAATGTAGGTTTTAACTCTGTATATAAATTACCTACAAACGAATTCTTAAAAAAATAAAAATAAATAAACAATGGCAAGAGCATAAAACATAAAACAAATATATATGGAGGTTTTCCCTTGGATCCAAACACTGAGACTACCAGATTGATTTTCATTATATTCCTTTTAATGTTACAATACATATATATACATGTCGAAGCATCCATAAACCCCAATCCATTAACCCTAGATTAGAACATAATTATAGTTCCCTTGATTAGATCTACAAAGTATCATGGGCATAAAGGCATCATGCCCAAAACCATGTGTGAAATCCATGTACAAAACCATAGGTAGGTCTGCCCACCTAATATAGGGTCAAAAAAAAATCTCACGGCAGTCCCGTGTAGGGTCTAATCATGGAAAGAATATAACATACACCCAACAAGAGGATGATGCAAAAGGAAAAATGTTGAAAATCCTTTATTTGGAACTAGTTATTACGTTCTTGTGATCCTTGTTGATAGTGAAGAGTAATAAAATCATTGATAATACCAATACTGCTACCTCTACCACATTTCTAGACTATTGGCTTCCCATATCAAGATAGCCCTATGAGTAAATATATGTCCTCCACACAAATATGTAAAACCTCATTAACAAATAAAAAATATTATTGGTCAGAAACCAAAAATCTTATAAATCTTCGAGGTAACATGCTACGTGATCTCATGTTCTCACTCTAGAATAATTTTAAGATCCCACAATTACTTAGTATAATGTGGGTGGCTTGACCATGTAATGTTGCAACATTTATAGCATCATGTTCATGTTATTTCCACTTAATAATGGTGATTTTCCCTACACACAATCCAATAACAAGATATGTGTCAATACTCAAGTCCAAATTTAAGAGAATTTTTTTTTTCAAACTAGTGGGCGTAATTGTGCCTATTCTTTGGACTAGGCATAGTTGGCCATGACTTGCACATTTAATAGACATGACCTAGGAATTTTGGCCAATCATATTGGGTGGTGAACCCTTGAACATGTAGAGGTAAACATTACAAGGTTCGCCACCTCTAAAAAAATTAGGTAAACTACAAATGGAAGGAATGGAAATGAATATCATGGGATAAGGCCTTGCCTATTACTGATAGATCAATTTCACCAGTGGAATCTCCTATAATATTTTCTTAAATTTTTTAGGGTAAAAACGATTTCACCATAGGAAAATTTTGGCAAAGGTAAATGGTAAAAAAGAGCCCGATTAACTATATGGGCTAGCATTTATGGGTTTTAAAACAACCATTTTGTTACTCTCGTCAAAAATACAACCTCTTATTAATTTTAAATTATGTTTTGATATTGTTTTATAATATTTCCACTATGTTATTTAACATATGAAATAATGTTTAATGATTTTTATAAGATTGGTTGATGATATTTTTGGTACATTTTACAACAATTTTCATTCAACCATGAGGCATGTGTTTCAATCTAGAATATAGTGATAAGTTTTTCCTACATTCCAATATTTCATTATTAGCTACCTTTTGTTGACATTATGGCTTAGGATCGTCCTTCCAAGTTGTGGCATTAACCTTTCTCCATATTGCACATCGTAAATTGTGTGGTAGTTTATACCTTTCATGGGCCTCCCTAATTGACATTTCCTTTTTTATTTGAATCACATGCTACATTTATTTGTGAGCCTAAAAACCTATATTTTTCCTCACCATGACTCAAAAGTTGGGACCTCATTCTTCTCCCTTTATATCTTTCAGTGATTTCCTAAAGGGGTTCCAATTATTTTTCTTTATTTAGAGTTGTATGTTTTTATTACTTCTTATGTCATGGTTCGTACTCCTTTTCCTGGCCATTCTTATTTCCATTTTAGTATCTCTTAACATTTTGGCATTTGCATCCATTTTCCTTCGTTTTGTAACCTTCATACCTAGAGAAAACAATGTTGGGTGTGGAGCCTGATTATCTTCTTTATTTTGGGGTATTGCCGCATTGGACCCCAGTCCGTAATGTGACAATCACCCGTAAATGTGCACCGCCAGACAGGGGGCGACGAAGATTATTTGGAGCCCCCCCCCCTAGTGAGGGATCGAGGGCAACGCCCTCAAAGCTAAAAATTATGTAAAATTGCCTTGTAAAATGTTGTAATTTTGTAGTCAATTTGGTCCTTTCATTAGGCAGAAATCTGACAGTAGAAGTTATGTTTAATTTAGGGTTTTTTTCCCTAGAAGGAAGCCCCTCACTATATATGAGGGAATTGTACTAGGGCTATGGAGATCTGTATTCTGAGAGAGAAAGAGAGAGGAGATTGTGTGAGAGAGAAGAGGGAACTACAACAGATCTGCTACAGGTTGTATCTCTTCATTTTTCTGGATAATATAAAAGGAAGGACTAGTTGTTTCTTCGTGGACGTAACCGAAATTGGGTGAACCACGTATATCTGTGTCTCTCTTTTTTATGGTTTTTTCTGTGTTTATATTTTTGCAATATATTCTATGTGTTCCATTTCTATGTAATATATAGTTTTCTAACAAACAACTATGAGTGGATGTCACTTGGCCAACAACCTTTTGCATCTGTTTTGAAAGGCCTATTCTGAACACTTGGAATGTAATTGCATGCCATCCACTCATTCATTTTCTCCATAATAACATACTTTATCTCTTTTTGTGGTTATAAAATCATGAAAAAGACACAAATTTTTGAAAAGAATAAAAAAAAGGTTGATGAGGGATGGTGGGGGGGGCACCAACTTTTTGCATTTGTTTTGCATAGGCCTATTTTGAACACTTGGAGTGTAGTTGCATGCCATCCACTCATTCATTTTCTCCATAATAACATACTTTATCTCTTTTTTGTGCTTATAAAATCATGAAAAAGACACAAATTTCTGAAAAGCATAAAAAAAAGGTTGATGAGGGATGGTGGTGGTGGTGGTGGGGCGGGCGGTGGGGGGGGTGTGGGAGGTGCAGGGAATAAAATAATTTAAACCCTTATTCAATTTGGGTGACAACCATTCGTTATTTAAAACTTGAACACGGTCTTTGTTTGCGTCATTTCTTCACAATTTGGATTTAGATTGCCTTAAGACATGTACCATGACTATGAGTTATCTACTCCTCCAATTAGTTATTCTTCCTATTACTATGGAGGGTGCTTCAATGCCTCCTATGTTGCTTCACTACATCATTATTAATTTTGAGTTAGTGATACCCAAGTCTTTATTGTGTCATGTTATATGTTGAAGGGAAGTTGATCCTAAGTTAACCATTCCACAAAATTGTTGGCAATTGATGTCAACCACCCCTATGTCAGTTGTACTTGGTGATTTTTGTCTTAAGAAAACATTTTATTTATTATTTCATGTTGAGTGATGTGGGATAACTTAAGGCCTTCCTTCAATGGATCTATTCCTATTTACACTATATTTTTTTCTAGGAAGTGGATCTAGAAACCAAACAATACCTTGGGACTTACATATATTAGGGGTATGGTTCCTTCTACTCGATAGTCGGTTTACATCATTAACCCCCAACTGATTGATTTTATGAGTTTTTGACATCTAATCCTCTATTCATAATCAATATATTTTACTATATACCTTAGGGTCCATTTTCATTATTAGTGGGTTCCTTCATCTCTATAACAATTTTCATCAATCATTGATAATTAGATAATTTCTACCATGCACATCAACCCATCAATTTTCATGATGTATAATCATGAAATCAATGAGATTGGATTGAATACCTTGGGATAGGGGCATCCTCCACTGGTTCTATCTTCATAAATCGTGCAAGATTTAATCACTACTCAATAAATAATTTGAAAACCAAATTGGCATTTTCATTTGTCCTAGATGTATTCTTGATGTATACTATGACGTATAACCATAGTGAATTTTCTCATTGGATATGATATCTTGCTTGACATGGATCAATCTTGTAATTTATAATGTATACGTGGTATTTTATCTCATGTCATTGATCCATAGTGTATTATGTTGGTGATCATGCTTATTCTAATATGTGAGCATGGGTATGCTTA
This sequence comes from Pinus tabuliformis, assembly GCA_031772625.1. Classification (NCBI taxonomy): domain Eukaryota; kingdom Viridiplantae; phylum Streptophyta; class Pinopsida; order Pinales; family Pinaceae; genus Pinus; species Pinus tabuliformis. The sequence continues at coordinate 557,906,765 of CM062807.1, read as the reverse complement.
CATTAGGAATGCCCTATATTTGTTTAGTTGGAATATTTCTTTTTTGCAGTTACTTTGTGGTTCCTTGATCTATAGCACTCTTATTTAAGCCATTGATAGCCATTTATTTTTGTAATGCAGTTTCAACCATCAAATCCCCTTCTAACCTCATACTTTAGGGGGCATGTATCATACTTGTATTTTCCGCCATAAGCCTTGCAAGGTTGCTATGAGATGTTATGAAGCTAAATTACACTTTGGCAAAGGAAGTTGCTCATAAAAATTTATAAAAGGCCTTGGTTACACTTCTTCCTAGTAGAAGAGTAGTTGGCCACACCTCCCTCATATAACAAGCATTTCTAGTCATGGGATTCCCATATAGAACCTATAGCCACCCCATGGAGCTTTTAGAACTAAATGGTTATGAGGATATAAATGATCAATGAGTTGGAAAAAGGTCATAGTTATGCATGGAACCTGTGAATGGATTGTATTTTCTTAGTTCACATGCCATTAATCTTATCTTCAATCTCCTCCAATAATCTAAAAAGAGAGGTCAAATCTAAGGAATGGGCTATCTACAAACAAATCATCCTTATACTAGTGGATTAGAGAAAGAATATTTGGCCTATACTTTACAATAGATTTCTCAATGTCGATCATCAACATTGGTGTGGCTTATGCTTAGCTGAGAGATAGATTTTCTTGCCTACGATGATATGGTATTAGATCACACTTATTCAATATGGTGAGATTCTAGATAAGAAGACAAATTCCAATTATTGGAGCTAGGAGTATAATAATAGATCTTCAGATAAATCATCTTTGTTTTACAACTCATTCACTTAATATAGATTTACATTCTCTCTACCTCTAAAATATTTGTGTTCATGGATATATTTTGTGTCTTGAATGTGATTTTGTTGATCTAAGTAAGCTTCAGTTACTAGATTAGGCCTTATTTAATGCAATGTTTACTTTGTTATCTTATGAAAGAATAAGTTATTCTTGTTGAACTGTTGTATAGGTAATAATGTGAATAAATGTCATTGGTGTTGGATCTAGTGAGAAGATATGGATACATTGAACAATCATGAGAATCAAAGTATGTCAATCCTTATTTCTCTCATTTCCTTGTCAAAATTGTATGATTATATCTATTTGAAATAGGTATGTTATCTATCATACTATTTGTCATTGGGTTTATTGGAAAAATAGATTATGGAAACATTTAATTCTCCTTTCCATTCATGGAATTTATTTGTGATTTATATTCTTCTTCTTCTTCTTATGTTCGTATCATCAAATAATTTCCAAAATAGGAAGATCAAAACCATACACAATGAACATAAGATATAGGCTCCAAGCCAGGGAAAAACCCCTCCAAGCGGAAAACCCTGAAATAACTTCTCTTCTTATAGAATCAACTTCAAAGGAGACATCCAAGACCAAACCTTAGACCCAGGTTGCCACCAAGAACCAAGTCAACTAGCCAATCTTCTCTTCTACAACTCAAGACAAGATCTCTAAGGGTAGCAAAGAAATGTTTCTCCAAGATGAAGGCTCTTTTAGTCGTTCATCCTTGCCAAAGGAGCCCACAACATATCTTGTAGTTTCAAACCTAATGTAACCCTAGAAACCCTAGGGTACTCAAACATGTGAGCAATATATGGTAATATTTCATACCTACGCTTAATTCTAGAGCCTCTTCCTTCTTCGCTAGCCTTCTTTTGTCTTCTAAGACCCTCACATTCTTTCTTCATTTGTACATCAAACCAATAATGTGATTACTTGATTGGATCTCAAATGAGGTTGAGTCTTTCCTTTATATAGTCCTTTTTAGGGCTCAAATATCCTTCATAAGGCCAACTTCGTGTAGGTTGGCCGACTTGGTTCTTAGGAGCCTTATAGACATTTTTATATACAAAATATTTTTTCTTTCTATGATACAAGTGCCCAAAAGTGTCTTTTACAATATAAAAATGACTCTTTGACTCATGTAAACCCTAGGAGAGCTAATGACCAATAACTTCAGCATGAAACACATGCTCCAAAAATAATTTTCTTTTATTCTTTACATCATTTTCTCTCTCCAAATAATATTTACATCATTACATGAGTCAAATGAGAATTATGAAAACTGAAAGTATTTGTATTCTTCAACACTCCCTCTTAACTAGGGAGGTATTCATAATTGTCTAGTTGGTACAAGGATATTACTCCCTTTGAAAATTTCTCATAAGAAGAGTTAGAAATTGATAAGCCAATAGTAAGAATCAACATTATGATCAACCATCTCATTGTCTTTTAGGCCTAATTAGACAACCTATACTTGATTCAAGAGAATTATGCTGGGAGGCTTTACGTGTGATACTACACTACCTCTAAAAGGCACATACCACAAAGTATGTCCTTTTAGGAATATTCTTATCTTAGATTCTTGGCCTTGAATCCTAAAAGAATATTGGTCCTCTTCGCTTGCTCTTATCTTGGATACCGATCACGTCCTCAAAGAGTATTGGTCCCTTTCCTTTCTTGGATGTTCTATCCTCAAGGAAACCACACGTGTATCCAATCCTCTACCATTCTCTCTCCAAGTCCTTCACTTAGACTTATTGTTGCTGGTCCTAGTCATGTGCTTGACACATGAAGTAGAGAATGCTCAATTAGAGAGGATATCCCTATTCTCGTTTTAACTTGACAATAGATTCTTGTTCATATTCAAGGATACTCCTTCACTCGTCAAATATACAGGAGATTCATGACTTCCTTTCTAATATGGAATTAATATCCAAAATATTTATAGCTTATCTTCATAAGAGTATTGATGCATGGCTCCCTCTTTTCTCTACATCTCATCATATCGAGCTTGCTTCCTTTCAAGGTATCATGGAGCCATCTTCTTCAATATAATGACAGGTTCCAGGTCATTAATCTTGCACATCACTTTCAAATTGTCAATTTCAATCAAGGAATTATATTGAGCCTTCCCAAGTTTCCATCTGATCATAGCTTCCTCAAGAAAGTGTTCTCCTTTAACCTTCAAGTTATCTTCTCACACTACTACCTTTAAATGAACGCATCTTGACTTCACAATTTCTAGGTACCAAATATTGATCTTTCATCAGCATTCCATATAGTTGAAGTTACCTCAACTGTCATCTTGCAACATTCTCCCAGGTAGAAAAATAATGTGTTAAACAAATAACTAATAATAATGATTAATAACATACTTACCTCATCAAGACAACTCTCTCATCATCAACATCCTCAAATTCCATCTCCACATGAATATTCCTTCATGCAGCAAAGTGCCCAAGGATAAAACTTGATTACCAAGTTACCATTTTCTTATAAAAATTACACTATATGTTGATCACTAATATATATATATATATATATATATATATATATATATATATATATATATATATATATTCTAGTGAGAAAGTCTTAACATTCTAATCATTCTAGAGTAAGTCAAATTCATATTCATAGGAATCATATAACCAAATGAAAGATTCACTATGCATAATTTATGACTAAATTTTCTTCTAGGATTATATGAATCCTACCCAAAAGTTACTTCAAACATGCATTCTTAATATTTCACACATTCATCTAGCTATTTGTATTCTACAATGATCTTGCAACTTGACTGAATTCATTTCTTTCTCCTTTTTTCGGGGTATTATTTCCATACTATATCGAATATATACTAGCCTTGTCATAATGTTTCATCCAAGAGCCTTCAAACATGATGACTCTGATAGTATCATGATGATCCATCTTGCAATATGACTTCCTCTAACATAGTGTTAGATAATGTGTGGATGAACATTTATGCCAAATTGTCCCCAAGCCTTTTATTTTGAAAGACTAGATGATTTAAAGAAATTCAAACAAGTAGACTCTAAATATGCTACTATCACATGCTTCTATATACGATTCCATACTAAAACAAGATTCCACAATGATACATGCTTACTCCTTTGTTATCATCAGTTTCATCAGGGTCCTTACAGTTCTCTCCATCATGCTCATCATTTTCAAGGAGTCATCATTAAGCATGATAGTTGATTTGTTTCTTTCCTCCTCATCTTGCTTTTACCTACCATATTTAATAGCAAGTGAAACCAAGCAAAATATACAAACAGAAGAGCATGATATTGATTTTTTCAATTTAAGGCTTCCATGGTTTTTATTAGAGGCTTTTCTCCTAGGGTTCTTATACACAAACCTTAAATTCCTTGATATTTCCTTTGGAAATATCATCTCCAGGGTTTTTGATGTCATACACTAGATTTCAGCCAATTACACCCTCACTAAGGTTTACCATGTCATAGATTCCTTATTGTAAGCCCTATATAATGAAAGCCAGGGCTTCTATGAGGGAACAAACCAATTAGGGTTAGGGTTTTTCACTAGGGTTTTCTTATCCAAGTTTCACTAAGGTTTATAGTCCCTGGATGCCAGTACGTCTTAACCAAACAAAGTTTACAAACCCTATACTTTTAACAAAAAACCTAATGCATTATGAGGATCCTTTATCCATGAAATAGTCATACATGGCTTGTATTACGTACCTTTTTCTTGTACTAGAAGATGTTACAAAATCCCCTAGATGTCCTTCTTAGGATTCCTTTTAATCTGTCCTCCATAAGGATTCCATATTCTAGTTGTTTATCCCTTTATTATTCCATATCAGCCCTAATTATAGGCTCCAAAATAGGCCTCCTATAGTTGTGACCTTCCTTCCTTAGCCTCCTACTTCCATATGCTGACACTTGGGCTAATATCCAATCTAGAAATAGGCATTTTAGAATCCTTCTTTGTCATTTGACAAAGTTTGGCTCTTTTGCAATTTATTCCAATAAACTTTGGCTCATAATAGAGAGAGAATGACCACATGCACCATGTAAATATAGTCCCAAAAAACATCCATATTTGTCCTTCAAATCTTGAACTATTCCATAGATTAATTCAGCCTTTAAATAATCATGAAAAAAATATGTCCAATCCAAATATTTGTGTTTCAATTGTGGATGCAACTAGGCTTATTTATTTGCTCTTCTTGTAACTAGGCTTCTGTGCACTTCCTTGAGAAATCAAACCTCTAATTAGGGTATGTTTTAACCATTGTTACAACTTTTCTAACGAGGCTTAAGTCCTTCTCAAGTGACTATGGCTAGGCTTCTTCAACAAGGTTCTCTCTTAGTTGTCTCTTTATTTTCTTGCTAGCCCATTGTAGGCTTTTTCAGTCCTTCAAGAAGATATTTACAGGTCTCGACCCTGCACCTATGGCATACTACATAGAACTCAGCCATGTTTTCTGAGAAAACCAACCACAAAAGTTTGGCACAAAAATTGGTTTCATCATCACTAGTTGTTCCTCCAATATTGGTCCGTTTTCATAAAGGATAGACACAAAAAAATCATCTTTTTCTTGACTTGGAAACTCTTGACAATGATCTTCTTAGCTTCCATGCCTTTGACCTAAGCACTAATACCATGTTGGGAAAATTAGATCATGGAAGCAGTTAATTATCTTTTCCATTCATGACAATTATTTGTTATTTATATTCTTCTTCTTCATTATTATGCTTATGTTATTATCAACAAATAAATGCCAAAATAGGAAGATCACAACCATAAACAATGAACACAAGATATAGGCTCCAAGCTAGGGAAAAACCGCACCAAGAGGAAAATGCAGAAAAAACTTCTCTTCTTATAGAATAAACTTCAAAGGAAACTTCCAAGAACAAATGCTAGACCCAAGATGCCACCAAGAACCAAGTTAACCAACCAATATTCTCTTCTATAGTGCAAGAAAATATCTCCAAGGGTAGCAAAGCAAGATTTCTCCAAGATGAATGCTCTTCTAGCCTTTCGTCCTTGCAAAAGCAGCCAGAAACATATCTTTTAGTTTCATACCTGAGGGAACCCTAGAAACCCTAGGGTACTCAAACATGTGAGCAATAAATGGAAATATTTCAAACATTTGCTTAATTTTAGAGCCTCTTCCTTCTTCGCTAGCCTTCTTTTCTCTTCTATGACCCTCACATTCTTTCTTCATTTGTAGATCGAACCAAGAATGTGCTTACTTGATGGTATCTCAAATGAGGTCAAATACTCCTTTATATAACCCTTTTTAGGGCTCAAATATCCCTCTCAAGGCTAACTTCATGTAGGTTTCCAACTTGGTTCTTAGGATCATTCTAGACATTTTCACATACAAAATAATTTATCTTTCTTTGATACAAGTGCTCGAAAGGGTCTTTTACAATATAACAACAACTGTTTGACTGATGTAAACCCTAGGAGACCTGATGACCAATAACTTGAGCATGAAACCCATGCTCCAAAAATAATTTTCTTTTATTCTTTATATCATTCTCTTTCTCCAAATAATATTTGCATCATTACATGAGTCAAATGATAATTATGAAGACCGAAGCTAGTTACATTCTTCAATAGGTTTAAATTTAGCCAATGAGGGGATTTACTTATCTGTAGGTGAACTTCCTTTCAACACATCTTGATGGGGTCAAGCAACAAATGTGCTATACTAAATTAAACTATGGGCAAGGACAATCCATGTTTGTATCTCATAATTCATTTTTGAAATCTTAAGAAATTTGGTAAGGAGCTTAAGCATCTTCCTATGAGGGTGAAACCTTCTTAATGGATCACACCTATCACATCATCAATCTTGAGAAAACACATGACCTATCTGCTAGATTTCACAAATGGCACAATAGTTTACATGGAGATGTAAAACAAATTCAACTCTCCATTTTATGAAAAAATGCAATCTCATTGTTATATTATTGTGAGGAGGTTTGTCAAAAACCATAAACCACTTATCCATATAGTTTTCTATAAATTATTGGTATATATAATATTCCATGAAAATATGCTTATATGTAATAAGAGGGTGTTGGTATGTTCCAAGGATAACAAGTGTAATATGTAGAGTTGTTGCTTAATACATGCCTCTTATGCAAAACGTAATTAATAATTTTAAATTATATATATATATATATATATATATATATATATATATATATATATATATATATATATGTATGTATGTATGAAACATATTTTTTTGAGTAAATTCTTCTACGGATAGAAGTAATCTCCCTAGACCTAGTGGCTTTATCTAGAAACAACCAAGACAAAACTGTTATGATTTCCTTAGATATTTTTTGAAATATGGAAGAAATACTTACTTGGGAACCAATGCAAGCTCTCTCCTTCTCCTTTCTTGCAAGCTTTAGCTCCAACTCCAAATGCTAAAAGTGGAACCTGCAAAACATCTAAAACAAGCAAGAGAACCAAAACATACAAATAGCATATACAAACAACTCTAAACAAGAAGCCAAGGATTCATTGTTCTACATATGCATAAATGAGACATAATGTATAGGAAAATAAGGCATTTTTGTATTAATAAAAGTTGTTTTGTGGATAAATTCCTTCCGCAGACAAAAAAAATCTCTGTAAACCTAGTGGCTTGATCTAGAACAACCAAGACAAAACTGTTATGCTTTCCTTAGAGAAGTTTGAAATATGAAAGAAAGACTTACTTGGGAACCAATGTAAGCTCTCTCCTTCTCCCTTCTTGCAAGCTTTAGTTCCAACTCCAAATGCTAAAAGTGGAACCTGCAAGACATCTGAACAAGCAAGAGAACCAAAACATACAAATAGCACATCCAAACATCTCTAAACAATAAGCCAAGGATTCATTATTATACATATGCATAAATGAGACATAATGTTTAGGAAAACAAGGCATTTTTGTATTGATAAAAGTATGAGAATATTAAACCCTTGTAGGCCTTGACCTTGTAGATCTCTCCTAGCTATCTTCTCCTTTTCCACAAAACAAGCCTTTAATAATTCCTCAAGCACATGGATGGATTATGGACCTCTAGAACTAAATAAGAATCATGAGGGAATAACTATTGAAAATGCACCAAGAAAATTTTAGTTTGACTTTTCCTTGGTCAAACAAGAGAAAATTCAAATTTCTATTTCAGCAGAAATCTTGGAGGTAGTTAACTGAGGTGACATGGCAGTTGTCACTCATTTAACTCAGTTAATTCGATTTGGGGAAGATTGAGTTTATTTCAGTATGATTGATTTCTAATTTTTAGCAATCTATTTCAATTAATTTTAGTTATTTTCAGTTAAACTAGTTCTAACTATTAGAAGAACCAGTGGAGGTCAAGTTGTGGAAGTGGAACTTAAACCAAACTCAGTGATCAACTAGTTAACTGATCAATCAACCCAAAATAATTATTGCATGTAGAGAATTCAACTTACCAGTTGAGACGGAGATCCCAAGGCAGTGTACTATCAGTTGTAGCATATTCCCATGTGTACAAGTGGTACATGCAGTTAGAGGAGGGACCTTGCGGAATTGTGTAATTGAATAGTGGGAAATTCCTAAATAATAGGTGATAATTTCTTGGATGAATAATGAAAGGAAATAGGAGCTTAAAGGGCTTTAAAATTAGCTAAGTATTGGCTAGAGTTAGTCAGTCAGGCAGAGGGATAAACTATACACATGCAGGGTGTGCTTAGGCTTCAGAAAGCATATGTATTTCATCTCTATTCTTTGATTAATGCAGTATAAATAGAAAGGGGTTTTGGGAAATTGCTCTCCCCGTGGATCAATTGTGTTTTAATAAATTTCATTAGTTTCGAATCTACACATTAATTTCTACATGGTAACAAAGAAGGATTCACTATAGAGCAGAGATTTCAAATTTGTTATTGCAGGAGGATTGGATTTGCAAGATAAATTCTTCGGAGCTAGAATGATGGCTTTCTATGGACTAAGGCTTGAGTATGCCCTTGAGGGAAGCTCAAATTATGTTGCTTGGAAGGACCACATGGAGGCAATTTTGGAAGATAATGGATTCAAGGAATTCATTGATAATGATATCCCGAAGCCAACAACATCTGATGCTCATGATCTAGAAGAATGCAAGAAGTGTGTAGCCAAGGTAATGATAATCACATTGGAGGGAGTATAAGACCATATTGTCTCAAATCTCCATGGGAAAGAGACTGCGTATACAATATGGAAAGAATTGACAAATTTTTTCCAGAATATTAGTGGCCACGGGAAGCTAGTGCTCAAGGACAAATTTCGAAATATCAATATGCAGAAGGATGAGACCATTCCATAATACCTGATCAGATTCACACAATGTCCTGATGAACTTGGTCAAGTTGGTGTTACTATATCAGATGATGATTTGGTAAGCCTAGCCCTTCTAGGCCTTCCAAAAAGCTAGCACAGCTACCAAGATTCGGTGAATGGAAGGGAGAAACAACCAAATTGGGAATGCCTATTGTTCAATTTGGTACAGGAGGAAATAAGGCAAAATACCAGAGATGGGACTTCATCCAAGGGAAAGGATGAAGAAAATTGTAACTTGGTTGGAAAGGAAAAGAAGGGGAAATGGAAAAAATCCCAATCCAAAGAAGAATCTAATCAAGGGGGAAAGAATAAATACTTGTCCAGAATCAAGTGCTTTCACTGTCATGAATTCAGGAACTATGCCATGAAGTGTCCACATAATAAGACAAACAAGAAGACCTCAGGGGGAGGAGGAGGTGAAGCTTTGGCTTCCCTGTTTGAGCTTAATTTTACTCATTGAATGCATGTATAGCATAGTGATGGGAAGTGTGTGGTACCTGGATAGCAGTGCCTCATTCCATATGATGGGGAATAGACATATTTTCAATGATTTGCAATAGAATATCTTTAGATGCACATCGAGATAGGAGATTATGTAAGCTAAAATGCGACCGGGATTTCTACAATCACCTTTTAGAGGGAGTCGATCTCCCCTCTCAGACTTAAGGATGTGATATGTGTTTCGAGTCTAAAGAATAATCTTGTTTGCATTGCAGTTTTGGAATACCATGGTTATGATGTGATCTTCAGCAAAGGAATGGCATTCCTGATACTAGACAGAAGATAGGTGTAGCATATCAGGGTTCATGTGAAGAACCTATACAACCTAGATGTGGAGGATTGTGTTGCATTGAACACAAAGGGGGACAAGGTGTAGAGTCGTGATGTCAGTGAAGTTTGGCATAGAATACTTGGCCATTTTCATCATGGTGCTTTGAATATCATGCAACAAATAACCACAGGCATCCCCAAAGGAGCACTAGAGCAGTAGGATACATGAAAAGGGTGTACCTTAGGGAAGTACAAAAAATCCATTTTCCATAATCGGGACAACAAAGCACATGCAATATTGAAAGGATCCACTCTAATGTTTGTGGACCTTTCTTGATAGCTTCCACTTTGAGGCGCAAATATTTTGTCATTTTTATTGATGTATTCTCGTGGAAATGTTGGATCTTATTCATGTAGAAGAAGGATGAGACTTTATCCAAGCTCATATAATTCAAAGCACTAGTCTAAAAAGAAACGAGAAAGAAGGTGAAGGCTCTTAAGAGAGATAATGGAGGTGAGTACGTGTCGAATGATTTTAAAAATATCTGTGCAAAATAAGGCATTCAATGAGAGTTGACAATACCCCACAACTCACAGTAGAATGGGGTGGCTGAGAGGAAGAACCATAGAATTTTTGGATCTAGTGAGAGTGATGTTGCATGACCAAAGCCTACCTCTGCACTTGTGGGTTGAAGCATGCAACACAACTATCTACTTGCATAAAAAGAGTCCTCATCGGATTATTGGCACAATTACACCAAAGGAGACTTTCTCGGGAAGGAATCTAGAGGTGTCACACTTTAGGATTTTTGGAGCTTGTGTTTACTTCCATGTCTCCAAAGAATCAAGGAAGAATCCAGAGTTGACAACAAAATTAGGGGTATTTTTGGGTTACACAAAAAATCCCCACAACTACCCTGTGTACTTGTCATTCCTTAGAATGATAGTTGTACGAAGGGATGCAAAATTTGATGAAGACAAAGCTAGTTGGTGCTCTCTTGAGAGAGAGCTTCAGATCCCACCAAAGGAGGGGCCTTAGGATGTTATGGAGAAGCCACAAGTTGAGAAGAAGAGATTGGATATAGCCACTCAAACAAAACAATCCAGAGAAGGCAGGAAATGGACCAGGGAAGCTTAGATACTTGTGCAAGATGAGAGGGAGAAATTGGGTGCTCCTTCAAATCAGCGCAGGCAAAGAAGGTCACCAGATTGGTATAATGGCTACATTTCTCTAATGACTGAGCTAGTAGAGACTGAGAAATCCTCTTTCTAGGAAGAAATAGAGAAACTTGTATGGCTTGATGCAATGGTGGAGGAGTATGAATCCATTGTAAACAACAATGTTTGGGAAGTGGTCCCAAGACTATAAAACAAATACGTTGTAGGTTCGAGATGGATCTTCAAGATGAATCATGCAGTAGATGGAAGCAAAGAAAAGTACAAGGCCAAATTTATGGCCAATGGGTTCTCTCAGGTTGAGGGGATTAACTATGAGGACACCCTTTCTCTTGTAGCAAGTTACTCATGCATCAAATCTATCCTTTCTCTGGCTAGATGGATTGGGTGGAAAATCCACCAAGTATATGTGAAAACATCATTCCTTAACAGAGTTATTGAGGATGAGGTGTATATTGAGAAACTAGAAGGATTTTAGATTTTTTGTCAAGAGTCTCATGTGTGTAGACTCAAGTGAGTGTTGTATGGTCTCAAGCAAGCATCCCGTTCTTAGTACACCAGGATTGGTAGCTCTCTCATTGGTTTGGGCTTCACCAAAAGTGAATTGGATGCAAACCTCTATCATATTTTGGTAGAAGGTAAATTTTTTGTTATTTTCCTATATGTTGATGACTTTATTTTGACTGGTGATGAGAAGCTGATAAGATCTTGCAAGGAGGACCTTGCAAGAGAGTTTGATATGAAGGACATGGGTTTCATGCACTACTTCCTTGGATTAAAAGTATGACAAGGTGATGGGGAACTATTTGTCTCCTACGGAAACTATGCCAACGAGATACTTCAGAGGTTCTACATGGATAGGTGAAAACCCATGGAGACTCCGCCAATGACCAACTGGAGGAAGGAGGATGCCACTTCTAGTGAGGAAGTGGATGATATTATTTACCGACTGTTGGTGGATTCACTCATGTATCTTGTGAACACACAACCAAATATGTGCTATGTAGTCAACCAGCTAAGCCAAGGTATGGTTAGGCCAACCAAATTGTTTTGGAGGGAAATTAAGCATGTTCTACGGTACCTTAGATGCACTACCCATTTTGAAATATGGTACATACGGACAGAGGGAGAGAAAATGTGTGGCTTCACAAATGCAGATTAGGTGGGAAGTCCATCAGACTGAAAGAGTACATCAGGTATAATTTTCAGTGTTGGGTCCATTGTGGTTTCTTGGTACAACATGAAGGAAATATTTGTGGCACTTAGCTCCATAGACGCAGAATACTTGGATGCAAGTCAAGCAACATGTGAGGTGATATGGATGAGAAAGATACTTGTTGGATTGTTTGGTCAGATGATGGATTCAACTGTGATTTACTGTGATAATCATAGTTTCATCAAAATCTCTAAATATCCTATTTTTCATGATCTATCTAAGCATATTGATATCCAGTATCACCATTTACGGGATTGTGTGCAAAGGTGAATTATGATGTTGCATTACATTCCAACAGAGGAATAAGATGATGATATTTTGACAAAGGCCTTGTCAAGAGGGAAGTTCAAGTTCCACTGGTGTGGGATAGGGGTGATTGATAATCCCTTTCTTCCTGAGAGGTAATGTTCAATATGTAGCAAGAAATTCTCAATTTGACTTTGCCTTGGTCAAAATAGAGAAAATTTGAATTTCTATTTCAGCAGGAATCTTGGAGATAGTTAATTGAGGTGACATGGAACTTGTTACTTAGTTAACTCATTTAATATGAGTTGGGGAAGCTTGAGTTCAATTAAATATGATTGATTGCTAATTTTTAGCAATATATTTCAGTTAATTTGAGTTATTGTTAGTTAAACTAGTTCTAATTGTTATAAGAACTAGTGGAGGTCAAGTTGTGGAAGTGGAACTTCAACTACACTTAGTGATCAACCAATTAAATGATCAATCAACCCAAAATAATTGTTGCATGCAGATAATTCGAGTTACCCATTTGAGATGGAGATTCCAAGGCAATGTACTATCAGTTGTAGCATATTCCCATGTGTATAAGTGGTGCATTCATTCAGAGGAGGGACCTAGAAGAATTGTGAAATTCAATAGTGGGAAATTCCTAAATGATAGGGGCTAATTTCCTGGATGAACAACACAAGGAAATAGGAGATTAAAGGGCTTGAAAATTGGCTAAGTGTTGGCCAAATTCAGCCAGTCAAGTAGAGGGATGGACTATACACTTGCAGGGTTTTCTCAAGCTTGAGAAAGCTTATGTATTTCATCTATATTCTCTGATTAATGCAATATAGATAGGAAGGGTTTTTGAGTAGTTTATTTCCCCTAGATAAATATATGTAGATATGTTATGTTTCCTTTTGTATTTCTATGATTTTTGTTCACAATGGTAAATTAACTTATGTTGATCAGTAGAGTAACTTCGAGTCTTGTGTTAGTAAATTTCATGAGCAGTTTCAAATATACACATTAATTTCTACAATAACTAAGAGTCCAAAATCCAACCCAATCCCAAGAGTAAGTAATGCATTTATAGGAGGAATGACGAGGTTATAGATCCATTAAATTAGGGCAATATCCACTTTAGAAGGGTATAAGGTCTGTGGGATAAGTGATAAGACCTCATTTGTAAGAATTCAAGGACATACTTAACATAGAATGGAAACTTCCACGATAGAAGCCTCTAAAAGTGGAAGCTTCACAATTATATTTAATTTTTTCCTTGCTTCAAGGGTCATCGCAGTTGAAGTGAAAGAAACCTACGCTGACCAACACTTTCCCATTTGATGCAACCTGCATCATCGCACTGTCTAAACTAAGAAAGTGTGATGAATACCAAAATTAGGGTTTTTATGCAATATAATGTAGAAATTTTGAAACTTCTGGAAAGGAAATAGTTTTGTCTTTGTAGGGGATGATTGCAAGTTGTGAATGGATGATGATTGATCTGGGTTCAAGTAATTTGGTTGAATGTAACAAAATGGTCTGTAATAGATTTCCCCCTAAAGTACAAAGTCAGAAGCAGTGGTTGAGGACTGAAGTGCTTTACTATGTGAAAGTTTAGATCAAGAATAGACTAGTTGAGATCATCGCTTAATTGTTACAATACATTATCATCATGATACCATTTTTGAGGTAGGAACACCCATACTAAGCATATAAGCCATTTTACATGTAAAATGATCAAAGTCACATCCACTGATGACATATTGTAGACCCATGCTTGGATGATTTTTTGTTTAACTATAGCCATCATACTTTGTAATCTCATATGAATCTTGAAAGTGCAGCTGAGATGGATGAAACTAAATTCAGGGTCTTCTACCTCGTCACTCAATAGTATGAATCTAACCATGTGAATAGACATTGTGTTGGATTCAAACATGGTAGACACCATCTGATTACCGATTACTATCTAATGATGAAAGTCATTAAAAGACATGAGAGAAACCATTGATAATGATAATCACCTGTTGAAAATGCAACAAGAAAACTCCAATTTATAATTGTCCTTGAATTAAATTAGGAATAAAATTGTAATTCCACATCACAAGACAACTTGTGGGAGTTAACTGAGTTTAATTGATTTAGTTGGATCAGTTAATTTGAGCTGGGGGTCTAACTTGAGTCATGTAGAGTGTCTCCTACATTATATGAGCCTTGGTTGAGTTTATTTTGATTTGTAAGTAATTGATTCAATTTAATTGAGTTAAAGTCAGTTAATCTAGTTACAATTGATGGAGGAATGTTAGATGATCCAAAATAAATATTATCGTAGGTTATCAATTTAGAATAAAATAATTATTAATTTAAGATATTAAATTAATAATTATTAATCTATAATATTCAATTATTTAATGGAGACATTTAGAATTAGTAAATTGTTGTCACAAGATATGACTCTACAAATGTGTCGTATCTTAGGCTCTAATTTAGGAGAATTGTTAGTAAGTTGTTTGAATAGCTTGTACTATAAGTGGACATTTGTTATTTTATAAGTGATCCACAATTAGAGGTAGTTAGGACATTGAGCTTATAAATAGCTCATTGCAAGAGTTCTTTGTTGTTCCGGTGTAAACTCTTGCCAAAATCAGTATGTAATTTCTTTTTTTGATTAATAAAATTATGTGTCTGAGGACACTTCTACCATTATTGTGGTATAAGAGCTTCAATAATGCAACTGATGTGAGGAGGAGATTCCAGGTCTACAATTTTTTGGAAAACTCCATTGAATTGATCAACAGATGATTGAATTATTGTTTGAGAATTGGTGCTAGAGCTATTGAGCTATGCGATAATGCCATTATCGGGATTAGTTTTTCCATTCTGTTGTTGGCTTGCCGCTATGGGGATGTATCTATGGATATCTACAACCTTGCTTTTCCTTCTAGTTTTGTTTAATCTACTACCATTGGTGAGGCAGATACCTTATGTAAATAACTGTGCGAGTGTTTTTTCTTCACTGTTTGTGAATTAGATCCATGCATAGGAATCAAGCGATCCATTTTCACCTCAAACCAATGTGTTGGCATCACCGGGTTCACATCATTGCTTCCGCATTGCTACTGCAAGAGAAACACGGAATAGCCATGGCACGCTGCTCAGCTTAATTCCATTGCCTTCAAAGCGGTGATGGGGACCTGAACTGTCACATTTGGGAGTGTGGTTAAGTATAGATCTCCCACGATTCCAGATGAGTGGATTCTATTGTTTTCTGACGCCTCCCTTGACGGCCTCTAATTGTGCAATACTGTAACCCAGGAACATAAAGGTCACAAAACTTCCAAACAGAACCATTTTAGGACTAATCTGCCTAGATTATTCACCTAATTGACATACATACACTCGACTATCCCATTTTCCAAGTTATTTCTTCATCTTCTACAACTACATTTAATTGGAATCTGCATTTTTGTGTCTGCGTTTAATTGGAATCTCTTTTTTTGCGTCTCTTGTCTCTGCTTTCCTTCAGGAGCTTCTTCTCGGCCGCAAGAGATTTCTTTGCAATCGGCTTCTTCTCGGCCGCAAGAGATTTCTTTGCAATCGGCTTCTTCTTAGCGGGCTTCTTCTCACCTTTGGGAGTCATTGATACTACAAATCATTGGTAAAGATCATTAGCAGTACTACAGAGTCGAATGCCAATCTAAATTCTAAATACAGCAAGAAGCCAGCCAGCGTGATCCAGCCAACATCCAGCATGGAGGACGAGTAAAAAAAAAAAAATCCAACTTCTTACGGTGTTTGTTTTTAAGTAAGTTTAAAGTTGAATCGGAGAAGTGAAAAAGTCTTTGCTGGAGAGATAAGGAATATTTTTTTAATTTTGTAAATTTTTTATTAGAGAGATATTGCATATTTTATTTTGGAGAGATATGGTGATTTTTTGTATTTTGGGAATTTATTGTTTGTAAAATTTTGGAGTAATAACAGGATATTATCTGTAATTTTTATTTGGAGAAAAAAGTGTGATATTGTAACTCAAAGTAATTTTTTACTTTGAGGGGGGCTCAAAGTTTTTTTTTTTTTTTGAAGGAAAATTTGCTAGAGATTGTACATGAGTCAAATTTTGAAAGATTTCATTGTAAAATTCTTAAGAGAAATTTTACTAGAGCCAAGTGCAAAGCTCATTAATTTTTTCTCCTCCAACGACTATACGAGGGAAAAGGCCAAACCCCGATAGATCGTTTTTGCGTAGTGTGTTGCATGTTGTATTGCCCATCTTGATATTTTTTTCTGAGCCTAATTCTTGGTGTGAAGCTTCAACACTACAATGTCAAAGTTGATTGATTTGTTTTCTGATTCCGACAAACTTGAAGGCACAAAATCTTACAAAACATGGCAACGCCTCATCGAAAGCACTCTTAATTATAATGAACGGTGGCATGATATATGTGTGATGGTGATATTAAGCCAAATAAACCCACAGATGCAGCTGCACTACCAAAATGGGAAGTTAAGAATGCCAAAGCATTAGCTCTCATTAAATCTTGTCTTAATGATGAAATGTATGTCCATATAGCAAATGCTTCAGATGCATGGTCCGCTTTGCGAATATTTAAAAACTTCTTTGATACTCAGCTTGAACCAAAGAAAGTTGATCTACAATTAAAATTGTTGCAGCAAAAATTGAATGAAGGAGGAGATGTTCTTGAATATATCTCCAGACTTAAGAATATTAAGCAGGAAATCATTAATGTTGGTTTTCAAGCAGTAGATGATAGTTTTATGGTCACAATTTTAATTGCTGGACTTCCTTCTTCCTACACACATTTTTTGGAGACTCTACAATTAACTAGAAAGTTAGAGAAACTAAAGTTTGATGAGCTCTGCGAAACGTTGACCCAACATGATAAAACCTTTGGGAAGAAAAAGAAAGTTAGTGAAGATGTCTTTTTCACAGAGGTCAGCACTAGTAAATCATCAACTAACAGTTCTAGAAATAGAGGTAGAGGGAATTTCAATTAGAATCAAGCAACATATAATGTACAAAGTCAAGGTCGAAGCCAAAGCAAAGGAAACAACTTTAGTAGCGAAAACAGTTCAGGCGGGAGTAATTTTCAAGGCAGAGGAAACAGTCAAGGAAGAGGCTATTTTCAAGGAAGAGGAAATAATAATCAACGTAGAGGGTAGCCTCAAAACAAAAGTCAAATCAGAGGCAGAGGACAGTCTCCAGGAAGAGGAAGAGACTTAAGTCAAATTGTGTGTCGAAGGTGTAACAAAGTTGGACATTATGCTGAAGATTGTCGAACTTCTATTGACAAAATTCCCAAGTCTCATCAACAATCAACACAATTTGCAAATGATCAAGATGATGATGGTTCAAAATATGTCTTTACGTCTTCACCGGAATTACAACTTTCATCCCATCTTAAAAGTGATTATGAAGATGCTTGGATCTTAGATTCAGGGGCAACTCAACACATGACTTGTCGACATGACTTTTTTTGGAATTTTCAAGAATGCCAACTTAATTCCATTTTTCTTGCAGATGATACAAAACATAGTCCTTATGGAAAAGGTGCAGTTAAATTTTTTCTCCCTGGCATTGGAAAAAAAGTGATTTCAAATGTATGGTATGTTCCAACCTTTAAGAAAAGCTTGTTATCTTTAGTCACGATTCGACAAGTAGGACATCAGGTAATCATGGAAGATGGCTTAGTTAAGATTAATTCAGTCAAACAGAACTTGAAAACTGTGATGACAGGTTAGGAAGATGGATAATTGTTAAGGATGAAAGGGACAATTATTCCAAGATATTTTGACTTTGCAGGGGTAGTGACTACAGGAATTTCACCTATAAGATTATGGCATGTAAGATATGGACATTTAAATTTTGATAGTCTTTCTCAATTGCAAAAACAAGGTATGGTTAAGGGACTTCCAACTTTCAAAAAGGAAAATGCAAAATGTGAAGCTTTAATTTATGGAAAACAAAGTCGAGAAAGTTTTCCAACAAGTTCATGGCATGCAAACAGGCTGCTGTAACTAGTTCACAGTGATGTTTGTGGACCACTACAAACTTCATTCGGTGGTTGCAAATATTTCTTACTATTCATTGATGATTTCAGTAGAACGACTTGGGTTTATTTCTTAAAGAAAAAGTCAGAAGCATTTGAAAAGTTTAAAAATTTTCGCCAACTTGTTGAAAATGAATTCAAAGAAAAGATAAGCACTCTCAGGACAGATAATGGTGGAGAATTCACTTCAAATGAATTCAAAACTTATTTCAGTGATAATGGCATAAGAAGACATCGTACAAATTTTTACACTATTAGTGTCAGTATTTGCATCTTGCTGTCAGTGATCAATCCTCTTTTCATATCATTTTAAGGGTCCGATTCAGCAGTTTTTTATCATTCCACTAGGTCATGCAAAAATTAGTCACTGATGGTAGTCCTAGTCCAAAAACATCACTCTTCCCTAAATGTGATTACTTGTTGGCATAATTTCATATCTTGTTGACTGTACATCATCCATAAAGTTATTTTTATCATGCCATTTGTATCAGTCACGAGGTCATTATGTCATATTGAAATTCAGTCCTTCAAGGTCTCAATAGGTCTTTAGGGTTTTTCAAGGTTTCATTGGGTCATTAGCGTTGCCACGATTCCATTCCATTGCATAATACCAGTGAGTAAAGGGTGATCAAATAACATCCCTTCAAGATGTGAAGATGATTTGTAAACAGAAATGTTTATTTCATTATGTAATTTTATGTCTTTCAAATGTAATAATTTCACCATCTTAAGCTGTTAACTCCGTGTTCCAAAGATGCCAAACCATCAAAAGATCAATTTTTCAAAGGAAATAGTCAAGTGAAAGGGTAAAGTTTCAAATGTTTAAGTGCATGCCAAAGGGAGTTGTTTTTTTCCCAAGGGTGTCCAAATCATCATTTTCCACAAGCACTAAACCCTAATTTCCTCACCCATTGAGCTAGGGTTCACTATGGAATCAGAGACATCTGAGTATATGAGGCATAAAGGAGGTCATTTCAACAAGTATGAGGCCATTCCAACTCATACACATCATGTCTCCATCATTTTTCAATAAGTCATTCCAAGAGACAAATCATTTTCCACACATAGGGCCGGTTTTTATTCAAACTATTTTTTAGACCAAACAGGGAAGAATTTGGAAAATGTGAGAGAGGCTTTTGTCCACAACAGGCCAAAGAAGAAAAAACTCCTTCACTCTTTACACAGGTGTCATGGTTTTAGAAAAATGTCAAAAATACAGTTTCCTCACGAGAGTTGACGCACTTCTGGAGTGACCTTGGGAAAATCAATGACCAAATAACTTTCTTGATGAGTTAAATGATAACTAGACACAAAGATATTTCCAATTAGCTATCATGAGATCAATTTGGAGTTTAGGAAGACCTTCAAAAGTTGACTGCAACATCACTCTGCATTTTGGTAGCCTCATTCTGCACATTTTGACCAGTCTTGGGAGATTGGGCTTTTGATAGGGAAAATGAGATCCAAATTGAAAAATTCAAGATGTTATGGAGATTAGACTTGAAAATCTTTTCAACGAGCTATCCCATGCCCAATTTGGACATTGAGAAGGTAGACAAAAGTGGACTTGAAGTGGCGCTGCGCTTTTGGCAAGAGAGCTTAAAAACCCTCAAACCCTCAAGGAAACTCTAGATTTCTATCTCCTTCCATCATTACAGGTAAGTGGACATCCCTCACCTTGGTTTTTATCTGAAAATCTAAATTATAAGCATCATTTTCCATGTTTAATATCAAACCCTAAAATCTTCCTAATGATGTTAAAACCCTAAATCCTCACTGTTCATCCTATCACCTATCCCTACAGCTCTAGATTCTCCTATCCCTATTTCCCTATCCCCTTATCCCTATTCCATATAATTTCCATCCCTCTATCTCTCTTCCCCAAGGGCATCAAGAAAACAAGCCCTCCCTCTCATTTCTTATTCCTCCATTCATTTCCTAGTCATAAGCTCATCTCCCATCCCCTCATTCCTAAAAACACTTTCACTCATTCCCTTCATAAACCTCAACCTTGAAAACATGACTAAGAAGACCGAGACTATGAGGAGGAGAAAACAACTAGTGACACCTCAGCAGATAGAGCTAGGCAACTGAGAAAACCACAGAAGGGAGGCATGATTATCAGAGAAGAGCCATCAAACCTTAGGGAATCGTAGGCCTCTGAGTTGGTTGTCACATGTTTCAAATACCTTGGCTGCTATGAATTCTGTGTGTGAACAGGTAGAGAGAGTTCAATATCACCCAGAGCTCACTAGAATTTTTGCTACCCATCTTCAGGACAATAGGGTGACTCTTGTTGGGGTAACTTTCACCATTTCATCTTCCATCATTTCAGATGCCACCAAGATTCCTAATGTAGGGGGGAAGTGGTTCAAGCACCGGGATCTGGATGAGTACTATTATGAACCTTATATCAAACCCCAGTACAGAAATGAGGTGAAGAGATTGTTTCCTTTCAGATTTCTTGAGAACAAGTATGTCACCATGATGAAAATCATCATGAAGTATTTCACTTGTGAGGGAAGATTCTCCAGGTTGTACACTTATCACATCAGGCTCCTCATGCATTTTACTAGGGTGAGGATGTTAAACCTCCCTTACTACTTGTTCAGGAGTATTGAGAAGATGGCTTATATTGTCCAAAGGAAGCCATACCCTTAGCACATGAGTAGTCTTTATCATTACTCCCTGATCAAGGCCATTGTGCTACATCATCTCAGTCTCCTTAACATCTCTTGGGGGACCTTTATTTGACATGAGATCTTCAGGGGTCCTCAAATTCCTCCACTAATGCCTCAAGAAGCAGGAGAACCTTCTAGCCTAGTGAAAATAGATGAGGAGGCCAAGGAGACAAGAAATATTTGGGTGCCCATTTACATGACATATCAGAGGGGCACTAAGAGATTATTTGCAGCAGATAGGGAAGTGTTTTCTCCACAAGATTTGGAAGGGGCCTTTCCTTCTTCATTAGCGCATAGGAAATTGTTTTCTCCACGAGATGTGGAAGGGGCCTTGTCTTCTTTATTGACACAACAGGTAAAGGCACAACAGCTGCACAAAGGCAAGGAAAAGATGCCAGAGTAGAGTCTTTATGATGAGGAGGAAAGGGACTTTTACTTGTCTGAGCGTGATGAGCCAGAGCAGCGTTATACTCGTCATGGGGTTGAAATCATTGACTTAGAGGCTTAGGACAAAGAAACCATCAAAGACATCATCATACGGGAAAGGGAAGCTCAAGTGAAAGCTTTGGCAGACAATTTGGAGAGGGCCAAATACGTCATTACATACTTGGAGCAAGAAAACAAACAATTGAGTGACAAACAAGTCCTCATGGAGTTAGAAATGCTCATGTTGAAACGACAAAGTGGCAAAGAAGCACAAGTCACTTTGACTCCTATTAAGCAGGAGATTGAAGATGATAGGGAGAATTGGCTTGAAAGAGTCAACCTTCACCCTGAGAAGTTGCTACAGGAGGCCAACAGAGATAATTAGATGATTAGACACATGGCCTATCATTATAGGACCCAAAACAAGATTTTCAATATGAGGGTCAAGAGAATGAAAACTAGGCTAAGGCAGGCCTTGAAAGGCAAGAAAGAGGAGGATAGACTTAGTTTTCTTTCTGAATCTTCCTTGGCTCATCAAAGCACTTTATGATGGTGCTTCTCACCAATTTTTGGCAATTTTTGAGCAAATTTTGTCATTTGCAAATTTTGGATTTCAATACACATGAAAACTGCCTATAAGCGCAGCGCCACTGGCGCTGCGCTTTTCTTTGGGGCACCCATTTAAGAAATGGTTTGAATTTTTGGATTTATAGCAATGAGCACATGCACCCTAGCAAGTTTCAAAGTTTTTTGGGCAGAACTGGTCCACCAAAAGGTCAAAAAACACCCTAAAAATGACCTTTCTACCACTTTTTGGACACACAAAAGAAGTATTGGGATAATCAAATTTTGAAGGGTCAAATGAGCTCCAAATATATAAATTATAAGTGTTTTGGAAAGTAGACTTGAATTCCTTTCCAATGAGCTATCATGGGCTCAATTTGGATGCTGGGAAGGCCTCCAAAAGGGACCTGAAAGTGGAACTGCACTTTTGATAGTTTTTGCTCAAGGTTGCTATTCTTCTAGTTTTTTACTGTAATCATGGATTCTCACTCATGGTGGATGATTTACCATTGTAAATGATAACTTGGCATGTAAATATGATAGATAAATAGTGATAGAAGGTATATTCATTGCTTTACAAGTTAGTTTGAGCTCAAATGAATCAGTTTTTCACTTTTAGAGGCAAGTTGTTGATGACGCCTATATTCTTGTTTCTTGTTTAGTATTAGTTAGATTAGCTCCTCATCTTAGGGATTCGACCCCTGAGGATGGGAGGATGTTGAATACATGTCTATATGTTATTCTTCTTTCTCATTGTAAAGGGTTGGACTTAGCTGGATGCTCAGACCTTGATTGTACACCTTTTGTAAGCAGTTTAGCAGGAGTTAATAAGAATTGCAGCTATTTTTATGGGATCCATGTGGTATGAGTCTTAGTACAATTTATCCTTCTGTAATCATATGTTAATTTGTTTTGTATGCTTCTTTAATCATTTCATTGCTTCTAGTTGAATGTTTTCAAGTTTGATAGGTGGAATTCATTGCATCAGTGCTTTACCTTGGGAAACCATTCACCATTTCATGTTTTCTGCGGTCTAGGAAGGATCCATGGTTTTCACATGCCCTTCTTAGCTTCTCACCAGTCTAAAACATCTCATCCCATCAAGCCCTTGATTGCTAAAGCCTATGCCTACCTTGCCCCATTAAACACCCTGCAATTCTAACCTAATTCCCTAGACCTAAACTACCCAGCTCCTCATGATCCAGCAAAACCCCTTCAAAATCCAATCAAAACTTTCGTGCTACTATACCTAGCCTAATATCCTTTACTCAATCAAGTCATTTTGGATAAGATTCTTATGGAGAGAGCCCTCTCCCAGTTTAGTAGGGCTAGCTACTTGGCTAAGCATGGTTTGTGGTTACCCTGGCTTGCCTTCCTTCAGCCTGAGGTTCAATCCAGGTGATAACATACAATCCATAGAAAAATGGAGTAGTAGAAAGAATGAATCACACCTTGTTAGGAATGGCGAGATCTATGTTAACTTTCAAAAGGTTAAGTCCAACATATTGGGCAGAAGCAATTCATACAACTGTCTACTTAAGAAACAGGTCTCCAACTGCTTCTTTAGATGGAATCACACCTTATGAAGCTTGGTTTGGTTTCAAACCTCGAGTTAAACATCTTAGAGTTTTTGGATCAGTATGTTATGCCTTAGTTCTGAAAGAAAAAAGAACTAAGCTTGACTCAAGAAGTTTGAAATGCACAATGATTGGATATTCTGATGAGAAGAAAGGGTACCATCTTTTGACCAATGGAAAATTTATTGTGAGCATACATGTAATTTTTGATGAAACAGAGAGTAAGAGTGTTGAAGAAATCAAAAGTCTTCTTCAAAAGTTAGAAACTAAAGGTAGTCAAAGAAAAGGAAATACACAAAGTCAACCAAATTCACCAAATTGGTATGAACTTGATTTTCCTTCATCTGAAGATGATTCATCCAGTCCATCTACTTCAACAACACCATCTAGGTCTTCCAACAGTTCATCTGCATCTCCAAGCAACAGCAGTTCTTCAGACAGTGATTCTCCATAATCTTCATTTGATCGACGAACATTAGTTTACATTAATCCTCTTTACAATGATGGTGACTTTTCAGAATCTCAAACAAGTGAGCATCAACTACCAAAATGGGCAGTTAAACTTTTGAAAGATGTAAAACCTGATGAGCAGAATAAAACATGAACAAGGAAGTCACACAGAAGTGAAGAAAATTTTTCCTTGATAGCAAATGATTTTACTGAACCTTCCACATACAACAAAGTAGTAAAACATACAGAGTGGCAACAGGCTATGATTGAAGAATATCGAGCAGTAATTGATAACAACACTTGGAAACTTGTTGATTGTCTTCAAAATGTTAAACCCATAGGATGCAAATGGGTTTATAGAATTAAGTACAACCAAAAGGGAGAACTTGAAAAGTATAAAGCAAGACTTGTGGCTAAAGTTTTTGCGTAGCAGAGAGGCATTGATTATGAGGAAAATTTTGCTCCTACAGCTAAATGGAACACCATCTGATTAACACTTGCATTGGCCGCTCAGAAAGGGTAGAAAGTTCATAAAATGGATGTCAAAAGTAATTTTCTCAACGGGGATTTATAGCAAGAAGTGTATATGACACAACCACCAGGTTTTGAAATTGAAGGGCAAGAACATAAAGTTTGCAAATTTATCAAGGCTTTATATGGGTTAAAACAAGCTCCTCGAGCTTGGTATGTAAAAATAGATGAATACCTTAGGAAAGTTGGTTTTCAATGAAGTGAATCTGATGATACTTTGTATGTGTGACAACAGGCTAAATATCTGGTGATTCTTGTTATGTATGTAGATGATTTGATCATTACTGGAAACAATGATGATCATATTACACATGTGAAAACGGAGTTACATGTAGGTTTTAAGATGACAGATTTGGGATTACTTCACTACTATCTTGGAGTTGAAGTCTTCCAACGTCCACATCATATTTTCATTTCTCAGAGTAAGTATCCAGCAGAGGTTCTTCAGCGATTTGGAATGCAGGATTGCAAGTCTATTCTTACCCCCATGGAGAAAAACTTGAAACTTTCAAAATTTGAAGGGGGGGAAAGGTGGACAGTAGTACTTATAGACAGTTGATTGAAAACTTGATTTATTTGACAAATACTTGCCCTAATCTATCTTATGCGGTCAATATTCTTTCACGTTTTATGCAGGAGCCACAGCACAGCCACTGGAATGCTGCCAAAAGAGTTCTTTGATATATCCAAGGAACCAAGGATTTTGGTCTTCTTTACACAAAGACTAAAAACTTTGTACTTGGTGGATTTTCAAATGTCGACTTTGCTGGAAGTATTGATGATCAAGCATTAACATTAGGTTATTTAATGAACATGGGGTCAGCAACAGTATCTTGGAGTTGTAAGAAACAAGCTACAGTGGCCACTTCTTCAGCAGAAGCAGAATACATTTCAGCATGGGAAGCAGCATGTGAAATTGTTTGGTTGCACAGAATTTTGCAGGACTTGGGCATTTCTCAGGCAGAAGCTACATCATTATTCATTGACAGCCAGTCAGCCATCAAGCTTGCCAAGAACCTAGTTTTTCATTCAAAGACAAAGCATGTGGACACCAAGTATCATCATATCAAATCTCTCATTGCCAAAGATGTCCTCAAGCCAATTTCTTGTCCTTCAAAAGATTAGATCTCTGACATTTTCACGATACCTCTTGGTAGAATAAAATTTACTAAGTTAAGGGATGAACTTAGTATTTGTTGTAATGTATCTTTGGATCATAGGGGGGAATGTTAGATGATCCAAAATAAATATTATCATAGGTTATCAAGTTAGAATAAAATAGTTATTAATTTAAGATATTAAATTATTAATTATTAATCTAGAATATTTAATTATTTAATGGAGACATTTAGAACTAGTATATTTTTGTAACAAGATATGACTCTACAAATGTGTCGTACCTTAGGCTCTAATTTAGGAGAATTGTTAGTAAGTTTTTTGAATAGATTTTATTGTAAGTGGAAACTTGTTATTTTATAAGTGATCCACAATTAGAGGTAGTTAGGACATTGAGCTTATAAATAGATCATTGCAGGAGTGTTTTGTTGTTCGGGTGTAAATTCTTGCCAAAGTCAATATGTAATTTCTTTTTTTGATTAATAAAATTACGTGTCTAAGGAAACTTCTACCATTAAGGAACTAGTAGGAGGTCAGGAAGTTGGGTGCTACTTCATGTGTTCAACCAGTTAACTGATTATTCACTCATAAATAACTCATGCATGTTAGATCTGAGAGTTACCTAGTTGAGATTGGAGCTAAGGTACAATGTACTATCAGTTGTATAATCATCCAAATTGTAACGATAGCGCATGTAGTCATAGGAAGGCCTATGAGGATTGTATAATTCATATTGAGGAATTTCCCTAATTAATAGGGGGATAATTCCCGAGGGAACAATGAGGAAATAGGGACTTTGGCAAGCCAAAATTTGGTTAAGTATTGGCCTGGGCATGTTTAGGAAGTTGTGAGATGGATAGAGATAGTGTAGAGGTTTCCGAGGCTCGAGCAAAGCATTGTAATCTTATCATATTTTCTGACTAATGAAATATACAGATAGCATGGGTTTTCAGCTACAACTTTCCCTAGGAAATCATTGTGTAATGTGTTGATTGAATTATTTCTCTTGTATGCTTCATGCTTTATCATTTAATTGTTTCCACTGATGAGTAGAGTAGATCCAAGTCTATTGTTTTAGTAAATTACAATTAACAGTTTGAATCTACAAGGAATTTCTACGTGGCCATAAAGGTACTAAGCACAATTTATGAGGTGTGAATAAATGAGTTGAAGTCAAACACCACACATAATCTTTTGTTTGAAGGCCAATGATGAAAACACGTCACTCGAAGAGAGGAAACTTGCCATTGAGGTATGAAAGCTCCAAGGCACTGAAGGGAGTTTCTAAGTCAACTTGCTAGATAATGTGTTGATGTCAACATGAAGCAACCTGTCGTAGGAGGGCCTTAATGTATCCCCCATTAATGAAACGAACAAGTATCAATATTTGAGACAAAATGTTGATGATTAAGAGTTGGTTCATGGGCGACAAACATGAAATAAGGCTTAAGATATTGTAGTAGATGTCAATTTAGGGTGGACTTCCCTTGAATATATTAACGAAAATTTTATGGATTTGGAACCATTGACTCAAAGACCCATCACTAAGGCTTTCACTAAGGCATGATCAACAGAGAGGAAACCAGATTCCACAACCCAAAATAGTCATGAAGTTGAGAGAGTTTCATGTTAAAGAGTGAATTTCTACCATAAATAGGTTTTATGCCATGTTACCCCAATTTCCCAACCATTTTTTGCCAATACCTATTTAGTTTTGAAAAACGTGAGGAGGATAACATATGCTTGATCTATAAGTCCTTCAGATGAATCCTTCTAAGTGTTTTTAATGAACCTTGAGAAGGAGTGGTTCGGTCTCATCATGATCGACAAATCCTATGATTTTTAATTTTTTACAAGTCTAGCGAAGGTGTAACTTGACTTCTTTTTCATGTTTAGAGAGTATGAAAAATAGGAAGACAAGAAAACTCCGAGAGGTTCCTTTTCATAAATTTAGTCCCTTAGGCCCAAAAAGGCATAAAACAATTCCTGAGAGAACTATTTAACCATGTTGACTAAAGTATTCCTTTTTCATAAGTAGTCCATCAAATCTAGGAAAGGGTTAAACTTATACCGGGCATGCATCTTTTCATATACTTTAATGAGTGCAAAAGAGACAAGTGCTTGAAAATATTTTCATATTTTGGGAGTCTGGAAAGGGCTTAAAGAAAACTCCTCCTGGAGGAATGAGTGGTATAAAGGGTAGCAACTTGTTTCAGTCATGATGGAACTTCTCAAAACATGTACAGGTCAAGAGGCGGGCTAATAAGAACACTCATCGTAGTGATTCCTCATGAACGAGTAAAACATTAAGTGAAAGCAATGATCAACCAAGAAAATGGTGACGATGGAATGAGAAGTATTGATAAAAATGGAAATCATGAGGAATAAAGTGTGACTGGTTTCATTTTTACATAAGCTTGAAACAAAGAAAATCTATGCTTGAAATTGGTTTCATTTTTACACAATCTTGAAACATGAGAAAAACTATGCATGAGATTAGTACATTTCCCCCAACATAATGGTAGAGGCATGCCCCCCCAACTTCGTTTTGTCCACCAAATCATCTCATAGACCCAGATAAATTATTGGTTGCTAACAATCGGATGAAATGAAGGTACATTTACAAGATTAGGTGAAATAGTCGACTTGACATTTATGAGATCTAATAAAAGACTCAAACCAATTAGCGAGATATTTTTTTCATTTTTTAATGATATTGACACAGGAAAATAACGATGCTCAAATTTTTGTTTCATTTTTTAATGAGCTTGACACAAGAAAAGGAACTCTGCTCAAGGAGCCTTGTTTCATTTTTTAACGAACTTGACACAAGAAAAGGAACTATGATCATGGAACCTTGTTTCATTTTTTAACAAGCTTGACACAAGAAAAGGAATGATGCTCGTGGAACCTTATTTCATTTTTTAATGAGATTGACACAAGAAAAGGAACTATGCCCATGGTTATCTTAATCATGACCTGCCTGAGACCATGGTTTTCAAGAGGTTCTCATCAGATGGGAGAATAACACTTTGGAAGGGATACATATCAAGGGATCCAATGGAAAGATTAAGATCTAATGCCCCCAGTAAATGATTCACTATATCACCTACTAGATCCAGGTCAAAAGAAGTTGAGAAAATAGAAAGAAGCTCTTCTTCATTGGTAAGTGCAGACATGAGACAAGTTGCCACATAATTAACCTGTGGTGGAGTAGATACCACTTACATATTGGGAGAATTTGGGAATTTGGATGATTGGAAGTCAAATAAGCACCAATGAATGAAAGTTGATCAATAGTCACAATTGTTCCATCATGTGGGAAACACATCACTTAAAAGACATGGACATTACACCATTTATAGCGTAAACATAGTCTCTCCTAAGGAGAAAATTGAAATCCAAGTGGCCTAGGACTACCATAAAGTCAATACATATTTTTTTTCCTTTCAAAGTAATATGAAGCTGAGGAAGGATCCATAAAGGCTAACTAGTTCTTTCATTGAAATCCAACAAATTTTGAGTAATAAACACATGCTGAGGGGAACCCAAATATTGCCAAGCAATCGAGGATAAATGCTAACATAATCTCCATAATCTATAACAATGTGATAGGTATGTTTATCATAATAACTCATCATGACTTGGAAAGACAATTAAGAATGGAGATGAGTCTCTGTCAATTGATTCCAATCAAAGGCAATGACCTGATTACTTGGAAGGGGTTCCATGACAATGGGAGAAATGCCCCCTTGTTCGACAAGATCTGAAGAAACAACAGAACATGAGTGGTATGAACATCACTCTCTGTGGGAAAAGTGTGATCGATTTAAGGTGGAGATGAGTCAACTATTTTCTCAACCAATGGTTGGTCAGGAACAAACTCATGGGATTCATGTTCAGAGAATGTGGGATTGACTAAAGATGGAATCAGGTCAATCACTTCATTAACTAATGGAGAATTGGGGGAAAGATTTTGGTAGGAAGTTGGAATTTGTTGTGGAGAAGCAGTTGGCTTTCCAACACTTTGGATGCTTCATCCATATAAGGGAAAAGGTGAATTTGATGATTCCATTCAGATAACCTATTGGAAAACTTAACTTTTCCCTTCTTCCCAAGAACCTTTTTATCACTATTTGATGGTTTCCAGCATGACCTCTTGAGGCTAACGACAAGGGTTGATGCGAGGTTGTAGAGCACACTTCTAATACTTTGGGAATACCAAAGAAATCTCTAAGAAGGTGATCATCCTTACAAAGAATGCAAGGGAATTTAACCTTATGGGCTTGTTGGAAGGCTTCTCAACATTAGTTTCATTTGTAGAAATGATTTCTTGGTTGCCCCCTTTCTTATTTGGCTTCTTCTTCTTCGTCCTTTTCTTCTTCTTCTTAGTTTCCTAGTTACTAGCATCAATACTTTCACTAGGTAAGGAAGAGAAAATGGAGGAAAATACATTGGAAGAAGAAGGAAAAGGGTCAAAGGGAGAATCAACTTGAGGTTGGTGTTGTTCAGGTGGAGGACTTGGTTGTGGAACAATTTGGAAATTCGAAACCAAGGAGATTGCGAACAACCATACTGAAAAACTTATGGTAAATTTGGGAAGTGACAACATAGCTATATTAGGACTACCAATGTTTACAAAAGAAGGAAAATGACCAGTGTTCCCATCAAATGGGTTTCCTTGACTGGTAGACTTTAGAATTGTTGCCATGATATTCAACCTAAGGTATACTAAGGAGTAGAAAGTGAGTTAATTAATTTATTTGAAAAGAAAAAACACAAATAAAACTAAAAAGCAGTAGCTAGGCATAAAAGGATTACCAAGCCACTGTGAAATGTTATATTAGTTAAGTACATGTAATCAATCTCCACGAATATTGTATTTAGTGTATCACAATTAACAAGGCGGTCGACTCAGTCAACTATGGCAGGTTTGCAACCTAGTGGGGACTTCTAAAATATACCCAGAGGTACATGGAAGAGTAGCCGATAGTAGTGATGTCTAATGCGTAACTATACGATGGGGGCTTTTCGATATACTTGTTGTACATGGAGCATCGTTCTATATACCCGAAGGTATGTGGAAGAATGTTTCAATATAATTTGATGTGCGTGGAAACCAACCATCCATGGGATGTAACGCTGACAAGTAACAACAACTCCTACATTTAATGATGCTGAAACATGTCGTCTAGCCTAGACCACTAAATGTGTCATTAATGTTACAAATGATCCTTAGGTTAATTGATAAATTTTGATGTTAATATTGATTAAAGTTTTAGTTTTACGGCTCGAAAATAATTCACCTAAACTCCTAAAATACAACTAGCTCAAGAAAGAAATTTTTTCTTTCAATGAAGATCTAACTAAAGAAGGGAAGGAGTTTCAAACAATGATGCAAAAAACAAGAACTTCCAAACAAGATCTCCAAATTCACTATTCCAATGCAAAGGTTCAAAGCCCTAATGCATGAGAAATGAAAATTTTCATTTTCTTTCTTTTTCAATTTTTAAAACAAAGAAAAATGAAAATATGACAAGATTATTGAAGTAGGTAGAATGAAAATAGATTGAAATTGAAATATGCAAGGTCCTTCAATGAATCAATAACCAAGTCAAGTGATTAAAACCCTAATTGACAAGAAGAAGTAAAAATAAGAAAATTCTTATCAAAAGGCAAGCACACTCAATTACACACAAGTTGTTGACTTTATATACACCTTGAAAAAACCAGAGAATTAGGAAGACACTACAAAAAAATAGGATTCAAATCAATGCAGGGAAAATGAAAATTTTTTTACGTTTACAGGATTAGTGCACATAACTTGGTAACTTAACTACACTAGAGAGATGCATCACACTTAATACATGGGAAAACTACAATGCATCTTGGCTAATACATAGAAAAAATGAAATGAATCTAATCAACACAATTGATACACAGGAAAATTGTGATGCATCGCATTTATTGCGCATGGAAACTACAATGATTCACACTGTCTTAGAAGAAAAAGTGTGATGGGGCTAATTTTTCTTAAAACACACAAATCAAACCCTAACCAAGCTCAAAATCAAGATTTCCTAAGTCCAATAATAGTATGAAAAATAGAAATAGAGTCGCTTTCAGAGGTCCTAAAGGTTAGGCAAAGGAAACCACTAAAGAATGTCTCGTTCCCCAGTGGAGTCACCAAGTTGTTTTGTGGATAAATTCCTTCTGCGGATAGATAGAATCTCCCTAGACCTAGTGGCTTGATTTATAAACATCCAAAAAAAAAATGATATGATTTCCTTAGAGAAGTTTGAAATATGGAAGAAAAACTTACTTGAGAACCAATGCAAGCTCTCTCCTTCTCCCCATTTGCAAGCTTTAGCTCCAACTCCATATGTTAAGAACGGAACCTGCAGAACATATAAAATAAGAAAGAGAAGAAAAACATACAAACAGAATATAAAATCGTCTCTAAACAATAAGCTGAGTCATTTTTCTACATATGCACAAATGAGACATAATGTATAGGAAAAAAGGGCATTTTTGTATTAATAAAAGTTGGAGAAGATTACAACCCTTATATGCCTTGACCTTGTAAATATCTCCTAGCTATATTTTCCTTCCTTTGCCACAAAAGCAAGCCTTCAATCATTCCTCAAGCACATGGATGGATTATGGACCTCTGGACTGAAATGAGCAACATGAGGGCATAAGTAAGAGCCTCCAAAGGCCAATCCAGTCCCAATAGAAGGTATTGCATTTATAGGAGGAATAAGGAGGTTATAGATCCACTAAATTAGGGTAATATCCACTTCATAAGGAGATAAGTGATAAGAACTCATTTGTAGGAATTCGAGGAAATCCTCAACAGAGAATGGAAACTTCCACAATACAAGCCTCTAGAAGCAGAAACTTCAAAATTATATTTAATTTTTTCTTCATTTCAAGGGTCATCATAGTTGTAGTGAAAGCAACCTGTGTTGATCAATGCTTTCCCCTTTGATGCAACTGTGTCATCACACTGTCTGAACTAAGAAAGTGTAATGAGGACCTAAATTAGAGTGTTTAGGCAATAAAATTCATATTTTTTGAAACTTCTGGAAACATGCTTTTGTATTTGTAGGGGATGATCTCAAGCTTTGAGTGGATGATGAGTGATCCGAGTTAAAAGTCATTTGGTTGAATGTGATAAAATGGTCTGTGACACATACATCTAATTAAACACACTTTAATATAATTTTAAACTAATATAAAAGTTTTAAATAATAAGAAGTTAATAAACTTCATATTACACTTGTTTACATCTTGTTCCTATGAAGATATGGTGGGAAGTTATCCACATGGCAATGTGTTGTGTAAAGACTGAAATTACAATCATTGTTATGACACTTGGCAAATAGAAACTTTTTTTAGATTTTTTTTATCTTTTAATATAATTTTTACACATGTTTACATCTTGTTCCTATCCATTTTTTATGAAAATACTTAAATTATGGTGGGAAACTATTAACAGGGCATTGTATTGTGCAAATATTGCAATAACAAGCATTATTATGACAATTGGTGAATATAGTTTTTTTAGATTTTTTATTTTTATTTTTTAATATAATTTTTATATCTCACAATTCAATTTAAAACCACATAAAATTAGTCATCGACCAATTAGAAAAAAACAATCTACATTTTAAAAAAATTAAAATTATTTTTTAGTTTCAAAATATTCAGCTTAATATTTATTTTTGTTTTAAAATTTTAATAAACTTCATAAAATCTAATTAAAATTTTCAAAAATAATTTAAAGTCAATTTTTTTTACCAAAATAAAAAACAATATAACCTACATTTTGTTGGTATAATAAGCTCGCGAGTTCTTGTTTTGAGATTTGTAAATCTCTGACCTCATTTCTATCTAACTCCATTACATATTATTTAAACATTTTGTCCTCATATTAAAAAATATCAGGTAACATCTTTGGGAATAGAGAATGGAAGATACAATGGTCTCAAGGGATGTAGCAAGGGAATACAGGATGGCTCTCTAGTTCTGGTAAAAAAACTAGTAAAATGTCTCAATATTTCAATGTCATTAGCTATGTTGGTGTTTATTTCTTCACTAAATAATTGAAATTATGATTTGGAATTTCATGAATTAGTAATAATACTAAATTCAAGTTCCATTAATATATAAGCTCCATAAAAATATAATTCATTTTTTTGTTTTTGATTTTATTCTTAAATTGTAGAATTTAAGAATTGCAAACCTAACAATTATAGAACAATATTTGAAATTTTGAAGAAATGATGTCGAAACACTAAACCACATAACTCCATAATGAAGTCGTCAAAGGCCTTTTTGCTTTTTATTTATGGAAAACTACTTGTGCGCTTAAGAATGTGCACATAGTATTAACATGTGCATACTTTTAAGAAAAAGTACATG
Source organism: Pinus tabuliformis (assembly GCA_031772625.1). Lineage (NCBI taxonomy): Eukaryota > Viridiplantae > Streptophyta > Pinopsida > Pinales > Pinaceae > Pinus > Pinus tabuliformis. The sequence goes on along the minus strand of CM062807.1, from coordinate 557,872,329 downwards.
AAATTTTATGCAAAAATTAACCATTCAATTTAAAATGATAAATATTATATATTATTTAAAAATAATTAATTATAAACATTTGAAATAATTAATTATAATTATTTAAATATTATTTATTATTGAAATTGTTTTATGTATTTTATAATAATAATAATTTACAAATATTTTTTTTTTAATTAACACAGGTGTATTATAAATGAGATATCTTCCTAATAAATGGTTAGATGGTATCTTGTCTACCGTACTTAAAATTTATATAAACAATAGATAAAAATAGATTAAAAAGCGTAAAAATTAACACTGTTGTACTATAGATGAGATATTTTCCAAATAAATGATGAGATAGTATTTTGTCTGCTACACTTAAAATTTACATAAACAACAAATAAAAATAGATTGAAAAGTGTAAAAAAGGCTTTTGAAAAATATATAATTAATAAATGTTGATAAAATATTTGCATAAAAAATTAAGAGAAAAAAATCACAAAGAATTTTACTTCAATTTTTTTTGCTAGTTTCTTTCGGAATTATTCTCCCAACAAAGCAAAAATTAAAGCAAATCATCCACTAGAAGCAAACAAACTGTTGTTAATTCTCTCTGGAACTTTCTAGCGGGCCATTACAATTTTATTTTTCTTAAATTCCATGCTCTAAAATATCCACATGCTGCAAGGAACCAAGTTAAAAAAACAGAGCCCATTTTTTTCTCTGTTAAGAGATAACAATATCCAAAGCTTGAATTCTGCTTATTCAAACATTGACAAGTGCCTCACTGGTTAGTTAAGAAAATGCATTGGTTTTTGTTATAATCATAACTTTCGAATGGGGAGTGATGAGTGTGATAGTAGTAGTATATGTTTTTTTTGCTTCTATTGGTTACATTTCTTGGAACCCAATCACACGAGACGATCAACGTGTACATATGGAGAAACACACTAAAACACACCACCACATGGACCTACCTATTGACCACTTGTTCACATGAGACATGTTAAATTGTAGAAATAAAAGGCTTCATTTGAATTGTGCCTTAGTCAAATGGAAAAATTCAAATTTAGATATCAACAAGATGACTTGAGTTGTAGTTAACATGAGTGACATGGCCAAGTCACTTAGTTAAATCAGTCAATTTGAGTTTTTGGGCTAGAAGTAGAGTTGTGCATGAATTGATTGCTAAGATCTAGCGATCCAGTGGAGTTATAGTTAATTAAACTCAATTATTTTAGCTCTAGTCATGAATACAATCAGTAGGAGTTCAATTGAGTAGTTGTAATTGTTGTTAACTCACTGATATCTCAGTTAACTAGTCATTTTACTAAAAATCCATGCAATTCGAATTTCCTAGCTGAGTGGAGGAAAAAGACACTATTGTAATTATCAATTGTATATTATTGAGTGTACAAGTTTTGCATTGGAGAAGATGAGCAATTTCCTTAGGATTTGCTCAAGGAAATAGGGGATTTTCCTATTTTTTACTAAGCTAATTTCCTCAGGAATTGCACAAGGAAATAGGAGGAAGTTGGAGACCTATTTTGGTTAAGTTTTGATCAGAGCAGGTAGAGCAGAGGAGATCAATATCGTAGTGTGGGTTGAACTTCAAGGGTTGAAGTTGTCATTGTAATAGATCTATAATCTCATTTGAAATAATACAAAATAGAGGAGAGGTTTTTCACAGTTGGGTTCCCTAGAAAAAAATATTGTGTTCATTGTGATCGAATGATTGCAATTATTTATTTATTTATTTATTATTATTATTATTTTCTTTCTTTTTTTCTACAAATTGAGTACAATACATTCGCATCTATTCATTTTAGTATTCTTTCATTGGTAGCTAGAAATTTTGAGTTATTTCTACATGTTATCAAAGCTATTGAAGGCTACATAGAAACCGAGTTTCAAATCTTCTCTCCTAATTTTTTTGAATAAAAAAGTTTTTGGAGCATATTTTATTCAGTGCAGGAACAATGTCTTTCAATGGATCAAGGCTTGAGTATGTATTGAAGGGAACCTCAAATTTTTTACTTGGAAATATAGGATGGAAGTTGTCTCTGATGACAATGGAGTATTAGACACACAAAAACAAATATTCCAAAACAACCAGATTTTAATGCACAAAAACTTGCTCAATGGAAGAAAGGCACAACAAAAGCCAGGAGGATTATTCTGGAGGATTTTAGAGATCATGTGGTTTCAAATTTGCACGACAAGGAGATTTCTTTTGAAATGTGGGAAAATCTCACAGATCTATTCCAAAGCAACAGTGATGCTAGGAAATTGACATTGAGAGATAAGTTCGGGGACATTTGAATGGGAAAAAATGAAACTATTGTTTAATACCTATCTAGATCCACTCAGGTCAGAGATGAACTTGGAGGAGTAGGAGAAAATGTGCCATCATATGAAATTGTGAGCTTAACACTCCTTGGCCTTTTGATGTCCTGGCATAGCTATCAAGATTCAGTTAATGGAATAGAAAAGCTCTTGGATTGGGAGAGACTTTGGTATGACTTGGTGCATGAGGAGATCAAAAGAAACACTAGAGATGGTGTCACATCTATAACTAATGAGGAAGAAAACTTTACCTTGGTAGGAAAAGGAAAGAATGACAAGGGAAAGAAGGCCCAAGGCAAGGAAAAATCCAGCCAGAACCATGGCAGGAAGAAATACCTTAGTAAAATCAAATGTTTTCACTTCCATGGATATGGACACTATGCAACCAAGTGTCCACACAAGAAAACTAGTAAGAATCTTGCAGGAGCAATACGACGAAATGCTCTCACATCATAATTCAAGTTGGATTTCACCCTCATTGCAAGCATGACAAGTACTGTACGAGGAATTCTGTGGCACTTAGATTTTGGTGCTTCCTTTCATATGACAGGAAGTAAGGAGTTCTTCAGTAGATTAGAGGAGAAGGAACTACAACTACACATAGAGCTTGGAGATTATGGGATGTATAGTACCAAAGGAATTTCCACTATCAACTTTAAGAGGGAGTTAGGCTCTCAACTTCACCTAAAGAATGTAATGTATGTGCTTAATCTGAAGAAAAATTAAGTTTCTATAGTTGTACTTGAATATCGTGGACATGATGTGGTGTTCAATAAAGGGAAATCTTATTTGAAGCATGTTGATATTGGACAAGTAAAAAAAATGGTGTTCAGGTTAAAAGTCTCCACAAGATAGAGGTGGATGCATGAATTGCATTGAGCAACAAAGCATAACATGTTCAGGGTCAAGCTATTGGAGATATCTGGCATAGGCACATGGGACACCTACACCATGTACCTTTGAAAATAATGTAGCAGATCACCATTGGACTTCCAAAATGCACCCTTGATCAACATGATGTGTGCAAGGGATGCACTCTTGGAAAATAAGTTAAATCCTCCTTCCAGGGCTGAGATAGAAGAGATGAAGCCATCTTGGAGTGAGTTCACTCATAAGTATGTGGACCATTTTCTACAATCTTAGTTGAATAGCACATGTATTATGTGATCTTTGTAGATGATTTTTCCCATAAATTTTGGATCTATTTCATGAAGAAGAAAGATGAGGTTCATTGAATCAAAGTTTGTTGAATTTAAAGCCTTAGTTGAAAATGAGACCAGAAAGGAAATTAAATCCCTGAGAATTAATATGGGAGGGGAGTATGTGTCTAATTCCTTCAAAGAGTTATGTTCCAAGGAGGGTATTAGAAGGGAGTTGATTACACCTCACAACCCATAGAAAAATGGGGTTGCAGAGAGGAAAAGTAGAAGAATTGTAGGAGCTACTAGAAATGTTGCATGAAAAGGGATTTGCACTATACCTATAGGAAGAATCATGCAACACAACTGTTTATTTTTAGAACGGGAGCCCTCACAAAATTTTGGGAATGATCACACTTGAAGAGGCTTTCTTTAGGAGGAAAACAAGTGTATCCCACTTTCACATTTTTGGATCCATGGTCTATTTTCTTGTCTCAAAAGATAATAGGAAAATGTTGAAGCCTATTACAGAGAGGGGGATCTTTGTAGGATACAAAGAGACGCTTAAGATTTACTGGGTGTACATGACCTCATTCAGGATTACTGTTATGAGGAGGGATGTGATATTTGATGAGGAGAAATCCATGAGGATTTATCTAGAATGAGAGTTGAGCATTCCAATAGAGGAGGAGCTTCTAGATCCAAATTAGGATCCCTCGTCAGATCCACAAGATGTTTTGGAGCAGCCACATTAGGAGGACCAGAGAGTAGGCTAACTAGAGGCATCAACTCACACAGATCCTTCCAAAGAAGGGAGGAAGAGAATCAGGGTGGTAAACAAATTAGTGCAGGATGCTTAGGAGCATGTTGGAGTTGTTATCTCCTTGCACAATTAGAGGAGATCATCAGACTGATATACCAGATATATGAAACTCATGACAAAACTGATTTATTTTGAGCATTCTTCATTTGATGAGGTAGTTTCCCAGTAGGTGTGGGTAAGTGCCATGGTGGAGGAGTATGACTCCATCATGAAGAATGATTCTTGGTAGGTTGTGCCTAGACCTGAGGGAATATGTTATTGGCTCCAGGTGGGTGTATAAGGTGAAACAAACAATTGATGCCAGTGTTGAGAAGTACAAGGCCAGATTTGTGGCCAAAGGATTCTCATAGGTGGAGGGAGTTGAATATGAGGAGACATTTTCCCCTATGTCAAGACACTCCTGTATCAGGACCATATTAGCATTGGCAACAATTTTTGGGTAGAAGATCCACCAAGTGGATGTTAAGTCTTCCTTCCTCAATGTAGTGGTTAAGGAAGAGATCTACATTGAGCAGCCTGGGGTATTTGAGACATTTGATAGGGATACACATGTGTGTAGACTCAGGAGAGCCCTCTATGGTCTCAAGTAGGCATCTCATGCTTGGTACACTTGCATAGATTCCTATCTTAATGGATTGGGCTTCACTAAGAGTGAAGCAAATGCCAATCTCTATTACATTTTGGTAGATGGCAGTTTTCTCATCTTAGTCCTATATGTAGATGATTTGATACTGAGAGGATATGAGAGGTTGATCCAATCTTGCAAGGAGGACCTAGAGAGCTCAAGATGAGGGATATGGGCTTGATGCACTACTTCCTTGGTTTGGAGGTATGGCAGGGAGATGCAAAGTTATTTTTTGGTTAGGGGAGGTACACCTCTGAAGTCATTCAGAGATTCCATATGCACGATTGCATGCCTATGGACACTCCTATAGATACTAGCTAGAGGAAAGAAGATGCTTCTACAGGAGAGGAAGTAGATAGCACTTTTCATAGATAACTAATGGGGTTCTTAATGTACTTAGTGAACATAAGGCCTGATATTTTTTTTTTTTTTTTTTCAGTTAATCAACTCAGTAATTTTATGGTGGAGCCTACCAAGCTTCACTGGAAAGTAGCAAAACATGTTCTCAGATACCTGATAGGCATAGTAGATTTTGGTTTATGGTACAAGCATACTGATGGAGTGAAGATCCAAGGATTTGTAGATGTAGATTGGGAAGGGAGTCCATTAGAAAGGAAGAGAACATCAGGAGCTATCTTCAGTGTTGGGTCAGCAATGGTTTCTTGGTATATACGTAGCACTCATCTCAGCTGAGTTGAGTATATGGCTGCTAGTCAAGTAGCATGAGAGGTTATTTGGATGAGTAAGATCATGGTTGATCTCTTCAGTTATGGGATGGATCCTACATTGATCCACTAAGACAATCATAGTTGTATAAAACTCTCTGAAAATACAATGTTTCATGACAGGTCCATGCATATAGAAATCATGTACCAGCACTTGAGAGATTGTGTGCAGAGGAGGATCATCATGTTACAGTACATTCCTATAGAGGAAAAGGATGTAGACATTTTGATAAAGGCTTTGTGAAAAGGCAAGTTCAAGTTCCATAGTATCAGGATTGGGGTGGCTAAGAATCTTTTTCCTACTAAGAGGGAGTGTTAAATTTTAGCAAGAGAAGGATTCATTTGACTTGTGCCTTAATCAAATTGAGAAATTTCAATTTCCACATCATTAGGATGACTTGAGTTGCAGTTAGCAAGAGTGACATGGCCAAGTCACTTAGTTAAATCAGTCAATTCAATTTTGTGGGCCAGAAGTAGAGTTGTGCATGAGTTGACTATTAGGTTCCAACAATCTAGTGGAGTTATAGTTAGTGAAACTCATATCTTAGCTCTAATCACGAAAAGAGTCAGTAGAGTTCAATTGAGTAGTCGTAATTGTTTTTAACTCACTAATCTCTCAGTTAACTAGTCAATTTACTAAAAATATCCCTAGTCATGAATTCAATTCAAATTGCCTAGTTGAGTGGAGGAAAAATGCATCATTGTAATTATCAATTGTATATTATTGAGTGTATAGGTTTTTCATCGTAGAAGATGAGAAATTTCCTCTGATTTGTGTAAGAAAATAGGATATTTTCCTATTTTTAAGGAGTTAATTTCCTTAGTAATTGTGCAAGAAAATAGGAGGAAGTTGGAGGCCTATTTTGGCTAAGTGTTAGTCAAAGCAGGTAGAGAAGGAGGATACCAATATTGCAATGTAGGTTGAGCTTCCAGGATTGAAATTTTCATTGTAATAGATCTATAGTCTCATCTAAAATAATACAAAACAGAGAGGTTTTTCCCAGTTGGATTGCATGTGTTTCTATTTTATGTTTTCCTTTCCTCAGATTGAGTAGAAGAAATTTGTGTCTATTGATTTCCGTCTAATTTCATTAGCAACTTCAATTTTTGAGTTATTTCTACAAGACCTTAATAATGGTTTACATGAACATATGGAGAAACACATTGTTAGCACTTCATAGTTTTCCTAGCATGAAGAGGAAACTGTAGAGGTAACCACAAACCACTTTTAAAAATAGGATCTAGCCCTTCCAGATTCAGAGAGGGCTCTCTCTGTATGATTTTTAATTTTATTTTTTAGATCTTAGGCTAGGTATGAAAGGTCGAGATAGGTTTTTAAAGTTTTGTTTGTATCATAAAAGAAAATTCCATTAGGCACGAAGTCATAAAAATCTTAAGTAATCAATCACAAATAAACAGAGTAGCTAAAACAAGGGGAGGTAGGAAAACTTCTAGATCTCGTGAATTATGTGTGGTATGAATAAGATGAATAGGAAGTAAGATTCAATTAAATATAAAGCATACTTAAATGAATTTTATATTTAATCTCAGAAGGAAAACATTAAGATTGTTTAACAAGCCAGAGCAAAGTATTGTAAGTAAATTCAGCTCTTAATCTTCTTGCAACAACTAGGAAATAACATCCATGTGAAAACTTAGAAGGAAAAACACATTAATAAAGAGGAAAATATCACCATTTATTTGCCACAAGAATCCTGAAACAATACTGCCTCTGTATTTCTGAAATTGATTACTTCAAAATATAGTTCACTGCTTACAATCAAAGAAATATCCTCTTTTGCATAATCCAACCCTTTCTCAATATTTTTACAAAATACTTATAGAATTTCTCTTGAACTAATTCAGACCTCAAAAAAAATTAATTACAAATAATATCTATGAGAAGATGTAGATATTTCAAAAATAGAACTAAGTAATAGGAAATCTGGAAAAATTCATATGTTCTGTTCACACTTTGAGGAGAGTTGTTGCTCACTGTATCTACATTTCTTCTTCTTTCATTTGCCTACTCCCCAATATGTAGGATTTATGTTTACCTATATTTGACGAGATCCAACAATTTATCCCACAGCTCTTCACTGGGAATGGGAAAAATTACCATACTCTGAAATATCTCATCTACTTCTGCATATGTTTGAAAAGTTGGCTTGTTTAGAAATAGATGATGGATTTCATACTGAATGAAGAGATCATATTGCAATCCTTCCATGAAATCTTCTCCACTTATTGTTCCTCTTACTTTAGTGAACTTGGATGTGTTTGCAACTATATTACAAAACTGATCTTGATATTTTTCTAGTGGAATCAATTTGCCATCAGAAGCTCTTAGGGTTGGGAGTCCTTTGTTCTGTAATAAACCAAATTTTATTTTAAATCTTTTCACTTGATGTTCTAATTCTGCATTTGTTCTTCATATGTATCATGAGGTTCTTCTTTGTTAGGAATCTCTTCACTTCCATGATTGTGCCTGTTCTGTCTTGAATGTGGAGTTCTTCAAGCTCCTCCTTAGTTTTGGAATTCAACATTTTAATAATTCTGTGTGCTTCTACTGGCCTGTGTTCAATCTCAATCTTTGTTTGCTCAACTGTTGCCCTGACATTCTACACTAGTTCCTCCTACTCAAATATGATTTGAATTGATGACCATAACTCTGTAATATTTGCATTTATATTATGCCATATGCTCTGCTTGGCCTCTGCCAACATTTGAGTTGTTAAAGATTGATTCTCATATTTTTCAATTTGTTGAGTCAATTTGAAGTTTCTCTGCACCTATGCTAGATATGCATTGTCAACATTGATTTTTTTTTTCCCTCCATCTTTGTTAGTGCTACCATTAACTTCTTGTTCCCCTTGTTTGTTATTGACAGTTCTCCCAAAGCTTTGACTAGATTTTTAGAAGAATCTACAGTGGATGTTTCTGTTGTTTGTTGTACTTCCTGCTGTGTTGATGTACCTATAGTTGTTAATTGTTCCTTTTCTTTTAACAATGCATCCATCCATTTTATTAATTTGAATGTTTTGTTCAACTATTAATTTGAACAAATTTCCCTTTTCTATCTCCACATTAGTTATTTCTTTGGCCTGAGGGTGCTCTGTGTTTGGAAGCTTGAGTTGCTTCCTCAGATATTGAATATCTACATCTTTATTTTTAATAATCTCTTCAGTTTCTTTGATGTTACTAGAATCATATCCTAGTTTAATCACTAAATCTTCTAAAGCTTTGGTTCTAGTGTCTTTGGCCAAGGATGACATTCAATCTATCTTTAGCTGTGAATGCATATTATTCAAAGAGGCTTGCAATTTTGAGGCAGCCATGGCTAAACTTGTCAGTGTTGAATAGATCATTTCACTTGCCTGTTTATGAAAATCAATTTGATCAATTGCATGGACCTTTTTGGTATCAAAAGAAAATACTGAGGCTTTGTAGTCTTCTGCACTTTTGGGAACTGGAACTGTAGGTTCCAAGAAGGCCAATTGTAACTGTCCCTTCTTTGTTTCAAGTGCATAAATCAACCTATGTTGAGTAGTAGCAGTTTGCTTCCATAACTAAAATTATGTTGTGTCCTTCAATGCTTCATTCTTCTTCTTGATCTCCTTGTATTTGGAAAAGATGTTTTGTTGTGTTGCAATCTAAGATGTAGAAGACATAGGTGACTTTGTTGTCTCCTCAACATATGGGAATAAAGTGGTGGGAATACCTATAAAAACCACTGTGGCTTTCTCCTGTGAACCTTTTTCTTCTAAGGATTCCTCTTGAATATGTATTATCTAAGCATCACTTTTAGTATTAGCCTTCATATTGGTCTTTGGATATTTCTTTCTCCTCTTGAAAACACAAAAGTCTGCAGCTTGAAATTTTGAATCTGCAGGAGACATACTTTCCCTTGGTCTCTTGATTTATTTTTCATTTGGAATAGGAGTTTGTAGAGATGTTTGATTGAAAATTTTCTCTTGGCCTCCTGTAGTGTGTTCTCTGTCCACTGCACCTGATTGGCATACTGCTCTATTTCTGGTCTAGTTGTATGTGCATATGGTGTGGCTTTCTTCTTGACTCTTAGTCTTCAATTTATCAGTAATGGATCATAAGACCATGTGAATCTTAGCTTAAATTTCATTTTTTGTATTAAATCATCCACTTCCTTTTTTGTTTCTATGGTATTTACAATGTAAGGCCCAACATGCGCCTTCAATTTAAATCGTGCCTTCTTTTTGCTTGATACAAAATGTAGGTTAGCCATATTTAACATCTGTTAGGTATTGACTATAGTTGAAAATGACTGATAGCTTATGACCAACTGAAAATATTGAAAAAAAAACCCTAACCATACTTCATCTACCCATTGGTATGTGGGATAACCTAATAGGAAAGTAACCATGGAAATAACTCACCTTGACATTTCAGGGAAAATAGAAGTAGAGCATAGGGGATTATTTCTAGGAAATTCAGAAAGTCTCTTAGGCAGAAAAAATTCAAAAATATGGGTTCGCTAGGGGAAGGTAAGCTTTTGGTATATTTCCATGAGTGCATCATTCGAAAATGGGTGTAAAGAAGTTTGAGAATTAATCTGAAGGGCTTGACAGATAGATTCTTGATCCGAATTTAAACAAGAATGCAACAAATTACATATATAACCATAAATACAAAGATGCAGTAGAAATAACACTTCATTTCATTAATATCAAATACTGAAATATGCTTACAAACAGAATGGAAATAAGACTAGATCGAGTGATGGTAGCTTATCTCTAAGAAGAGATGTGGTGGCTACATGCCTCTGAACTGTGTTACAATGAGGTTCAAAGGCCTATTTATTATTGAGAACCAATGGAAAACCCTAAACATCTAAAAACCTAACCCTAGGAGATGAAACGCCAAAGTATGGGCCCTGTTTGGGTAAATTGGTACATTAACTTCCCGGGGTTGTAACTTTGGCATACGATCTCTGTTTGACGCGCACAATACCTCGTTGGAAATATCCATCTGAGGGCTACAACTTTTGAATGACCAACATCAATCTCACACCCATGTTGGTCCCAGTTTTCCCAAAAAATGTCATTTAGGGCCTCAAAACGGCTCTGGAAGTTCAGGACCCGAAAAACTGCCATCAATAGTAAATTGTGCTACAAATAAGGAAACTGAAAAACTGAAAGAAAAAATGGTGGGGGTCTAAGTGGAATAGGTGGGTTTCCACCAATATCCACCTGGATCACTTATGGGGTGATTGAGAATAGGATTCATTGTTTTGAGAAATTACCTCTTTCTGACTAGGGAGGTACCTAATATGAAATCATGTAACGAACTCTGGGAAAATATGGGTCTGGGGAAAGGTAAATTGAGGTAAAATTGATTCCTAAATACTTAAATCATCACTATTATCTAAAAACTTTTGATTCGCCCAATTATGAATCTCATATAAATCAAATTCACATTGAGTTTCCACTATATTATATTGTGTGTCAACCAAAGGTAGCTCATTTAAATTGGGAACAGAGGGTAATACAGGACTCTTGGTGAAATTTTTTTCTTTTCCCTTATGTGACAACATTTCAGATTGTAAATAGGCTAAAGGGAAATTACTCGATTTGTACTTGATTGATAATAGAAGAGGATGGCGATTGCAGAGGGCATTGGTGCACTGAAACAATCTATGGGCATGAACTTGCACTGATACAATGAAATGGAAAAGGGAGAAATGTTGGGAAATGTGGTATTTTTAAAGCAAAAGCAAAGGAAATTTAACGATAAAATTATCATTTTTGGAGCATCGCAATTAAAGGTGTAAACGTTAGCGAGAGATAACGACCAACGTCTATATGACTATTGGCGGGAAATTTGGCCAACAGTAACGTGACGTGGACAGGTGTGGTGATGTGGATAGATGTGGTGACGTGGGTGCCAGCGGGAGTGGGAGCAAGCAAAAACAGGAGATGGTTTTGGGGGGAGGGTTGAACGGCAAGTGGTAAGGAAGGAGAGGCCCTTGAATTTCCTATGGGGTCGCCACGTGATCACTGGTGGTTTCAATAAAACCATGTTTCAGACCAAACACCCCCTCCCCCCCCCCACAATTAACCTTCAGGAGTCAAGGGAGAGGGCGGGTGGGGGTGGGGGGGGAGGTAACATCGTTCCCTGCTCTTGATTTTGGCGGGGAAGATCTCACTCATCCAAAAGCGCCAGTACGTTATTACAGAATGACAAAATATCATGTCAATTTTTATTCACTAATTAAACCATTCTTTTGCTAATTTAACCAAGATTTAAGGATGATAAACAAAATGATTTAGGCGACATTTTTGTTGGCGTGCCCTTTTGAGGATTATATTTCATTTATTTTTGTTTAAATACTTTTCTTTTATTCCTCTCTTCATTTTTTCTCTATTTTTCTTTCTTTTTCCATTTTCATAACTATTTTTTTTTTCCTTTTTCTTTTTTATTTTCTTATTTTTCTATTTTTCTTATTTTTCTTTTTTTAAAGCTAAACAAATTAAAATGAAAAATAATTTACAACATCCCACTGGGATAAATGGCTAGATAATCATACCTTGATCTCCATATTTATAGGACCCTAACACACACCATGGAATGAGCCCATCTGCTAACCGCTTGTCCAAATCGACATAATATCTCCATGCATGTTCACCAAGCTCATTGACATCTAGTCCTCCCTTGTGTCACTAGTATCTATCCCTGTCATGCAAACTAGTAAGCATATGCAATGCCTCATGGCTCATTTCATTCTAGTTCCATTCGAGAGAGTTTCAAATTGGACCCAATGCAACATTACTTAATATTTGATAGTATCTCAAGGATGGAAATTAACTAGGTGGATTCAACAATTTATGATTTATGAGGTGCAAGCTTCATATGATAGAATCACTAGCGTAAATGTTGCTAATTTTTGTGTAGCATCTAGATGTATTCGCACATGTCAAAGAGGACTCCAAGTCGAAAATATTTTTGAGGCACCAAACCAGTCGAGGAAGACAAGTCAACCCAACTCATGAAAGGGTGTGTCCCTTGGGTTAATTTACCCCCATTTAACTAGTATATATAGATAATTTGGAATCTCACTTTTAACACTAACCAAGTGAGTTTCTTCTTCATTTATCTAATATCTCTTGGACTATAGAATGAAGAGAAATGAATACTGTTGTGTGGAAGAGGGTAGCAAGGAGCCAAGCTTGAATGAGACCAACTTAGCAAGCCACAAGGTTTTAGGTGTTGAATCTTATACCATAAACATAATAGAAACCAAAGTTGATATATAATAATCACTTCTAATGATCTTCAATTAATTCTTCTTATGCCATCGATATCATTAAGAAATTATACACAAAAAAATCAACAATAATGTAATGAAAAAAATAGAAATGAATAAGATCATAAAGAGATAGCCATGCACAATAGAGACAACACATTTTCCTCGGGAAACCAAAACTTTGGAAAAATCCTAGCAACTCTTCTTCTAGGAGGAATTCTTCTTCAACAAGGTTTATAATAAAATGTTTAGAAATTTGTGCCAAAACCCAAGTCCAAATTTTATCCATTTCATCCTTTTTTTCTCTCCCATGAGTTTCTTCTATATAAGAGAGACGATGAGTGAGTTAGACAAATGAAGTGTCACATCATGTACAAGTCGAATGGGTGCATTTACCCTAAGGGGCACACCCTTTCATAGAGGGTCTGACTTGTTCCTTTTGAGCATGTCAAACCAAAAAACAAAATTTATTTATTTTAATTTCCATATTTTTCTATGTTGACTTAGGAGGCCTCTTGGCATGTGGGAATACCTCCTGATGCTACACAAAAATCAAAACTCCCTCTTAGTGAGGTAGGTATTCTCCTTTGATGCAACAAATTCCCCTTTAACTTAAATTTCTCCTTCTTTAAGAAGACTTTATGAGCTTACCATATTGATGTGTGTTTATAGAAAACTCCATCCTAGAGTGGGATAACTCCTCATATATGCATGAATATCCAAGGATTTTGGTTAAATTCCTTTATTTCTCCTTAGGAAAATGTATCAATCTCCTCTAGTCATGACCTAGCTAAGTCCTTGTGGCAGCCAAGTCCTTTTGGCTTCTCAAGAGAGAATTTTCCTTTGGATCATTCACCCTTCTAGTCAAAGTCCTTTATGACCTAGCTGAGTCCTTCTGATTTCAAAGGTGAATTGCATCTATCTCCTTTTGTTGACCTAGCCAAGTCCTTTTGGATTCTAAGGAGAATAATTATCCAATTCTATAATTTCCTTGGGTCATTCATATCTGGTTGACCTAGCCAAGTCCTTTTGGTAGCCAAGTCCTTCTAGCTTTAATGGTGAATCTATCCATATAACTTTCACTGTAATTTCCTTAGTACATTCACCTAGATAATTCCTTTTAGATTCAAAGGTGAATGTATTCATATCCCCTAGTCAAATTCCTTTATGACCCAACCAAATTCTTTTATGGCTTCATGAGATTCCTTTCCCAAACTTGCTAACACCTCATTCTTTCCTTCCAATGAGGTATACATTCAAAATATACTAAGCTCATCTTTGAAGTATGTCCACAATATTCTCATTTGTGGATATATAATGGAGCTTTATTTCTCCTCTCTGTATCATGTGTCAGATGAAGTGGCTTAACCATTTCCTTCTGGCTTCTGAAGCGGGTCTTTTGGTGATAGTCTTAGATGCTCCCTCTGTCACTGAAGCAAATCCTCCTACTATTGTTGCTCCCTCTGTCACTCGAGCAGGTCCTTCTACTATTATTACTCCCCAGAGAAGGAATATTTCTCCTAAATACCTTTTGTCTCTGAGCATCTTGAAAATATCAACCCTTAACATCCTCTTGGAAGGCCGCCCCTTCCACTATTCTTGACTATCTTCTCCCTTATAACTGGAAGCTCGTCCAGTCATCTAGCATGGTCTTGGATGTTCACACAATTTCTTCTCCAAACAAAAATAATTCTTCTTGATTCCTTAAGCTTATGCATCATAGATTGGAGCAACAATATCCTTGTAGTACACTCCCTCTTACTAGGAGAACCCTATTGTCACTACCTTGCCTTGTACATCATGATGTCGCCACCTACGTAATGGTACTCTTCGCAATGGACCTATTTGATGTAAACCTCATTCAAGAGGCCATGGAAAAGGAAAATTCATAACAGAGGTAAGAAGGAAATATCAAGGTCATACAAAATGAAAATACAAGAGATTGACTAATAAAAATAATAATAATCAAGGGAGGAAAAATAGTTATCTTTTAGTTGAGGAAGAAATAGCTAAGTATTGTAGGGAATTGTCAACTCCCTCTTGATCTTTTCCTCCTTGCAGAAATCAATGAAGTCCATCTGTAATCTTTACCAATATTGAAATGCTCATCCTTATCCTCAACGTCAACTTCTAATCCATGCAACTTTCTTCATGCATGACCTGTAATGGTTATGGTTTCTTCATCCTGCATATTCATAAAATCGTCTAGCCACAACAAGGGCTCACCAACAAGATGGCATCAATACCAAGTCATTCCATATGTTATCGAGGAGATGAATCAAATGTGCATCACACAAACTCCACTTTCATGAAGCACTCCAAGTCTTGCTTTATTTACTCCAAGCTAACTCTTCATCAATGTTGTAATATCGTCCCCTTGAAAAAATCCTCATCACAATCAACGTCAGTGTCTCGAAAAATTCAAACATTAGGATGGAAATTATGGCTACACGTATCCACAAGAGGAGGAAGCATTGAAGTTCCCCCATGTTTAACATTAGAGATAACATCATCATGCAGATGAAATGCCCTAGTAGAGACTGCTTACATGGTCCAACCTATGGTAGTTGCATCACAACTCAAGCTTCACTTGGATGCTTTTTTTGGAACCTTCAAGTTTGTATTCTTCTACATGACTCACCTTTACATGTGATCCATGTTGAATTTCTGACGAGGAATATCACATTCCCTCTCACATGTGCCATAACAATAGTATTGACATTATACATGCCCATAATCATTCTCCTTTTGATATTCTTGAAAATCAGGAAATGGTACATTGGTTCCTTGAACTGTGTGTTGGACTCAGTTCACACTTTCACGCTTTCACAGAACTCACTCAAGAATTGCTCTAGCAATCTTATGTAGCAACAATAGCCACAGTCCCTCAAATAGAAATGCTGGATATATTTTAACACATGCTCCAATGTTCCATATGAAAATATGTTCAATATGATCCATGATCCATTGGTCACTCCTACTTCATGCAGATAGTTCCTCATACATTGTTTCTCCTTCCTTTAAATTTGTAACACTTTGACACAAATCTCCACATGAAACAGCTCAATGCATGCTTCTATGTAAGATCTACGTAGAAGTAAATGAAAGTTAAGGGACACACCCTTTCATGGTGAGGTTGATTTGTTCCTTTTGAGCCTACATGAAACTCAAAAATAAAAGTTATTTTATTTTAATTTCCATAATTTTTCTAGGCTAACTTAGGAGGCCTCTTGGCATGTATAAATACCTCTCAATGTTGCAAAAAAATAAACAATAGGGATGTAGGGGCCACAGGGACTGATTTCTGATAGACATGACAAGGGTTGGCTAGTATGAGTTTGACCAATTTTGACTGGTAAATAACTTGGATTATTGGCATAAATTTCTAAAGGAATTGTTGATTTGTAAACATTGCTAAAGAATAATTTCTCCTAAAGAAAAGTTGTTGGGTTTTCTTCCAAGGTTAGGTTTCCTAGGGTAAAAATATTATCTAATGTGCATCGTTTTCATTGTATCTACCATTTCCACTGCATTTACTGTTGATATTTTTTGTGTATAACTTCTCAATGATATCAGTGCCTTGAGATAAATAGATTGAATATCATTAGATGGTAATTATCATATCAAAATATTGTTTTCTACTACTCACCTTGTATAAAATTTAACATGGTATTAGAGAAAGGGTTAAAGAGTATCCATTGAAGTCAACCTAAGAGACAATTGATCAACAAGATTGGTATTTTAGATCTCTTCCAAATGGTTCCAAGTGTAATAATGAAAGACATGTTGGATTGTGCTACAACTCTTAAGAAGGAAGTCATTTCAGAAGCACAGGGAGCTAAGGAGAAAGTCAAGTATAAGTTTAAGAGAATCTTGGTAGATTTCATAAGGTACCACTTGATTCCTCCTGTGTTTTCAATGAAGAGGAAGTATATGATGGTTTGATAGAATGAGAACATCAACACTAGTAGGAAGCTAACATTGAGAAATCATCTCCATGATCACTAAATCAAAATTTATTGTCTTGCACCTTATGAGAGGCTCCCATATCATAGATGAAATTGTTACAATGACTCTCAATGAATTCAGTTTCTCATGGGAGCCATTTATTTAGGGAATTCATGCACAGTAAAAAATTCAAAAGTTTGAGAAGCTATGGATTGGTTGTGTCCAAGAGGAGGCCTGATTGTTGTCCAAAAATAGCTTACAGAGTCTGTAAGATCAAGAAACTTTAGCCCTTATATATCAAGCAAGGAAAATGAAAGAAAAGTAACATGTATCAACAGCTAATGTGTTAACAAATATTAGAATCCACTATAGAGGAAGAGAAAGTAATATAAGCACAATGAAATTACAAATGGGCTTCATCAATTTCTACGAGGTAGTGATCAAGAGGGAGTTGAACGTTCCCTAAAATCCTCAACAATTTCTTCCTTAATCAAAATATAAGTGCTTCATATTTTTCTCCCTCGATTATTATTATTATTTTTATTTTTTGGTCAACTTCTTGTCCTTTTATTTTGCTTGGTTATAATTTTTTATTTTGTGACCCCCTTAGTGGATTTTTTCAATAAGGAAGAATTGTGAAGACTACCAAAGTGATGAGTCACATAGCAGATGACAGCATCGAGAAGTACAAAACAAAGTTTGTGGCAAGAGGGTTCTCCTAGAAAGAGGGAGTGTTTTTCTCTAGTCACCAGTTGTTCAGGTTCTTATGTGGAATAATAACTCGAGCATAGACTCATCAAGGGTGTTTGACATTCGAGAGGGAGGATTATATAGATTGTTGGGACATCCAGAACTCTGCTAGATGACCAAAAGAACTTCAGTACCAAGGAAGAAGAAGAAAAGGAAGAATGGAAGGAGCGACCTTCCAACAGGATGTCATGGGTTGATATTATAATATTAGATGCCCAGAGATGAGAGGTATCTAGGAGAAGTATGCTTTTTATGAGGGGGCCATGCCAGACAACTAGATATGTTTTAGTGATAAAGGGAGTAGCCGTGGAAAGAGGATTTTCTTCCATGACAGAAGGGAGAAACCCACAAGAGGATATGCTTCAGTGTCAGAGGAAGCACCCAGTCAGGGTGATCATAAAGCATCTATTTTGATGGATCCAATGAAGGAAACTAGTTAATTTATGGTTGAGCCAAAGCATGTGGAAAAACATGTGTTGAGGTACTAGTGTGGTACAGTTGGATATGGTTTGAGATATGTCTCAAGTGGTGAAGTGAGGTTGTAGGGATATACAAATTCATATTGGGCCAGGAGTGCAAAGGATAGAAAAAACACCTTGAGGTGCTACTTTAGCCTGGGATTAGTTAAGATATCCTAGTTTAGTAGAAGTAGACTTATGCTTCAATTATTACAAGAGGGAGAGTATATCGTAGCCAATGTCACAAGTCATGAAGCAGTGTGGCTTTGAAGGCCTCTTTCACGACTATTTGATCATGTCACTTCATTTGAGACATGGTGTAGTGGGAAGTAATGAAGCTCCAGTAAATATCCACAAATGAGAAAATTACAGACATTCTCACCAAGCCACTTTCTAGAGTGAAGTATGTGTACTTTAGAGACAAGTTTGGTGTGATGCTGAATGTCTTCGTCATTGAGAGGGAGTGTTATGGGATCAGGCAAACCATCTTCTGATAAGCTAGACAAACTTGGTTGGGTCATGTTGATTTGACCAGGGGATATAGATACATTCACCAGAGTAGCCATGAAGGACTTTGGCTGAGTCATGTTGATTTGACAATGGGTGAATGGCCTAGGGAAATTATAGGATTGGAAAAATATTCTTCTAAGCCAGAAGGACTTGGCTAGGCCATGTTGATTTTCCCATAGGAGATAGATTAAATTCATCTGAGAAGCCATAAAGAAATTTGGCTAGGGCATGTTGACTTAGCCAGGGGTGAATGGTCCATGGGAAAATCCTCTCCTAAGAAGCCATGAAGGACATTGGTTGGGTCATGTTGATTTGAATAGAGGATATTGATACATTTACGTGATAATCCATAAAGGACTTTAGTCAAGTGAAGTTAATTTGACCAGGGGTAAATAGTCCAAGATATTCACATCACCTACTCTAGGATGGAGCGATATATAGATGTGCATGTGAGGAGTCATATTGCCTACTCTAGGATGGAGTGATCTATAGACATGCATGTGAGGAGTCAAATTACCTACTACAAGATGGAGTGATCTATATATATGCATCAACATATCAAGATCGTGAACTGTTCTTATGGAGGATAGATTTCCACTTAATGGAGGAAAGATTTCAACTAAGTGGAAATATGATGTAGCTATGGAGAATACCTCCCTTGCTAAGAGGGAGTGTTGGATTTTGTGTAGCATTGAGAGGTATTCCTGCATGTCAAAGAGGTCTTCAAGTCATCCTAAGAAAATTAAAATAAAATTTTTATTTTTGAGGCACGAAGTCGGCCCAACTCATGAAAGGGTGGGTCCTTTAGGCTAATTTAGCCCCATTCAACTAGTGTGTGTGTGTGTGTTTTGATATCTCACTTTCAACACCAATCAAGTGAGTTTCTTCTTCATTTTTCTAAGGTCTCTTGGATAGTCGAACAAAGAGGGTAGCAAGGAGCCAAGCATGAGGGAGGACGAGTTCGAAGGCCACATTGTTGCAATGGTTGCATGCCACTAGTGTGTGTGTGTGCGTGTATTTATATATATGTATACATATATATTTATATATATGTATGTATGTATACATACACACACACACACACACACACACATATATATATAGATATATATGTTGTGATATCTCACTTTCAACACTAACCAAGTGAGTTTCTTCTTCATTTTTCTGAGGTTTCTTGGACAATCGAACAAAGAGGGTAGCAAGGAGCCAAGCATGATGGAGGCTAAGTTAGAAGGTCACATGGTTGTAGGGTTGTAAGGGTTGCATGCCACAAGGAAGCAGGAGCCTCAAGGGCCCGATTTCTAGCATAGCTAACATGGATTGACTAGTATGAGTTTGACCAAGTTTAACTGACAATTAACTTGGATACTTGACATAGATTTCTAGACAAATTGTTGATTTGTAAACCTTGCTGAATAATAATTTCTCCTAAAGAGAAGCTAACAGGTTTTCTCCCAAGGTAAAAATAATGTCTCTATTCTGCATGGTTGTATTTCTATTTCTGTTGCATTTATTGTTGATCTTTTATGTGTATAATTGCACAATTATATCAATGGCCTAAGATAAATTGATTGAAGATGTTTAGCTAGTAATTATCATATCATAAAATTGTTTTCTACTACTCACTTTATAGAAAATTCAACAAATGAAAGGTTATTTTAGTATGTTTACCACAAAGTCATCCTAGAACTCATGCATGTTTGTGTAGAATCTCATTGTGTTCATGAAGGTCTTCTCCTTCCTCATGTTCGTGTCTATTTCTGACCATCAGTCAAGTCATTGATTCCTTAACTTGGCTAGGTCATGCAAGCATTTTCCCAACAATGAACTCTCCTCTTTATTGGAAAAATCAAAGTAACTCTCTATCGTCTTTAAGGATTTCTATGGGTTGTTCAACTCATTTGTAGAATCAATTAGAGTGGAAACCATAAAAAAAGTATAATTCAAGCACATCGCAATTGCCTGAGAGAATATAAGAAAGAAATGGTTATTGTTGAAGTTAAGGAAGCAAAGGTGTCACAAAAAACACCAATAGTAAAGATAACAACGGAAATTTTATTAATCAACAACTACAAGCAACAAAATCCCTAGTTATTTAGGATCTAGATTATGTTCCAACTACATAGGCATTCATTGAAAGGGTTGGGAATACATATTAGGGTAGAGACATGGTACTCATTCAAGCATACCTAATAAGGAGTTATGGTTGAAGAAATTTCTTCATGTGAGGTCTCCACAAGACTCTTTTCCTTTAGATGAGTTTGTCTCTTCATCACATATTTCTTTTGGCCAATAACTAGGAAGCAAGAGGAAGAAGTTCAACAAAATATTTAACTAGAGAAATTGTAGACATTGAATCTACTCTAGAAGATGTGAATTATTCATCCAAAGAAGAAGAAGGCAAGTATTGAAGATGAAAATTATTAATGTGACGAAGAAAATGACATGTTAATGCCATATGTTATTCAGTAACCAAAAACAATGATCAAAATTTTGCAAGGAAATATGGAGAGCCTCATTTCGTTTTTCACCAAACTTTAGAGAAAAATTCACCAGAATGGAAAATGCAAATTAATTATCAAAGTTTTCATTTAGGCATTATCAATACATGCAGTATCAAAGAAATATTATCTGTGTTTATATCTATACCATGATTTGGTTGTTTCAAATTTTGTTTCTTGTAATGTTCAGTTATCACTTGGGAACTTCCATGGTCCATATGTTTTGGTCTTGGAGTCAACATTTTCCTATGTGAAAACCTATTTGATTGAATGCTAGAGAAGAGCCATGCAAAGTTCACTACTGAGGTTTTTGAGGGGACTAGTTTAGCCTTGTTAATTCTCGTTTTGCAATTGGGTTTTAGTCACAAGTGCTTTGAGAAGCACACCCAAGGGGTTGTATTGCATGGAGTGGAGTTCCTTTGGATTACACGCCAAACTTGAGTAACTATTCTTCCTTATCGTCTGAAATGTTCACCCAAGCTTATCCATTTCAAACTCATGCCATTTAAGCGGGGGACCACAACAAGAATGGAACATTGGTGGAACGTTGGAATTTAATTTGAATATTGAGAAATTGCACTATCAAGGTAATCCCAAATGTGTAGATGTTTGATTGTCATCATGACTTTAGTTTTTATTATAAAAAATGGTAGTAACAAGGAGATGCAATTTTAAATTTGATAGTAAGTATGGTATCCTAGCCCTTGTCTTTTTTTTTTGTTTCTCTAAAATTGATGAAAATTTGAGTGATTATGGATTATTCAATAGAGCATTATGAATTTGACCTATAGGTTGAAGTAGAGTCTAGTAATGATTATTTCCTTATTTTTTGTGATGAAAGTTTATGAAAGCTTGGACTGCCTCCTAGGAGTTTCAATGCCCTTGAAGGGGGATTTTCCTAGTGTATCCTTAGGCATTTTGATGAATATCAACAAATGCCATTAACTCAACCACTTAGGGGTTGAGCATGGTTAAGCATGGCTAAGATGGCAGACTGAAATACAAAGCTAGCTATTGCTCATACTTTTATGGATGAATTTTGTGTCCTTATAATAGATCCATGGAAAAATATATACATGGTCTCACATGTTGTTTTTAGATATTTGAGTTTTTTATTAAACTTACAAGTTATCTTAGTTGCTCATAATTTCCTTTTTTTGCATTAATAAATCGATTTTTGCATTACAAAATTCTATCTCCATTGTAGGTTTGTGATAGAGTATTGAAGGTTTTCCATGACCAAATTCTATCTCCACTGCAGGTCTTTCACTAGACTGAATTCGACCTCTCGAAAGTTCATTACTGTTATAGAAAGCAATCAAAAAAATCAATTTCAGTTCCATTATCAAGGTAAGCTCAACTGTGTAAATGTTTGAATGTCATCATGAATTTATATTTTATTATGGAAAATGATAATGGCAAGGAAATGCAATTTTGAATTTGATGATAAGTGCTATATTATGAACTTTGTCTTTGTTGTCACTTTAAAATTGATGGAAAATTGAGTGATTATGGCTTATTCAACAGAGCACTGTGAAAATGAGCTACAAGCTCAAGCAATAGCCTGGTAATGACTGTTTCCCTATTTTTTGTGATGTAGGTTTATACAAGCTTGGACTGCCTCCTTGGAGCTTCAATGCCCTTGAAGGGGGCTTTCCTTAGAGTATCCTTAGGCATTTTGATGAATATCAACAAATGTCATTAACTTAGCCACTGAGGGGATGAGCATGGCTAAGATGACATATTGAAATGAAAATATGGCTATTTCTTGTATTGTTATGGATGAATGCTATGTTCTTATAATAGATATCACTACAGGTCTTTCACTAGATGAAATTTGAACTTTAGAAATTTCACTAATATTATGGAAAGAAATCACAAAAGGAAACAAGGATTACAACTCTCTCTCTCTCTCTCTCTCACACACACACACACACACATTTCATTTCATATATGTTACCAATGAATTGTTTAATGTGAAGGTGAAAGAGCTATAAATATGTAAATCAATTATTTTCATAGCAATGCATAATGTAGGCTTATTGTTACTTTCTTAAGGTTATTGTTGTTGTAGTTATGTTTATATTTTCTTTCAACCTTTTACAACTATATCATGTTTCCTAGACTTGAAAAGTATACATTTCTTTCAACTTTCTACATCTGTGTCAACTTTCCCACAGTAATTCATCTCGCATAAATTGGAAAATATACACTTCCTTAGTATGATTGGTGATAACTTATACAATGAAAGATGATAATAATTTTATGGATAGGACATTAGCCATGCAAATTAGTTTATGTGTCCATCCATGGTAAACACAGGTGGAGGAGCAGGTACGTGGTAGGTACGTGGCATATGCATGAGAAAGAGAGGTGGATTAACTTAATTGGAGGAGCAGGTGCATGATGTATAATGTTCATTTAAATCTTATTTAAATTATAAATATGGAAAAAGTCTCCAAAATAAGAGATCCATTTAAAACTTTGGTTAAATTATAAACATGGAAAAAGTATTGATGTAAAGCTTTTGTTAAATTGTAAACATGGGAAAAGTATAGACAATGAGAGATTGATTTTTTTATCCAAATATAAGAAAAAATATTTTCAATAAATATTAGCTCAAAATTTCAACTAGATAATCAATAAACACTGATCACTATAATATACACTACATTCAACCGGTATAATAAAAAGTTTTATATAAAAAATGGTGCAAGGTCAATCAAAAGTTATAATAATTCAAAATAACATCAAAAATATCTATATTACTTTAAAATAAACACAACAATAATATATAAAACATTTCTTATTTTTTAAATTACTATTAATATTATCTATTAAAATATAATATATATATATATATATATATATATATATATATATATATATATATTTTATTTTATAAATAAAATAAATTACATGATTCATTTTTCTTTATCAAAATTTAAAATTTAAAATTAGTTAAAAATAATTATAAATTACCATATGACACTTTACGACAACAACTTTATTACTCCATTCAAAATATATGAAATTATTTTTCAAATTAGTATCAATATTATTTATTAAATATATAATATTATAAATACACTTTTTTGTTTTGTAAATAAAATAAATCTCAATAATGAAATGATTCCCTTCTTTCATTGTCAAAGTTGAAACATGGGAAAGATAACCATAAATTACCATTTCTGGCGCTTTGCCACAACTACTTTATTACTCTATTTCAGGTAGAGTAGTGTTCCTGTGACACAAAAGTGAATATATATATATATATATATATATATATATATATATAACTTTTAAATTATAAATATATATAATAATTTAAATATATATAAAATAATGATATTGATTGAGGTTTATTAAATTAAATTTAATAATATATTAATTTAAATGATTTTTAGATTAATTAGAAAAGTTGAGATATATTTTATTTAAAATAATAAAATATAATTTATCGTTAAAGTGTTTAGAATTTAACTATATTTAATGTATTTCTGTATTAAATATAGTGTAATTAAAAAACCTATTAAAAAAATAGGTGAAAGGAATATTAGGTATTATGTTTGAGTTTTAATTAATTAATAAATGTCTTTTTTCTCTGCAAATATTAAATTCTATTAACTGTAAGGTAAAATATTTTTACATAGTATCGAGGCTTGGAAGCGCTCAACAGAGCAAAACTGCCCCTTTACAAACATAAGCTGGGGAAACCAGTTACAAAGATCAAGAAACCAAATAAAAGACATAAAGAGAGACATGTTTTGCCGAGAAGGAGAACTGAGCCAGCACAGAAACACAAAATCATTGCAAACCAACACATAATGTGTCACCAAATCCCTAGTTGGAAGCCAAAAACAGTAGGACATTAGCACTGAACCTTGACCGTAAGCCTGAAACAGTAGCCGAAACAAAAAAAAGGAGGCAGTCCCAGGTGGCGCTACTTCTCCTTTACCGGGCCATGGTTCTTCTTCTCAGCTAGACCTGCATCACCAGTCTTCAGACCTTCATTGCCGCCCAAGTCGCTGCCAGGGATTGCCATGGCATGGCTTGCTTCACCATGAGTCCCATCCTCAGCAGCAGGTCCTGTATCTTCAAGGGGAGGAAGATTTTTGAGAAATTCCTCCTGTTGAGACTTCTCATTTTTCCAATTCTCCAGGCTGTCTTTGTCCGTGGAATGCTCATTGCTTTGGGAAGGATCAGGGGCAATGCAGGCCAGAGGGGAGACCTGATTTTCCTCTTCCGAAAGAATAATGGTGATGTGAGTAGTAATAAGGGGCCTATGCAAATTACTTTGAAATTTAAAGTGCGTGGTTTGGAAGGCACTGTTCGGAATAGGCTTACGACCAGAGCTTAAAGATGGCCCAGCTTCATGGACGGGGGAGGGATTGAAGGGTTCCGGCGCAGTTTCCATAGCATGACCGGCTGGGGGATGCAAGCGGCTGTCACGACGCCCCCCTGAACGATGCCTCTTGCCCGAACGAACCATGATGACAGACAGGAGGTAGGGCGCAAATGGATTATGGACAGGAGAACCAACAGAATAGAGTCGGTTGAGGCGAGAGGGATGCCCAACAGAACTTGCAAATGACAACACAATACAACAGAACTTGCAGACGACCACAGAACTTGCAGACAACAACACAATGCGTGAATCCAGAACAGGGGAGAACTTACCCTTGATAGAGTTGGCTTGGAGCTCGCGGCAGTGAACCAGAATCAGTCCATCACCAACAGCCTCCGCAAACCAGGTTCCATTGCCGAGCGATTGAGCACAAGGCATGGTGAAATAGCTATGGAGCAGCATGATTATAATTGAGGGAATGTTGCAATGATTAGCGCAGTGCATAAATGCGAATCCACCAACCGATCCAGCATTAATAACTTTCCCCAGCTCGCGTGAGTTTAAGTCCTGGGAGGCCACGCTGCTCTGCAGCTGGCAGCACCGGACATTAATTCCTTGCATGGGAAACAGTAAGGTTGATGGTGCCACCCGCATCTGGGAAATTAATTAATAAATGTTAAAGGTAAATGTAAGGATTTATTTTTTATCATAAAATCAATGTTTTGTAGGTTTAAAAATCTTTTTGATATAATTTTTAGAAATAATATTTGGAATAGATTTAAAGAATTAAAAATTGTAAGTGAATATTGTGATTAACTGTAGGAATATTGAAATTTAGTTATAAGAAATTAATTATAATATAGGAGTTAAGAGAGAGTTAATAAGTTAGAGAGTTGTTTGGAAAAAACAAGTTGTGTTTCCAGTTGGTATAGTCATCGTCTTTCTTTATGCTAATGATATTGGTCTTATGTTTAGGAGTCCCTATGATCTCCACAAATAACTAAAAATTCTCAAGGATTTTTGCTCTAGCACAAATATTATT
Organism: Pinus tabuliformis; assembly: GCA_031772625.1. Lineage (NCBI taxonomy): Eukaryota > Viridiplantae > Streptophyta > Pinopsida > Pinales > Pinaceae > Pinus > Pinus tabuliformis. The sequence continues at coordinate 557,845,850 of CM062807.1, read as the reverse complement.
GTTAACATGAGAAGATAAAGATTATAATAATTAAATCCAAATTTATCATTTATAGTAATTTCACTTATGATAAATCCTCACTAAAAGCTTAAATACAACTATAGGATTGAGAAATGATAAATTAAGGCAAGAACCCCATTACAGACTAGAAAATGATAGCAAAATGATTGCAAATTAGAAGACCTTTGGTTATGGGATAAGAAGAAACTCCTCTTTGAGATTTTCATCACTCTTGTTATTTTATATGGCTCTCAAGTATGAGCTTACACTATCTTTAGAGAATCACTAAGAAAAATAGAGCAAATCCAAAAGTATTTTATAACTTATAATTTGAAAAATGAAGATAATACATCCTATAGTATCCTCCTCATAGAGCATAACTATGACTAGATACGTACTATATAAGGGCAATATAAACAACTTGGAAGACAAGTGGCTTCTTAAGATGACTTCAAAATTGAAACCCCATAGAAACAACATCTCTTGCAAAATAAAGGAAGAGGCCACTATGTAGAATACCTATAAAATTTTAATTCATTTTTTATATCTGTATTTAAGGAGAAACTGTGATAAAAAATTAGATGGTAAAAGAAAATTAAGGTATTATTAGGAGGTGATCAAGTTTAATCTAGAAAATCAAAAGTATATCCTTATTTTGAGACAATTCTAAAAACATTGTGAGTAGACAAAACCTGTCATCTTTGTAACAAAATTCAATTGGATTAGAGTTTTTTTTTAGAAGCAAGTGGTCATAGTAACAATATTTTCGAGAAGCAAGTGGTCATAGTCACAATATGTTTTAAAGTGATGTGGATAGTTTATATCCATAAAAAAAATGTTTAGTTAATATAGTTTAAGATACAAAATTTAATTAAATACCCATACAAAATGTTTTAATTAATATTGTTTAAGATACAAAATTCAATTAAATTAAAGACTTTACTAGAGCCTAGATGTCATGGGTGAGGCATACTTTAAAGGGAAGTGGGTGTTTTATGTATTTAAAATTTCATTAAAATAAAGTTGGATAATTTATTTTATCAATTAAAACCACAGTGTACATTTAGTTTAACTAATAAATGAAATGAGTTTTATTAGGGTGTTCTTTTGGTTAATTTTAAACAAAATCTAGCATATATTTTTAAAAACTTGAGTGCAAGTTGTTTAATATGTAAAATTTGAGTGCCCCAAAGTTTTTCTTTAATGTGTTAAATCTTTTATACATTCAAAAATGTATTTTAAATAACAAAAGATTACGATCTTACTTGAAGTCAAATTACAATATTTTAGTAAAAAAGACCATTTTACTTATTAGTTATGCAAAAGAAACTTTAGTTAATAAAACAAATTATCTAACTTTATTTTAATGAAAACCTATATAATTATCAAAGATTCTACTTTATCTCATTTAAAAGTATTGGATATATTTTTCCTATGTTATAAAATTTTGCTTCATTATTTTATTTATGAATAGTCAACATCAATATAATTTGTTATATAATAGATAATAAAATTAACTACCTTAAGTCAACAATAAAATAAAAACTGTTTTAAAGAAAACCTAAAATGGATATTTTAAAGGGTATTGGTGGTGATTTGTTGAGCATTGACTTAGGGATTTACACCCACATGGTTTGAGAATAAAAAAAGGAATCTAATCGCATCGTAGTGTACATGAGATCTGTAGAGTGATTGGAAAATAAAGGGGAAGCCAAACACAGGCATGGATGCGCGTGAAACACTTAATTTAACATGGAATGGTGTCTCGGGAACCAGAAAAGAAAGTGGCTTGTCTGGTGTCCTTTACCTTTGGCATGAAAGTCAAAATCTATTGTTACATTATACATGAAAGTACCCACCAGAGACCGATTGCATTTGGATTCAATGTATATATTGCAAACGGCCGCATATTCACAATGTGTATATGTTTCTGTTCACATCACATCGCAATAAAGTCTGTTTGTAACGACCTAGGTAAATAGGGGGGCCGTAGTATCAGTGACAGAGCAGGGCGGGCACTGGGCAGCGCAAGAGAATGTCATAGAATTATTATTATTTTTACTTCAGTAAAAAAGCCTGGTGGATGCCAACTGAAATATATGAATAAAGAATGGAACGCGCCCCTCGTGGGGGGCGAGGGCGTTTTTACTGAAGAAATCAGAGGATATGATGTAAGGTATCTTCATCATTCCCACGCGATTAGCAATTGTTATTATTATGAGGTTTCCACGAAGATTCTCTTTCGCAGGTACGTGGTAGACTGCAGTATTCTACAATACAATACACAGTAGGGTTTTGAAATGGAGCAGGAAGAAGTAGCATAAATTTGAGAAGAATTTGGTAAAATTGTTGAAACAGATGGAAATTCTGATATTTCTTTATCAAGAAATCTCGGTTTCATAAGTAGCAGAGATTGATACAGAGGAATACGAATACAGATTGGAATACTAATACGAATGATTATAAGTAGGTAGGCCGTTCCATCGACGGGAAGGACGAGAACTGTGTGTTTGTAAGGAGGGAGTAGGTAATTTGTCTGGACCCGGAGCACAGCTCTGGCAAGAGTCAGCTTCTGTAGCTGCAGTGATCACTGTTGGTACTTGTCTGCTAGCGTCAGGTCGGCCCTTACAAACATCCATCCATCGCCCTTTTTAGTTTTCCTTTCATTCACATTAACAGCCTGGGGTGCAGGCCATCGCATTTCATTTCGATATTGCAAAACAAAGGCAAACCGCAGGCTTGCTGAAGAAGCTGAAGGTTACAAGGATCGAACATGGGACTCAGCAGGACCGCACGCGCAACCGAGGTGTTCTTGGTGTTGATGGAATTCGACGAGGAATATGAGCGCCTCAAGGCTGATAGGTATGTCCGTGGCGCCCTTCTTTTTCTTCAAACCCTCTGTGTAAGGGTTTCGGTACTCTTAAAGCCTGCTTTAATCTCTGGTTTTCTTGAGAGAGAGCTGGAAGATTTATGATTTCCTTTTAAAGATTCATGATTTTCTTTTAAAGAAACGGCTGCCTCACAAATTGAATGCAAAATCGCGTCTAGAAGCTGCTGCAGGCGTACTGCGCGGGAGCTCGAGATATACGTAAGCAATAAGCACGACACGCTATTGCAGAGGACGCTGGAGCCCGGATCCTACAAGAAGCGCTTCTCTTGGGTCATTATCGACGGTTTCGCCGTCGAGATAACGGCTGATCAGGTAACCTAATCCTAATCCTAACCCTAACCCTAATCTTTAAATCTTTTTCCCAAAATGCCCGAACCCTGTCAATCATTGCGTCTCGTAGTGAATTTTCTGGATTTTCTTTCGCAGGCGGACGTTCTCAGATCTGCCGATGGAGTCAGAGTAGTCGAAAAGGACCAAGAGCTGAAGGTTTCCATGTCGTCATCGTCATGAAACCGTTGAATTCATTGTGTTGGGAGGAACAATATAATTTATGGCGGAACCAAATTTTGGCTTCTTCGTCCACTGTAGAATAACCGGATAAGTTGTTCTGCAATATGAAGAAGGGATTATCAGGCGCGGTTTCTTGAACCGTTGGAAAGGAAAGAAAGGCCGGCATGTATGTGCGTTTTATTTTACTGTAACCTGCAATGATAATAATAATAATAGTTCCTACATTAGCTCAATAATCTTTCAGGCCATGGATGACTATAGGCATTCCAGTACTTCAATTCAATTAAATGGAAGATTAACTTCTCAGTCGAAGATAAAGCATCGAATCATCTGGCATGTATGTGCGTTTTATATTACTCTAACCTGCAACGATAATAATAATAATAGTTCCTACATTAGCTTAATAATCTTTCCGGCCATGGATGACTATAAGCATTCCAGTACTTCAATTCAATTAAATGGAAGATTACCTTCTCAGTCGAAGATAAAGCATCGAATCATCTGGCATGATAAATAACAAGATTAGGACGTTTTTCTTGAAGTTTTCCATCATTTTCTCACGATCATTGCCCATGGATGGTTCTGGTGAATTCGGAAATAGGATTTAGTGAGCAGTTTCTGCATTTTTGATTGGGCGCTCTGTGGTTTCAGTTTGCATTTTAATCATAATTAAATTGTTGATTATGGATCTACAAGAAGCAGTAACGACCTTCCTGTCACATATGTATGGATATGATGGTGGCCACTGCCACAAGCAAGTTGTATGGTTGATACATTGCTGCCAAAAAAGGAAACTGACCTGGGCCCACCACTTTGCCATCATGCTCTCCCATTGGAGTCATACTCAAGTTTCCTCAAATATACCATATTTAGTAAATAAGAGGGGAGAAAGTAATAAAAATATTTTAACGTTTTTCATGAGGTAAAAGATTTCATGGTTTTTATTTATATAATTATTCTATGTTATCTGTATGAATTTTAAAATTATAATTTTATTGAATAATAAAATTTACTCAAAAACTGTACATAAATGTAAAGATTATAACTGTACACAAATGTAAAGATTTATATAATCATTGGTGTGTTTTGTAACATGTTCTTGAACTTAAAAAAAAATACAATGACATATAATCGTAATTGATAAAAAGAAAGTCAAATATAATAATTATCTGCTATGTCTAAGAAAAGAGGAACCATTTTTATTTATATATTATATGATGTAGGTAAGAGGAAAACACTTTATTTATATATTATATGAAAATGCATAATAAGAATAGATTGGTTAAATTTTTTGATAGATTGATTTAACTCACTGAGTTGAGAGGTTTATTCTACAACTCAATATGATGTGTAAAGTTGGTCGTCCATCATCAGAGTTGAAATTAGGTCCATAATCAAAGTTGAAATTGGATCCCTCTATACTAGTTATCCATATATGATTACCCATACTCCCTAGTGTTTGTGATGTTTGCATCAAATTCTCAAAATTCTTTTGCATATGTAATTAACTATATTTTTGGTTTAATTTTATAATAGATTTAAATTTATAGATAATTCTAGACTAAAAAGTGAAAGATGTCAAAGATGTTAACTTTTGATATATGGTAAGGCAAATTATCATAAGTTTATGTTTAGATGGAACTCTTTTAATTTAATTTTTAGGTTTTTAAAATTTTTGTATAGTTATTTATAATATATTTTAAAAATATATATTTTAAATTATTTAATAGAAATTTAATTGATAAGATAGTTTAAAGATTTTTTTTTTTGGATTATATATATATATATATATATATATATATATATATATATATATATAAATAAAATTAAAATCAGTTTATTTTTTATATTTAATTTATATTATAATTATAAAATGCATTTTAATAAAATATTAAATTTATTAATTTTTCCCCTTGTTTTATCATTTTTAAATACTTAATCTTTAATTAAATTTAACCTTGTACACCATTCTTTTTTTTTCCTTTAATTTTTTTTCCTTCTGAATGAAGAGTTTAATCAACATTCTTTTAATTTAATACACCTTTATAAAGACACTTTATTTTTATATTACAAAACAATTATTAAATAAAAATCTAATTATTAATAAATTTAAAAATAAAATAAAATTTATTTCTTCAAAAGTTAAAAAAATAACAATTTCCAATTAAATTATAAGTTATTTTCCCTAGAAGGGGTGTTAATGCATTTAAAGGTGTGCATTAATGAAGGTGTTGCGAAAAGCCCGTGCATGCAATCACATGCAAAACCCTAGTTGGCATTGTCCATTATATACTTGTCCAAATGAAACTTCCACAAGTAGCTTGTCATGGTTTGAGTGGAGGTGAGGACAGGTATTTGGCCTCCCTTATACCTCCCTTTGCATACATTATGTTCCAACTAATAATGAAGGGAGTTTTGCATTCGAGTTTGGCTTTGTAACTGACACTTAGGAAGCTAGATGTAACAAGTTAGATGTAACAGTCTTCATCTAAAGAAAACTTCACAATTTACTCACTATAATTTTTATTTTTATTTTTTTTACTCACAAACATTACTAATAACTCACAAGGGATACCAATGATATTAAATAATTTACATAATCACTAGAGTGTCCACTTGACATTAGAATGTTATATTGATTAATAATAAGGACCCCCTTGCTTAATATATATATCGTTCCTACATTAAAGTCTTGCATTGCATTTAGAATGCATCATATGTGCCAATATAACCTTTGAAATGGAACCACAAGTTTATTATCTCAGGTCAATGGCTAACCATGTGAATAAGTTAAAAAACTCTCCAGAGACTCTCCCTCATCATACCTGAAGTTGATGGCGCCTCATAGGTGTGTTGATCCTCACTCTCCACATGCTACGATTTTCATCGAATGGTATGGATTATACAGGGGCAGTTGATGGTAACTTTCCCTTCCTCTAGCTCCTCGTCGACATCACCATTCTACCTACCGATGTTATGCCTTTACAACTTCCACACCATGGGGTTCTTTGCTTCGACTCTTGTTTCCATCCTTCTAGTGAGTTAAGGTTATTGTGCTTACGCAAAGTCTTCATTTTTTTCCCTATTTTCTTTTCCTATGCCCTTTTGCTGAGATTTACGGTGTTTCTTTGGTTATTGGATGCTCAGGTGCCATGGGAGTTTATAGCTCAACTCCTAAACATTCGACCCTAGTATGCAAGGCCATCCTCACTCTTCTAGGTAATTGTTGTTCCAGGTATCGTTATCCAATTGCTAGTGAGTTTCTTAACACAAACCCTCATACCACAAACTCTAGTTTCTTCTTATGGTGTTAGGGTTACCATATATGTTTGATCTTTCTTCAACATGTCAAGGTAAAGACGCCTCTAATGCTGCTATGATTCAAGTCCAGGCTTGTTTTTCCTTTCTTAATAGGTTGACATGGGTCATCTCATGTTTCAATATGGCCGATTTATGCATGATTATAATCTGTTAAGAGTCTCATTGCGCTCTTGTTGCCTTATAGGTGCGAGATTCGATCCACTGTTATTCTCTTGAGTTTTTCTTTACGACATTTGGACACGAAGTTCAGGGTTCTGAGACCTTTTTTGGAATGATTGAACTTGCATCAAGTTATTATCAAATGCCTGACAACTCTAATTATCTGAAGTCTTGAGCTAGGGTTTACACTATTTATCTTGTTCAAACACATATATAGGAATATAATTTAGCTCATATTACTCTGTATTGATACTCAAGTTCAAGAGGTTTAAGCGAATTTCTGTGGTGAATGTCTGGTGGACTGTTATGCATAGAGACTAGGGTTTCATCCTGTGAACAGTCTTTCTTCTTTCTTTTAATTAGTACAGGTTTTTTTCCCTTGGGATAACTGCCCATTATGACTTAATGATTTTCTTTAATGATACAATATAACATTTAAGCGACTATTAAGAGTGAATTAGATTTGTAAATATTATTGTCTTTCATTCCTAGGATTAGGTTACTGTGATAAGATATCGTTCTTGTGCCATGGCTATTTTGTACATTAATTAAGTGTTACTTATATGTCAATTTACTACCATGATTTTTTCCGATATTAATGTTCTTAAAGTATCAACTATTTAAATATGTATGCCATTATTTCTGCAACTCAACATTGTAGGCTTGTTCACTATAAGTTTGTGTCACAGGCTATGTTTATTGGTTATCTTATACTTGAGAAGTGGGTGATGTTTATTATGATATATTTATTTTAATGGTTACCAACAATACAGTCAGGGTTATGGGTTCTGGCCACAGAACATATTTTCTCTTGTCTCTGGTACTCATATCTTATCAAGGAAGAAGGATTGTTTCCCTAGTGGCCTTCAGGCTTGCAAGGGAAACTAACTTGTTCCCAAACTATATATATATATATATATATATATATATATATATATATATATATATATATATATATATATATATATATATATATATATATTCATTCGTACTAATTTAATTCATCCAGAACTTTCTTCCTATCTCCATTATGGATAACAACACTTTTGTCTTTGACTGTTAAACATACACAAAATATCTATGGGCAAATTCTTTTATTTACCCATATCAGATATTACTCATTTATGGATAATAACACTTTTGTCTCTGACTGTTAAACATACACAAAATATCTATGGGCAAATTCTTTTATTTACCCATATCAGATATTACTCATTTATTCATTCTCCTGTTGATATCCTACTAGGGTTGACTTGTTCATTTTCTTTTGTCTTCTTGCTTTTGTTTAGATAACAAGAAATATTAACTCAACAATCTACTACCCAAAAGATTTATATCATGCATAATAAAAGGGATTTACATTTAGTATAACATGAGATATTTCAAACATTTTCTCTCTACAACATTTTATCTAGTTTGTAGCTCTTTAGTTCGTGTAACTTTCCATGGTCATAGAATTTAAGTTTGAGAAAAAAATTAATAGAATAACTTCCCTGATTTTTTAGAGTCCCAATTTCTTTTAAGTAAACATCTAGTAAGCAAATAAAATGCAGTTCAAATAAAAAAATACTTACCTGTTTGGTTTTAGCTCTGTCAAAGAATAAGACCAGAAAGAGACTTCATTAGCTACCCAACCTGTGAGACTGAAAATTACGTCTAGGTCTCCCCCCGAGCCTCTTAGTTTCTAGAGCAGTCCCAGACAACAATCATTCTGGGACCTCAAGACCACCAGTCCAGTACAAAATTTTTCTTATACAAGGGTTTCCACTGGTTATCACCAACTCAAGAAGACCCTCCAACAGTATAATTGCTTCTTGACAACATCCTATCGTATGTTTTCTTTCTTTTCCTCTTACTTCCTCTCTCAGCCACTTATGTCCTCTCCCAACTGAGATGTTTTCCTTTTAATCTCCCTAGGGAAGGAAGTAACTATTTAACTATTTGGAAACTCAAGATTTTCTCTCTTTTTTTTGAAGTCTTTTCCCGTCATTTCTCTGACTAACATAACTTTATTTTAAAGTAATTAAATAATAATAACTACATTTTAATATTTAAATTCGTTCACCACCTCTACCAAACCAAATTACCAAGTCTTACACTGTAAACAAAAAAGTAACTAATGACTTTTTATAGGACCAGGGGTGTTACATCTTCCCCCCTTGAACTAAACACCATCCTCGGTGTTTATTCGTGCCCTTGGAACAAGTTAGGATATGATTCTCGCATCAAGCTTTCATCCTCCTAGGTGGCCTCTTCTGGGCTAAAGTGCCTCCACTGCACTTTAACCTTGATGATAACTCACCTCTGTTGTGTTGTTCCTCTCCGACCGTGAATGCGTAGAGACTCTACCAATAATTCTCCATCCAATTCTACCTATTCCCACATCAAAAAATATCATTACATCCAGATATTTAATAAACATAATCCACTGTTATTTTACTTTTTTTTAACACTTTTATCCACACCTCTTGCCAGTTAATTATATGCCTAAAGTCATATAAATAATTTTTTTATAAAGATATTTAAAACACGTTATGGACTCACATATAGCTAGGTAACACTAGCTGGTATGCAACAGGTCCAACCCTTTATAAAATTTGGAAGGGTCCACAGTATTGTGGGGGTAATTTCGCACATCCATTCCATTGCAAAGTACTCTTTTTAGGTTTCACTCGAACATACACGTGATCCCTTATCTGCAATTCCTTATAAGTCCTTTTCTTATCTAGATATGCCTTTTGACTGTCTTGAGTGGCTTTCAAATTCTATCGGACCCTCTTCACAGTGAATTCCATCTCTACTAACATGTCAGACCCCAACATTATCTTATATTTTGGGTTGTTCAAGTTAATGGGTGTTTTTCATATCCTTCTATATATAACTTCAAAGGGGCTCATTTTTAGCGATTCATAATATCTTTTATTATATGTGAATTCCACTAAGTGGAGGTACTCCTCCCATTTTCTTGGTTATTGCATCACTTACATCTATAACATATCTTCCAACACCTGGTTCACTTTCTCTATTTGTCCACTGGTCTACAGATGATATGTGGTGCTAAACTGAAACTAAGTCCCCAAGCCTGTAAAGAGAGTTTTCCAAAAGGATGATGTGAATTTCACATCTCTGTCAAAGATCATGAGCTTGGGAATTCCATGCAATCTGAAAATTTCCCACATAGATATATCTGCAATTTGCACAGTCTTGTATGTTGATTGAACAAGAATGAAATGGGCTACTTTACTCAACTTATCTAATACCACCATGATTAAATTATTCTGCCTCTTAGTTTTAGGAAAGCCAGTGATAAAATCTAGAGTAATTACCTCCCATTTCCATTTCAGAATGGGTAGTGGGTGAAGCAACCTGGTGTTAGTGTCAGTCTTTGCAGCCTTCCTCTAGTGATCAAACATGCTCTTACAAAGTTATTTTAAGGTGTCAAGGTCAAATTTTGTCATTTCAGTGAGTCTTCAAGTAAAATTTGGTCACTAGGTATTAGGTCTAGGGTTTGCTTTCACTCCTTTCAAAGTTGTCCAAATGTCGGTCCATGTCACCATTCAGCTGAGTGTACCATCATTCAGAGAGTTGCAATCATCATGTCAAGTTCCAATGGGTCATTTTACACCTTGTTTGTGCTTCAGTTGCGTCTAGGTAAAGTTCATTTCCCTCTCCTAGGGTTTTGAAGCTAATTTCTCTTGGATGGTCAAATCATCAATAAAACTTGTATCCTAATGTTCATACACCTTCCTGTATCCTTAATGTACCTTATTAAGCACTTCCCATCATTGAGATCCCCCAAATTCCTCATTTTTCCACAAACCCTAGTTTCTTGCTACAACTTGACAATTTTCTAGGTTGGGCTTGTGTTAAGCCCTTTTGGACCCCTTACCCTCACTCAAACTTTGAAACTCCACTTTCCCCTACCTCCTAACATCCCTCCCTACTTCCAAATATTTTCTCAAGAATTTAGAAGCCCCTTGTCTCCTTCATTTCCCTTCATTTCAACAAATCCCCTGTTCTACACATTGGGGTAGGTTTTACTAAAATTATGTTTCTGAGCAAGGAAAGATGAATTTTGGAAAACTGAGAGAGGTTTTTGTCCCAAATAGGCCAAGGAAGAAAAACCCCTTTCACGTTTTACACAGGTATCATGGTTTTAGAGAAATGTCAAAAATATAGTTGCCTCAGGAGAATTGATGCACCTCTGAAGTGACCTTGGGAAAATAAATATTTCTCCTATCTTGGTTGGCCAAATGACTTTCTTGATGAGTCAAATGATAACTAGACACAAATATCTTTCCAATGAGCTATCATGAGCTCAATTTGGAGTTGAGGAAGACCTTCAAAAGTTGACTACAACAGCACTCTGCCTTTAGGCAGCCTCATTTTGCACATTTTGACCAGTCTTGGGAGATTTGATTTTTGATAGGGAAAATGAACTCCAAATTGAAAAATTCCAGTTCGGTTGGAAATTATACTCAAAGACCTTTCTAATGAGCTATTCAGCGCCCCATTTGGACACCGGGAAGGCCTCCAAAAGTCTCCTGAAAAAAGTGTTACGCACTGGGTGGTGGTGCGGCGCATTGGGCAACTGGCGCGACGCATTGGGCTACAATTTCCAGTAAAATTTACACTGGCGTGGCGCATAGAGAAGGCGCGGTGCATTGGGTTTGAGGTGCGGCACGTAGAGCTACCAAACCCAAAATATTCACCAATTCATTCCAAATTGCCCAATATGCTTGGATCATCATTTTTGGCAAGTAGGTTGAGCCTCCAATACTGTTTTCTATCCAAGTTTGATGCTTTTTTCATGGTGCTTGTTTGAAGAAACCAAACCCTACTTCTTCAAAATTTCCAAAGCAATAGCGTTAGGGTTTTGATTGACTGTTTTGCTACCAATCCTATCATTCCTCCATCACTCCCTTATCCCTTTTTTCCATTGATTTCCTTATTCTCTAAGTTCTCCTACCCCTAAATTCACTAATCCCCTAATCCCCTATCCCAAGTTCCCTTTCCCAAAATCCCAAATGCACCAAATCCTAGTCTCATACTTAAAGTCCAAAACTACACTCTAAATCCCTGTTCCCTTAACTAAACCCTACCCCAACAATCCCTAAATCCCTCACTATTTTCTCCCTCCATAATCCCTTATCTCACTTTTCCCTTGGTGGCAAAAGTCAAGAAATATCACAATCACTTACTTCTCATCAAGGCAGCTCCAAGGCAGTTCATCCACTAGCAGAGATGGAATCTGATCCTTCATATGACTGTGATGAAGAGACATACACTGGAGCAAAGAAATAGCAGCTTGAAGATCAGCAAGCAATCATGGTTACAAAACATACGGGAAAATCGCTAAGATACCCAAAGGAGGAGGGTGGAGTTCATTTCACTTGAACGAGAGATCAATGCCGATCGGGAGTCATGGCTTGAAAGAGCCAAAATCTACTTAGAGAGATTGTTGGAGAAGGCCATCAAGGAGAAAAACTTGTTGAGACACATGGCTTTTCATTAGATGGTGAGGAACAAAGTTTACAAGGCGAGAATCAGGAGTTTAAAGGCAAAATTGAAGAAGGCATCAAAGAGGCAAAATGAGCATGATCGACTTCAGATATTGGCTAAGGCTTCCTTGGCCCAGCATAGCTCTTGATAGAGAAGATTCAGCCCAAATTTCAAAAAATTTGGAGCAATTTTTGCATTTTGGAAATTTTTGGCACAAAAAATAGGTTTTTCTGCCCTATGCGCCACGCCACGTGGCGCTCGCTTTTTCTAGGGACCTCCAAATAAAAAAAACTCAGTATTTTTGGATTTTTCATGGAAAATTATGCTTGTCTACCTATGGCCAAGAAATTCGGGCAGGTTTTGAGCCCTCAAAAATGTCAAAAACACTAAAAAAATGACCTCACTGCCCTTATTTTGACACACAGGAAGTAGTGTTTGGAGAATGGACTTTTGGAGGGAAAATTGAGGCCAAATTGAAAAATTCCACTTGGGTTGAAAAGTAGATAGGCAGACCTTTCCAGCAAGCACACCTGGAGCTCATTTGGACATAGGTAAGGCCTCCAAAAGTGGGTCCAAATAGGCGCAATGCATAGAGAATTAGACAATGCGCATAGAGGAAAAAATTGCGAGTTTGACCAAGTTTTGCTCTGTTTTTCGCCCAGCTTTGCCTAGTTTGACTTTTTTACTTTCTTAATGAGAAATTTGTGATGTAATTTGATGTATATTGATGATCATGATGTAAATATGTTAGATTTTCACTTGTAGAGGTAGATTCATCAGTTTAAAGGTTGTTTGAAACTGAATGAATCAATTCCCTTGTTTCTAGAGGCATGCTGTTATGTTGCCTAATTTCTAGTTCTCAGTTTAGAATCAGTTGGATCAGCTCCTAAACATGTGAGCTTGACCCCTAGAGGCAAGGATGAGCTATGTTTGTCTATATTATGTTGTTTTTCAGTCATTAGCATGGTTGGACTTTTGAGAAAGCCTTGAGCTTCATTGTACACTCATATCAACATTTTGGCTAAGGAATTGAGACCAGGGTTTGCAGAACTCTTTGGGATCCATGTGGCAATTTGTCTTGGTACAGTGCTTCTATTTTTAATTGTGAATTTGCTTATGTGTTTTTTGTATGCCATTCTCTATCTCATTTCTTCTGAACTAAACAAACAAGAGTGTAAGTAGAATCCATTGAAAGTGCAGTGCTCTACTTGAAGTTTGCTTTAGTTATTTGATGTTTTCAGCTGTTTGGGGAGGATCCATGATTTCTCTTGCCCTCTTCAACACCTCACCTGTCTATTCCTTCCATCTCACTAAAATTTCAGTGCCAAAACGATTGCCTACCTTTCCCCATTGAGATCTCTGCAGAACTGAGCCTCAATCCCCGCAACCCCAAAATGTGCCTTTCCCTTTGAGCCAACAAAACACTATTTTATCAAATCAACTCTCTTGCACATATAACTAGCCTAAAATCAGAAGATATTTCAGTCATCTCAAGCCCCATAGATCATTATTTGCTGAGATTGACCCAGAGAGAGCCCTCTCCTGACCTGGTAGGGCTAGCTACCAGGTTGAGCGTGGTTTGATGTTGGCCCTGGATCCTACCTTTTTAGCCTGAGGTAAATCTAGGCACTAACACCTGGAAGGATGTTTGTGTTCAACCTTGACTTGCTGACACTCCAGACATTTGGCCAAGTATTCCATGATATCGTTTCTCATTCCAGACTAGAAATAAATTTTATTTATAGTAGAAAACAATTTTTAATATCTGAGATGGGAAACATAGGGTCTCTTTTAGAATTCATCCAATATTAATGTCTAATAGCTATCTAGTTTGTAACATATTCTCCATTTATAAATCAATAAATTGTCTTTATTTATACCATAATCAGTTTGCTATCCAGATTTGTGTGCTTGTTTGATTTACTGCCATAAAAGAAAAATATTCTGGATCTTTATCAACAACAACTTTAATCAAGTCTGAAAAATTAAACTCAACTTGGATGTACGAGATTTCATATATGTGATGCAACTTTCTACTCAATGCATCCACTACTTGATTTTCTTTCCCTTTTAGGTGCTTAATATCAAAATCTAATTCACTTAAAAGGTTGTCCACCTGGATTGTCATGCATTAAGACTAGGCTATTTAAAGAAACTATTTAGGCTTCTATAGTCGGTCATTAACAAAAACTTTTTCCCAGAAGATAATTCCTCCACACATTTAGAGCATGTACTATTGTTGTTAACTCTAGGTCATAAGCATAATATCTTTGCTCATGCTCTTTTATTTTCTGTGATTCATATGCACATTGAAATTACCTTACCTTCTTACATCAACACTCCTCCCACTCCTTCTTGACATGCATAAGTGCAGAAAACAAACTCTGTCTCAAGGTATGTAAATTTTAACGCTAGAGATGTGGTTAATAAATGTTTCAATAACTAAAAATTACACTAACAATAAATGGTCCACTTGAAATCTTTTCCTTTCCTTTGCAAGGAGGTGATAAGATAAGCTATTCTGGAAAACCATTCAATAAAACGACAGTAGTATCCTGATAAACCCATAAAAGATCAGATGTTAGCAACATTAGTAGGAACAAGCCATTCCATAATAGTTTTAATTTTCTCTGGATCAAGAACAATCCCTTTTTCATAAATGATATGTCCTAAATATTGAATCCAGTCTTTATAAAAATCAAACTTACTGTATTTAGCATACAATTGATGCTCCCATAAGGTTTGCAAAAATATTTGCAAATTCTTCTTGTGTTCCTCTAAATTCTTTGAGTATATAAGAATGTCATCAATAAAGATTAGGACAAACTTATCAAGATAAGGATGAAACACATTGTTCATAAGACTCATAAAAGTTGTTGCAGCATTGGTAAGGCCGAAGGGCAGAACCACAAACTCATAATGGCCATAATAGGTCCAGAAAGTGGTTTTAGGAATGTCCTCCTCCCTCACCCTTATCTGATGGTACTCCAAATGAAAATCTATCTTAGAAAAAACCGTAGATCCTTTGACTTGATCGAATAAATCATCGATTCTAGGAAATGGATTTTTATTCTTAATTATCAACTTATTAAGTTGTCAGTAATCAATGCATAGTCTCATAGTACCATCCTTTTTCTTGATAAAAAAGATAGTTTCTCCTCACGGGGACACACTTGGGTGAATATAGCCATTGTTGAGTAATTCTTGTAACTGCATTTTAAGCTTAGTTAATTTAGGAATGCTCATTTGGTAAGGAGTTTTTGACATAGGTGCAACCCTTGGAATTAATTCTATGGTGAAATCAATATCTCGCTTAGGGCGTAGCCCTGGAATTTCTTTCAGAAACACATAAATGAAATCTTGAATAATTGGTAATCTTTCTAAAGAGGCTGACTTATTTTTAGAATTAGTAAAACCCACTTGAACTGCATATATTTGACATCCCTTCCTAATACATTTACCTAACTAGGAGGCGGTAATTGGTTGCAATTTTGTGGGTCATCTTACCCCTTGAATTTCTTGCCTTACACCCTCTTTATTAAGTTAACTGATGGTTTTGTCCTTACAGTTCACTAATGACCAATGCTTTTCCAACTAGTCCATTCCGTTTAAAAAATTCATAAGACCTTAAAGGCAACACATTAAAATTTACATTAATTAACTGACTTGCTATTTCAACAGGGTAGTCATCTACTTTGGTTGTCACCCTTCCTTTTTCCCTGGTGGCCAACTGCATCAACGAGGGATTTTTAAATTTACAGGTTTGTAGGTGACACATTTCAATGATCTTAGGGATGACATAACTTAAACTGGCTCCTGGGTCTATCAAAATGGACACAACATGGTTATGCATCTTACCTTCAAGTTTGATCATAGTGGGTTGGTATTCAACTTGATGATCATCCAAGGCAACATTAATCTTTGGTATGATTTGTGTCACTTCACCAAGCGTAGAGGCCTCTTGAATGTTAGCAGTATGTTCAGTTTTGGTGCGATGAGGGAAATTTTTGTAATAATGAGGCTCTCCACAACCCCAACACTATAATGGAGGTTTCAGATATTGATTGAAATATGGTTTAGTGGAGACCTCTGCTTGTTTTTATTCTCCTTGTGATTTAAATTTATGTTGATTCCTTCCACGAGGTTTGTTGTACTGATTCTTATGTAAATTTCTGGCATTTCCACTTTTCATATTTTTCATGTTCTGGAAAATTTTCTGTACCTTTTTACTAGCCCAACTCTTACTACCTTTCCCTTCTACTTCATTTGTTGATAACATATTCGTGCCTTTCAAATGGCCTCATCCATGGTTTTGGGGTTATCAAATTCTAATCATTCTTTCATGAATGCTGGTAGACTGCTCATGAAATGATGAACCTTGGCCTTCTCCTCTCGAATGTAAGGTACATACCTCAACAGGGAGGTGAATTTGGTTGCAAACGTGTCCATAGAGAGTTGTCCCAATCGAAGGTCATGGAATTATTTCTCCTTATCATCATAAAATCACTCAGTTAAATACTTCTCTTTAAAGTGTTTCTAAAAGTCTCCCCAAGTCACCCCCTGTTCATCAATTGCATGAACAACCTTAACCTCCTCCCACCACAATGCAGCCTTTCCCTAAAGTTGGTAGATGGCTAGTATTGCCTTCAAGTTATCATCATATTCATAAATTTGGAAGTATTTATTAATGTTAATCAACCATGCCTCAACAACTTCTTCCACTTCTCTGTCAAAAGTTGGGGGCTTAATATTTTTGAACTCTCCTTTTAACTCTGTCTTTTGTTTCTTATTTTTTTGATGGTCTGACACATTGTCATATTCTTCCTCATTTCCACCCTTATCTCCTTCCAAGTAATGGGTGTGACTTCCTTCAAGCACATTTTCACCTCTTTGTCATTGCTCATCATCCTTATCTTCATTTCCAAAGATGGGTATATAATTTCTATGATTATGGCTATCAAAAATATTTTTCTTTATTGTTTCCTGATATCACATCAATCTCTCATTTTTCACCCGCAAACTACACATTTTGGTCCTTAATTATTGAACAGTTTCTAGCAGCATGACAATGGGGTTTTAGTGACCTCCATCCAATTGAACCCATATCTCTAGGTTAACTCCTGAAGTAGGTATGGAACTTGATTCAGTGGATGTACTTATTGGCAGTATAATTCCAATTCCCCTCTGCATTATGCTTCCACTCTGTGTTCACAACATATAATACTTATTAATCAATTTCCCAAATAGGCCACAATATTGTAACCTAGGCTTTTATACCACTTGTAACAATCTTCATCTAAAAAAAAACTTCATGATTTACTCACTATAATTTTTTTATTATTTATTTTTGCTGACATACATTACTAATAACTCACAAGGGATGCCAATGGTATTAGATAATTTACATAATTACTAGACTATACAATTGACATTGGAATTTTATATTGATTAATGATAAGGAACCCCTTACTTAATAGATATATCGTTCCTATATTAAAGTCTCGCGTTGTATTTATGATGCACCCTATGTGTGGATATAACCTATGAAATGGCACCCCAGGTTTATCATCTCGGGTCAATGGCTAACCATGTGAATGAGTTAAGGAACTCTTCAGAGATTGTCCCTCACTATACCTGAAGTTGATGGCGCCTTATAGGTGTGTTTATCCTCACCGTCCATGTGCTGGGGTTTTCATCGAACAATATGTATTGTAGAGGGGCAATTGATGGTAACCATCCCTTCCTCTGGCTCCTCGCTAGCACCTCCATTTTGCCTCCTAATGTTATGCCTTTGCAACTTCCACACCATGGAGTTCTTTGCGTAAGCTCTTATTTCCATCCTTGTTGTGAGTTAAGGTTCACGATTGCGCTTACACAAAGTCTTCATTTTTTTTCCTATTTTATTTTCTTATGCCTTTTTGTTGATATTTATAGTGTTTCTTTGGCTATTGGATGCTCACGTACCATGGGAGTTTACAACTTGAGTCCAGAATGTTTAGCCCGAGTATGTGAGTCAAACCTCACTCTTCTAGGTAGGTGTTGTTCTAAGTAGTGTTATCCAGTTACTGGTGAGGTTCTTAACGCAAACCCTCATCCCACAGACTCTAATTTCTTACTCTAGTGTTAGGGTTACCATATACGTCCAATGTTTCTTCAACATGTCAAGGTAAAGATGCCTTTAAGTTTCTTTTTTATTTCTTAATAGGTTGATATGGGTCATCTCAGGTTTCAATATGGCTGATTTATGCATGATTATAATATGTTAAGAGTCTCATGGTGCTCTTTTTCCCTTACAGGTGTGAGATTTGGTTCGTTGTTATTCTCTTGAGTTTTTCTTACGACATTTGGACTTGAAGTTCGGGGTTCTAAGACCTTTTCTGGAATGATTGCACTTGCATCAGGTTCTAATCAAATGCCTGAAAGCTCCAATTATCCAAAGTCATGAGCTAGGATTTACACTATTTATCTTGTTCAAATATATATATATATATATATATATATATATATATATATATATATATGAATATAATTTAGCTCCTATTACGTTGTATTGATAACTGAGCTCAAAAGGATTAAGGAAATTCCTTTGGTGAATGTCTTGTGGATTGTTATGCATAGAGATTAGGTTTTGAGCCTGTGAACAATCTTTCTTCTCTCTTTTAATTAGTACAAGTTTTTTTTCCCTTGGGATAACTTCCCATTATGACTTAATGCTTTTGTTTAACGATACAATATAACATTTAAGTGACTATTAGCAATGAATTAGATTTCTAAATATTATTTTCTTTCATTCCTAGGATTAGGTTACTATGATAAGATATTGTTCTTGTGCCATGGCTATTTTGTACATTAATTCTGTGTTGCTTATATGTCAATTTACTACCAAGATTTTTGACTATATTAATGTTCTTAAAGTATCGACTATTTAAATATTTATGCCATTATTGCTGCTACTCAACATTGTAGGCTTGTTCACTATAAGTTTGTGTCACGGGCTATGCTTGTTTGTTATATTATACTTGAGAAGTGGGTGATTTTTATTAGTATACATTTATTTTATTGGTTACCAACAATATCATTAGGGGTACGGTTCTGGCCACATAACTTATTTCTCTTGTCTTTGGTACTCATATCTTACCCAGGAAGAAGGACTATTTCCCAAGTAGCCCTCAGGCTTTCATGGGAAGCTAACGTGTTACCAATCTATTATATATATATATTAATTTAATCCATCCATAACTTTCTTCCTATCTGCATTATGGATAACAACAATTCTGTCTCCAATTGTTAAACATGCAAAAAATATCTATGGGCAGATTCTTTTATTTACCCGTATCAGATATTACTCCTTTATTCATTCTCTTTTTGATACATTGATAGGGTTGACCTGTTCATTTATTTTATCTTCTTCTCTTGTTCAGATAACAATAAAGATTAACTCAATAGTCTACTACCCCAAAAGATTTATATCATGCACAAACAATGGAATTTACATTTAGTGTAACGTGAGATATTTATGAAATTTTCTCTCTACAACATTTTATCTAGTCTACAACTCTTCAGTTCATGTAACTTTCCACAAGATGGAATTTAAGTTTGAGAAAAATATTAACAGAATAACTTCCCTGAATTTTTAGAGTCCCAGTTTCTTCTAAGTAAAAATTTAGTAAGCAAATAAAATGTTATCAAATAAAACAATACTTATCTAGCCCTGTCAGAGAATAAGACTAGAAAGAGACTTATTTAGCCACCCAACCTGTGAGACTGGAAATTACGTATAGGTCTACCCCTAGGCCTCTTATTTTCCAGAGCAGTCTCAGACAACAATCATTATGGGACCTCAAGACTACTAGTCCATAGAAGGGTTTCCATCGGTTTTCAGTAGCTCAAGAAGACCCTCCAACAATATAACTACTTCTTGACATCGTCCTATTGTAAGTTTTCTTTCTTTTCCCCTTACTTCCTCTCTTAGCCACTCGTAGCCTCTTTGACCTAAGTTTTTTTCTTTTTAATCTCTCCAGGGAAGAAAGTAAATGTCTAACTACCTGGAAACTCAAGATTTTCTCTTCTTTTTTTTAAGTCTTTTCTGTCATTTCTCTCACTAACATAAATTTATTTTGAAGTAATTAAATAATAACAACTAAATTTCTATCTTTAAATTATTTCACCACCTCTACCAAACCGAATTACCAAGTCTTACACAGTAAACAAAAAAGTAAATAACGATTATTTATAGGACCATGGGCTTTACATTAGATTTCATTGACTTGTGAAGGTGTTGGTGGCAACAACACAGTTTCCTTGGACTCTTGGTTTATGTCTCGATGCTAGGAACCTTGGAGTCCAGTGGGCTAGTTTGGGTGTCATTTGCAATTCCTTATGTGGAAACTTAGGTTGATTACTTTCTTTATTTGACAATTTGTTTTAAATTTAGTCTTATGGCTGTGTCTAAGGTGATAGGTCTATTTTCTTTGAGTTAAAAGGATTTATCTTAGTTTTCTTGTCGGGCTTGTGAAGGCTTTGTAGCTTGTTCACATCCATGTTTTGGGGCTTGCTTGAATTGGTAATGTTTGGGCAGGTGGCTATAGTTTGTGTATAGTGAAGGTGTGCGTCGTTATGTGAAATGTAAAGAGATGGTTGAAGGGCTCCTGTGGGTTGGTTTTCTTGGGTGTCTGAGAGTATTTTGTGTTTGAGGTTCACTATTTTGTGTGTGTCTATGTATCTTTTTAATGGTGCCAGGGAATGGGTCCTCTACAGAGGCTTCTATGACATATGTTCAACACATAGGTGCTTCAATCAATTTTTATGTCTATGTCTTGAGCTTTGGAGATGATTTAGTGGGTTGGAGCATTAGTTCTATGGTGGATGTGTTTAGTTTTATCTCTCTTTTTTTTGTAGGTAGAGGAAATTATAGTAGTTTCTTTAGGTGTGTCCTCTTGGTCTCAATCATGTTTTCCAGACAAAAAGTGTGTTGTAGGCGGATGGTAGTGTCAGTGGTCTGTTGGGGTAGATAGGAGAAAAAAGTCTTCACTCACAACTTGACTACCACTTACTTCAATGCAATTTTATTGGAAATAAGGAAGGAGATACTTAAATTGGGGGGGCGGGAGGGGGGGGAGGGACAATATCACTCTAATATAGAAATTTGGGAGGATATAATGACTTGGATTACTGACCTTGGGCACTCTAAGGGAAATAGAGGGAAATAACATGACAATAAGAAGAAATGTTTGAATTTTACGGCTTTGCACTAGAAAATGAATACTTTGTTGGGACATGTCCTAGAAGACAAGAAAACGGAGTGTTATAATGAATTTTCCATCCTAGAAGACATTAAAATCATGCTCAGAAATCAACACTTCTTCTTGGACAGGATTTATTCCCTCCTTTCTCATGTGGAGGGGCATATTACATGTGAATCTAATAGTGGGGATCCACCTGATTCATCAGGTTTGAGTGATAGGGTGCCAGTGATGATTTTGTCCTAAGATAATGATTTGAGTTCCTATTGGATCTATTTGCAGTTCTATGTTCTTCATGTTTTGGATTTTCCCAGTCAGAATGACTTTTAACTTTATGATGTATTTATTTTATAATAGTCTGTGTGTTATGACATAGTGCTATGTTTTCTTAATTTTGTATCTAGTACTGAATTGAGAAATGTGGACTTGCTAGTGTTAGGAGTAATTGTTTGAGGAGGACTAAAATCTTCAAAGTGAAACCTAGCAAAAATATATAATCTTGATTTTTTGGTAATACAAAGCATTAATTTACAAAAGACAAAAAAATATAAACTTTTTAAATATTATTATAACATAAAAATTACTAAATTTAATAATTTAATTTTTTGACTCATTTATAAACATCATATAATATATCTAATTTATATAAAAGAAAAACACACCTCATTTTATATATAATAAATAATAAAATTGTAAATTATTAAAATAAATTTATAAAAATTCATTTGTTATATTTTATCTTTTTTAATTTACATTAAGTTAATGTTATTATTATTTTTAAATTGGTTTTGTATTACTTCACAAAAACATATCAATTAGGTACATACATCTTTTATCCATAATAAGCATGTTTTTTAGTAGGTGGTCTTAACCTTCTGAGAGGAAAACCAAATATTTTTAACTACCTACCTATAGAGTAAGTGTTCCAAAATTCTAGCACCATTAACAACTTAAGCATAATATGGGTATCAACTATCCAATCACAAAACAAAGAATTGCAAGCAAACATAATAGAAATTAAGAGTATGATGAGGTGACC
Organism: Pinus tabuliformis; assembly: GCA_031772625.1. NCBI lineage: Eukaryota > Viridiplantae > Streptophyta > Pinopsida > Pinales > Pinaceae > Pinus > Pinus tabuliformis. The sequence continues at coordinate 557,823,187 of CM062807.1, read as the reverse complement.
GGTGCGAGATCCTTGGCATTAGATCCTGGTGGAGAAAAGATACTAGGAATACATGGGATCAAGGAAAATTTTAAGGATGGATGTTTATATTAAAGTTTAGCAATCTTGGCAAGTCATACTCATCCCTGATATCTAAATTTTAAAATGTTTGATGATAAATTTGTAAAAATGTTTAGATTTTTAATTATTTATATTAGACAATATATAATTTTGGCAATTTTTAAGGTAAAGGAATTTTATACTATAAAATTTAGGTGAATTCCTTTTTTAGATGGAAATTGGTGAATCTTTTTCTTGGAAAAAGCATGGAATATTAGCCCACCTGCAAATATTATCCCCTAAAATTTTTCCTCCCTGGGATGTGGCACTTAATACGATACAACGTGACATCCATTCTTTCAAAACAAATCCTTTGATTGCGTTAAACCCATTTTACATCTTGAAGACTTGCAAAAATATTGTATCTATCTAGTGTTTTCTTTTTCAATTAAAACCTTTCCTAGTAGGGATTTCATTTGCCAATAAAGAGAATTGTCATTCAAATATTGTTTTTCCCTTCCCTTGGTATGTCCAAGGTCAAGAACCCATTGTCCAACTTCATCCATAATCTCTGAGTTAGAGAACTTTTGCCTTTCTCTAGCTGCCAAGATTTCCATTTGACGAATTTCATTACAGGTACTCGAGGAAACAACTGAATGAAAGGTAGAAACAATCTCTTGGGCTTGTTGTTGGGCTATGTTACGACCCTGGGGACCATGGCCTTCCCCCCCATGATGATTCCTCATACGTTGACGATGCATACTAGTAGACTTGAATACCCCCCTACTAAATAGAATTGGAAAAGTGATGAGAAATTGAAGGCCAAGTAGCACACAGTGAAAATATTCAACAAAACTAGGGTGATGAAGCCCATGAGGGAAAGGGTCGAATTCTAGAATAAAAGTATCCAACTACATAACCTATAATGAGGCTAGTAATTACTGGAAAGAAAAATTGGCAATAGAAAACCACCCTAGAATCAAGACTTAACCTCACTCTTACAATTAACCTGGACATATAATTCCAAAACTAACACAAACTAGAATTCAAACTCGAGAGCCAAAACTGGGAACCACGCAAAATACTAACATCAAGATAATAAGTGCAAAGGGGATTCAAAGTTACCCAAAGTGCGGAAGCCTCATTGCGATGAGAACAACCAATCAAAAAGATGACCAATGAACTAGCTACACTACCAATTTTTGAGTTGCGGTGGTCCACATCCAAGGATTTTTTTATTCTCCTTGTGGGCCTTCTTATCTCCAAAACTTGTAGTGACAACAACCATAACTCTCCCGCACAACCCACACTCAAAATCAATATGATAAGATGATGATCTACATAGATGCTCTTAGGAAAGACACCTAATTAAACTCTGAGTCGAGTTGAAACCAACCATTTCCCATCACCTCAAGCTTTTGAATGAGCAAGCTAGGCATTCTTTCTCAACATATTGAGTTTTTTTTCCCAAGAGAGCCCTGGATCCCCTAGTCTTGGTTCCCTCCTTACTCATGTAGATCTTTGTATGCCATGGGCATGTATTATCATGGGTTTTCATACTTAAGCATGAATGGGGGGGGCCACACCACCTCATTTATTTAATGCAATCATTTTCGCAAGGTGGCAAGCACAATCCCCCAATTCCCCATTCACCTCAAATGACAACCCCATTGGGGAATTTACATTAGGTTATTATTATGTAAATATAAAAATATCTTTTATCTTAAATTATATATATATATATATAAATATATATATATATATATATATATATATATATATATATATATATATATATATATATATATATATATATATATATATATATATATATATATATATAGGAAGTGTAAATTAGGTTGGCCTTGTACTGACATAAGACGAGGCCGATTTCAAGCACTACCTGAAATCACTACCACTGTAACTTCTAGGTACCTACGTATGCCCTTTTTGTAGGCACATGTGAATTGGGAGAGTTGAACCTCAAACCTCCTCACACATAACATGATTAAAATTCATTTTCAAGGCCATCACTAATTGAGTTACCCCTCAGAGCTATATATATATATATATATATATATATATATATATATATATATATATATAAATTTTTCTAATTATGAAAACAATTTTTTATTGTAGAATAATTATTAAAAAATATACCTATTAAAATTTAAAAGTAAAATAAATTTATATGAATTTATTTTTCACTATTTTTAATTTGTATTAAGTTATAATTATAATTATATATATGATATTATATATATTTTTAAATATTATAAAACAATTATAAAAAAAATACCTAATAAAATTTTAAAATCAATATTTTTTTTTAAGAAAGTATTAAGAAATTAAAATAAGATTCCAATTAATATTACTACCATAGCCATATAAATTAAATAAATATCAAAACACTTCACTATGTAACTCTCGTTGTTAAAATTTATTATTATTGTTATAAAAAGTAACTAAATTGTTATTTTATTTTAAATTATTATTTACTATAGGGAAAATACCTTCTACTAGAGGTTATAATAGAGGTTTTTACTGTTATAAAATTGCAAAAATTGTAAAAAAAGCTCTGCTACAACATTTTTGTGGTAGTGGATATTTTAGTGGAGTTGATAATGGAATTTCATCAAAACTAAAAAAATTTGGGCGGCCAGAGGTTTTAGCGAATGTTTTCTTAACAGTGTGCTTACTAGACAAATCACCTTGGTGCACTACCAATATAAAAGAACCACTGTTGTAAATTAAAATAAGAGAATCGAGACTGGAAACAAACGTTTGGAGCAACAATGTGTTAACTTTATAAGATTATTTGTTCTTTAATAATAAAAAAGTATTGGCTCTTACAATCTATGCTACCATACCCCGGAGCATTAAGTGCAAACAACATCAGTGCCTTCAAAGTATACCACCCCAGTGCTTATGTCTTCTAAAAATTCCCCAAGCAGTACTTTTCAAGAAGGGCATTAGCGTAGGCAAAAAAATAATGTTGCCCCAGTGCTTTTATCTTCTCCAATGCACTAGATAGTTATGTGTAACAATGCACTGGTGTTTATGAGTTGTATAAACAACACTAACGCTTGAAAAGTGTAACATCGTGATGCTTATGTGTTTGTAAAAGCCCCAAAGTTGTACTTTTCACAAAAGGTACCAAGGAAGGAAAAACGATATTGCAGTACTGGTTCTTTTATGTAATATAATGCAGTGATTCATTAACATTAATGATGCATTGGTGCATTAAAGGAAAATCACACCGGTGCATGAAATGTATGTGTTCCCAATGCATATTTATTTTACAAACACATCGGGCCTTTATATGTATAAACACACTAGGATACCATTTATTATTATTATAAACATCGTTGTTGAAAAGCTTATATTTGGAGTGGTGCGCATTAATATATGATGTCCTGATATCCATTTTCTCCTTTTTAAAAACATCGACTTGTGTCAGTGCAATTATTGTGATTTTTAAATCCGTTATTCATTGAAAAATCAACATATATTATAGCAATATTCATATAAATTAAATTTTGATTAGTGCATTTGTTTATGATGTTTGGATTAATTTGTTATATCATCAGCTTTCACATCTCTTCATTACAATATTTAATCATCCATATATTTAACCAATGGTTTAACATTTCACAACGACATTGGACAATACAATAGAATAAAAATATTAAAATGTGTTTTATTATATATTAATAAGAGAGTCATTGTCATACAAAATGGGATAGTTATTGGTAACCCTTGTCTTTCATTTGGGACACTATGTCCATTACATTAAAAAATATGCTTGATTTCCACAAACAATTACTTCAAATAATACAACAACTTGCATTGATGTCCAAATAGATAATCATTCTTTGCTAGAACTATTGTTAGTGCTTGAGCTACTTCCATGACTTGGGTTATTTGGATGAATGTTTTGTTGATTGCATCAATTTTGTTTATCTTCTTCAAGTTTCATCTACAAACATAAAAATAAATTGTAATGCGTGTATCTACATTGGTGAAAATAATGAAAATTAAAATAAATAATATACATCAATGTAAATAAAAAAGCAGTGTACCAAAGAAAGAATTGAGTCCTAAATGTTGGCATTATGATACAAGTGTTGTCCTTGATGGCAACTCACTCACAGGTCAATTCAATTTTGATAAAAGGCAACCCACAGTGCAACAATATTATTTAGAGGTAACAGGGTAGTGGTACAGAAGAACAAGAAGATGGAACTAAGGTCTACTAATCAAAATAAATAAGGTGAAGGAAAAGGTTGATGTAAAGCAGTTTAAGAAGTATACGCAAGTCCACTTAGTCAAACCAATGTATACATGCTAGTACACAGAAAAAAAAGAGCGTATACGTATACACACACTCTCACAAGAGGAAAAGTGCATACAGGATGGAAAATCAAGGTTTTGGTTCGAGGTATTTGGTCCAAAGTATTGGTCCTAAGTGGTTTTGGTCCGAGGTATTAAGAAATGCCTATTAAAACAATATAGGGAGGATAAGATCATTAGGCTAGGGTGTGCAAGTGAATGGGTTTCTAATGAACACTTCTATCTGAAGTATATTTTATGTTGCAGGGGCTATTTTGGTGATTTGATCTGAAATATTTTGTGCACCTTGAATTCAATGTTGGATCAGGATCATGAGACCTGAAATGACTTATCATTGAATGATCTGATATTGGTTGGGCTAGATATAATTGTGTACACATGTTTTATTCTTTAAATGTCATGATCTGGGTTTGTCTGTGTTAGTGTCAGTATCTTCATCCCTCCATCAGTGATCAAAATTCTCTTGTTGCATTGCATTTTAGGTGTCTCATTCGATCCGTTGCATTCCATTATGATCATGGATCATCTGATGGCAGTGGCATATTATCAATTTTCCCTCATGGTCTTTACCTACTGGCCTATTTTCACAAATTTAGGTCATTTACAGTCATTTTCTGTCTTTACATTTGTAAAAGCCATTTTTACGGGTTTTTAGGTCTTATTAGGTCTAGGGTTTGTCATTAAACTCTTGTAAAGCTCAATAATGGTCAGCAGGTACATGAGGAGGTAAAACAAGTTCTCATCATCAGTAATTTCAATAATCACATGTTCAGTGATTGATTTTTCCTCAAAACCTTGTTTTGAGGAAAAACAGAGTCTTTTCTTCTATGTATATAAATTTCATGTAATTTTATTCTTCCTATATATAAGAAGTTCAGAAATGCAGCCCTGGTCACCTTGCCAAGCTCCTGCACTTTAGCTCCTGCAAAAGAGACAAGAGATTCAAAGAATTTGTTCATCAATTTTAAAAAAACAAGTCAAACTACCAAAACAGAGTTTTAAATGATAAAGTGAAAGGCAAAACATTAGAAAGTGGGTTTTTGTAAATGAAAAATCAAAGTCACTTGTATATAAAGTTTCCCTTGTGTTATAAACTTCATTTGTGTGCCAAAGAGAGAGTGAACAAGCCAAGTCGCGATTTGAGGAGCAAAAAGAGAAATCACAAGAAAAATTGTGAAAGCTTACTGGGCACGTCGCACTTGGTCGGCACAGTGCACAGAGTGCAGGAAATACACTGGAAATTACACAAGCGCGAGGCACCTGAGTGGTGCGGTGCACCTGTTAGTTGACGTGGTGCACCTGCCCTCCAAGCCCAAATTTCGTTCAATCGACCTCATCTGGCTTCCAAATCTTGTAAACTTCGTTCTTTCAAGTAAGTGGAAGCTCTCATATTGCCATTGCAAAGGTTTTGATCATCTTTCATGGTGTTTCAATAGGTGAAAGATAAAACCCTAGTTTGTTGCATAGTCCATTGAAAAAGCTGTCTAGGGTTTTCAAAAATTGTCATTGTTGTTGTTTGCTCCTTGCAATCATTTTCACATTCCTCCACTACACTCCCCTCATTTCATATCCCTTACCCCTCCTTCATTCACATTCATCCTACCCCCCTCATCCCCAAAACCCTAATACCTAACGAATTCCCACTATTTCCAAACCCTAATTAGCATTCCCAAAATTCTGCCACTCCCAAAAAACCCCCACAACCAGCATCACAACCCCTCATTCACAGTCCCACTCATCAATCCCTTTCATTAAACAGCAAACAACTATTCTTCATTTAAAATCTCTTCATACTCATCATTGAAACACCATACAGTGGCAAACATGGAAACAGATTCACCTTATGAAAGGGATGAGGAAACAGTGAGTGATTCCTCCCAAGAAATTCATGCACCAAGAAAACCTCACAAGGGAGGAAAACACATCCGGGAGGAGCCCACTACACTTACAGAGCTATTGGCTTGTCCTCTTGCTGTAGCATGTTTCAAACATCAGTCTTGCTACCAATTTTGTGAGATGGTGGAAAGAGTCAAATACCACCATGAGCTTGCTAGATTATTTGTCCTCCATCTTCACAATGGCCAGGTCAATTTGGCAGGTGTTACATTCACTTTGATACCTGAAACTATAGCTGAAGCAACATGTATTCTGAATGTGGGCGAACAGTGGAACAAGGGACAGCTAGTGGAAAAAGAACATTATGAGCCTTATATCAAGGCTAGCTATCAGAAGCAGATCAATAGGGTTTTCCATTTCAGATACCTACAAGACACATATGCTCCACTCACGAAGCTAATAATCAAATAGTTCAGCTGTGAAGGCAGATTTTATTGCTTGTACACCTATCATGTTAGGCTATTGATGCATTTCACTAGAGTGAGGATGATGAACATCCCCTATTTCATGTGTTGGAATATTGAGAAAATGACCACATTAGTGCAAAGGAAACCTCCTCATCAATAGTACAACAACATTTATCAATTTGCATTGATCAAGATTGTGGTTTTGCATCAGCTGAGCTTGCTGAATGTTTCATGGGATGATTTCATTTCACATGAGGTTTTCAAAAGCCCTCAAGTGACCCCATCAGTTTTTCAAGAGGAAGGAGGGCCTTCAAATCAACCAGAGGTGCATGAGACTCAAACCACCAGTGTGCCAGTATTCATCACTTATCAAAAGGGGACAAGGAGGCTATTTGCAGCTACAAAACGAGTACTATCTCCACTTGGGGTGGAAAGGGTCTCGTTTTCTTCGTCAGATCATAGGAAAATGCTATCTTCACTGGGGGTGAAAGGGGCTTTTCCTTCTTCTTCAACAAAGCAGGTACAAGACAAAGGGAAACAACCAGTGCATGAGGAAGGGCCTTCTAAAGACCAGGAGAGAGATTTCATTTTGATTCAGGATGATGATGTGGATTTGGGCCCCCAAAGCTCAAGACTGAATGAGATCATCAAAGAGCAAGAATTTGACATTCATGCCTTAGCTCTTAACCTTGAAAGGGCTAAGTTGATCATCAATTACCTTGAGCAAAGGAACAAGCAGCTGGAGGATTAGTAGACGATCATGGATCTGCAAACTATAAGGGAAAACCGACAAGCAGCAAAGAGGAGGAAATTCAAATTGACACCGCTTGAGTAAGAGATTGATGCTGACTAGAAATATTGGCTAGAAAGGACAAATATGCACTTGGAGAAGCTACTTGAGAAAGAAAATAAGGAGAAAAAGATGTTGAGGCACATGGCTTTTCATTATTTGGCTAGAAACAAGATTTTCAAATCAACAATAAGGAGCTTAAAGGCCAAGTTGAGGAAAACTTTGAGGAGGAAGAAAGATCAAGATAGACTCAAAATCTTGGCTGAAGCTTCCTTGGACCAGCATAGTACCTAGTGAAGGTCACTAAGTCCAAATTTCAAGAAATTTGGCACACTTTTTTATAGTTTTGAAATTTTGAAGAAAAAAACAGGTTTTTCTGCCTGTGCATAGCGCCACCCGGCGCTCGCTTTTGCTAGGGACCTTCTTTGGAGGAAAACTCTACATTTTTTGATTCCTCATGCAAAATTATGAATGCCCAAAAATTACTAGAAATTTTTGTCAAGTTTTGAGCTTCCAAAAGGGTCAAAACACCTCAAAATGCCCACTCTGCCCCTTTTGGCCACACAGGAAGCAATGTTGGGAGAACTCACTTTCGGAGGGGCAAATGGACACCAAATTTAGAAATTCCACTTGTTCTGGAAAATAGATAGATAGAAATTTCCAAAAATTCCACTTGGAGCAAATCTGGTGCATGGAAAGGCCTCCAAAATCAGCTACAAAAAGGTGCTACACACAGGGAAAGTGGCGCAACGCACAAGATGGAAAATTTCCATTTTTGCCAAAAAACTCTGTTTTTCGCCTAGTTTTTTCTTAGTTTGACTTTTTTCTCTCTCATGGTCAAACTCATGACGTAAATTGATGTAACTTGATGGAATTTGATGTAAAAATGTTGAAAATTCACTCATGGAGGTAGATACATCATGAAAAGGTAGTTTTGAACTGAATGAATCAGTTTCCTAGGTTTTAGAGGCAAGCTGTTCCACTACCTACTTTTCAGTTCTTAGTCGAGATCTTGTTGAAACAACTCCTAAACTCATGAATTCGACCCCTAAAGGCTAGCATGAGTTTTTTTTGCCTATATCTAGTACCTTTTTAGTCATTTGTAAAGGATGGACTCTTATGAATGCTTTGAGCATTATTGTACATTCATCTCTGCAGTTTGGCAAAGGAATAGACGAGGGTTTACAGCATTTTGTGGGATTCTTGTGGCAAGTTGATTCGGTATTTTTTTCTTTTGTAATTCAAGTTTACATGTGTTTGTGTACACCATTATCTCTCTCTTTTCAGCTTAACTAAATGAATCAAGGATAAAGGTAGAAATCATTAATGTTGCAGTGCTCTACCCAGGGTTTGTTTAGTTTTTCATGTTTTCAACTGTTTGAAGAGGATTCCTGACACTCTCATGCCCTCTCCAACTCCTCACCAGTCTTAAGACTCTCCATCTCACTCAATTTTAAGTAATAAATCATTTTCCTACCTCGCCCCATAGAAACCTCTACAAGACTGAGTCCATTCCCCAGACCCAAAACTGCCTTTCACTTTTGATCAAGCAAACCAACATAAAATTCAATCAAATTCCTCTGAGCAAGCATACCTAGCATAAAATTAGTTTTTATATCAGTCATCTCAAGCCTTCCTTGATAAAGTTTCATTGAGATTGACAAGGAGAGAGCCCTCTCCCAACCTGATAGGGCTAGCTACCAGGTTAAGTGTGGTTTGATGTTACCCTAGACCTACCTTTCTCAGCCTGAGGTAGATTTAGGCCCTAACATAGTGTTGACTCCACTGGGGAAGAAAATCTTATTTGTTTGTTAGTGTTCTCTGTTTTATAAACTACAGACGGAGCCTGAAGTTATGCCCGGAAGCCTTCGAACCGCATATTGCTTTGCGAGTGCATAAGTAGATAAAAGCTGCTTTAGTCAATCTCCGGTCTAGTCTTATAAACTGAACATCTAACTTGCAAATTGACCCAATACATCAAATAATTCTAAACTTTTGGATGATGAGTTTAGAATTTATTAGGTTGACAAGATTGTAATGTCAATTTGATTTTTGGGAATAATTCAACACACTGGCTTCCAGACGATACACCAGAGCAAATCTTGATCCTGATCCTCCTCTCGTGTATGAAAACCCAAATCTCATTCCAAGAATTCTCCGCCAAGAAAGTTCTGTGATTCCTATGTTCAGATCTCGTTCATGCCCGGTTGTTTTTGAATATCTTGAAGATCTTCCATTTGATTTAAATCTTGAGCTATCTTTGTTTGAGACTAAGTCTGAAAGTGCAATTGATGCTACCGCTCTTAATCCCAAGTTTGTCAAGGATCTTGAAACTAAAAGAGAAAATCTATCAATTGACGCTTATATTCTGAATCTTCAAACTTCAATTGTGGCTAACAATATTCCCGAGTTCTTAGAATCTGCATCTGCTACTCTTGGTTCATCTGCTATTGTATCTAATTCAGAAATTCCTATTGAAACTCCTTTTATTCCCACCATTCTCGTGTAGTCTACCATCTCTGATCAGAAATCTGCAGTGCTTTCACCTCCATCCACTCCTTCCACACCTCAAACATCAAGAATTTCTTCACCCCCTTCAACACCCCATACACCAGTCGTTCCAACTCCTCCTACATCCCCAAGGCCAGTTGTAAATCCACCTCGAGCAATGGCTGCCAGATATGCACCTCTTGTTTTGCCACAGAACTTGGATAACATGCCCGTTGATTATCAAAGCAAGATCCCATTGTTTGATGCTTCTCAAGGTGTCACAACATAGCAGCACGTCGATCAGATGAGTGATTTCTTTGATCTCCACGAGATTGATGCAGAGAATGTAACAATGAGATTATTTGTGCAAACTTTTGGAGGTGAAGTCCGGAAGTGGTTTAGAGCATTGCCGGTTGGAACAAAAAATTCATTGGAAGCACTTCAAAGACAATTTTTGGATCATTGGGAGGTAAAGAAAAATCCACTTCAAATCCTTTTCGAGTATGAGAACATAAAGAGAAATGTTAGTGAAAGTGTCCAGGATTACTGTGTTAGATTCAATACTGTTTATAATGCCATTCCAACTAACATCAAGCCACCTACAGGTCTAGATTTGATCAATTTTCCTGATGGTTTTGATCCCGATATGGCATATCAGTTGAGAGAAAGAGACCCGGCTACATTGGAGGACATGCAGAAAATTGCAGTAAGTGTTGAAGCAAATTTGTTAGCTAAGAGAGCTAGAACAAAGACCGAGAAGAAGGTGACTATAAAAGAAGAAGCTTCTACTTCAGATCATTTGCTCCGTAAGATTGAGAAGATGTTTGATAGATTCACCATTGTAGATAAGCCAAAGATACAGGTTAGAAATCCAAATTTCCGTGGTCAGCAGCAACCACAATTTAGAATCAAGAAACGAGAGCAAAGAGCTCAAGATCCATCAGCTCAACAGCAAGTCAAAACACCATTATAGCAGAACTATGTTCATGGCACTGAATCAGAAGATGATGAGGCCCCAATTGGAGAAGAGAATCACTTTTTTACACCAGATGATTTGCCAATTTATATCACTGAAGATGAAGATTATTCAAAAAGTCCAGCTGTCCAAAAGGATGAAGACTTTATTTTGGCAAATGTAACAGTCCTAGAAGAGGAATCAGATGAATATCAGAGAGGATACATGAATGCATTGACAGCACAACAAAGGCAATACTCACTTAAGAGTAGGGATGTTCCTATTAATCCAATTCAAAAAAGGAAGGAAGCAACACCACTAAAGAATGACTCTCCAAATGTACATAAAAGGGGAAAGGAGCCAGCAAACCCTACTTCTAGTAAAGTGCAATCAACAAATGAAAAGTCAAATCAGCCAAGTACAACAAAGGAAAAAACTGAAAAGAAAGATGCTTCAGTCAAAGAGGTAGAGAAAACTACAGCCTTTAGCTTAGAAAATGAAATTGCTAAGTTAAAAGTGTCAATACCTTTGACTGAATTAATGAAGAACAACAGTTATAAAGGTCAAGTGGCTAAGATTTTGAATGTAGATCCTTTGTCTGATATGGTAAATGTGGAAGATGACCAACCTGAACTTATCTTTGGTTCGACATTAGAAGGTCAATCTGAGGATAGTGATGTAGCTCCTTTTTATATCAGCCTTAGATTGCATGATTATGTTTTGCACAATGCCATGTTTGATTCAGGAGCATCTCATAACCTCATGCCAAAGGCAATCATGGAGAAATTAGGCTTGGACATCACCCGCAAGTATCATGACCTTTATTCCTTTGATTCTGGTAGAGTAAGATGTATTGGTCTCATTAAAGATTTGGTTGTAAGTTTGGATCAGATTCCAGTGAAAAATGTTCTTATGGATGTAGTTGTGGCCGACATTCCCCCTAGATTTGGCATGCTTCTATCTAGATCATGGGGTGAAAAACTCAAAGGGTCATTGTAGTTAGATTTCTCCTATGCTACTATTCCCGTGTTTGGTCAAATGAGGAAGTTATATAGAGAGAAAAAGATGAAGTACATGATCATGAGCAAGGAGAAACCTATGAATCATCCAATTAATTATGTACATACAGATTTAGAGTCTTTTGTTCTTTATTCTGACAGTGGTTTCAATGATGTAAATAGTCAATTAGTTGAAGTTGAAGATATACCCGAGATTACAGAAAATTTCAGAGCTGTACTTCATCAAGAGAGGCAAAGGCTTGAAAGTACCACTGAGCAGTCAACATTCCACCAGTAGCAAGAAAAAGATGGACAATAGACAAAGGTAGAAAAATAGGCAGAATTTTAGCATTTGGAAGAAGAAGCTGGCTTGTGGAGTATGGACTTTGATGGAGCAGTAGGTAGGGAAGGTGCTAGAATTGGTATTCGGATACGCAACCCTATTTTCTCACCAAATAAGGTCTCGGGTATTGTAAGAGTTTGTTCATACAAGTTGGCTTTTGATTGTTCCAATAATGAAGCAGAATATGAGGCACTAATTGCAGGCTTGAAAATCCTCAAAAAGCTGAATGAAAAAAGAATTTCAGTTTATGGTGACTCCGAATTAGTAATCAAGCAAGTCAAGGGAGAGTACCAAGCAAAGCATCCTCGAATGAGGGCTTACTGTAATGCGGTTTTAGACATTTTGAGGTTGTTTCCAGATTTTACTTTGACATGTGTTCCACGTGCACAAAATGTTATTGCAAATTCCCTTGCAACAACAGCAAGTAACTTGAAGATTCCAATGAATTCAAACAATAAGTTTGAAATTCATGTGAAACATCGCCCAGCTATCCCTGATAATCAAAGATATTGGCAAGTGTTTCAAGATGATAAAGAGATTGAAGAATTTCTGCGAAATGAAGGTAAATATCAAGACACTTCTATAGATGGCGAGCAAGATAATGGCGAACCAGACTTAGAAGTAAATCAGATGGAAGTTTTGCAGCTGAAAGACAATGTCATCCCTAAAGGCCTTATACCTTTAGAGGAATTATTTGACCAAGATGATGTAGCCCGAAAACCAAGTTTGATGCCGACTAAAAAGGGAGTTGAAGATGTGAATATTGGAACAACAGAAAATCCAAAGATGGTGAAGTTGTCAAAGGCATTGCCTCCTTAGGTAAAGGCAAAGTACATTAGTTTATTGTCTTCATTTACTGATGTATTTGCATGGGACTATTCAAATTTGAAGGAGTACAATAAAAGTATAATTCAGCACATCATTCCAATCAAGCCAAACCAAAATCCATTTTGCCAAAAGCTAAGAAGGATCAATCCTAAGTTGCTGCTATACATAGAGAAGGAGGTGAATCAATTATACAAGGCTGGTATAATCGTTCCAATCAGATTTTTAGAATGGATTTCCAAATTGGTGCCTGTGCGAAAGAAGACATGTGAGATTAGATTATGCATTGATTTCAGAAATCTGAATAAAGTGTCTTTGAAAGATAATTATCCGTTGCCAAAGATGGACCACATACTTCAAAGAGTGGTTGGGGCATCTCGTATATTTCTACTTGATGGGTATGCCAGATACAATCAAATTTTGTTCCATGAGGATGACAGAGACAAAACAACATTCACTACTTCGTGGGGAACTTTCCATTATGCCAAGATGCCATTCGGTTTAAAGAATGGCAGTGCAACTTTTTAGCAGGCTATGGATATCACCTTTGCAAATGAGAAAGATGTATTTTTAGTAGTTTATCTTGATGATTTGACAGTTTTCTCTAATTCAGATGAGGAACGTTTTTACCATTTGAAGATTGTTTTTTAGCGGTGTAGAAATTATGGCATATCTCTTAATCCAAAAAAGAGTTTGTTTGCCATGGATGAAGGAAAGATTCTCGATCATATCAAAGGAGGGCATCCACATCGATCTCACTCGAGTGGATGCTATTCAGAAAATTAATTTTCCCCGTAGTAAAAAGGAGATCCAAGCATTCAACGGTAAGATAAACTTCTTACGTCGTTTTGTGCCAAATTTAGCAGAACATTTGAGGGAAATCACAAACATGTTAAAGAAAGATAGTGTAGTAAAGTGGATCGAAGAAGCTATCAAGTCTTTCAATTTGGTAAAGTTGGCTCTTTTTCAGCTCCAATTTTGATCAACCCCAATTATTCCCAAGATTTTATTTTATTTTCATTCACTTTAGAGCATACTATGGCAGCAGTCTTAATGCAGAAAAGAGATCAGCTTGAGAAGCCAATTGCCTTTTTTCAGCAGAACAATAAGAGATGTAGCCTTAAAGTATAATATTATTGAGAAGTAAGCTCTTGCCTTAGTGAAAGCTGTGAAAGATTTCTGGGTATATATTTTTCATTCTCATATTCTTGCCTATGTTCCTAATGCAGCCGTCAAAGATGTTTTAGTGCAGACAGATCCAGAAGGAAGATGAGGCAAATGGATCACAACTTTGTTAGAATATGACTTGGAAATAAAGCCAACAAAGCTCATCAGGGGGAAAGGTTTGGCAAAACTGATGGCGGAGTCTAATTTGCATGCCTTGGACATAAAATTGATTGCTGCTATGTCCGAAGAAGATGAGAACAACTCACCTATTCAGGTATCAGAAATTTTTATCCATTCCCGTTGGTATTCCGATATTGTATATGTACTCCAAAATATTTCACCGCCTCCCAGAATGGCTAAAAATAGAAGTAGAACTCTGAAATTAAAGGCTGCCAAATTTTGTATTATGAATGATGCATTGTATTGGAAAGATCCTGAGGTATGTTGTTGAATTGTTTGGTTAAGGAAGAAGCAAAATAGGTCATGGATGATTTTCACAAGGGGGATTGTGGAGGTCACCTATTTTGGAAGACGACAACAAATAAAATTTTGAGAGCAGGGTACTATTGGCCTACCCTCTTTGTTGATGTTTATAAACTGTTACAAGTTGCCACGAATGTCAAAGTTTTCAGGGAAGGACAAAATTATAGCCACTACCTCTCAAGCCGGTTGAATTAAGTGCTCTGTTTCAGTAGTGGGGCCTTGATTTTATTGGAGAGATCCACCCTACATCTTCAGCTCAGCATTAGTGGATATTAATAGTGACTCATTATTTTACAAAATAGATTGAGGCCATCCCCACTTGGTAGGCCACTGATACGGTAATAATTCAGTTTCTCAAAAATAATATTTTGTCACGTTTTGGTTGTCCTAACAAGTTGATTACAGATAATGCAGTAGCTTTTAAATCTAAAAATATGATTGATTTTTGTAATAAATATCAAATTACCTTGGGGCATTCAACTGCATACTATCCGCAAGGTAATGGATTGGCAAAATCTTCAAATAAATCATTGGTTAACATCATCAAAAAGCTGTTGGAAACAAACAAAAAGAGCTGGCACAAGAAGCTTGTTAATGCACTATGGGTAGATAGAGTAAGTCAAAAGAAATCAATTGGCATGTCTCCGTTTGAACTAGTATGTGGTGTTAACATGGTGTTCCCGACATCTCTCACAGTCCTGGTAGTAAAACTTCTACAGGAAGCTGGCAGCGAAGAGGATCATTTTTAGCGAAAGATAAACCAAATGATCCATTTACAATAGATGAGAGAGGAGGTTTTCCAGAATACCTTCAGGCTGCAAGAGAGAATCAAGAAAATCTATGACCGAAAGGCAAAGTCAGATAAGTTTCAGATTGAAGACATAGTGCTCAAGTGGGATGCTAGAAACGAGGACAAAGGCAAGCACGGAAAGTTCGAGAATCTGTGGAAGGGACCATTCAAAATTGCTGCATATCGGGGTCAAAATGCTTTTCTGCTGAAAGAAATGAATGGAGAAGATTGTCCAGGTGGGCCGGTCAATGGTTGGCTGCTGAAACGGTATTATCTTTGAGATATTTTCTGTTGTCATAATTTGTCACTGTACATACCATTTTATTTCCTTCATTGCAAGTGTGCACTGTCGTCATTCAGTTAGTTTGGGGCCCGAAGTGAAGGCTATAAAACTGGAGGTCTGATGTCAGTTTTTGATTACTTAGTGTGGATTGAGCCAATGTTAGTGTCGGTATCTTCATCCCTCCATCAGTGATCAAAATTCTCTTGTTGCATTGCATTTTAGGTGTCTCATTCAATCAGCTGCATTCCATTAGGATAATGGATCATCTGATGGTAGTGGCATATTATCAATTTTCCCTCATGGTATTTACCTGCTGGCCTATTTTCACAAATTCAGGTCATTAAGGGTCATTTTTTGTCCTTACATTTGTAAAAGCCATTTTTAGGGTTTTAGGTCATTAGGTCTAGGGTTTGTCATTAAACTCTTGTAAAGCTAAATAATGGTTAATAGGCACATGACGAGGTCAAATAAGTTCTCAGCATCAAAAATTTCAATAATCACATGTTCAGTGATTGATTTTTCGGGTTTTGAGGAAAAACATAGTTTTTTCTTCTATGTATATAAATTTCATGTAATTTTATTCTTCCTATATGTAAGAAGTCCGAAAATGCAACCCTGGTCACCTTGCCAAGCTCCTGCACTTTAGCTCCTGCAAAAGAGACAAGAGATTCAAAGCATTAGTCCATCAATTTTCAAAAAACAAGTCAAATTGCCAAAACAAAGTTTTAAATGATAAAGTGAAAGGCAAAACATTAGAAAGTGAGTTTTTGTAAATGAAAAATCAAATTCACTTGTATATAAAGTTTCCCTTGTGTTATAAACTTCATTTGTGTGCCAAAAAGAGAGTGAACAAGCCAAGTCGTGATTTGAGGAGCAAAAGGAGAAATCACAGCAAAAATTGTGAAAGCTTACTGGGTGCGGCGCACCTGGTCGACGCGGTGCACAGAACACAGGAAACACACTGGAAATTACACAGGCGCGGCACACCTAAGTGGCGCAGCGCACTTGTTAGTGGGCACGGTGCACCTGCCCTCCAAGCCCAAATTTCGTTCAATCGACCTCATCTGGCTTCCAAAACTTGTAAACTTCGTTCTTTCAAGTGGAAGTTCTCATATTTCCATTGCAAAGGTTTTGATCATCTTTCATGGTGTTTCAATAGGTGAAAGATAAAACCCTAGTTTGTTGCATAGTCCACTGAAAAAGTTGTCTAGGGTTTTAAAAATTGTCATTGTTGTTGTTTGCTCCCTGCAATCATTTTCACATTCCTCCACTACACTCCCCTCATTTCATATCCCTTACCCCTCATTCATTTACATTCATCCTACCCCCCTCATCCCCAAAACCCTAATACCTAACGAATTCCCACTATTTCCAAACCCTAATTGGCATTCCCAAAATCCTGCCACTCCCAAAAAACGCCCACAACCAGCATCACAACCCCTCATTCACAGTCCCACTCATCAATCCCTTTCATTAAGTAGCAAACAACTATTCTTCATTTAAAATCTCTTCATACTCATCATTGAAACACCATACAGTGGCAAACATGGAAATAAATTCACCTTATCGAAGGGATGAGGAAACGGTGAGTGATTCCTCCCAAGAAATTCATGCACTAAGTAAACCTCACAAGGGAGGAAAACACATCCCGGAGGAGCCCACTACACTTACACGGCTATTGGCTTGTCCTCTTGCTGTAGCATGTTTCAAACATTAGTCTTGCTACCAATTTTGTGAGATGGTGGAAAGAGTCAAATACCACCATGAGCTTGCTAAATTATTTGTCCTCCATCTTCACAATGGCCAGGTCAATTTGGCAAGTGTTACATTCACTTTGACACCTGAAACTATAGTTGAAGCAACAGGTATTCCGAATGTGGGTGAACAGTGGAACAAGGGACAGCTAGTGGAAAAAGAACATTATGAGCCTTATATCAAGGCTAGCTATCAGAAGCAAATCAGTAGGGTTTTCTCTTTCAGATACCTATAGGACACATATGCTCCACTCATGAAGCTAATAATCAAATACTTTAGTTGTTAGGGTAGATTTTCTCACTTGTACACCTATCATTTTAGACTATTGATGCATTTCACTAGAGTGACAATGATGAACATCCCCTGTTTCATGTGCCGGAATATTGAGAAAATGACCACATTGGTGCAAAGGAAACGTCCTCATCAACAGTATAACAACATTTATCACTTTGTATTGATCAAGATTGTGGTTTTGCATTAGCTAAGCTTGCTCAATGTTTCATGGGATGATTTCATTTCACATGAGGTTTTCAAAAGCCCTCAAGTGACCCCATCAGTCTTTCAAGAGGAAAGAGGGCTTTCAAATCAACTAGAGGTGCATGAGACTCAAACCACCAGTGTGCCAGTATTCATCAATTATAAAAAGGGGGCAAGGAGGCTATTTGCAGCTACAAAATGAGTACTATCTCCACCTGGGGTGGAAAGGGTCTCGTTTCCTTCGTCAGATCATAGGAAAATGCTATCTTCATTAGGGGTGAAAGGGGCTTTTTCCTTCTTCTTCAACAAAGCAGGTACAAGACAAAGGGAAACAACCAGTGCATGAGGAAGGGCCTTCTGAAGATCAGGAGAGAGATTTCATTTTGATTCAGGATGATGATGTGGATTTGGGCCCCCAAAGCTCAAGACTGAAAGAGATCATCAAAGAGCAAGAATATGACATTCATGCCTTAGCTCTTAACCTTGAAAGGGCTAAGTGGATCATCAATTACCTTGAGCAAAGGAACAAGCAGCTGGAGGATTAGTAGACGATCATGGAGCTGCAAACTATAAGGGAAAACCGACAAGCAGCAAAGAGGAGGAAAATCAAATTGACACCGCTTGAGTAAGAGATTGATGCTGACTAGGAATATTGGCTAGAAAGGACAAATATGCACTTGGAGAAGCTACTTGAGAAATAAAATAAGGAGAAAAAGATGTTGAGGCACATGGCTTTTCATTATTTGGCAAGAAACAAGATTTGCAAAGCGAGAATAAGGAGCTTAAAAGCCAAGTTGAGGAAAACTTTGAGGAGGAAGAAAGACCAAGATAGACTCAAAATCTTGGTTGAAGCTTCTTTGGCCCAACATAGTACTTAATGCAGGTCACTCAGTCCAAATTTCAAGAAATTTGGCACACTTTTTGACAGTTTTGAAATTTTGAAGGAAAAAACAGGTTTTTCTGCCTGGTGCGTAGCGCCACCCGGTGCTCGCTTTTGCTAGGGACATCCTCTGGAGGAAAAATCTAGATTTTTGGATTCCTCATGCAAAATTATGAATGCCCAGAAATTACTAGAAATTTTTGTCAATTTTTGAGCTTCCAAAAGGGTCAAAACACCTCAAAAATGCCCTCTCTACCCCTTTTTGGACACACAGGAAGCAGTGTTGGGAGAACTCACTTTTGGAGGGGCAAATGGACACCAAATTTAGAAATTCCACTTGTTATGGAAATTATACAGATAGATATTTCCAACAAGCCCACTCGGAGAAAATTTGGTGCGTGAGAAGGCCTCCAAAATTAGCTACAAAAATGCACTAGGCATAGGGAAAGTGGCGCGACGCATATGATGGAAAATTTCCATTTTTGCCAAAAAAACTCTGTTTTTCGCCTAGTTTTTTCTCAGTTTGAATTTTTTCTCTCTCATGGTCAAAATCATGATGTAAATTGATGTAACTTGATGGAATTTGATGTAAAAATGTTGAAAATTCACTCATGGAGGTAGATACATCATGAAAAGGTAGTTTTGAATTGAATGAATCAGTTTCCTAGGTTTTAGAGGCAAGCTATTCCGCTGCCTACTTTTCAGTTCTTAGTTTAGATCTTGTTGAACTAGCTCCTAAACTCATGAATTCGACCCCTAAAGGCTAGCATGAGCTATTTTTTGCCTATCTCTAGTACTTTTTCAGTCATTTGTAAAGGTTGGACTCTTGTGAATGCTTTGAGCATTATTGTACATTCATCTCTGCAATTTGGAAAAGGAATAAACTAGGGTTTGCCGCATTTTGTGGGATTCTTGTGGCAAGTTGATTTGATATTGTTTTTTATTTTGTAATTCAAGTTTACATGTGTTTATGTATGCCATTATCTCTCTCTTTTCAGCTTAACTAAATGAATCAAGGATAAATGTAGAAATCATTGATGTTGCAGTGCTCTACCTAGGGTTTGTTTACTTTTTCATGTTTTCAATTGTTTGAAGAGGATTCTTGAGACTCTCATGCCCTTTACAACTCCTCACTAGTCTTAAGACTCTCCATATCACTCAATTTTAAGTACTAAAGCATTTTCCTACCTCGCCCCACAGAAACCTTTGCAAGACTGAGTCCATTCCCCTGACCCAAAACTGCATTTCACTTTTGATCCAACAAACCAACATAAAATTCAATCAAATTCCTTTGAGCAAGCATACCTAGCCTAAAATTAGTTTTTATATCAGTCATCTCAAGCCTTCCTTGATAAATTTTCATTGAGATAGACAAGGAGAGAGCCCTCTCCCACCTTGGTAGGGCTAGCTACTAGGTTAAGCGTGGTTTGATGTTACCCTAGACCTGCCTTTCTCAGCTTGAGGTAGATTTAGGCCCTAACAGTCTGAAGTTCGGAATAGCATCTAATTTATGAGTTAATATTTACGGATCTGTATGTTGGTTTGTCTTAGTAAAAGTGCCTTTACACGCAGTTTATACTCTTCCAAGTAGCGTATACAAAAGAAAATCCTTGTCTTCAGGTCTGACCAATCTAATGGATCAGTTATGTTTTTTTATTGTTGTCTCTCAATGAAGTCTTCTTATGTCTGAAAGTGAAACTGAATGCACAAGGATTTTGATATATAATTGATTATGTTAGGATATTTCGACACATAGGAAATAGTTAAGTATACCTTGGTCTAGTGTAGAGTTAGGTAAAGTGTGTTTCTTTACTATGTACTTTTTCAACTTACAATCCGATGGTCACGATATGTAGTGATCCGATGGTTCATTCTCTCCTCGGTATTACCGACACTTGATCTGTGGCTTAACACCCGATTGGTCCATGATCTCTATTTAAAGAGCATGGAGGGTCATTTGTAGTGTAACCGTTCATGAGAGAATCTCATGTAAATGTCCATTCTTTTATTAATAAATTGCGTAAAGTGGCTGCATTGGCTCAGGCCGTGGACTGCTTCCCTTTTTGAGGGTTTTAACCACGTCAACAATATTG
The DNA here is from genome assembly GCA_031772625.1 of Pinus tabuliformis. Lineage (NCBI taxonomy): Eukaryota > Viridiplantae > Streptophyta > Pinopsida > Pinales > Pinaceae > Pinus > Pinus tabuliformis. Next base: position 557,802,160 of record CM062807.1, on the reverse strand, counting down.
GTGTATTGATCTGTGATTTTTTTGTGAGCAGTATCCTTTGGTGTTCTGTCTGAGGAACGTACCTTGTAAATTCCTACATGGTATAATAGCTATTTGAGGGCTGCATCCATTGGTGATCCAAATCTGAAGCTGGTAGAGCTGCATCCGACTGTCATTTCCTATATCTACTGTTACTGACTGCTTTCCTGCCAAGAGGACTACTCTATTGTGTTAGGAGCATCTGTTCCAATGAGGAACCCCTTTCTTTTGACACAAAAAGGTTTCTGGTAGCCCTAGCTATGTCATTTTTAAGATCGAGAGGTATACAATGTTTATCTACAAATTTTAGTTATTTTCTCTCTGTTTATTTCGGTTTATTTAGCTCTTTGCTTTTGTTATTACCGGATCTATACCTTTCATTTCTACATATTCTCTTTGCCATGCAACTTTGTGCAATTTGGGCAAATCAGAAATAGAAAGGAATGATTTTTTCTCATACGTATGCTCTTTTCCATTGCGCCTTAGTGTGATCTTGGAAAATCAGAAACATTGAGGAAAATATTTAGTTTCCAGTTGAAGCTAACTTCAAGCCGTAAGGTTTTTTTTTCTTTTGTATGTCCGTGTTGAGTTTTGTGTTTTTTTGTTTTGTAGGAAAAAATATCTTTCTCAAGTAAGCATGCACCCCAAAGCTTCTGTCACTAAAAAAAAAAAAAAAAACAGAAAACCCCCCATTCCTCTTTTCCAAAAATTACTAACCTTTTAATCTAGCTCACTTGGTCCAAAGCTACTTTATGAGAATAGAGGTCTTGAGTTCAAGTCTTTCTTTTTGTTGAGCTAATTAGATTAAGTTTGGAAAGGGGGCAGTTTTTTTTAAATATAACATTATCATTCATTTCTGCACATTCCCACACTTCGTCGGCATCTTCAACAACTTTTCTTCAAAAAGCCATAACTTCTTCATCCAGAAGCCGTTTCAGAGCCGTTTTTTTTAATCAGCCTAATTTTTCAAGATATTTCCATTGTAACACTTAGTTTCAGCATCTATAGGTTCAGTTTCTGTTAAAATGGAAAGTCCATGCCAAGTTATTCTTGATAGCACCAACTACTTCCAATGGTGGTCCTACATTGTGGATTTACTTAGAAGTAAAGGTCTTTACAGAATAGCCTCAGGCCAAAAAACAAACGGAAAGATGAAGATAAGGTAGCTAAATGGGAAAACAGGAAAGGTCAAGCACGTGGGTTGATAGGGATGTCTATTTCTCCAGACCTTAGATTCCATATCGTAAAACTTGATACTCCTAATGAAGCAATGAAATATATCATTAAAGTTTTTGGAATTAAAAATAAACTTAGAGCCCATCAACTTGAAAATGAGTTGCTTACATCGGACCCCAATAATTTTTCTTCTATTGAAGATTTTTTTTCTAAGTTCAAGACCCCTAGACTTCTCTTCGAAGGTGTTAAGATTAAGAAAGAAGATGGTAACATTATCTATTCCATTCTTACTAAGTTGGGACCATCCTACTCTGTGTTTGTTTCCACCTTCCATTCTACAAGAGAAGCCTTCATTTCTCAAGGACAAGACTACAAGTCCCCTTCCTTTGATTCCTTTTGTGATTCTTTAATAAGAGAAAAAGAAAAACTCTTACATCTTGGTCTTCTTAATCTTAGAAGCCATACCAACAACAACCAAATTCAAAGAATCCTAAGAAGCCATATCCTAAAAATAATGGTCCTAAACCAAACAAGGGTCCTAAGACATTTCAGTCTCAAAATGAAAAACTATTTCAACAAAATGATAAGGAAAATTAAAACAAAGGGAAGAAGACAGATAAACATTCCCACTTTTGTAATCGAGATGGCCACTTAGAATCCAAATGCTTTAAAAAGATGGAAGCCTTGGAAGCAACAATGAAGAAGCATAACATCCATTTGGAGCACTCAACAACTTCATCTTCATCTTCTGGAATAGCATTTTCTGCATGTGGTTGTCAAGCATCTTGGTCTGGATATGGACTAAATGTATCTTCTTCTTCTCATTCTCATGAGTGGCACATTGATTCTGGAGCTTCTTATCACATGGCCAAAAACAAAGTCATTTTTTCTTCTTTAAATGATTGTAACACCAAAAATATATATGTTGGTGATGATAGATCTCTTAGTGTTGTAGGGACTAGAACTGTTCATATAGACAATGGTCAATTCAATGATGTATTATGTGTTCCAACCTTATCCTGCAACCTTCTATCTATATATCAGATAACTCATTTAGGTGAAGGTAAAATCATTGAATTTTCACCTCACAATATTGTAATTAAGGACCTAAGAGATCCTAGACAGATTTTAGCTATTGGCATTGTTGATGATTCTACATGGTTGTATAATTTTAACAACTTTGGGTCATCAAATCTTCCCTCGGTATTTGTTGCTCATAATGACGAAGTGAGAAAACTTTGGCATGAGTGATTTGGTCACTTAAACTATCGCTCCCTTCAAAATCTATGTAAAGAAAATATGGTGTCAGGTCTTCCAATGGTATCTCGTACAGATGGTGTTTGTTCCAGATGTGTACTCGGAAAACACTATTGGGATAGTTTTGAAAAACGTGCCTCTTGGCACACCTCAACCCCTTTACAGCTTGTGTATAGTGATTTATGTGGTCCACTTGCAGTTGTTTCATTCTTTGGCTACAAGTATTCTTAACTTTCATTGATGATTTCTCCAGACGAACTTGGGTATACTTCTTAAATCTCAAGAGTGAATTATTTAACATGTTCTTGGCCTTTAAGGCATTTATTGAAAAAAGATCTGGACATCAAATTCTTAAGATAAGATCTGATAATGGCGGAGAATATGTTAACAACAAATTCATCAACTTTTTCACTGAGAATGGAATTCAAATGCGACATACTGTTCCATATACTCCACAACAAAATGGTGTAGCTGAAAGGAAGAATCGCACCTTAAAGGAAATGGCTAATTGTATGCTTCAATCTAAAGAACTTAGTCTTAATTTTTGGGCAGAAGCAATTAACTGTGAAAATTACATAATAAATCACACTCCTACTAAGGTTTTAAAGAATATCACTCCAGAAGAAGCATGGAGCTCAATTAAACCAGATGTAAGTCACTTTCGTGTTTTTGGAAGTGAAGCATGGGCCCATATTCTAGATGAGAAACATAAAGCTTTAGAACCTAGGAGTGAAAAATGTATTTTTGTTGGATATTATGAAGATGTCAAAGGATACAGACTTATTCCACTTAAGTCCAAAAATGTTATCATTAGAAGAGATGTAAAGTTTGTTGAACATATATCAGCCTACGAGCCTAGTTCGGTGAATGTGCCACATCTTTCTATCCCTTCTACTTCTGAAAATATTTCTTCTTCAGATGATGACAGAGAGGATGAAAATCCTCCCCCACCCTACCAGGATCCTCCTTTAACTCCTCAACTTCCAAAATGGGTCTATGCTACTCGAGATGGAGCAGGTGCTCTTGCTGACGATCCTACAGATCAGAAACGTATACGTTCTCAATTCGATAGAGCCTTTTATTTACTAGATCAAACTTCAGCTAATTATGATCCTGACACCTTTATAGAAGCTTTAGGACATCCATATTAGGACGCAGCTATGAATGAAGAATATCATTCATTATTGGCAAATGATACATCGGATCTTGTTCCCATTCCAAAGGGATGAAAACTTGTTAGATGCAAATTAGTTTACAGAACCAAGTATGGACCAGATGGAAAGTTGATAAACATAAAGCTTGTCTTGTTGCTGAGGGTTTTTCACAAGTTGAAGGCATTGGATATACTGAAACCTTCTCCCCTGTTGCCAAAATGAACTCTATCCACCTTGTTCTTTCCCTTGCTACCTCTTTCAAATGGGAATTCCATTAGATGGATGTTAAATCTGGCTTCTTGCATGGGGACTTGCATGAAGAAATCTATATGGAACAACCTACTAGCTTTATACAAACAGACTCCAGCCTTGTATGTCGGCTTAAGAAATCCCTTTATGGTCTCAAGCAAGCCCGTTGGGCTTGGTATGCCAAAATGGATAGCTTTCTTTTAGAAACTAGATTTTCTAGGTGTCATTCTGACTATACTGTCTACACCAAGAAAGTGGGCAAGTATATTATCATTCTTGTTCTTTATGTTGATGATCTTATCCTTAATGCTAGTGATCCCAACTTTATAAACCATGTGAAGTCCAGCCTTAAAAAGAAGTTTGAAATGACAGAATTAGGACACTTGCATTATTTTCTTGGTCTTCAAGTCTTACAATCCAAGGAAGGTATTTCCCTTTCCCATTCCAAGTATGCATGTGATTTTCTACGCCATTTTCACATGAGCTAGCCCCTTCTCCCTTTCAGTCTGCAGCCAAACTTCCAGTCACTTGTACTTCCCCTGAAGTTGATGCTACCTTATACCGTCAAATTATTGGAAAACTTTTGTATTTGACCCATACTCATCCTAACCTTTCCTTTGTTGTTGGCCTTATTGCTTGGTTTATGCAAAACCCACATGAAAGTCAATGGAAAGAAGCTAAAAGAATACTTTGTTATGTTTGAGGTATAGTTCAGTTTGGGAGTAATTATAGTGTAGAAGAATCTCCTCTATTGGTTGGTTTCACTGATTCTGATTAGGCTGGTGACCCTGAGGATCGGAAGTCTACTGCAGGTTATGTGTTCACTCTTGGTTCAGGACCTATTACATGGGCTTGCAAGAAACAAAGTTCCATTTCTCTTTCTTCAGTAGAAGCAGAGTATCATGGTGCCATAGAAGCTAGTAAAGAAGCCCTGTGGCTTTGTCAAATCTTGTCAGAGTTTGGCTTTTAGCAGCAACATCCGACTACACTTTGGTGTGATAATCAAAGTGCCATTCAACTATGCAAATATCCAGTTCAACATCAATGCAACAAACACATTGAACTGCACATGCACTTCATCAGAAATCTCAATCATGACCATGTTCTTGAAGTGCAATATTGTTCAATAGATGATCAAGTTGCAGACATCTTTACAAAGGCTCTCACAGAGGCGAAGTTTACTAAACTTCGATTTATGGTTGGAGTTCAGGAAGTTGTCACTAAGGGGTGATAGGCTCTAATGCCTCCTTCCTTCTCCTATTGTGTTATATTTCTACATCCTTCAATCCTATCCCAAGTTGTCCTTAAGGGGGGGTGTTAGGATATTTTGACACATAGGAAATAGTTAAGTATAACTTGGTCTAGTGTAGAGTTAGGTAAAGTGTGTTTCTTTACTATGTAATTTTGTAACTTACAATCTGACGGTCATGATATGTAGTGATGCAATGGTTCATTCTCTCCTTGGTATTATCGACACTTGATCCATGGCTTAACACCTGATTGGCCCATGATCTCTATTTAAAGAGCATGGAGGGTCATTTGTAGTGTAACCGTTCATGAGAGAATATTATGTGAATTTTCATTCTTTTATTAATAAATTGCCTGAAGTGGCTGTGTTGGCTCAGGCCGTGGACTATTTCCCTCTTTGAGGGTTTTAACCACATCAACAATATTGGTGTATTGATCTGTGATCTATTTGTGAGCGGTGTCCTTTGGTGTTTTGTCTGAGGAACTTACCTTGTAAATTCCTACAGATTGATTGTATAAGTAGGGTGATCTCTGCTACTGCCTGTGTGAATCTCTATAAATTAACAATATATGTTCATTATTTTGTTGGTTGGTATAGATTTGATTTAGAAGTTTTAGGTTTCAGTAGTTTTGAAGGTATACGGAGGTTTGATTGAAGTAAGTAGCGTATACATGCAGGTTGGGTTCAGTAAAGTTGCGTATACATTCTGATCCATGATTTTTGAGGTTGCAGCTAGTTCTGAATGATGATACAGGTCTTTGGGTTCAACACAGTGTTCTGGTGACAATGTTCTAATTGATCATATTAACTGATTAGTGGTTGATGCATCTTGAAAGTTTTGATGGGTCCAGTATGAAAATTTGATGAAACAAGGCCTTCATGTGTATTGTTGTGTACCATGAGCATCCAGTCTAAAAATTTATGAAATGTTGTCCCTAGAGGAAGAGAGAAGGTCATAGCCTTCTGTAGGTCGGCACCTACGTACTATTAAACACATTGGCTGGTACAAGAGCTAGGGGGTTGTAGCTCCCTTCCAGCAGAAGTTGGAAAATGAGAGAAGGTTGTAGCCTTCTGCAGGTGGGTGCCTGCGTACTAGTATGAGTCTGCACCAGTACAAGATTGATAACATACTTTCTTATTATTAAAAGAAGATAGAGATGACAACAGCAGGTGGTTTTCACACACATTGGGTTTCCACCTTAAATCTTGGTGTTCATGTGTGTTGCGTACGTGTGATGGTTTATTCTGTTTTTACTGCACTACTTAATAAGTTACTGATGCATTAGTTATAAATCAACACATGATAAATTAGCTAAATCACAAGTTCTCTAGGTATATGCTGGTTTCTCTAATCACAATAGTGTGTACACACTAGTTCACTTCACAGAAGTAGCGTATATAAATCTATTTGGGAATTGAAAAATTATTGATCTGATTATACTGATTCACCCCCCGTCTCAGTATTACTTCCAATAATTGGAATTACAGTAGGTCCTTAAGAAGAAGCTTGATCGCTTGAAGGAAGATCTTTCAAGATGAATAATCACGAAGGCATGGGACCCATTAGACCACCAATCTTCAATGGGAGCAACTTAGTATATTGGAAAATAAGAACCAAAGTCTATCTACAATCGCTTGGAGCTGATGTTTGGGAAATTGTGGAAGGGGGATATCAATTTCTAGCAGCAATTCCTATAGACTTTGTAGGTAAGAAGTTATACGAAACCAATGCCAAAGTTGTCAATACGCTATTGGGAAGTATGTCAGAATTAGAATTTGTCAAAGTCATGCAATTCAAAACAACCAAAGAGATATGGGACAAAATCATTCAGAGCTACGAAGGAGACTCTCAGGTAAAACGTGCTAAGCTTCAAACTTTCAGAATTTAGTATGAAACTCTTAAGATGCATAGTGATGAAAGTGTTGTTAGTTACTTTTTACATATAGATGAGATTGTTAATTGTATGAAGAATCTGGGTGAAGAGATAAAGGAAGTTACTTTAGTTGAGAAATTTTGAGATCTTTGTCTTCTAAATTTGAGTCAAAAGTGTGTGCCATAGAAGAAAAACAGGATCTTCAGACTATCACTGTGACTCAACTTCATGGAATCATAACTACCTCTAAAATGAGAAAAGGAGGTCCATCAGATATGAGAGAAGCCGAATTTAAAACATAAACAAAGGGGAAAGAAAAGGAAGAGCACAATGAATCAAGACACATTTTAGAAGAAGAAGATGAGGTAAATTTTGTCAAGAAGCTTCAACGGGGTTCCAAAAGATTCAAAGGTAAGCTACCTTTCAAATGCTTTTCTTGTGGTAGAGTCGGTCACTATGCTACCAAATGTCCTCATAAAGATAAATATGAAAAGGGGAAGGAATATGCAAAAGGCAATAGAAAACAGGTTGTGAATAGAAGGAGTTACTATATGCATGAAGATAGTGATGGTTTATCTAATAGTGATGAAGATGAAACTGAACAAGATTATAGACTACTCATGGCTTATGAAAATGATGATTTTTTGGATGCATTAGAAGAGGAAGACTTTCTTGAAGAAATCACTAAACTCAAAATTTGTGTAGAAGAAAAGAATATGATCATAGATACTTTGACACACCAACTTGTTGAAAGAGAAAAACACAATGAAAATCTAGAATGTGAAATTGTGGGTCTAAGAAAAGATCTTGAGAAGACAAAATCTCTTAATCTTAGATTTGCTAAAGGATCAGAAACTTTAAATGAAATCATCAATGTTCAACATTCTCCTCTGATAAAGACAGGTCTTGGATATACTGAAGATTCATCTCAATCACAGAAGCCGTCAGCCTCCACCAGAAGCTATCTTGATGCAACAAAGACCAGTGAACAGTATGTCAATCATCAACAAAAGTCTAAAATTACTCATCAGGTAAATCATACTCAATTTACTCCAAGGATGAATATCAGTAGAAGCCATAATCAACAGGTAAAAAATACCAAAAGATACTATGATTGCAAATATTTCTTTAATGGGCAATGTTTTTCATGTCATAACTTTGAGCATAAGGCTACTCAATGTGTTGCTTACAAAACCATCATGACTAGAGAAGCACGAAATTAGAGTGTGATAGGAATCAAGAAAAGTTCCTATAATAACTTTTCTCCTCTTGAAAATGAAATAGAATGTTCGATTTGTAACAACTTTGGTCATGAAGAATTTGAATGCAGGAGAAAATTTTGGCCAACACTTCAAAAGGAGCAAACACCATTAAATCCCAAGATATGGAGAAGAAAGGAATCTCAATTAGAAATATGTGGCATAGCTTTGTATGCAGAAGGACAAGAAAATCAGTGGTACATTGACAGTGGATGCTCCAAACACATGACAGGTGATAAAGAGAAACTGCATTCATACAATGCTTTAGGAAAAGAAAAGAATGTCTCATTTGGAAATGACACTCCTACTGTCATTAAATGTAAAGGTTCTGTTTTCTTGAAAGAAAAGGTTAAAGCTGGAAATGTCATGTATGTAGATGGTTTAAAGCATAATTTATTGAGTGTCAGTCAAATGTGTGATCAAGGGAATGAAGTGGTATTTCGATCAAATAGATGTGTGGTTCGTGAGCTTGATATAGGTAAGACTGTGATCAAGGGGACAAGAACTCCAAACAACTTATATATACTTAAAGGAGGACAATAAAAATGCTATCTATGAAAAACAGATGAAAATTGGCTATGGCATAGAAGATTGGGACATCTAAGTTTTTCTCAAATAATAAAAGCACGCAGGCTCAAGGCAGTTCATGATCTTCCGGATATCAACATCCCAGAAAATACCATATGCAAACCATGTCAAATCGGTAAGATAACCAGAGTTCACTTCATTGAAAAAGAAGGGTCAGCAAGTAAATCTCTTGAACTCATCCATATTGATTTATGCAAACCAACAAGGAAAAAGTCACCTCATGGAGAAGAATACTTTATTTTATTTATTGATGATTTTTCTAGGATGTGTTGGTCTACTAAAGCAAAAAGATGAAGCATTTGAAAAGTTTAAAGCCTTTAAAGCTTTAGTTGAAAATGAATCAGATCGAAAAATCAAATGTCTCAGATTTGATGAAGGGGGAGAATTCATATCAGATGAATTCTTTGAATTTTGTGAACAACATGGAATAAAAAGGAAATTCTTTGTCGCAAGAACTCCTCAACAAAATGGTGTGGTAGAAAGGATGAACAGAACCATTCAACAAATGGCTCGAGCTATGCTAGATGAATATGGAACTCCTGCAACCTTCTGGGGTGAAGCTGCATTTTCCGCTATAACTATTCTCAACAAAGCGAATGTTCAGGTAAATAGCAATCAAACTCCATATGAACTTTGGTATGGTAAACCTCCTACCATAAAACACTTTAGAGTTTTTGGAAGAAAATGTTTTATCAAAAGGACTGATGTAAAACTTGGTAAGTTCAAACCCATAGTAGATGATGGAATTCTTCTTGGTTATTCATCCAGAAGTAAAGGATAAAAATGTTATAATAAAAGACTTTGGAAAATTGTTGAAAGCATTCATGTTGTAATTGATGAAGCATGCAAAAATCTGGAACAAATGAAATCAGTAGATGAATATGACAGTTAGGAAGTTTGGGAATGCTTTCCCACATCAAATCAAAATTATATAGAAGAAGAAACCAATGAAGCACCAGAAGAAGATACAATAGACAAAGAAAAGACTCCATCTAGGTATGTTCAAAAGAATCATCCAGAATCTCAAATTCTAGGAGAAAAGGGGGCTGGTGTACAAACAAGAAGAACTCTTACAGGGACCTCAATCTATCTAGCATTACTATCTTCCACTGAACCCCAGAATGTAAATGAAGCCTACAAAGATGAATATTGGGTCAAGGCCATGGATGAAGAACTTGACCAAATTGAAAGGAATGATACTTGGGAGTTAGTTCCTAGATCTCATGATAAAAATGTTATAGGAACAAAATGGATATTTAAGAACAAGTTGAATGAAAATGGAGAATTTATTAGAAACAAGGCCAGAATTGTTTGTAAAGGGTATGCTCAACAAGAAGGCATAGATTTTGAAGAAACTTTTGCACCTATTTCCAAACTTGAAGCCATAAGGATGTTTCTTTCTCTTTCTAGTTTTCAAAAATTCAAAGTATATCAAATGGATGTAAAATCAACCTTCCTTAATGGAGACTTAGAAGAAGAAGTTTATATTGAACATCCAGAAGGATTCATTCTTGGAAATTATGCAAAACTCATATGCAAGCTTAAAAGACTCTCTATGGTCTGAAACAGGCTCCAAGGGCTTGGTATTACCACCTTGATAAATATCTACAACAACAAGGTTTCACAAAATATTTCGCTGATAGAAATTTATACACAAAGGTTGAAAATGATAAACTGCTAATTATTGTTTTTTATGTTGATTATATCACCTTTGGTAGCAATGAAGAATCCATGAGTCATAATTTTGCTTCAGTAATTCAACAAGAATTTAAAATGTCCTTACTTGGTGAACTTACTTATTTTCTTAGTTTACAAGTACAACAAACCAAATATGGTATCTTTCTTTCGCAAACCAAATATCAATCTTGAAGAAGTACAAAATGGAAGATTCTAAACTAGTATGTACTCCAATGGTAACATGATGTAGTCTCAGTTCTAACGATGAATCACCAATAGTAAACCAAATTTTGATGATTGAAAGAGCACTGGTGGAGGTGCATTCTGTATGGGTTCTTGGTTAGTGTCATGGTTTAGCAAGAAGCAAAGTTCAATTGCCTTATCAATAGCTGAAGCAAAATATGTGGCCATTGCATCTTGCTACACTCAACTACTTTGGATGATGCAAACAATGAAAGACATTCAGATCACATGTACTCCACCCATCTCCATTATATGTGAATACAAGTGCCATCTTTATTTGAAAAAATCCAGTCATGCACTCCAAGACCAAGCACATACCCATTAAGTACCATTTTCTATGAGAACAAGTGTTTGAACGAAAGGTTAAATTAGAGTAGTTCCCTCCAAAGAACAAGTTGCTGATATATTCACTAAACCACTTCCCAGAGAAACATTTGAATATCTCAGACAAAATCTGGGAGTAATTGCTACATCATCCTACTCTTAAATCCAGTTTTCAGAGGAAGGTTATTATACGCAGGTTTCATGAAGTATAGTCATGTATACACGTGGGTTTTTGTGGCTGAAGGAGCGTATATGTTTTTTTGGCAGAAAACTAGTGGGTGCTCTGTCTAATATTGATGATTACAGTCTGATGATATGCTTTGTTCATTTATTTTTATCTGACTGACAAAGATGCCTTGATGAATGAATTGTTGACAATGCACAAGTAGCACAAGTTCAGGGGGAGCATTAGCCTTCACACACATTTTGTATTGTTGGCATTTTGGTTGCTGAATTCAGCTATGATTTGGTGTTTAAGTCATAGGGTGTGATATGAATTCTTTTGTCATAATCTATATTTTAATGAGTCATATTGAACAAATGATGTAATTTGTATCCCCACATTTCATGGGATGGATGATGTAATATTTGTTGTATTTCTATCATGTATAAACAATTGGTATATCCCCACTTGGTTGGGTGATTGATGTATGTATGAGTCATTGGTCATAAGGAGGTCATACTCACTTAGTTGAGTTATAGAGTCATGTTATTCCTTTGAATCATATCTCTGTAGACTCGGCATGTACTTAGGGGGAGTATGGACAACATAATGCATATCAAAGGAGGAAAGTTGCTTGGTTTTCCCTTTGCCCTTGATGTCAAAGGGGGGGAGTATTTTGGTGTTGCATGTTATCTCTAACAGTTTCTACAGCTTGTAGTAATCAACACCATCATGGTTGCCATCAAGTCCAAAGGGGGAGATTGTTAGCATTATGATACAAGTGTTCTCCTTGATGGCAACCCACTCATAGGTCAATTAAGTTTTGATAAAAGGAAACTCACAGTACAATAGGAATATTCAGAGGTAATAGGGAAGTGCTACAGAAGAAAAGGAAGATGAAACTAAGGTCTATTGATCAGAATAAAGAAGGTGAAGGAAAAGGTTGATGTAAAGAAGTTTAAGAAGTATACACAGGTCCACTTAGTCAAAACAATGTATACACGTTGGTACACAGAACAAAAAGAGCGTATACATATACATGCACTCTCACAAGAGAAAAAGCACGTACATGTTGGAAAATCAAGGTTTTGGTCCAAGGTATTCGGTCCAAAGTATTTAGTTTGAGGTATTTCGTCCAAGGTATTGGTCCTAAGTGGTTTTGGTTTGAGGTATTGAGAAAGGCCTAAAACTATATAAGGAGAAGAAGATCATTAGGCCAGGGTGTGCAAGTGAATGGGTTTCTAATGAATACTTCTATCTGAAGTATATTTTATGTTGCAACGGCTATGTTGGTGATTTGATGTGAAATATTTTGTGCACCTTGAATTCAATGTTGGATCAGGATCATGAGACCTAAAATGACTTATCATTGAATGATATGATATTGGTTGGGCCAGATCTAATTGTGTACACCTGCTTTATTCTTTAAATGTCATGATATGTGTTTGTCATAAGTCTCGAATAACAATGAAGTTATGAGTTAATATTTACAGATCTATATGCTGGTTCGTCTGAGTAAAAACACATGTACACGCATGTTATACTCTTCCAAGAAGCATATACAAAAGAAAATACTTCTTTAGGTTTGATTGATCTATTGGATTAATTATGTTGTTTTATTGTTGTTTGTCAATGAAGTCTTCTTAGATCTGAAAGTAAAACTGAATGCATAAGGAGTTTGATATCTGATTGATTGATTGTATAAGTAGGTTGATCTCTACTACTACCTATGTGAAGCTCTGTAAATTGACAATAGATGTTCAGTATATTGCTGGTTGGTACAGATTCGATTTAAGAGTTTTAGGTTTCAATAGCTTTGAAGGTATACGCAAGTTTTATTGAAGGAAGTAGCGTATACAAACAGGTTTGGTTCAGTAAAGTAGCGTATGTATTATGATCCATGATGTTTGAGGTTGTAACTGGTTCTGAATGATGATGCAGGTTTCTGGGTTCAACACAGTGTTCTGGTGACAATGATCTGATTGATCAGATTAACTGATTATCGGTTGATGCAGTTTGAAAGTTCTAATGGGTCCAATATGAAAATTTGATGAAACGGGGCCTTCATGTGTATTGTTGTGTACCAAGAGCATCCATTCTGCAAATTTATGAAAAGTGGTCCCTGGAGGAAGAGAGAAGGTCATAGCGTTCTGTAGGTCAACGCCTACGTACTAGTAAACATATTGGCTGGTAAAAGAGCTAGGGGGTTGTAGCTCCCTTCCAACGGAAGCTGGAAAATGAAAGAAGGTTGTAGCCTTCTTCAGGTGCGTGCCTGCGTACTGGTATGAGTCTGCACTAGTACAAGATTGTAAACAAATTTTCTTATTATTAAAAGAAAACAGAGACGACAACAACAAGTGGTTTTCACCCACATTGGGTTTCCACCTTAAATCTTGGTGTTCATGTGTGTTGCTTATGTGTGATGATTTATTCTATTTTTACTGCACTATTTAATAAGTTACTGATGCACTGGTTATAGATCAACACATGATAAATTAGCTAAATCACTAGTTCTCTGGGTATACGTTGGTTTCTCTAATCATAGTAGTGTGTACACGCTAGTTCACTTCACAGAAGTAGCGTATATAAATATGTTTGGGAAATGAAAAATTGTTGATATGATAATACTGATTCACCCCCCCCCCCCCCCCCCAGTATTATTTCCAGCACTAAACTATACACATTCTTTGAAAGCCAAGTCTCACACCTTCTTTCAACAACTCTTCTATTGATGTAGTTCCATAATTTGTTTCCTGCAAGTTTTATACCCCATAAAAAATCATAAATTTAATATAAATGGTTTTTTAGTTATATTAATTATAAAATCAAAGAAGTAAAACAAATAGATACTTACGAATTTCACAATTAATTTTGGACATACCAACATATACTCACAATCCATATTTAACCCAATGTCAATCAATTCTTCTGATGACTCTTGTTTGTATGTTAACACCTATTTGAATAAATTCAATGATGGTTGTTGTAAAACAACTTAAAATATACAAAAATGAAATCTTAAGTTGTTATAAGGAAATATTAAAAATTACTCACAAACTTTGATATCAACCCTTTTCTTCCTTGTTGTCTAGTTTTATGTGCTGAATGAGTTCGATTTTGTTTTCTTTTCTACAAGAATATACTTGAAAATTAATATTTAATGCTAAATTATTTGTTTATATGTACCTAATATAACATTCAATGATTACTTACATTTGAAGCGCGTTGTTGTTGAGATGATTCCTCCCGTGAGGTAGTTATGTCCATTTCTTTGACCATCTCCTAGTACACTTTTTTGGACATTCATACTAGCATGTTTAAGATATCAGTATGTTGATCCTTTAGAATTTCCATAATCTTCCTAAAAAGGTAATAAACTATTTTTATATTGATATATGAAAAATAAATATAAAAAAATTGATATTAATAAATTAATGCTTTGTAGTAATATATACATTTAAATCTAGAAAAAACATTTAATTAGGAATATTACTCTTTTGAATGATTCTTTTTTGTTGTTGTATGTTTTTTATTTTTCAAGTTTGACAGATTCATTGACCATTGCTCTGGAAACACTTCTTATAGTTTAAATACAACTTGGTTCTTGGAGCCCCAAGGGTTAGTTAAACTGGTCGAGTCCCCGTTGTTAAGTGCCTTGCCGATGGAGAGGTCACAGGGTCAATTCTCCTCGACACCCTTGGGGTTAGGCCCTGCTAGTCTAGCCGACAGGCTTTAAAAGATTCCCTTTAGGGTTGATCTGCCCAGATTTTCTCGTGGATGTAACGAACACCTAGTGTCCGTGAACCATAGCATAAAAAAAAAATGGTTCTTCTTGGAACAATTGGATTGATTTCTATATTATAAGTGGAATATACCTCTATACGTTTATTCCACTATATCACTCATAGTTTGCTAAAAGTTACCCCCCCTCATTAACCTCTAGTACCACTCTATATGAGCTAAGTACTAATTCATTACCATTTACATGTTCTATAATTTTTATTTTCTTAGAGTGACATTCATTTCCTTTGTTGTTGGTCCCTGTAAAACATTAAACATATGTGAATTAATAGATTGTTTGAAACATGTTGTCTAATATTCTTAAGTATTTTATTAATAAAATTAAAAAAATAACTCATATTGAATAGTATTTTTTATTCACCTAATTCATCCTTCTACAATTTTTCCATTAAGATTTTATGCTCTTCTGCACTTAGATCATAAATAATCTTATCGAACTTCCTCATTTTGTGGCTCTGCATGACACACACTAACCAATACATATTAGTTAAACTTACATATAGTTCAAACATATTAATTTTGTAAAGAATTTACAAAGAACTTGTCTTTTGTGCTTTTTTGGATGTGTTATCATTGTGTTGATCAATATTTTTGTTACTTGACCACTTCTGAAACATTTTTTTTTTATCAATATACAACATGTACCATTCAATACAGAAATCATTAAATATGTTTATAAATAAATCACTTAATTTTCAGTGAAAAGAAGGTTTAATAATCGGTAGGGGTGATTTTAGGGGCGAATGTTCGCCCTTTGGCGAAATTAAGGGGTTTTAAATTTTTAGTGGGCGAATATTTTGAATCATAGTAAATTTTTACAAATCACCTCAAATAGCCCACCTTATTTTAAGGGAGAGGGTAAAAAAGATAAATTTAGCCCTTGAAATTAGGAGTTACAACCTTCCATTCGCCCATTTTCAAGAATAGGTTTTATTTAAGTGAATCCTATGGGCTAAAGGCCCAAATACCATATTTATAAAAGAGGTATGGTAAATTAATAAAAATATAAATAAATGAGAGGTATGGTAAATAAGTAAAGCATTTTTTATATTTACTCCATAAGTCACCTTATATACATGCAAGGGTGTAAACAAATAAAAATATAAGTAAAGTGGAGGTATGGTAAATAAATAAAACGTCTTTTTATACTTACTCAAAAGGTATGGTAAATAAATAAAAATATAAATAAACTAAAGGCATGTTAAATAAATAAAACCTCTTTTTATATTTAGTCCATAACCCTCGTTCTATTTAAGAAGGCTCAAGAAAGAGGTTTTATTTAAGTGAATCCTATGGGCCAAATACCATATTTGTAAAAGAGGTATGGTAAATTAATAAAAATATAAATAAGCGAGAGGTATGGTAAACAAATAAAACATTTTTTTATATTTACTCCATAAGTCACCTTGTATTTATGAATGGTATGGTAAATTAATAAAAATATAAATAAACGAGAGGTATGGTAAACAAATAAAATATTTTTTTATATTTACTCCATAAGTCACCTTATATTTATACTATGGGACAAATACCATGGACTAGATTGTTATTAATACCATGCAAAAAAACATTATTAGCCCTAATATTAGTATTAATAAAAATAAAAATGGCACATGGTATTGACCCATGGTATTCACCAAAATGGCACATGGTATTCACCCATGGTATTCACTTGGAATGTAGCCTATTTAAATGGGGGAATTAAACCAGCATAGATCCATCTTTACTCTGGATCTACTAACCCCCAAGGGGTATCAAATATCGTGATATGCAAACTAGCATAGAGTGAAAAAATATTTGATCCGATCAAGAGTTAAAATGGATGTTGTAATTTAATGTATGTTAAACATTTTAGCTTGGTTAAAATAAAAATAAAATAAAAATCAACTATTAATTTTATTATTTTTTATAAATTACTAATAGTAATTTTTAAGCTCCAGGTTTATGATAACCATGGTATTCATGTGAGCATAGACTATTTAAAGGGGAAATTCTATCTTAGATCCATCTTAATTCTGGGTCTACCAAGTGCTCGGGATAAATAGATTTCATCCCCCTAAGAGTGGTAGATGTGGAGCTAAGATGGATATAGGTTGGTTTTTATGATAATGAAGATATTAAATAGGCTTAGGAAATTATATTGTAAAACCATCTTAAGGTGAATGGTTAAAGCATAGACATTGGACAAGTATATTTGTATACTTCTGTTTTAAACTGAAACAAATTCAGGGCTAAAAGGAATGGATTGATTGCACTAGTCATCCTTCTATAACTTTCCAACATATGCTAGAGTAAACATATTGTAATTTGGGTAATTTTTCTAATTGGAAACGGGAACATATGTGTGTATTGGTAGGGTGGTTACGAGGTCCCTAGAAGTGGAATAAACAGATTGTAATTTGGGTAAATTTTCTAATTGCAAATAGGAACATACTTGTGTATTGGCAGGGTGGATACGAGGTCCCTAGAAGTGATGAATTTGAATTTTTCTTGGTTTTATATATAGTATTAGGTTTTTTCTCATGCTTTCTATGAATGGCACGGGTGAAATTTATCCTACACCCACTAGGTTATCGATATGTAATTTCGGTAATTTTGATTTGAAAAGATATTTTAAAGAAATGCAATGATTTCATTTGTGTATTCAATAAACACAAGATTTTATAATTGAGTAAAATATTCGCCATGCCTGGTGAGAGATTCGCTAAAAAATTATATATACATATCTTATTATTGATAAAATCGCCTTCCATTTTTCCTATATACCATGGAGATTCGCCCATTTATTATACATGTAAATTTGTGGGGGGGGAGGGGGGGGGGGGGGGGGGTTCTTAAAATTTTCCCTGATAATCGGTGCGTTTATGTCTATAAATGCACTAGTGCATTTAATTTCATCAATGCACAAGGACATTTAATTGTTGAGAATCGACAATATTTGTTTTTTTATAAATAACTTTAAATTATGACGGTGCGATATGCAATGATAAAAGCACCACCATCACAGTAAAATATGAAAACATAAATAATTAAACACAAGTTTTTTGAACTTAATGATGTTATTTGTTAGAGGTGCACTAGTGTGTTATATTACACATGGCACACCGATAGGGTTTGGATCTGATTCAGTAAGTGGTTACCATACTTTACATATAACATAAACCCAGTAAATATAAAATGCCTAGAATGAAAACCCCTAATCATGAAGTGGTAAAGGGAGTTAAACCCCAAGGTGAAATTGTGCAGTGACATAAGCAAAAAGGAGCAAGGGTTTAAGGTAAGTACTGCTTTTTTTGTGTGGTTTTTTTGTGTTTTGTGTGTGTGTGTTATTTATCTATTTTTTTCCTGAATTTAAATAAATCTAAATAAGAACAAAGATATTAATTATTTTTATTAGTAAAATCAATAGTAAAATTTGTACTATGCAGGTTTTTTATTTATTTTTATGAATTTTAATTAAATTTAATAGAAATTGTATTTTTTTTATTAGTAAAATCAACATAAAGTTTAAAATTTTTTACTATGCAGGGTTTTGAGTGAATCACCATACCTTTCAAGTTCTAATATTCTGAATAGTTATGTTGTTCCAAATTATTATGCTGCTCCACATTGCTCCCAATATGTCTCTCTTGCAAATATCTCCCTTGAAATTTTGGGAAAAATAATGAAATAGTGAATAACTTCTTACTATTTAAAATATTTTATGAAATTAGATTTCAAAAAATCAATTACCGCTCATTTTCAATTTAAAAAAACAATTGTATTTTTATTATTTTATTATTATTTTTTCCACTTTTTTGGAACATTAGTGCATTTCATATTAAAAAGCACCAGTGCATTTACTAGTAAAACACACTAATTAAGACAACTTATCAATGTGTTAACGTTTTTTAATGCAACGATAGAATTCCTTTTTTTATTTTCAAAATCCTAGAAATTGGTGTAGTTATCATTTTAATGCATCAGTGTTGTTATTATTTAGACACATCAGTACAATTAGTTTTACAAGAGCATCGATATTCTTTAAAAGTTATCTAAATGTTTATTTTGACATAAAATCACAAATTCATCTCAAATTATCCTTTAGGATGCAACCACATGAGTTATAGTAGTTCATGGTATACATTTTCTGCTTAAACTCACCTTATTCTTGAAAAATGGTTTGAAAACTATATTGAAATTCAGATTGTATTTATATGGTTTTCTAAATTAATTTTAGGCATGTACACAAAAAATTATTGCTTATTTTCTCAAATGTAGGCAGAAAATCTCATAATATCAAATGCCCAATTCTTCAAATTTTAGGTCGTTCCATATCGCTCAAATTCCTTCATGGAGTTCTCCCTTTCCATATATAATAAATTTAGATTCTATTTATATTTCAATTATCTAATTGAATTTATTTATTTCATCCATGTCAATTTGAATAAAAATGCATCCAAATGTGTAGGATCATGATTCAAAATCGAGTTCAGATGCATAAACTATTCCACTAGTTCAAAAACATCAGAATCTATTATCAGTAGCAACATACTGCGAAGAGTTGGTAGATGACAATGGGTAATTCTTTTACCTTGCCAATTGTAACATGTCATCTTCTAGCCACAATCCTAGGTTAACAATGGTAATAATTGTTTGGTATAATGTAATTTCAACAAACCAATCGCAGTGTGCTTACTAATATCATTAATGTATTAATGTTCAATATTTTTTGAAATTAGCATTCTAGTGATGATGAGTGACCCACCAACCATCTTCCGGTCGACCCCACTACACTGTCAAATTGAGAGAAGGTTGCATTCAGAGAAAAACTGAGAGAGGAAGTATACCAAGAATGGTTGAATCAACCACCTATTCAATTCCCACTACATCCAGATTTACCAATTAGGAATGACTACAACAATAGTAGTTCTTCATCACAAGTTGGTAATGAAGGAAATCAAATAGCAGTTGGTATGGATGATTACTTATGGGATACGACTACCATGGAGACAATGTTGTTGGATGCATTCCAGAATAATGAGCTAGGGGATGATGCTCATATCTTTGATACCTTTTTTGAAAGCTTGAAATCTGATTCCAGCACCCTGCTCTTTGGACTTGGCATCCAATCAAATTCTACCCAGTTGGGGACAACGATGTTACTGTACAACTTGAAAGAAAATTTTGGCATGTTGAGTGCATGTTTCTCGAAAATATTGAGGTAATTGACCATGATCAAGTCCCTTATATTTTGAGAAATATTCTCACATGATCAAAATTAAAAATGGTTGATTTTATGAATTTTAGATCTTGACATTGTACATTTATATTTCCCACCAACTACAAGTTATTCAAAAATAAGATTCTTCCGAGTGATAATGCCTTTCCTGGTAGCTGCGAGGAGGTAAAGAATTTGTTGAAAATGTTGGGTGTTGAGTACATATCATATCATGCATGTACGAATGATTGTATTCTATATTGAGGAGAATATTCAGACAAAGAGATATGTCCAAAATGTGGGCATGATAGGTAATATAAATAAAAAAAAAGGGTAAATCACATGGTCCCCATAAGATATTGAGGCACATGCCTATAATCCCAAGGATTCAAAGGATCTTTCATTTCAAATAATTAGATATGTTGCATGGATGACATGCCTCACACAAAAATGAGTCAGGAGTTATGCAAATCCCAACAGATTCAATAGCCATGAAACATATAGAGGATACATGACCTAAAAAATTCAAGGATGAAGTACGAAGTCTACAACTCAACATAGCCATGTATGGTGTCAACCCATGTTCCCTCTGAAACACCAACTATTTTCTTTGGCTTGTAGTAATGAGAAATGAGAATATCCCCCCATGGTTGTTTGTGAAGAATTAATATCTTTATGGATTTGAGAGATCTATGGCTTGAATCTTTTGGATCAATGACCGGAGAATCCACAGTTTTAACATTTTTGTACCAACGTTTCAAATCCCAAATGGGATCCATCATCAGGATATGAGAATGATGATGACAGAAGAGCAACAAAGAAGTAATAAATAGTGATGAGAGAAAACTTGACAAACTGTCGGCTGAAATGATTTTTAATTAATTTTAATATTAATTAAATTTTTTTTTTTTAATTAATTTTATAATTTTTTCTATTAATTTGTATTAAATATTTAATTAATTTTAATTAATTTTATATAATCTAAAATTAATTTGCTTTTTAATATTTTTATATATTAGTTTGATTTATTAATATATTATATATAATATAATTTTAATTTGTTTTAATATTAATTTGATTTAATATATAGTATTAATTTGTTCTAATATTATTAATTTTCTTTATTAATTTGTTTTATTAATTTGTTATAATATAAAATTAATATTGTTTTATTAATTAGTTATAATATAAAATTAATTTGCTTTATTAATTTGTTATAATATAAAATTAATTTGTTATAATTTGATTTATTAATTTGCTTTATTAATTTGTTATAATATAAAATTAATTTGTTTTATTAGCTTGTTATAATATAAAATTAATTGCTTTATTAATTAGTTTTATTAATTTGTTATAATATGAAATTAATTTGTTTTATTAACTTGATTTATGAATATTTTATGAATAATATTAATTTGTATTAATGTTAAATTGATTTATTAATTTGCTATATTATTATAAATTAGCTTTATTAATAATAACCTAGATCTAAATGAAATTAATAATAACTTTAAAATGAAATTAATATTAACCTAGCGAAATAATAAATCTAATCTGAAATTGATTTTTACCTAGGGAATAATAATACTAAAATGAAATTAATTTTAATTAAAATTAATTCCTAAATAATTTAATTAAATTATTAATATTAATTATATTATATTAACTATTATAAATAATTAATATTTATAATAAATTAATATAATGATTAATAAATTAATAAATCCTAGATTTTAATGGAAATTCTAAACCTAGACCTAAATGAAAAACAAAGACTGAAGACACAAGAAAGGAGAGGGATAACTTACCTGCTCAGGCCTTAACCAAGGGATGCGCTTGCGTTTGCGTTTTTTATTTCCTTGATCAAGGGAAGCCAGCTCCCGCTAATTTCCACGCCATTATCTCTGTTCAGATTATGAGGATGTTTGATAATTTCAAGCGCTTCTCTGATCTTTCGTCTCTGATGTTGCTCTTCCTTAGCGATAATTGATGCACTTTCCAGACATATATGGTGTTTAGTTTTTAAGGAGTGCTCTGCCAGGGCTGAAGTACGAGATCTTCCGTTCTTAATATCCGCGTCATGTTCCTTGAGTCTTGTCTGGAGGGAGCGACCTGTTTCACCAATGTAGCTTTTTCCACAGGAACACTCTATTTTATAAACTCCTTTAAGCTGATGGTAGAATACAAGTGAAGAATATGGATGTCTACTTACAACCATTGGTAGATGAATTGAAGGAATTATGGGAAGCGATACATGTATATGATGTATCAATACCCATCACAACAAAGAGGATTTTTACGTTGTATTGCATATGTTATTACACCACACATGATTATCCAGGTTTAGGAGTTTTCTCTGGTAAATTACATGTTTAATGATTTGTTTATATGTAACGTAACAATATTGTTTCACACATTATTTTATTTCACTACAATTTGTATGGTCTTCTTTATCACTAACGTTCCCTATATACAATAATCTTTTATATATTGTAACAAAAGAGTATCATGGATGTAAATATTGTAGACCTTCTTTGAAGGCTAGGTGGTCCAACCACCTATGAAAGAAAATGTATGATTGTTCCAGGGTATTCCTCCCAGAAGAAAAACCATTAAAGAAGGGAAACATTAGCTTCAGTCATAACCCAAAGAAAACCTAAAGGCCTACAATAATGAAGCCAACTGAATGTCTTATAGAATATGAGAGTGAGAAGGAGAACGAGATTACATAAATGTTCAATTCAAATGGGAAGCCTATGTTTGATGGTCTAGAATTATTCGACACCTATGTTGAGAAATGTCCCATTGGGATGTCACCTAAATTATATCATTATAATGTTTTCCATCCATCTTGATGCATTTGGAGTGGAAAAGGTGGAGGAATCAGCTCACAGGACCATTTATACTAGCAGGACCCAATTTGGCGAAATAGGGTCTGAAACCTTCTAGGATAATTTTGAGGCATCAAATGAAATTTTTTGGGGCTAAAAATTTTCCACTTTGGCGTCACAAATTTTCATCATATTCTACACATTGAGACCTTTCCAATGGTGTAGGAATCACATCAAATGGATTTCGTATGCAAAATTTATGCCACTCAGAAGTTGACCTTCCTATTTTCACACATATTGTTCAGGAGGATGCCACGTTAGCCCCCATTATTCATGGAAAAGGGGATAGCCATGTGTTTGTGATGTAAGATATTCTAGAAGAGTATATTTTGTAACTCTAGTTAAGAGTTTATGTAGTCAAACTTAACCACTGGTAGGCCATCGATCTGTGTTATAACCAGGTTCTTATGAGGAAGAAGAATTCCATTCTTTCGAGAGAATTTTGTTCCATAGCTAAGAAAATATATCTAGGAGAGATAGGAGGTAGAGCACATAGAGATGATATGTGCATTGTAGCAGCCCATGGGCCACATGCATTACTTCTTTGTACTTGTAGCCATATTTCTAGACAGAGAAAGAGAGCGAAGCGACCTCACCTTCTAGTTGGGTTTTCTCTCGAAAGAGTTTTCCAAAGAGCATATCTTATGTCTTGTGTGTGTGTGCTTATTTTTGTCGTTCTCTACTTTTTTGCATAATTTCCATTCACAGACATGCACTAATTACAATTAAATCCATAGATCTTATAGTTTAATAAACTCTAATAATGTATACTTTTTACAGTTTTAATATAATATTATTAGATTTGTTGTGACGAACTATCGAGTGGAATATCCACAATAGTTTATGGATCAGGATGAAAAGGAAATATGTATTTTATGAGCTTCCATATTGTAACCATATTAAGATTTCCCACTTACTAGATACCATAATATATCTAAAAATGTTTCATCTTCTTTATGGAGGCACATATCATCAAAATAAAATGATACATTGGCTGTTAGGAGAGATCTTATTTCTTCAAAAACTAAAAAGAAACAATGACCAAGACAAGAAATTAGAGGAGAGGTTGGTCCCTCTTGGTCTTTCAAAGAAGGTGATGTCCCATGGATTTTAAATAAATATGATCTTTATTTGGTAAAGGAAGTTATAATGGGTGTGAGCCTACCTTATTTATATGGATCTTCACTATGAAATTGCTTCTCTGTGGAAGGCCATTTGTTGGGGTTGAAATCGCATGTGCATTTGAACCTTCTAAGAGTATGTATGTCAAAAACACAATCTTCTATTTGTTATTATTTTTATGACATGGGATAAATATATCTAATTTTTGTATGTGTTTTCTCTGCAGTGCCATTGTCCTTTACTCATGTGTGGGTGTGTGAACCATGAATTCCCACAAGATCTACGACATGCCACATCTAAATTATCTGCATTTGCAAGTTGGATCACATCAAGAGAGATTCATATGGATAGCATTGCATGGTGGTGTCAAGAGATAGATGATATTTTTTACGTTTGAGAAGGAGTTGCCGAAGAGATTCATGAACTTGCAGGTTCATCTTCTAATTCACCTAGTAGATGAGGTTGAATTAGTTAGGGTAGTTTCTTGTCATTGGATGTTCTTCTTAGAGAGGGACATGAAGAAATTGAAAGCTTTTGTTCGACAAAGGGCAAAATCCGAGGGGTCAATAGAAGAAGGGCACATATCATATGATTCTTTATATTATTCTAGTGAATACATCAAGTAGATAGAAAACACACCAAGTTTGGTGATTTGGGAGACGAAAGGGATGAAGACAAAAGAGAAGGGGAACTTCTCGAAATGAATGGAAAAAGGCGTGTGATAAAGAGTAAGTGACTTATCATTTGTCAAATTTATACATAGTAACTATTCACACTAAACTTCATAATGTATATTTTGATCTCATACATACTATATGTTGGTTTGATTTTATCAGTGAGTTAAAAAATTGAAAGCATCAACAAATTCATTCTTTATAATTTAGAAGTGACACAGTCATGGGTCACATTGTACAAACAAAAGAGGAGGAAATGGGACAGTGACAACAAATAATTCAGATGGTGGAATGGTAAAAGTGTTCCTTATCCTGATCATTTAAAATAGAATATGCCAATGATATGCCCCAATAGTTGGGTCGGTAACCAAGTCAGAGAGAAAATGGTGCATCTGGTCATTACCTGTGTGTTGAAGAGGATGTGTTAAACATAGGGATTGGGTGCAACAACTTGGTAATAATCTCTTTCTATACATTTTTAACTTCATAATGCACCTTTGAATTATAACATCTATATTTTATATTTTAGTTATGTTCGAATTATTAGAGACACGCCACTGTTATTTTTTCAATTTTTATAGGTGCATTTATTCCCATCTATGTGGGCATATAGACATCATTTTCACACAAAGGATGTCGATGATGGATGCATGACACAAGACTATGGAGTGGAAGTTGAGTTCGACCAATCTGGTCGTGCTAGCCACTACAATCACAACCTAATACAAGGGACATTAGGTTACATCAGGAAGATATAAGAGACCATTGAAGTGGGATTCTCTTTGTTCCAATGTGTTATTGTTATGTGCAAGTAGCAGGACACCTTTGATAGGAATATTGTAAAATAAGATCTCCATTGTGGGAAGATATGTAACAACTCTAGAAAGATGTGACATGAAGATAGGGAGCCTTATGTTTTCCCCAAACACTGAAACCTGTTTTTTTTTTTTTTTTTTTTTTTTTACAGAGATGTGTTGGATAGGGATTGGTGGTTTGTATTAAGGCATGAGCTTAGATCAAAACTTATTTTTGAGAACAACAATGTTATCATGCCAAGCGAGGAAGATAATCGGGGTGATGACAATAAAGAGTGACATGTACTTACGTTATTTCATCATTTATACTATTGTTTTATGTTTTTGTGTTCTTTATTTTGTTAATTATATTATTTTTTATTCGTCTTGTGGGAATTTTATATAATTGGTAAGATTCACAAAAGTTTTTCATCCGTTCTTTTCCAGTGGAAACATTTTTACACTTAAAACTAAGTATTTCCAATTGTGTAATTTATAATTCAAAAAGTAAAATTTTAACATATTTGTTTAATTCTAAGTTTGTGATAATTTTAATTTGAATTTTGCGATAATTTGGTTTTCAACTTTTCTGTTTGTTAGTTTACATACTTTTATCATTTCTTTTGGAAATATTTAAATTATGCCCCTAATGTTGATTACATCCACAATTAATAAAGTAATTTATATTTTTTACAACAATCAACTGATGAAATAATGACAAAAACAACAAATATAGGAAGATTTGCATCCATAAAATTTTAGACCCAATAAAATGCTTATGATTGGAGATCATAACTTTTTTATAATAAAAAATTTTAAAGTAGAAGAGTCTATTAAAAAAGAGTAAATAGTACAATGGAAAATAAAATTTATTCATATGTAATTGTTGTTTGATTTTTTTTAGTTAGAATGAATGTGTATGGACAATCTATACAATAGAAAAGTATTTATGGTAATTTTTCAATTACAGTTTCAACCATATTAAACTTTGTAATTTATAAAAATATCTTTACATTTTTTAATTTAAAGCAGGCCTTTTGCATATAATTTCATATCTAGAAATTTGATATAAGTTCACTAATATATAATCCATAATAAATATATATCATTTCATAAAAATATACATTATGATGATAACCATTTAACAAACATAAACATCATCTAAAATACACATTCAAATTCACTAACATCATCTAATTATATACACCTCTAGCACATATAAACGTCACTAACTAGCACACAAATCTAATAATTTAACCGGGCATCATCATCGTGATCACATCTAATAGATCCCATGCTAATTATATTGTTTTTTATTAGTTTAGTTGGCATTTTATATAAATGGTAGAATATTAAATTTAAATTTAAATTGGTAATATTGGCTATAAATATTAAATTTAAATTACTTGAAACTCTTATAACTTTAGTGATAAATTAAATTTTATTAAAATATAAAATTTTAAGCTATATTAAATATAAATTATTACAATAAATTTGACTTAACTTTTTTAAATTTAACAATAGAGTGAATTTTATAAATAAACTTAAAAGATTATTTTTATATTTTTAAAATAAATATTATTGATAATAGTTTATTGATTGCATTTTCTTACGTATTAATTTAAACATTATAAATTAAAAAAATAATTATAATTATAATTTAAAATATATATTTTAAATAATAAGTATAATTAATAAATATATTTTAAAGGATGCTTCATTCATAATTATTATTAATAAATAAACTTTAGTTTATTAAATTTTTGAAATCAAATTAATTGCAATGTTATTTTTATAATCCAATATTTTATGAACAATTTCTTTTTAATTATAGTTGATTTTATAGACCAATCAATTATATATTTTAATTTTATTATAAATATTTTGAAATTTTTATTTAATGATTACATGTTGCAATATAAGTTTTGAAAATTAATTGCAAAGATTAATTAGATATTGTCTAACTCTTGTATTATAAGTATAGGTCACAACTTTCTGATATCTATAATGCTTGATTATGACTAAAAAGGTAGTTTTGTTTAGAGGTTTGTCCAATTTAATTGTGAGTAAAATTGATTTTGTTTTGTACTGACTATTTTTTAGACATGTCTTATAAACACTTTTCTTTTTATTTATATGTTTTCTATAGGCAATGACTATGTTGCTCATAAACCTTGTTTGAATAAAAATTTAGTTAGAATGAATATGTATGAACTATCTATGCAATAGAAAAATATTTATGGTAATTTTACAATTATAGTTTCAACCATATTAAACTTTGTAATTTATAAAAATATCTTTGCATTTTTTATTTAAAGTAAGTTGTTTTTCATGTAATTTCATATATAAAATTTTGATATAAATTCGCTAATACATAATTGATAATAAATATCAGTTCATTAAAATGAACACCGTGATGATAACCATCTAACAAACATAAACATCATCTAAAATACACATTCAAATTCACTAACAACACCTAATTATATACACATCTATGACATATAAACATCATTAGCTAGCATACAAATCTAGTAATCTAACAGGGCATCATTATCATGATCACATCTAGAAAAACACAAGCATTGTCTAACATCATCACCACACACATCCTCAAATATACATCTCATGTCAAATAAATGTTATAACATACACATATATCTGCAAGCACATTAAATGAACATATCTAACATGACCTAACAATATACACATCAACACCAACATATAAATTAAGTACATCAACATGAATAAAAAAAATGCAACACACACACACTCACACACAAGTCAAATAACTTCTATAAAATATCTCGTACAATAGTACTATTGGAGGCCTACTCTATAGCAGAAGACGATGGATGGTCAACTACCTCAAGTGTTGAAGTAGGAGGTGGAGGAGGAGGTGGATGGTCTGCTCTATAAGGAGAAATAGGTAGTGGGTGAGGTGAAAAAGGAGGAGGTGGTGGTGTACTACCAGAAGGATCACCATCATGATCATCATCCGATGGGGTAGTACAAGGTGAAGATTGTGTGTTTGCATGGCCATCCCTCCTCACCTCCATTAACTTGGTAGATTTGATGATATCATGCATAAGATTCATTATATCAGACTACAAGACCCTCAAAATCTCCAAGATCTTAGGATCTGCCCTGATGTCTCAAGCGGTTGCAGGTTGGACCCTCCTCAACCAAAATTCTAGAGAGTTGGTTGCCCAACTCCATCCTAAATCTAATATCATGCCTATGCAGCTGCATGCCCATGGGTATCTGCATCCAAGGACGTTCCTCACTCGTTGCAGCCTCGACCATCTCCATATATGCATATAGTGTGGGAGGAGACATCTCCCCAACGAATGTGCCAATATTTACAAAATATATAGTACACAACAATAATTAGAAAATTTCATTAAACAATTTAATAAAACAAGTTAAAGAATGTGTTAGAATAAATTTTATTCTAATTAATTAAGAAAATAAAATGAAACTAGATTAATTTAAAGAAAACACTAATATTACCTCTATCATCTGTTGGCTCATCCTGTGTGAAGAGGATGTTGGGACACTGTCTCCAATCCATCCCCGCATAAGGACACGACAACATGATGAACATGTGGTCAACCTCACTAGCTAGTAGCCCAAGTGTACAGTGTAAATCCTAGATGGATATTATGGTTGGATCCTCTTGGGCATCATCTTGCCCCACATGTGCATCTAGACCTTAGTCATTGGTCTAGGAGGGCGACGGTAAAAAATAGGCCTCGTCTTCGAAAACCTCTCAAAAATTAAACAAAACAACTTTGAAGCAAAAGAGAGGTTTGACCCCCCATGTATCATAGCATGACATCTATCTAAGGCTATACAAAATGCCACAAACAATGGAAAACCATTTGATACATTGTGGCCTTTGCACCAAAGAATCAACATAAAACAAAAGAGGCCAACTGATTCATTGCCCATCACTAGTATGGTCTGAAATGGTAGTCACTAATAATGGGAGGAACTTAACCTCCTGTGTACCAAAAGAAGAGATCCGTAGATGTCCACTAGACCCCTGAAAAATCCACTTGAGAAAATACGTGATCCCCAAAATATCTCTGAGAGTATGTAAGTTGACTCTCTACTGCAACACCGAGAGGGACATTAGGGAATTGGGGAAAATATTCCCCTCTCTTGGATAGGCTAGTGATAAAATAAATGTCCTCCTCAATGGGGTGGTATGACATGTGAGGATCGACACAGAAAGCCTGTCGGTGGAAATCCCATCGATGGATCAACTGGACCAACAACCTGGAGTGCCCCTTTAGGGATGCAACCTCCTCATAGTACTTAAGGAGGCCTACATCCCTCAAGAGGCCTTAGGTGGTTTTCATAAGAGGGATAGGTACATATCTTTACCCCTCTTCCATGCCTCCCAATGTCATACCACATTGTATTGGTTAACCCTTTTCTCCTGCTATTGTTGCTCCTTTCTCCATTGGCATCTCTGCATGATTGAGATATAAAATACATCAACCTCATACATAAAACATATTTTTTTTATTAAATGAAAAATATGTTTATAAATATGGACATTTAACTTTCAATAATAAAAAAATCCAACCACAGTGCGCTAAAAAAACATGAATGCGCCAAACATAGTGCACCAAAAAAATATAAATGCATTGGACACGGTGCATATTCAACTTGATGCACCACTTTCAGTTTGAATACATACATAACATTAGTTATTTTTATTTTTCAATGTGGTGCGTTGACATAGCATTTCACACCAGTGCATTAATTCTATGTTGATGCACTGCACTGGAACGTTTAGGTTAACAAATGCACTGGGCTATTATTTTTTAATATTATGTAGTGCACTTGGTAAAAATAAATGCACTAGGAAGTTCATTTTGCCATACACACCACTATAAAAATTATAATTTTTAAAGTGGTGCATCATGGAATGTCATGGCCTGATTCCTTTCCATTTACCAAATGCACCAAATAATATTAAAAAATTACGACGTGTTAACCTTATGCACCGATTTGTGGTGCACCTTGTAAATTTAGAGGGTGAACCATGAATAGTGCAAGCTAAACCTCTTGAATGCACCGTACAGGAAAAAATAAAAATAAAAACAATGATTTTTTTAAACTTAATTTTCAATTCTACATTGCCAAAAATTTAAGTTAGCGAGAAACATAGACATTACCTAGACATTTTCTCTTCGTGGAGGCATGGTTTCCATGTAATCGGAAAAAATAAAGTTTTAGCATTGTTTGATAAAATTAGAAAGGTACCTAGTGAGCAACAACTAAAAGGATGGCAAGCAAGGGAAGCACAAATGGCAGGGAACTTCATAGAGGGAAAAGTAGTACCAATTCTTGGGAGCTCTACAACACTACAAATTGTAAAAATGAATTTTACGGTTGGTAATTTATTTTCTTATTTAACCTTGTTCTAGTGTGCTCGAGTACCCAACGTACCGATGCAACTTATGTACTAAGTGCACCACCATTTTTTAAATTAAAGACCGTACTGTCATGCACTATGTTATTTATGCATTGGGGCGTTTCAAAATAGGAATAGCATCGGTGCTACATAGGAGTATAACACCGAAATGGTGAAAATGAATTTTATGATTTTATTTTTTAAATTTAACCTTTATCCGATGGTATTGAGTAGTATATGCACCGGTGCTCCAAATTCACCTAGTGCACTGCTATTTTTAAATTAAAAACCCTGCAATAGTGCACCATGTTTTATACACACCACAACATTCAAAAAAGGCCATAGCAATGAGGCTTCATGGGAGTATAGCAGTGGAAATGTGAAAACGAATTTTATGAATGACATTTTTTTAAATTTAATACAAGTCCAGTGCTATCGAGTAGTATATGCACCAATTCTCCAGAGTTACTTAGTGCACTGTTATTTTTTATTTAAAAAAAAAATAACCCTTGAACAATCCAACATTATCTATTAACCACCGGGATGTACAATTACATCAATGACACCGATGATTATTATATGAGTAGCACACCAAAGTTTTTAAAAATAAAAACCTTGCCATGGTGTAGCACATTTTTATGCACTGTGACTTTCATAAAAAGGGAAAACACCAGTGCTTTATGTGAGTATAACACCGAAATGGAGAAAATGGATTTTATGATTGACATATTTTTTTTAAAATTTAAGCCTTTTCTATTGTTATCGAATAGTGTATGCAACAATGTAACTTATATATGTAGCACATAGTTTTTTTTATTTGTATAAAAAATAACCCTGCAACAGTGTGTAGAAATTCCTTGTAGATTTGAATTGCTAATTGTAATTTACTAAAATGATAGAATTGAATCTACTTTACTCATCAACGGAAATAATTAATTGATCAAGAAATCATGAAGCATATAAGAGAAAGAATTCAATCAACACATTACACAATTATTTCTTGTGGAAAGCCACAACTAAAAACCGCTGCTATGTTTATATTGCATTAGTCATAAAATATGAGAAGATTACAATGCTTTTCTCAAGCTCGAGCAACCTCCGCACTATCCCTATCTGTCTCACAAATTCCTAGACAAGCCTAGGCCAATACTTAGCCAATTTTTTTCTTTCCCAAGTCCCTATTTCCTTGCGCCATTTCCTTGGGAATTAGACACTATTAATTAGGGAAATTCCTCAATTCGAATTGCGCAATCCATGATAGGCCTTCCTCTAACTGCATGCACCACCTGTACAATTTGGATGATTATAGAACTGATAATACACTCGCCTTGCACTCCAATCTCAATTGGGTACCACTAATATATGACATGCATGATTTATTTATGGTTGAATCATCAATTAACTAGTTGAACACATGAAGCAACACCCGACTGTTACACTTCCTACTAGTTCCTCCAACATTTGGAACTAGTTTATTAACTTTAATTTAGTTAGACTGAATTAATTAATTACAACTAAAATAATCTCCACCAAGGCTCCTATAAATTAGGAGACACTCTAAATGACTCAATATAGACCCTCAACTCGAATTAACTGAGGCAACTAAGTCAAATTAACTTTAGTTAACTCGTACAAGTTGTCTTGTGATGTGGAATTTACAAGTTTTCTCCTAATTTAATTCAATGGAAAATTAAATCAAGATTTTTCTTATTGCATTTTCAACACTCCCTCAAAACAAGAAAGGGATTATAATATACCCCAATGTTGCCTCTATCGAACTCAAATTTCCCTCTTGACAATGCCTTAGTCAAGATGTTTGCATCTCGTTCCTCTATAGGAATGTATTCCAACAACATGATTATATTCTTTACACAATCTTGTAGATGGTCATATTAGAGTTCGATATGCTTGGATCGATCATGAAAAATTGCATTCTCAAAGAGTTTGATACAACTTTGATTATCACAATAAATCAATGTAGGATCCATCTTCTAACCAAATAACCCAACAATGATCTTCATCATCCAGATATCCTCACAAGTTGCTTGACTAGCAGCAATGTACTTTGCTTATGCTGAAATGAGTGCAACTCACCTATGCTTCCTAATGTACCGTGAAATTGTTGCTGACCCAATACTAAATATTCCCCCTAATGTGCTTTTCTTATCTGATGGACTCTCTTCCCAATCTGCATCTGTGAAGCCTTGAAGCTTCACTCCCTTTGTCCATCTATACCAAAGACCAAATGAAGTGGTGCCTCTGAGGTATCTCAACATATGTTTAACTTCCTTCAAATAGAGTTTGGTTGGATTAACCATTTCTTAACTAAGTCATTTAACTGCAAAACACATGCCCGGTCATGTTTTCACCAAGTACATATGTGAACCCGCAAGTTGTCTGTAAATAGAAACCTCCACTACTTCACCTGAAGTAGCATCCTCCTTCCTCCAATTTCTTGATAGAGGAGTCTCCATGGTTTTGTTTCTCTCCATGTGGAACTTATTCAATATCTCGTTGGCATACTTGCCTTGCGAGACAAACATTTCCCCATCCCAGGGGATTAACTCAATGAACCTATGACATAGCATGTGCATTCATGGCATGCTAAACAATACCCTTAATTTGACTACATATTGCAAAATACCTCTAACAATCACTTTATTTAACCCCCTACCAATACAAATCCAATACACCTTCCTAATTTAAAAAACCCATACTTTCTCTAAATATTGTAGGTATCCATTTTTTTCATTAACATTTTTTATACCTCTTTATATTTATATCTCTAGTATAGTGACATGATGTCTCTCCTATGACCCCACATGCATGATACAATGCACCTTTATTCTTTCGATATATATAGTAGATGCATATTAGTTCTCCCACAATCCAATTACTCAACCCACACTCGAGCACATCTCATTATGATTTGTGGCATTTAATGGTATAAGCCACACAAAGATCAACTACATTGTAGGAAGATTGATTATGTGCATGTATATAAAATGACATATAAATTGATATATTAAATGACGAAAAAATGAATTGATGAATATTTATGAATACATTTTCACCAAATAAGGTGTTCACGCACATGTCTAGACCCTCTAGATGCAAGACCATTATCTACAACCAAGGTTGGGTCCCAAAATTTCAAACCCATATAAAATGATAGGTTATACCCACATCACTTAATTAATCATTCACTTGCTAGGAACTTATTACAACCTATTTGGCTCTTTGGAGATGAATAAAGAGAGAAACCTCCTTGTGTGTTATTCGAATGCATATCAAAGAATCTTGCTATACGCTTGAATTCATGGTGAATTATGATGGACATGAACAACCACCCTTATTTATAAGTAACAACCTTTCTTTTTGTAGTATTTACAAATTACAAGCAATAGACAAGAGAAATTTTCTATTTTTTTGGAAAATGTTGTATATATAGACTATGGTATAGGAACACTAAACTAGATGAAATATTGTCTAGTCTCTATAATGATATGATGTGCTCCTTTGTAAATTCTCAATACTATAAATATTTTCTTTTATTTACCAAAAAGAGACTTTTAATGAGGTCCATGTTGCTAAGTCAAACAATTGTGTCGTATTCATAAGAATGTGTGCTTGATTAAGTATTGTATTTTATGTTGTGATTTTCCTAGTTCACAGATAAACTAATGCAAAATCTCTAACATGTATTGAATGTGCAGTCACACTCCAACAACATACAAAAATTAAAACTCTAGAAAATTCTAATGACAAATGGGATTCACATAGAGAATACCCTACTAGAAGTTACACTCAACCTTCAATTATTACACTCCCTTCTTCAATCCTCTAGCATGGATTATTCCTTATTTAATGTGAAAGATTGCTCTAATGTTGATTTGTGGATGATGTGATAGGGTTTGGAGGATGGTTTTGTTGAAGGTGTTTTTGTTGTATCCATTTTGTTCAAAGACCTTACGAAGATGGTCAAGTTCAAGATTTAGGTGTTTAGAGTCAGATATTCTAGATGCTTTAGTGGTTAGGGTTTTTATGATACCGGATTTTTGTTTAGGATGGTGATGGGAGTTTGCATGTAGGTATCTTTCGTTGTGAGTTTTCTTTATGAAAAATTGGAAACCTAGCTTTCCATTTTTATTGGTTAGAATAATATCAAGAAAAGGGATCTGATTGTCTTTTTCAATTTCAATAGTGAATTTTATGTGTTCCGAGAGGTCGTTAATGTGAGCAAGGATTTTTTCCAACTTATCTTTCCCATGATTCCATTTAGAAAATACATCATCAACAAATCTTTTCCATTCTTCAAGAGTGTAAGGAAAGGAGTTAAGGGCTATTTTTTCAAAGTGTTCCGTATAGGTGATAAAGGAGAGCCCATAGCTACACCATGGGTTTGCTCATAAATTTTACCTTTAAAAATGAAATAAGAATATTTAAGGCAAAGTTTTAAAAAATATACAATGCCTTCATCAGTAATTGTCCTCATGACATTGATAGCTTCATCTATAGGAAACATTGTGTACAATGATACAATGTCAAATCTCACCATGAGGTCTTCATTATTCATTTCTAGGTTTTTTATCCAATTTATAAATGACATGGAATAATTTATGTAGAAGAAGTGTTTCTAGTAAAGGGTCAAAGTTTCTTGGCTAGGTATTGGGCAAGAATATAAGTAGTAGAACCTATGGTGTTTACCAAATGTCTTAAAGGAATGCCAAATTTATGGATTTTAGGAGCACCATATATCCTTGGAGTGATTGAGCTGCTGGGGTGATGTTCTTTTTAGTGAAAGCATCAAGAGATGATTCTTTGGTTTTCTTGGTGACTCGACTAAGAATTTTACTGCTAGGTTCTTTATCAATAATTTTATAGCAACCACTCTAATTTAGATGCTCTTCCATTTTCTTATTGTATTCTTTTCTATCCATGATTAAAGTTGCATTACCCTTGTTAAATTTTAAAATGTCTGTCTTTGTTTCTTCTGAGGTTATTTAAAGCACTTTTTTTTCTTTGGTGATGTTACAGGTTGGAGGTTTGACATTTCTCAGATTTTTGGCCATGTCTTGTTTAATTTCTTCACCTTCGATTCAGTTAAGATCTTTTATGGTGACCTTGATATTGCTGGTGACATCTTCAACAAGGATTTTATTGGGTGCTATAGAAAAATTAAGGCCTTTTTGCAGAAGAGATTATGTATAGTGGTCTAAATTGATGGAGGATAAATTAATAATGTTGAGTTTTTTAGTGGAGGTGGTATGCCTCATATTGTTTTTGACTTGTATAGAGCTGGGTTTAGTTTTAAGTGAGCACCCACTATTGGAGTGTGGATTAAGATAATTATTAGCACTATCCAATGAGTTATTAGCGCTAGCCACTCTACACGACTCAAGTTAGACCCTCAACTTGAATTAATTGAACCAAGTCAAATTAACTTAGTTAACTTGTACAAGTTGTCTTGTGATGTGGAATTACAAATTTTCTCCTAATTTAATTCAAGAGAAAATTAAATCAAGATTTTTTCTTGTTGCATTTTCAACACTCCTTCTCAATAAGAAATGGATTATCAGATACCCTAATCCTTCCTCTCTGGAAGTAAAATTTACCTCTTGACAATGCCTTAGTCAAGATATCTACATCATGTTCCTCTGTAGGAATGTACTCTAGCAACATGATTCTCCTCTACACACAATCACTGAGATGGTGATACAGGACATCGATATGCTTGGACCCATCATGAAAAATTGGATTCTCAAAGAGTTTGATACAACTCTGATTGTCACACTAAATCACTGTAGGATCCATCTACTAACCAAATAACCCAACAAGGATCTTCCTCATCCAGACCTCAAAAGCTATCTGACTAGCAACCATGTACTCTTCTTCTACAAAACTAAGTGCAACTAATCTTTGCTTCTTGTTGTACAAAGAAATGGTTGCTGACCCAATACTGAAGATTCCCCCTAATGTTCTCTTCATGTATGATGGAATCCCTACCCAATCTACATTTGTTAATCCTTGAAGTTTCACTCCCTCTATCTATCTATACCAAAGACCGAAATGAGTGATGCCTCTTAGGTATCTCAACACATGTTTAGCTACCTTCTAATACATTTTGGTTGGCTTAACCATTGCTTGACTAAGATGGTGAATTGAAAAACATATGTATAGTTGTGTGTTCACCAAGTACATAAGTGAACCCACAAGTTGCCTATAAATAGTAGCCTCTACTATTTCACCTAAAGTAGCATCTACTATTTCTCCTAAAGTAGCTTCTTCCTTACTCCAATACCCTGCTAGAGGAGTCTCCATGGGTTTGTTTCTCTCCATGTGGAACTTCTTCAGTATCACATTGGCAAACTTTCCCTAAGAGACAAACAATTCCCCATCTCATTTCCATACTTCCATACCAAGGAAATAATGCATGAACCCCAGGTCCTTCATCTTGAATTCTCTTGAAATATACTCTTTGTAAGATTTGAACAACTTCTCATCACCTGCTAGAATTAAATCATCGAAATATAATACTATAATCAATCATTTACCTTCAACCATAATATGGTAAAGGTTTTCATCTCTTCACTATTGGTGAAGCCCAACCCGGTGAAATAGTTGTCAATCCCAGTGTACCAAGCATGGGGTGCTTGTTTGAATCCAGACATCGCTCACTTCAATTTTCACACAGGTGACTATGTATTGAAGTTCTCAAAAGCTTTCGAATGCTCAATGTACACCTCTTACTCATTCACTATGTTGAGGTAAGTTGTCTTCACATCCATATAATTTATCTTCCATCCCATTTGTGTTGAAAGTGCTATAATATATCTAATTGAAGAGGACCTTTCTACTAGAGAAAAGGTCTCCTTGTAATCAATTACCTCCACCTCAGAGAAACCCTTGGCCACAAATTTGGCCTTTTGTTTATCGATACTCCCATCTCCTGCTTGCTTCACCTTGTAGATCCAGCTAGAACCTACCACTGACTTGTCCTATAGCCTTGGGAAAAATTCCCAAACACTATTTCTGACTATGTAATAATATTCCTCTACCATGGCAGCAACTCATACTAGTTGTTGCACTGCTTCCTTGAATGAGGATGGCTTATTCTCTACACTCTCACTCATCATAGCCATGTATCTAGTGTGCCAATCTGGTGACCTTCTCTACCTGTGTTGTGATATGGGTGATCCCTCATTCTCTTTAGCATCATGCATCAATCTATCAACTTCTCTGGTGCACTTCCTTCCATCTCTAGATGTCTTTGCATGAGTGGGTGCTTCCACTCTCTGCTGCTCTGCATGTGCCTGCTCCACATCATCCTGAGGTTCTTTCTTTGGAGCTAAAAGCTCCTCATCTCCATGTAACTAACTCTCCCTCTCAAGGTAACATATGATGGCCTTATCTTCATCCAACTTCACATCTCTACAAACCACTGTCATCCTGTGAGATGGCAAGTATACCTAATAGTTTTGAGGTGCATCAGTGTACCCCACAAATATGCCAAACTTAGTTGTTCGCCCTAGATTTTTCCTTACATCCATGGTAACATGAAAGTAAAATGATGAACTATAGATCCTAAAGTGTGATACATATAGTTTCTTAACTGAAAAAGGTTCTTTTGGTGTACTCATCCCAAGAATCTGATGAGGATTCCTGTTCTGAAAATATACAACTGTGTTGCATGATTCAACCCACAAATGCAACAACATCGCCCGTGCAACTCCCATAATAGTTTTGTTTTTCCTCTTAGTCACCCCATTATGTTGTGGATTATGGGGTGCTATTAACTCTCGTCGAATGCCCTAAGTTCTTGAACTCATTCAATACATATTCTCCACCGTTATCACTCCTGAGAGACTTCACTTTCCTACCTGTTTCCTTCTCAAAAAGTGCTTTAAATTCAAAAAAAAAATTGGAGAATGTTTGGTGTTTCTTCTACATGAAGAAAATCCAGCACTTACATGATAAATCATCTACAAATATCACATAATACCTATGCTTGGTCATGGAGGTTGTCAAGAACGGTCCACACACATCTGAGTGAACTCTTTCAAGGATCGCTTGTGCTCGACTACCCTTATCATGAAAAGTGTCTTCGATGTACATCCCTAGTGTACACCCTTTGCATGTATCTCACTACTCTAGTGCATCCTTGGGGAGTCTTGTAGAAATATGTTTCATGATATTCAAAGCTTCATGGTGCGAATGGCTGAATATTCTATGCCATAATTCACCGATGTCGCGGCTCTACATCTTCTCTGCTTTTATGCTCAAGGAATCACAATATTCTACATTTAATTTGTAGATTTTCTTCACTCAAACCCTAATCTGCTTCACATGTGGCTATGTGATGGAGGAAACCCTTTACTTTTCTAAATATCACATTGTAGCCATGATCTTCCAACATAGAAATTGAAACTAAATTCATCTTCAGACCTAGAACATACATCACATCTTTTAATGTGAGAGGAGAACTAGAATCCCTCGAAAAAGTAACAAAATTGATATTGGTTACACTATACCTTCCATCATCTCCCATCTCAATGTGAATCTGGAGGTCCTTCTCCAAGTCATTGAATAATTATTTGTTTCTAGTCATATGGAATGAGGCTCCACTATCTAGATACCACACACTACCCATCACCGATGTCACCATGCATGCAATGAGGGTGAAATCAAACTCAAATTGTGAAGCAAGAGCTTCACTTGCCACCGCTCCTGAGGGCTGTTGATATCCTAAATTGCCCTATTTTCTACTCCATTCCCATCACTATAAACCTCTTTTTTATCTTAATAAAAGACCCTTCTTTCCTACACTAGTACAAGATGGTTACCCTTTTCCTACACATGCTCATATTTAATATTAAGATTTATTACAACACTTTATTAATATTTTTATATAAATTTCGTGCCTATTTACATATTTCTTGTAACTCATATTGATTTCCTAAAGTAATCATTGAACTTAGTGTTAATGATGAATGAGTCGACTAGTGAAGGTAGATTCCTACACCGCCACTGTCTGAGATTTCTAGGAAGCTATCTTCCATGAGGACGGATCTCGATCTTTGACTCTATGTCTAACTGCTGATGAACTGACGTAGGATAATAGCTGGCATGCATTCAAGGATTTTTCTCCAAAGTTAGGTTATGACCAAGCAAAGTTCGTGTGTATTATAACCACTAGCCAAAGTTGTAATTTCAGTTTTCTAAGTCTGTTCGGACGAGAGGCCTGAACGAGAATTATCTATAATTAGTGTAAATGGCCTAGAGCTAAAAAGATATATATGATGTAGATCGTAGATAGGAAACAAGCGAACCATTGACTATCATTTTGATTTATGTAATCTCGTTATTGCCTCGCTCTGGGGTTGGACTGCTCTGTAATGTAATTTGCCAAATCGAGTAATACAAGAACTGTTATGATTTGCATGCGCAATGTTTAAATTCGTCTTTGATGTATCTTTGAAGTTTTGATCTCTTTCGTTCCTTAGAAGGGGAACGAGCTGGTTGGCTAAGGCCTAGCCAACCCAACTCGTTTACCCCTCTCGCTTTCGTTATTCAGAAGATAGTGTGGTTATTTCTTTTACAGTTGTGTGATGTAATAATTTAATCGCTAATCTTTAAATTTTAAATTAACATATCTTTTGTAGCCTATGTGTGAAACAAATCCATGGTTTGAAGAGTAGTTGTGTTTATTTTGCTTATGAAATATCTTTCTCACATTTCATTTACTCTTGTTCTCTATTTTAATTCATTTTCAAATGGAATGTGCAAGGAACTCCTTCCTGCACCAGTGCAAGTTGTTACCTGGACCTTGGTTTAGTCATCATTGCAGCAAAAATTTAATCACTTACCTGCATTTTACTTTTAGCTATTTTGCAAGCGAATGGATCATTAATTGAGTAATTGTTTTTGGTATTAAAAGTTCAACTCTAAAAGATATGGAAGCAGTTATATCGAATTACCACATTATACTTGC
Source organism: Pinus tabuliformis (assembly GCA_031772625.1). Lineage (NCBI taxonomy): Eukaryota > Viridiplantae > Streptophyta > Pinopsida > Pinales > Pinaceae > Pinus > Pinus tabuliformis. Next base: position 557,761,025 of record CM062807.1, on the reverse strand, counting down.
AAAGAATATCATCATTGTGGGTAAAGTACCAACGTTGATTAATACATGCAAAGTACTTAGGCTATTGTTTGATTCTTTTAAAGTGCTTTTATTTCATGAAGTTTATTTCCTTTGCAAAGTTTAATGAGTTGAAGCATTTCCTTTTTCACAAATAGTTTACTTCATAATTTCATTTTACAGTTGCAATTCTTTTTCAGCACATCTTTCAGCTTTCGAAAGTAATTTGGGAACTGAATAAAAGAAACTCTGTTTCGCTACAAGAGCAAGTCTCTTGACATAGAAAAAAGTGATCTAAGCCCTGAAGCTTAGAGCACCTTCACTCAGACATAAGTCTTTAGTAAGGAAGGTCAAATATACTCTTACATAGGAATATTGTACCTGCACTAGCGCAAGCAGATTGCAACAAGGCAAGGACAGGTTCTTTGTAGGAGAGGAAGATCAGAAGGAAGATAGAATTCTGTAAGGGCGCACTTGTAAGACTGTTTACCATCCATCTGAAGATGAACATAGCATTTCATTCCAAAATTTAAGTTTGTTTCCGTTGTGTGGGATTTCTTTACTTGATTTACTTGCAAATTGTCTTTTACATTATAGCACTAGAGTTGCCTTGGTGTTAATTACCTTTCGAATTTTTTTCTATCTGATTCTGCAAAGCATTTCATTTAAGAAGTAGGGTTAGAAATAGGAAAAGTTCATACCATTTCTAGCATTGCTTGTGCTTCGTCTCTAAGTTTACAAAACCCTCAGGTTGACAATTAAGTATTGAGGAGTTTGCTCAAGCGCAATTTCTGCACCCAACATTTTGGCGGTGTTGCTGGGGAGGCGATTTGAATTGGTAAGAATTTTCCATTTTTTTGCAATAGGTGTAAGTCTTCTATTATCATTTTCTACAGTGTACTTCTATTGTTTGAAGGAATTTATAGGTGCCAATTTATTTTTTAACTAGCAACTTTTATTTGAATCTCGTTTTGTCAGTTTTTTTTTTTAATGAATGCCTAAAAGAGGTAGGGGTGTGAAGCCCACTAGGGGCCAAAGAAACACTAGAAAATCTAAAACCAAAACTCATATTGGGCCTTCTTTCACAGGCACAAAGTCCAAACAAACTTAGACTCATCACGCAGGAACATTTGACCTAGGCTCTGGTAGCAGCAGTTCAGGTGTGACACGACCCATAAAGGGGAAGAAGGAGACTATTGGAATCCATAGTCAGCCTTCTCAGCCTGTTAGGAATAGTTCATGTGGAAGAACAACAGTGGAAGATATGGAAGGCCATGCAGAAGGAAGTGGTGAAAATCAGGTAAATGAGGAATAGTCTACTTTTGGATTCCCGATTGTGAATCTTAACATACAAGCGAAAATAAAAAATATTTCACAATCAGCTCTTCCTCATTTATATGGTAAGGTACATGAAGATCCAGACTCTTTCCTATTTGAGTTCGATATTTTTTGTAGAAGTTATGATTACTCATCTGATGCCCAATAGTTAATTTTGTTTCCTGCAACTCTCAAGGACGCAACACTCCCCTGGTTCATGGGACTAGGAGGAAACACTATAAATTCTTGGGAGCAAATGAAGAAAGTGTTTTTATCAAAATAATATCAGGAATATTGTAAAACTAGGGATATTCAAGATTAAATCTTTACTATTGTGCAAAATGATGATGAGACGCTAGAGGACTACTTGGAGAGATTCATGTCCATCCTCGAAAGGTCAAATCACAAATTTTATCTAAGTACTATTAAAACCTTGTTCTTACATGGGCTTACTGATGATGCTAGGAATAATTTAAATATGTTGGGACAAGGGGATATTGCTCAAAAACATTTTGATCAAATATGTGACTTGTGCAAGAAATTATCGAGGAACCAATATAGATCTGATAAAGGAATTCAGAATAAAAATAGGAAAAACGAATATATTGATACTATGATTATCGGAATAGAAAACAAAATGGATAATATGAAAATTGAAATAATGAATGTTGTTAGTAAACAGATAGATTCCTTGAATTTTCAACAAAAACTTGTGGAAGAGCAAGACATATTACCTATTTTCTATCCTAAATGTAGAAGAAAGCATCCTTTAAGAGAATGTCCTCTAGATATTAAAGAAACGAATAAATGTGCAATTTGTGTAGATGACCATGCTACAGACAAATGTCCCTCCATACCTACACTGAAAGTTTTACTCTAAGGGGGAAAACTTGAAGTTGAATCATTGCATGCTATGGAAGCACGAAGGAATTGGCCTCAAGTAAGTGTAGGTATGGTTCCTAAACCTCCACCACATTTTTTTGGTTATAATGCACACTCGTATTCCTATCCTAACATTGGTCACTCTCAGCACTAGCAACATGGAAATCAATATCAATATGGACAACCCTGCCAATTGTGGCAACAAGGATGGAGAGGGCCAAATCATTCACATCATTCACATAATTCCTATCATGCACCTATGCAATCATATCCTCCTACATATGCACCTTACCCAATGCCTCAACCATCATTACCTCAACTAAGTCAACATATGCCACCATTACTTTTACCTCCACTGTTTCGACCTTCTCAGCTGCTTGCTCAACCTTTACCCAACCCCAATAATGAATCAGTACAAATGATCCATTCTATGACCCTGATTTCTTCATCCAGATTTCAGACTATGCTAGTTGGAGTTAATGATATCCAATTAAGATCAGGGAAAGTGGTAACTTCAGAAAATCAAAAGCAACCCATGGTGATTATCGATGAGAAAGGAAAGGAGGAAACTCCTGACCATTATGAAAAAGATGACACCATTCAGCCTATCCCTGTACATTTTGAGCCCTTGTCATCTTCTCCCAACTGACTTCCCTATCTAGAGAGGTTAGTTATGGAGAAGAAAGACCACATTCCAGAGTCTAGCTTGGATTATGAGCTTAAGAACCTTTTTATAAGGGTACCTTTGCTCCAAGCTATTAAAGAGATCCCCATTTGTACAAAAATCATTAGGGAACCCTATCTCAAGAAGCCAAGAAGGAGAAGATTGGAACCCAAAACCATTCAATTTGTTGGTAGAGTAGTAGAGTTGATGACGATATGTATGCACATGGAAAAATATACTGACCCCAGAAACCTTATTGTCTCTGTTCAGATAGGTGATGTCCTTGTCTCCAATGCACTTATAGACCTAGGGGAAGCCATTAATGTTATGACCAAGCAAACCATGGATCAACTTGGATTGGTCCATATTTGTCCTACTCCCACTATTCTTGAATTGGAAAATAGATCTAAAATTAAGGGGAAAGGAGTATTGAATGATGTGGTCATTTCCCTAGATTCTTGGGAATATCCCACAAATTTCATTGTGCTTCAGCCAAAGAATCCTATGGGAGGGCATCCCTTGATCTTGGGGTGACCATGGCTTGCTACAACTAATCCTTATATTGAATGTCATTCTGGTGATATGTATATTTCCCATGGAGATTCCAGAAAGAAAATCACCTTATATCCACCTACTAGATCCATTCAGGAGCTTCGACACACTTTATGGTTAGATTACAGTAGTGATGAGGAGACCTAGCCTTTTTCCTTGATACATCAGAATGTTGAGTCCTCAGAGGAGGGTGAGATTTAAGACTTCCTAAATAATCTAGACACCATGCCCAATTTTGAATCATTGAGTCATATTTTCAGTCTAGATTTTCAGGAAGGATATGACTCCCTACCTCCATCATCACCATCTCTAGCGACACCTTTGTGTGCTCTTGAACCTAACACTACACTTGTTGAGATTAGTCTAGGTAAATCCTTGTATATCAGTTTATAGTTGGATCCTTCTCAAAGAGAGTAGCTTGTGAATTTGTTGCGGAACCATCTTGATGCCTTTGCATGGGGTTATGAATATATGAATGGCATCCCTCCTAAAACTTGTACACACCAAATCTATATTCAGGATGGAGCCTGACCTGTCTGAAAACTCCAAAGGCGAATGAACCCAGATCTAAGAGATATTGTAAAGGAAGAATTGCAAAACCTCTTAGATGTTGATTTTATCTAGCCCATTTTTGACAGCCAGTGGGTCTCTCCATTAGTTTTAGTCCCAAAGAAATATGGGAGATGGCGAATTTGTATTGATTACAAATAATTGAATAAAGCCACTCTAAAAGATTACTTCCCCCTTCCTTTCATCGACCACGTACTCGATACCCTTGCTGGTAAGAAGTACTTTTCTTTTCTAGATGGCTTTAGCAGATACAACTAGATACAGATGACACCCAAGGATCAAGAAAAAACCACTTTTACATGTACATAGGGTACATTTTCTTATCGAGGGCTTCCCTTTGGGCTATGTAATTCCCTAGCTACCTTTCAAAGGCCAGTCTTGGCTATTTTCCCTGACCTTGAATGCATAGAAATCTATATGGATGATTTCTCTGTGCTTGGTGATTCATTTCAGGAAGCCCTCAAGAATCTAGAAAAACTTCTTCTTCACTGCCAAGAAGCCCATCTCGCCTTGAGTGACAAGAAATGCAGATTAATGTGCAAGGCGAGAGCATTTATTGGCCATCTTATTTCTGACAAAAGTATCCAGGTCGACCCTACAAAAATAGAAGTCATTTCGAGTCTTCCTATACCGAAAACTCAAAGGGAAGTGAGAAGTTTTCTAGGACATGCGGGCTACTATAGGAGATTCATTGAAAATTTCTCAAGGATAGCTACCCCTCTTTTCAGACTTTTGGCTAAAGATAGTGAGTTTTCTTGGTCTACAGCTTGCCAATAGTCCTTTGAGACATGGAAGGAAAAATTAGTTTAGGCACCAATTTTGAGAGGACCAAACTCGTCCGTTCCATTCCATATTTCCTCTGATACCTTAGATACAGCTATTAGCACAGCTTTAGGACAAGAAGAATACAAACAATATTATGCGATTTATTTCATTAGAAAAAACTTGTGACCCACCAAACTCAATTATACTGTTACTGAGAAAGAGTTTTTAGCTGTAATTTTTTCTTTTAATAAATTCAGACATTATATTACAGGATATGAAGTTTTTGTGCATACTGACCATTCCACTATAAGATATTTGATGAATAAACCATTAACTAGTAGTAGGGTAACTAGGTGGTTGCTATTATTATAGGAATTTAATATTACTATTGTTGATAGACCAGGGAAATCCAATGTAGTAGCGGATTATCTTTAAATATTAAATAATCATGGTGAAGCAATTCCTATTGATGATGATTTTCCTTACGAACATATTTTTGCTGTGTCAACAAAATCTCCATGGTTTGCTGACATAGATAAATATTTAGTCAGCAAAAAATTACCACCTCACTTATCCGCTCGTGAAAAGCAGAATATCATTCAAAAAAGTGTTGCATATTCCTAAATCCAAGGAGGCCTCTTTTACATCGAAGCAGATCTCATTATTTGTAGATGTGTAAGAGAGGAAGAGGTGTTTGATATCTTAAAATCTACCCATGATGAACCTTGTGGAGGTTACTTTGTTGATAAGCGGACTACATACAAAGTGTTACGAGCTGGCTATTTTTGGCCTTCCTTGTTCAAGGATGCCAAACAATATGTCAAGCAGTGTGATAGTTGTCAGCGAATTGGCCAGCCTAATCAAACCAATGAAATTCCTTTATGTCCTCAAGTTATGATTAAGCCTTTTGAAAAATGGGCTATTGATTTCGTAGGACCAATAAGTACCTCATCATCAAATAAAAATCATATTTTGGTTTGTACAAATTTTGTTACAAAATGGGTAGAAGCTAAAGTTGTTTCTTTTGCTACTAAAAGAGTTGTTGTTAATTTTATTTTTACTGCAATCTTTACTAGATTTGGTGTGCCTATAGATGGATCTCAATTTATTTCTAATCTAGTATAGGGTGTGATGGAGTAGTATAAAATACGGCATAGGAGATCTACACCGTATCACCCATAAGCAAATGGTCAGGTGGAGTCCACAAACAAGGTAATTGAGTCCATCCTCATAAAGACAGTAAACATGCACGAAAAGGATTAGGCTGACAAATTACTAAAAGCATTATGGGCCTATCAAACCACTTGGAGAACAAGCACGGGACACACACCATATGAGCTGGTGTATGGGAAACAAGTCCTCCTGCCCATAGAATTTCAAATCAAGACTTTTAGGGCTATAGTCCAATTGGGGCTAGATCTCTCTGAAGCACAGAAGCAGTGCCTTCTACAATTAAATGTGTTAGATGAAATCTGAAGGGATGTTGTTTAGCAGAACATCTTGGTTCAACAACAACGCAAGAAGTGGCATGAAAAGTCCATTAAAAAAAGCAGTTCCATCTAGGTGATTGGGTACTCCTTTACGATTCAAGATTCAAACATTTTAAAGGAAAATTCCATACACTCTGGATGGGACCCTATGAGGTGGTCAAAGTGTTCAAAAATGGAGCGGTAGAAATCAAAATGATTGATGGATGGAATTCTATGTTCCCAGTAAATGGGCATAGATTAAAGGTATATTTTCAGCCCCTTACTAAAGGAGATTTTAAGCAGCAAGTCCAATAACCATTTGAAAAGGAGTTGGTAGGTGATAATACCAACCTGTTGAAGAATTGATTCCTTCTTGTCCTTATTGAAAAAATAATCAAAGAAAAATAAAAATAAAAAATGAAAAAAATAAAAAGTATATATATATTTTTTTCCTATAATTGTGGAAATCAGTTGACTGACATGATTGTAGAAGGATCAAACTGAAAACCAGCTTGCTGGCAGGAAGATCAAAATTCTAATAAAAAGGAAATGATTACTTGATTTTTAGATATCTTGGCTACCACCAAGAGGAAGCAGGTTCACGAAATCGAGCACTTACCCAAGTTTGGGGTAACCAGCATGGACATTTTTATCCAAGTAAACGCTTACTTCCCGCTGCAATTATTTTTTTCCTACACCAGTGCAGGTAGATTTCAAGGTAAAAATATTGTCTTTCTTTTATTTCCATTTTGAAATTTCCCACTAAGTTTCTTTTCTAAATTCCCCATGAATTACCTTCCTTTTCTTCCAAGAAACTACCCTTACCCGATTTCGTAAAATCCCTCTTTTCCCTTGATTTTTTCCCACATCTCATTTTTTTTATCCTTCTTGGTGATATTGTTTCTGAAATCTCTGCTGTAATACTCCTTCCCATTCTAAAATTTTTACCCCTTTCCCACTTCTTTATTCCCTCATAATTTGATTGTAGAATTTGATGCAGTCATTCAGAAGGCATGTCAAGAAGCACCAAAGGATGGCGAATAAATTTTTCTTGTATAATGAGACAATTTTTTTTTAAAAAGTCTAGCTACAGAAGTATGTCCTATCAAATTATTGTTTGGTAAAATTCTCTAGTGCAAGCACAACGCAGTGAAAGAACAACACAGTGCAAGCAAAATAGTACAAGCAGGTATGATGCAGAAATATAGTTGACTGTGAAAGCAATTTACACGGTCCTGAAATGGTTTATCAAATATTTATGGGCCTGTATTTTTCTGCACGTGTGTTGATATGTTATCTCACTCCATGTTTTAGTTGATGCTTTGTTTCATTAATTACTAATCTAGGAACAAATCTTTAAAGTGCAAGATGTATAAGGTTGAAATATAATCTCTTTTTAATAAATGTTGAAATATGTATGATTGAATTATGGTGCTGACTGTGGAAGGGTACTACTGTCCAAAAACCTGCACTCACCCTCCTTGCAATTATTCCACATTACCTGACATTATTAACCTACCCATAATCCGATCATTCTAGTTGTTGCATCACCACCGCCTATACCGCCGCTGCATGCAATCATGACAATTCACCTATAATGAACTGACATGAACCTACACCTGATGTGGAGGGAACTGTTCCATCATAGCTAGGTGAGTGGGTCTAAAATGACGGAGGACGAAAAACCTCTGACATAAAATTCTCGGTGAACATTGGAGTTACCCTGAAATTCTTTCGAGGGTGTGATCAGTGAAGTGGAGGAGGTTCGAAATGGCACCTGTGAGGAGTGAACCACTGTCGCTACAGGAGATTAAAGAAACCGCCGAGTATAGGAACAGTCTTGCACTATTGCAAGAATCAGGGTTCCTACCATCCCTCCAAAAATTTTACGAGATCGACATGGTTATAGTGCTAGAGTTTGCAAGGACATTCAAAGAAGGTCGAGTCAGGGTCGGGTCCTTAAGGTTTAAAATTACTAAAGAGTTCATTTCACAAGCCACATGCCTACCACTTACAGGGGAGCGTTGGTTTAAAAAGGAGCGATTAGCGAAGAAGTGTTGGCATCGGTTCGTGGTCGATAAGAAGATTAAGTTTACAAAATATTTTTCGGCGAAGATCACATGAGACATCATTTGTCAACGCGTTTCGAACCAACCAGTGTGGTTCATCGTCAGGACAAGTTGAAGAAACAGATCCAGCTTAGCAGGTTAAATAGACAGAGCAAAGCCTCCAACGGCTAAAAAGACTAACAGCTACTTTTGACTAGGTACCGGGATCAAAAACCTTATTATATAAAAATGTTACCCTAGGGGGACCAGTCCTTTAAATGAAAATAATAATATGATAAAAATATTAAAAATAATTAAATTATTAAAAACAGTTATGTTAATAGTTAGTTAAAGAAAAATAATTAAAAATTATATCTAAGGGGAAAAATTACCCTAGAGGGGGACCAGTCCTTTAAATAAAAATAATATATGATAATAGTTAGATAAAAATATTAATAAATAATTAAAATTTTTATTTAAAATATTAAAAATAATTAAACAATGATGTTCAATTAGTAAAAATAATTCATGAAAATCGTTAGTTAGAGATAAATAATTAAAAAATTATATCTAAGGAAAAAGAATTTTTCATAGAGGGACCAATCCCTTTAGAATAAAATAAATAAAATAATTATGTGATAAAAAAAAAAAAAAAAACAAACAAACAAACTTTTTTATTAATAAAAATTATATGATAATAGTTAGTAATAATACATGATAATAGTTAGTTAAACATAAATAATTAAAATTATATTTAATTATTAAATATAATTAAAATTATATTAAAACTATATTAAAATTAAAATATAATTAAAATTATATTTAAAATTAAATTATACTAAAATTATATTATTAAAATTATATTTTAATAATTAAAATTATATTACCCTAGGGGGACCAACCCCTTAAAATAAAATGATTTAATGATAATATTTAATTAAAAATTAATTAATTCATTTTTTTTTTAAGTTAAATTAGTAATTAAAAATACTTCGTGATAATAGTTAGTTACAAATAAATCATTAAAAATAAGAAGGAATTAAAAACATCACCATTCTTATATGAATAAATGAATATAAAAGATAGAGATGAAAAATAAAATGAGTCATCCTAAAAAAACAAATATCTATATATATATATATATATATATAGATAGATAAATTAATTAATAAATAAATAATAAAATAAAATAATTTAAAATAATAATAATAATAATAATAATAATAATAAATAAATAAATACGTAAGTTATAAAAAAAAAATAAAAATAAAAAAGGACTAGGTCGAGAGTGCTGGGACCCAACACCGAAGATTATGGTCGACTGGAAAAATGGGCTTCCATAGACCGCTATGGTCGAGAAATGGTGAGATTACTGTTTATATTATAGAAGTTTTTCATAGGTGAAGGACGCTATACCATAGTGTTCGTATACCACCTTCGATTGCTGTCACATTTCGAGGCAAGGAAACTAATTAATTTCCCTCACTTCTTGCTCGGGAGCCTTGAAAATACGGTGAAAAATGTGCAGAGTGGAAGTGCAAACTAGGTTGCAAACAAAATCTACCATCATGGACTCATTATGATGATGGTCAAGAAGAAGTTAGAAAAAAACGGAATAGTGTGGGAGGCATTTTTGAAAGAATTCCAAGTGAGGGTGCAGAAGAGCCTCCTAGCACAAGTACAAGTAAGAAGACAAAGGTAGAAACATTGTCTCCTGCCATGCGGTGAAGTAGAGGCTTACCAGTGCAAGTAGAGAAGAGGTCTATTAAAAGCACTCCACCTACAACAAAGAAAATGAAAATTAGGACCTCGGCGAGGAGGAAAGTTGTCAGCCAAGGAGCGAACCAGTCAGGTTCTCTAATTGTAATCGACGAGTCACCCCAAGTCTCTTCCATAGTTCATAATCTCTCGGTGCTCGCAGACGTAGTGGCACACACTGTGGAGGATGAGGAGAATGTAGAAGATGACGTTTCGTTGTCAACATTTGTCAGCAGGCTAAGGAGCAGAAAAACAACATCGACACTGAACACTGGCGAAGTCCAAGCAGAGGAGGACGAAGAGGAACAACATGAAGAGCCTCCTAACAATTTCAGCGAACCAGATGTGGAGACCCTCAATGATTTCGAGGAGCAGGGCACTGAAGACCCTGCGGTTTTTGAAGGTCAGGGCACTGAAGACCCTATGGTTTTTGAAGGTCAGGGCATTGAAGACCCTATGATTTCTAAAGATTAGGGCATTGAAGACCCTACGGTTTTAAAAGGGAAAGGTATTGAAGACCCTGTGGTTTTTCAAGGACAGGGTACTGAAGTCTTGACAGTGCTAGAAGAACAGGGAATTGAAACCCCTATTAATTTGGAAGGACAAGGTGTTGAATCCCCTAAGAAACTGAGAGAACAAAGTGTTAAGAGCCCAGAGGAATTAGGCGCATAGGGTACTGAAACCCTTGGCACAGAGATTGGTGAGGGTATCCAAACCCTTAGTGACAGCAAAACCTCGAGCATCGAAACCCTCGACGATGTCATAAGGCAAACTTTCAACAACCTCAACCTTGATGATGAGTCTGTGGTAGAAAAGGCATTCACACCCGAAGACCTTAACACAACACCATCCACTCTATTCCTCAATAACAGAATACTGGACCTGGAGCAACAAGTCCATGACTTGGAAGCTTTGAACCAGGTCATGAAAGTGCAGAGTTGGCAAAAAAAGAGTGAGGTGGACTTACAGGCAGAAGTAAAGAGGCAGAAGCAACAGGTAAAGGTATGGAAATACCAAGCTTCCAGATGCTATAAACGCCTGAAGAAGGTAACTAAGCAGTTGTGAAAAGCCGAAGACAAGAAGGCAAAGATAGTAAAGACAGGAATAAACATTGAAGTACAGAACTGAGGATCTGACCATTCATTTCTAAAGGTTTTTGTAGAAGTAAAACGTTGTGTGAGAAAACACAACAACTTAGGGATGGGAGGATGTTGGTATCCTAAATTACCCTATTTTATACCCCATTTCCATCAATATCAACCTCTATTTTATCTTAATAAAAGACCCTTCTTTTCTAAACATGCTCATATTTTATATTAAGATTTATTATATCACTTTATTAATATTTTTGTATATATTTCGTGCCTATTTACGTATTTCTTGTAACTCATATTGATTTCCTAGAGTAATCATGGAACTTAGTGTTAATGATGAATGAGTTGACTAGTGCAGGTAGATTCCTGCACTGCCACTATCCGAGATTTCCGATAACCTATCTTCCATGAGGATGGATCTCGATCTTCGACTCCAAGTTTAACTACTAATGAAATGAAGTAGGATAATAGGTGGCATGCATTTAGGGATTTTTCCCCAAAGTTAGGTTACTACCAAGCAAAGTTCGTGTGTATTATAACCACTAGCCAAAGTTGTAATTTTGGTTTTCTAAGCCTGTTCAGCCGAGAGGCCTGAATGAAAATTATCTGTAGTTAGTGTAAATGGCCTAGAGATGAAAGTATATATATGATGTAGATCATATATAGGAAGCTAACGAGCCATCGACTATCATTTTGATTTATGTAATCTAGTTATCACCTCACTCTAGGGCTGGATTTCTCTGTAATGTATTTTGCCAAAACGAGTAATACAAGGAACTGTTATGATTTGCATGTGCAACATTTAAATTCGTCTTTGATGTATCTTTGAAGTGTTGATCTCTTTCGTTCCTTAGAAGGGGAACGAGGTGGTTGGCTAGGGCCCAGCCAACCCAGCTCGTTTACCTCTCTCGCTTTCGTTATTCAGAAAGACGGTGTGGTTATTTCTTTTGCAGCTGTGTGATGTAATAGTTTAATCTCTAATCTTTAAGTTTTGAATTAAAATATCTTTTGTAGACTATGTGTGAAACAGATCCATGGTTTGAAGAGTAGTTGTGTTTATTTTTCTTATGAAATATCTTTCTCGCATTTCCTTTACTCTTGTTCTCTGTTTTAATTCATTTTCAAATGGATTGTGCAAGGAACTCCTTCCTGCACCAATGCAAGCTGTTACCTGCACCTTGGTTTAGTCATTCATTGCAGCAAACATTTAATCACTTACTTGCATTTTACTTTCAATTATTTTGCAAGCGAATGAATCATTAATTGAGTAACTATTTTTGGTATTAAAATTTCATCTCTAAAAGATCTGGAAGCAGTTATATCGAATTACCACATTATACTTGCAAAGAATATCATCATTGTGGGTAAAGTACCAATGTTGATTAACACATGCAAAGTACTTAGGCTACTGTTTGATTCTTTTAAATTGCTTTTATTTCATGAAGTTTATTTCCTCTGCAAAGTTTAATGAGTGGAAGCATTTCCTTTCTCATAGATAGTTTACTTCAGAATTTCATTTTGCAGTTGCAATTCTTTTTTAGCACATCTTTCAGCTTTTGAAAGTAATTTGGGAACTGAGTAAAAGGAACTATGTTTTGGTGCAAGAGCAAGTCTCTTAACACAGAAACAGAGTGCTCTAAGCCCTTAAGCTTAGAGCACCTTCACTCAGACATAATTCTTCAGTAAGGAAGGTCAAATATACTCTTACACAGGAATACTGTACCTGCACTAGTGTAAGCAGATTGAAATACTGCAAGGACAGGTTGTTTGTATGTGAGGAAGATCAGAAGGAAGACATAATTCTACAAGGGACCACTTGTTAGACCTTTTACCATCCATTTGAAGATGAACATAGCATTTCATTCCAACATTTAAGATTGTTTCCATTGTGTGGGATTTCTTTACTTGATTTACATGCAAATTGTTTTTTATATTGCAGCACTAGAGTTTCCTTGGTGTTAATTGCCTTTTCAATTTTTTTCTATCTGATTTTGCAAAGCATTTCCTTTAAGAAGTAGGATTAGAGATAGGAAAAGTTCATACCATTTCTGGCATTGCTTGTGCTTCATCTCTAAGTTTACAAAACCCTTGGGTTGACAATTAAGTGTTGAGGAGTTTTATCAAGTGCAATCCTACACCCAACAAAGGATTCTTGTCAACCTTATTGTCCAAAAACTTCATGGCACAATGTCCTAGCTCATGAGAGTGAAAAAATTTAATCTTCGACAAGTCTGATCTAGGTGGATATTGGTGGCCACCTGCCAAGTCCACCTGGACCCCCACCATTGTTTCTCTCAGCATTTTCAGTTTCCTTAATTGTAGCACAACTTACTATTTTTAGCAGTTTTTCGGGTCCTCAACTTCCGGAGCTGTTTTGAGGCCCTAAACGACGTTTTTTTGGAAATCTGGGGCAACATGGGTCCATGGACCGATGTTGCCTCCCAAAGTGGCAGTGCTCAGATAGATCTTTCTAACGAGCTATTGTACGCGTCAAACGGAGATTGTATGCCAAAGTTACGACCCTGGGAAGTTGGTGTACCAATTTACCCAAACAGGGCCCACAATTTGGCGTTTCATCTTCTAGGGTTAGGTTTTGGAATGTTAAGGGTTTTCCATTGTTTCTCAACAATAAATAGGCCTTCAAGCCTCATTGTAACACAATTCATAGGCATGTAGCCACCACATCTCTTCTCAGAGATAAGCTACCATCGCCCTAGCTGGTTTATTTCCATTTCTGGTTGTAAGCATATTTCAGTATTTTCCATTAATGAAATGAAATATTATTTCTGCTGCATCTTTGTGTATATGGTTATCTCTGTAATTTGTTGCGTTCCTATTTAAATCCGGATCAGTGGTATCAGAGCGGTCTGCTTTTTCTCTGTTTTTCTTTGCATGTCCCCAACAAGGTCGGGATATAAGGAGTTAGGGCTTGAACTGGTCAAACCTTTGCTAGACCAGCCTCGCAAATCCCGACGGCCTCCCATGGCAGATGAGAAGAAAGACGAGGGGGCAAGAGATCCCATCAAAATCTTGCTTGAAGAAGCCCTCAAGCGACAACGAAACGCGATGATGGACAGCTTTGCCCAGATCCTTCAGCGGCTACCCAGAAGCGACGCATCGGCTTCCAGCAGCTACTCTGGAAACGCCACGCCCTTTAAGGTACAAGTTAATTTTGAAATCCCCATATTCGAGGGTCAGATAGACGCAGATGCCGTAGATAAATGGTTAAATCTGCTAGAGGGTTATTTTTCTGTTCATGAATTTTCGAGTCGGGAAAAGATTGTTTTCGCTCTTCTCAAAGCAGCCCCCCATGTCAAGGACTGGTGGGAAACCTATTGCGAGCAGAAGGATGAAAGATCTGGCTCACTATTTTCTGCCGCACCCACCTGGGATTCATTTCGGGATGCCATCAAGGAGCAGTACTACCCTGTCGGAAGCTATGAGGATGAATACATAAAGTGGACCACACTGTGGCAGGGAAGGGACCAAGACGTGATGGAGTTCACCAATCTTTTCCATACCCTTCGCACAAAGTTGGGTATCAAGGATTCGGAGCAACATTTGATACTCAAATACCGTGGCTGGCTGCACAAATACATCCAGGAAGAAATACAATTCCTGAACATCTCCTCGCTTGGCGCAGCATACAGATATGCTGTCAAGGTCGAGCAGAAGTTTAAACAAAAGAAGCGAGACTTTGGATCTGCGAATCCAAAGCAGGGGAAAGGTTCCCCTAAACCACAGAACAAAGGACAAAGCTAAGGCGGGACAGCCCAAGACAACCCGCCGAAGCTGCAAGCAAAGAACAGCGCCGCGAAGCCGAAAAAGGACACGGGGAAATGGTGTGAGTTCCATAAGAGCTCCACTCACAACACGAGTGAGTGTCGGGCGAAGCAGTCACTGGTGGCTGAGCTAAAGGTTTCAGAATCAGATGCATGTTCCGACTCTGAGTCAGAATCCGATAAGGGGAATGACAAAGGGAAGCAGATCATTGATGCGGATCCCAACGCCACTGTTGCTACCGCCAAGATCCAGAAAAATGAACAAGAAGATCCAGAGAAGGAGGAGCGTCTCTTCCATTCCCAGATGTGGGTAAAGGGCTCCTCGATACAGTTCATTGTTGATAGCGGGAGTCAAAAGAACCTCATTTCGACAGAGGTCATGAAGCGGTTGGGCTTACCGACCACAGCACATCCACAACCATACACCATTGGGTGGCTTCACCAAGGACAAGATCTTCGCGTGAGCCGACAGTGTCGCCTTCCATACAACATCAAGCCCTTCACGGATGAGGTATTGTGTGACATTGCTCCCCTTGAAGTTTGTGATGTATTATTAGGACAACCATACTTGTGAAAGCGACATGCTGTGTATGAATCAAGGCCCCGTGTTGTTATTATTACATTGGGAAATAAGTTGTACAGGATACCAGAGGTAGCACCACCTACCGCCATCTCTTTGATTACTGCAAAACAATGCAGGAAGATCATTTCCAAAACCAGGAAATTTGTTTTCCTGATGATACGCCCTCAAGGAAAGAAGAAGACGGTGGCCGCGACCTCCAGACGGGGTCCCTCTGCACGACAACTACAGATGGACAAGGTTGTGGAGGAGTACGAGGACATCTTCACCTCCCCTGCAGGCGTTCCTTTGCACTGTCAGGTCAAGCACTCCATCGATCTAACCCCAGGTGCGCGGCTACCCAATGGACCAATTTATCGGCGCTCCGTTCTGGAAAACAATGAAATCAAGAGGCAGATTCAGGAGCTCCTGCAGAAAGGTCACATCCGTCCGAGTTCATCGCCTTGTGGGAGCCTGATCGTGTTGGTACAGAAGAAGGATGGGACGTGGAGACTCTGTATTGACTATCGGGCGCTGAACAAGATCACTGTTCGTAATAGGTACCCGATCCCGCGGATTGATGACCTCCTGGACCAACTAAAGGGGCGAAATATTTCAGCAAGATCGATCTGAAGTTAGGATATCACCAGGTACCAATCGAACCCTCTGATGTGTGGAAGACTTCCTTCAAATCCAAGGAGGGCCTTTTCGAATGGTTGGTTATGCCTTTTCGGATTGACAAATGCTCCTGCAACCTTCATGAGGCTAATGGATGACATCTTGCGGCCATTCACCAACTCCTTTGTAGTAGTATACTTGGATGACATTCTGATCTTCAACCAGAGTTGGGAAGAGCACCTCCACCACATCCGACAGGTTCTCCAAACATTGCGGCAACACAAGCTATGTGCCAATTTGGAGAAATGCACTTTTGGCATGACCCAGGTTCAGTATCTAGGATACATCATTGATGAATAGGGGGTGCATGTCGATCTAGCCAAGATCCAAGTCATTCAAGATTGGCCATCTCCAACCACTCTAACAGAGCTCCGCAGCTTTCTAGGTCTTGCCAACTTCTACCGTAGGTTCGTGTTGGGGTTTTCTCATATTACTTGGCCCTTGAGTCAAGTCACCAAGGGAGGGGTGAAAGCAAAATTCTTTTGGTCTGAATCTCAACAGAAGGCATTCATGGAGTTGAAGGATTGCCTCTGCACAGCACCAGTGCTCGTATTACCAGATTTACAACAACCATTTGAGGTCGAGAAAGATGCCTCTGACTATGCTATTGGGGCAGTCCTTACTCTACATGGACATCCAGTGGCATATCACAGTGAAACACTTTCAGACACAGTTTAGAAGTACCCCACTTATGATAAAGAGATGTATTCCATTGTACAGGTCTGCCGACAATGGAAGCATTACATTTTGGGGAAGGAAACAATCATCCACACAGACCACCGACCCCTGCAGTTCATACAGACCCAAGGGAAATTGCAGAATGATTGCCATCAGAAGTGGTCTACATACCTGCAACAGTTCCACTTGAATATCAAGTATAAGAAGGGCAGCACCAATAATGTTGCAGATTGCCTCAGTCGACCACCGATCATGGCGTTAACCACCGTGCTCAACTCTTGTGGGCACGAGACTTCTGATTGGCCACTTCTCTACAAAAGCGACCTAGAATTCGGCCACACATACCAGACACTCTTGGAGGGTAGGCATGTTCCATATTTTCACCTCTAGGATGCCGTGTTATGCCACCTGGGTCACCTTTGTGTTCCTTCAAGCGAGCGTGCCAAGATGATTTGGGAAGCACACTACAGTCGGGCTGCTGGGCATTTCGGGGTCGAGAAAACAGTGGCAGTACTGCAAATTTATTTCTATTGGCCGAATCTTCGACAGGATGTTGGGAAGTACATCAAATCATGTACTGCCTATGCCATTGCCAAACCGACCATCAAGAAGCACGGCCTCTATACCCCGTTGCCTACCCCTAGTCGACCTTGGGAATCCATCTCCATGGATTACATGTCAGGCCTTCCTTCCACTAAGCATGGAAATGATTGTGTTTTTGTGGTCGTCGACAGGTTCTCGAAGATGGCCGTTATGGTGGCCTGCAAGAATAATATCACAGCAGAAGCCACTGCTAAACTCTTCTTTGAATGAGTGTGGGTGCACTTTGGGATCCCACAGAGTATCATCTCAGATCGGGACAGTCGGTTTCTCAGCACATTTTGGTCCAGTCTCTGGTCAATGCTGGACACCAAACTCACGAAGTCCACAGCCTTCCATCCTAAAATTGATGGTCAGACAGAGGTTGTCAATAGGATGATTGTGCACATTCTGCGCATGTATAACTAAAAGCATCCACGCACATGGGACGAGAGCCTCCCCTATGTTCAGCACAGCTACAACCGAGCTCTTCACAGCTCCACTGGCCATAGCCCTTTTCAGGTGGGTTTGGGATTCCAGCCACTATGCCCCATTGATGTGGCCATGCCACTTGCAGCTACTCACATAAATTCAGCTCATGTCCAGTCCGAAACAGACAAGGCCACCAGCTTCATTGAGCGCATCCAACATATTCGCCAGCAGGTCCATGACATTCTGGAGAAATCAAATGCCAAGTACAAGCAGCGACATGATCAACATCGGGTGCCACACAAGTTTCAGGTGGGCGACAAAGTCTGGTTGCATTTGCAAAAGGAACGCCTTACTGGAGCCTATCAGAAACTGAGACCACTCCGATATGGTCCTTACACCATTACTAAGGCTATGGGAGACAATGCATTTTAGCTCAGCATTCCCCCATTCCTTGGCCTGCACCCAGTGTTCAATGTGGACCGCCTTCGGCCATACTTTCCACCATTGCTAGACACATCCGACATTGCAGAACAACTCACACCCACAGAATTAAATCCAGATTGCATGGAACAAGCTGCAACTGATCGGATCATGGACACACAGATCAAGAACACTCGCCAATAGAATATCCAACTGTATCGAGTTGTCAAAGCAGGCCAACTCCTTCAACAGGGGAGGTGGCTCACCAGGGAACAAGTTCAGCACAAGTTTCCTCATCTCATGGAGGAACTCAACGCAATGGGGACCATTGCTTCCTAAGTGGGGAGGAATGATCCAGGTGGATATTGGTGGCCACCTGCCAAGTCCACCTGGACCCCCACCATTGTTTCTCTCAGCATTTTCAGCTTCCTTAATTGTAGCACAACTTACTATTTTTAGCAGTTTTTTGGGTCCTGAACTTCCGGAGCCGTTTTGAGGCCCTAAACGACGTTTTTTGGAAATCTGGGGCAACATGGGTTCATGGATCGATGTTGCCTCCCAAAGTGGCAGTGCTCGGATAGATCTTTCTAACGAGCTATTGTACGCGTCAAATGGAGATTGTATGCCAAAGTTACGACCCTGGGAAGTTGGTGTACCAATTTACCCAAACAGGGCCCACAATTTGGCGTTTCATCTTCTAGGGTTAGGTTTTGGAATGTTAAGGGTTTTCCATTGTTTCTCAACAATAAATAGGCCTTCGAGCCTCATTGTAACACAATTCAGAGGCATTTTGCCACCACATCTCTTCTCAGAGATAAGCTACCATCGCCCTAGCTAGTTTATTTCCATTTCTGTTTGTAAGCATATTTCAGTATTTTCCATTAATGAAATGAAGTATTATTTCTATTGCATCTTTGTGTATATGGTTATCTCTGTAATTTGTTGCGTTCCTGTTTAAATCCGGATCAAAGTCCTTCTTCTTTCCGCCCTGACTAGAATCCCCTTTGGATTGGGATTTCTTCCCTTTCCCTTTATTTTCCTTTCTAGCTAAGGCACATTTCTCCTCATAATCATGCTTGGATGAGGTTCCATATCTAGTGTTCTGCCTTATGTCTTCTTGCACCAAGTCAAACCAAAATCTCTCCCAATTTGGTAGCTTCTCCCTCCCATTTACTAAATCCTAGTAGTTGTGCAAGCTCTTGGCAAGGCATAAAAGTTCTAGTCTCATCATATCATATTCAAAAACTGTAATACCAACAGTCCCAAGTTCATCCTAACATTGGGTGAGCCTACTCAGGTATTGTGGAATTGTGTCACCCTTCTCCATCTTGATCTTTCAAAGCTTTTCCTTCAATTCCATCTTCTTGTGGTCATTTTTGTTCTAAAACAAGTATATCAAGGCTTGCCATATTTCATATGGTGTATCCTTCCTGTGGATATTTGAGACAATATGATTTTGAATTCATTCTAGTATGATCCTCCTCGCCTTTGCCCCACATTTCTTCCACTCTGCCAGATCTTGAGCATTGGTTGTTGGAGGCTTAGGAATATCATTCTCTATGAATTCTTCAACCCAGTGTCTTCCAAAACTACCTCCATCCTATCCTTCCAAGCAATATAATTTGAGCTACCTTCAAGGGAATACTTGAGTCTCAATCCATAGAATGAAATCATGCTCATTCTGAAGAATGATCCTACAAATTCGATTTCACCTACAAAGAAAAACTCATATTCTTATATTCTAATGTGATTTCATCTCCGATACCATGTAGAAATTCCTTGTAGATTCAGGCTGCTAATTGTAATTTACTAAAACAATAGACTTGAATCTACTCTAGCAAGTATAGAAACAATTAGCGATCGTGAAATCATGAAGCATACAAGAGAAATAATTCGACCAACTCATTACATAATGATTTCTGGATAAATCCAAAACTAAAAACCTCTGCTATCTATATATTGCATAGTCAAGAAATATGAGAAGATTACAATGCTTTTCTCAAGCCCAAGTGACCTCTGCACTATCTCTATCTGTCTCATTGCTTCCTAGCCAAGTCTTGGCCAATACTTAACCAATATTATGCTTGCTTTTGTTGGGAAAAGTATCCAATTAGGAATGCCCCTATCCCACTCTAAGGTGTGATAGTGCCTTAGCAACAAACAAGGAAAACTATCTTCGTATTCTTCTTTATGAAATGTAAATGGAGAAGAAGGATGTAACTAACTGGTGTCTTCCACTAGTTTGTCGATCCAATCACTCTCTCCTTTGTTCGCTTCCCGCTGCTTGCTCCTTCACTGGTCCAGCTTACACCAAGTTCCTGCAAGATCACAAGAGAGGAAAACTACACAAAAGACATATATTTACATTCATAACTAGTTTAGGATCAGATATAAACTAAATGTGCAAAATATAACAAAGCATCATTGATATACAAGCACATAGGAGAAACTCAAATAGTTTTATTGATATGATAAGAAAGTCCAAGAGGAGATACAACCAAGTGAGTCCCGATCCAGCATCTACCTCCTAGCAAAGGAATCCCTTCCTCTCCTCCAACAAAGCATAAATCACCCAATGTACTAATCTCAATCTTAAACCAACAACAATTCTCTGCAAAGTACAAAATTCCAGCCTCCTGGACCTCTGGGTGAGAGATCCATATATAGATGTAAGCAGAGAGGATGAGTCAGCTTATGTTTTGACTTGTGGCTTCTCTCTGTTAGTTCTTGCTTCCACTTGGAGGTTGAGAGCCTCTTACTCATCACTAGTCGAATTCATTGAGGCAAGTGTCATTGAGGAAGATTCTGGAAGCTTCCAGTGTCTGTACACCTTGCGGAATGGCATTGCCATTTGGCATTTCTCGCTCAGCGCACCCTGGTAGTGCTTTTAGGTGTGTTGCAATGCACCTAGCTAGTGTACTGGGGTGCATTGCAACGCAGGCAGCTAGAAGAGCTTCTGAATTGATCCTGAATTGACTGTTTCTGAGTGGTTTTTGGTGGAGAACTTCTGGGAGAAGCTGTCATTGGTTGACCTTGTTCCTTTAGGGGCAGGAACAACTCTTTTAGGGACTTTGGATCCCTTGGATTATGGACATTTCATGCTCAATGCTGTAAGGCACAAAAATGTCTATAACACTTGCCCAAGTCCCTATTTACTTTCATTGTTTCCTTGGGAATTAGCCCCGTATTAATTAGGGAAATTCCTCAATTGGAATTGTGCAATCCATCATAGAACTTCCTCTTACTACATGCACCAAATGTACAATTTGGATGATTATACAATCGATAGTAAATTTCCCTTGAAATCCAATATCAGCTGGGTAAATCATATATCACACATGCATGAGTTATTTATGGATGAATTATCAGCTAACCAGTTGAACACTGAAGTTGCACCCCACTGCTAGACCTCCTACTAGTTCCTCCAACAGTTGGAACTAGTTTAACTAACTTTAACTCAGATAAACTGAATTAATTAATTACAACTCAAAATAAACTCAACCAGGGCTCCTATAAAGTAGGAGCCACTCTACATGACTCAAGTTAGACCCTCAACTTGAATTAATTGAGCCAACTAAGTCAACGTAACTTAGTTAACTTGTACAAGTTGTCTTGTAATGTGGAATTACAAATTTTCTCCTAATTTAATTCAAGGGAAAATTAAATCATGATTTTTTACTATTTCATTTTCAACATGCACCATTATCATTGTACTCAATTATCTTTGTGGGTATGGATATGCCTCCCCTGCCTCATTGAGATCACATACTCACCATAAAAGGATATTTCTATCTAACAAGTAAGTCTCTCCCCCTCTAGTTTTAGCTCTTCCTTTCATTGCTTCAATGCTCTCTCTCTCTCTCTCTCCCTCTCTCTCTCCCTATGACTCCCATTCAATTTCTCATGAAAGTGAACCTACAATGTATTTCGATCATACGATGTGCCCCTAACACTCATACAATTGGGGGCAATTTTTTATCACCTTAAAAGTGATCACCTAGCCACTTTCTACTAGGATGATCAAAATACACCATGTAGTATGGATTTCACACATTAAAACATGCTTTTACCTTAGGAAATAATTTAGAGAACCATTTTTCTAAATTATTTCTCATTAAAACCCAAAAAACCCATAACAATAATTAAATAAATCATTAGTTATTTATTATTCCTTATTCATTCCTTATTTATCTCATGAGATAATTATTAAATCATTATTTAGTAATTATCTCTAACTCACTTTGACCATATCTCCTTAAAGTAATTAATAAATAATTTTTTATTTGTTAATTACTTTAACCATTTTCTAAATTAACTCAATAAATCATTATTTTTGAGTTAGTTTACTAAATAAAGATATTTGACCATTTCAAATAATCTTTCCCTCTCTAAAATATAATAAAATATTCCTAATAGCTAGATTTTTATTTGGTCTAATAATTTTTTACTATTTTTCTAAATCTAGATCTATCATAATATTTTATTATAAATAGAGAGGTTTTCTCCTCTCTCTCAACACATGACCATTTCATCGTCATCATTATCGTCCTATATCTTTTGAGCTCCAAATATTGAGTTCAAGCCACCATTTTCTCTTTTCTCCCATTGCACCCATTGAGAGAGCGATCGTTGTAGCTAAAGTATAGGGTCAAAAAGAACTTGTCCCATGGAGGGGGATATTGTAGATCTAAGTTTGTTTATTCTCCTCACCAAGTGCAATCAACATCATTTTAATAACACCAATTTATTTACATTTCCATTGGGTTTATGTTGCATTATCTATTGTTATATTCTTATTTATGTTTTTCAGATCATCTTTTTGCATGGTTTCTAACAATATGTTTGTGGATGTAAAAAAAAATTATAGGTTATCAATGGTTGTTAGGGTTATCTATCACCAATAACTAAAGTGAGATATTTTGGTGCAAATTATAAAAATATTCATACTAACAATGGTGTCAAAGGAAGTGGATTGTTGTGTTTGATGTTGTGAAAAAAGGAGCACCTAGGGCACACGTGGCTTTTGGGAGTGCCATCGGGAAGATAAAGGAAATGCATATTTAAAGCATGATATTTTTCCTTATTTTGGGGGTTAATCATTTGTGATCATTATTACTCATTCATCCATCCACAGTTGGGAGTTGGAAAAGGATTCTTGGTTATGAACTGGTTAGTGAACTCTATGTTAGGGGTTCCAAAACTGAATGATGATTTTATTCGATGATTCTTGTGCCAGGAATTTGTAAGTGGTTAGAGTTCTATCAACCAATAACAACAATGGGCTTCTATGGGGCACAAAAATAACACTATGGGGGCTAAATGGGCACAAAAATAACAATAATGGGGCTACAATAGTATTTTAGGGACCTAACTATTGAGCCTTGTGCTGGGTTTCTAGAACTAGTTGGGAGTTGTTTCGGTTTTGGTGACTGGTTGGTGAGACCTATGCTTGGGTTACACAACTGATCGAGAGCCAAGTTGGTTATGGATTGAATGGAAACTTGGAATCTTGGGAAGAAACATGATCTCCTCGAATCCCAGAGATGAGACCATTCCTAGTTGGTCGTAAGGCACCCTACAAGGTTGGCACCATCGATGAAATGACAATACATAGAAAATGAGTGTGCCACTTGGGTTTAGGTTTTGGGGGATGTGTGAGCCTATGGTTGGAGCCATGGTTGTTGGGTTGGTACCTTGGTCAATGTTTTATCAATGTTTTTCTTGTGTAAACCATTTCTTGTGGAGTTGTAGCCCTAGCTCGTGGGTGACCTATGGTTAATATTGATGAAACATGCAGTCTATGGTTGGGTGGAACATGGAGAACCCATAACCCATTTTTCATTGTATTTAGATAAATGTTCATGTCTATTGTTTTTTTTATTTATGATTTTATGTTTGTAAAACTATAATCCAGGGTTTTGTGTTAAAATGTTTGTTTTTTTCTTCCTTTGTATATTTGCATGTCATTTATTATTGTGATGAACATTGCATTATGGTCATTTTCACTGCATTCATGCTAATGAGGTGCTAGCATGTGCAAAAGCATCCATGGCATGGTTAATGTTTTTTGCTTCCACATTTTAATTATGCGTTTTTAAGTATTGTGGTTGTGGTAGCTTTGCCCAGTAGGGGATCGAGGATGTTACAAGGTGGTATTAGAGCCTAGTTTTTAAGATTGGGCCTAATTGGGCCAAATGCAGATGAAAAATGAGAAAATTACAACTTGTTCACCAACTATTTGACGAAATTCATAGTGGCGGGATTGGTTATAATTTACCTTAGAAAGGAGCACATGTGTCCTAGAAAGACTTAGAAAGTTGAAATCACTATAAGCAAAGAAATAAAGCTATAGAAAATAATGGATGATTTTATTAATGATAAAGAATACAACCAAATCCTGAAAGGAAAGCTTCTATGAAAAGCTTATGACCAGTTTTATCACAAACTATTGCAATGCAAATTTAATCATATGCGATAGCTCATGAACAAGCAATAATAAAAAAGAAAACTGAAATCCTTTGTTTAGGTGTGATATGGGTATCTTTCTTTTTGCAAAATGAATAGTTACTAGCACTGGTAGAAAATAACTAGACCTTCAAACAACAATAAATAAATCAGAAAGGCATAAGATACTTAAATATTCCTTGGAAATACTGATGGACTCACCTAGTTTGTTACCCCCTGGTGAAATAAGATTGTTGTCACCATTGGGGTTAGACTTTAACTTATGATAACTTAAAATCAATGGAGAAATGACAACATTATTTTTATAACATACCTCTCTTCACAATTCTGTCTCTCTACCTTCATATATTATTCCTCCTTATAAAGGGCTCCAAAACATTTTGGGAATTTTCCTTGATTAAAATATCACATTGAGTTTGATTTCTAATCTTTCCAATTACAAAATAGGAGGATTAAAATTCTAAAGGTATAGTTAATAGATTGATTTACAAAATCTCTTTTTAATTTTAAATTTTGACTCTAGTAGGTGGGACCCTTTTTCTCTTTGATTGGGTTTTACAATCCTTGTTTTCACATTTGTAAAAACTAAATTACATGACCACAAATGTTTTTCTGCATATAACTCCAAATCATAATTAATAATAAACACATCATATAAAATAGCATAACCATATCCCATATATAGCCAAGACATGTGCCACATAACCAAAGACTTTTCACATTAGATTATCATCAAGTGAACTAAACCTATTTGCCTCCCATTATCCCTTGTCTCTCCATTTCGTAATTTATGCATGTCATATGTGCCAACATGATAAACAAGGTGTTGAATATAAATAGATTTTTCACAACCATGAATTTTTCTTTTAAAATAGAGCCCATACCCAAAATAAACCATCATAAATATCTACAAATAAGTGCAATGTAAAATATCCAATCAAAAACTGAAGTAACATTGTCACCCCAAATAAGTCTATCAATAGAAAAATATGAACAATACTCAAAAACCATACAATTAACATGTTGTAAAAGTCATAAATTAATGTCCCTGCCCATGAGATGGAAAAGATTCTACTTGTTTTTCTTCTTGGCAAGGTGTTGTTGTTGTGATAAACACCCTCCAAAATATCATCTACAGTTGAATTTTGGAGCCTACTGTGGATCTTGTGATCATTCATTCCATAGTTACTTAACGGTTGATTGATGATTTTTTAATTGTTTGAGTCTTCCCTCATATTCTAAGTGTTAAATTCGCTTTCTTATGCATGCTTAGTTCTTGAATAATTTACAAGTGCACTTCTCTTGATGCAAGCTTACATAGACAATGCTCCGCTCTTGGAAGCAAGGCTCACATAATCACTAGTGATAATGACTACACAATTCATAAGCACAATTTACTATGTAATATATATATATCAATAGTTATAGTGCACTCTACATTGATAGTCTCCCTCACTTTCATTACAATTGCACTTTCATTTAGGTGAGTTTTCTCAATTATTGTTTTGGCACATCTTTTTTTCACAAGTGTCATTTTCATGTTTATGGCTATCGCTTTTGATTTTTTTCACTTTAATAGGTGTCTTTTTCGTGTTATATTTTCTTTGGAATGTATTTCTTTCAATATATTTCTCATTTTGCAAGTGTCATGTGCACTTTTGTCTTACTTTCCAAAGTGTCATCTTTTGGCATGGGAAGTCTTGCATTTTGTAAAATACGAGTTATGGTTCATTGTGAGAGGAAATTTCGGTACCAATGGGTCCTATTTACCTCTCAGACATGTAATAGACCCATTCTAAAAATTTTATGCATTATTGTACTAGTGTCTTCACTGTCGTTGCAAAGTATATCATAAGTGTCACACCTAGTCGAAGGGAGTTAATTGTACATTCTTAAATGGTAGTTATGATGCATTACCCTGTATTAATGTGTCCCGTTCATTATAAGGAAATACATCAAACATATTCCCCGAGTCTTGAGCACTATCATAAAGTGTCATCACTATCATCACAAAGTGTACCACTAAGTGTCACACTTGGAGGAGGTTGTTGTATTGTCGTCACATTGAGGGGATCATGTTGTTCTTGTGTACTAAGTGTTCAATTGTTTCATCAATTATTCTGACTATGTGTGATCATTCATAAGTTCAATATTGGTCTCACTTTTACCTCACTGATCCCACACACAGCCAAATCTTGAAAAATATTTCTTCCCGACCAACTTGACCCAACTCAGCTTCCTTGAATTTCACATTGCGTAGTAGAAAGGCTCAAGCTCCTCCCTTGCCTCCTAAAACTATGTAATGTACAATTCCTACCTCTAAGGACTATGCATTACATAGTCACATTTCTCAACAATTGCCTCCTTACCCTCAGAAAATAACAATATTTCCTCCTGACCAGTCTCTTGCTACGCATTGTGCGGTCTCAATCAACAAGATGCCTCCCTGAACTAGTATAAATGGGGCCAAAATCTGATGGTTATTCATTGGATATGCAACTTATTGGTGTTGACTATATGACACATTAGAGCTAAGTAATTCATAGTTGGAATTGTGTTAAATATCCGACACTTTATTAAGCGTCTTATATTCAATGGGACTTACGTTGATGATCCAATGCAAAAAATGGTTGAAATTTTCATTAAAAATATGACACCTTGAATTTGGTTTTGCGAGGTTCACATATGGAGGATATCCAATGGAGAAAATTTTAGTAGAGATGCTTGCATGTCCTAAATATCTTAGAGGACCTATGGTTCATCTCATTGCCCTAAATGCCAAAAGTTGTGACAGTTTTCCATCCGATATTTGACGATTTGTTAGTCTAGTCCGACGGGAATGTCTGATGGTGTGAGGTCAAATCAACAATATAATAATATTGTGCAATGGCAGTGTTATCTCTCCAAATATTTCTTCCGTTGGTATGGAGTAGCAATTCCGACATTGCAACATTAGACAATCAATGTTATATTAAATTAGTTCAACGAGAGTTTTATATCTTAGAGGCGTCACTTTGTTGGTATAGAGTAGCAAGTCTAGCGATTTAGCGTTGGATATTTGATAGGATAACATTTTTTCCTGATGGAAGTGTTATATTTCCAACACTTTGTTCCGTCAATCTTGTGTCAAAATTTGATTATTGTCCCGTCGGATAAGAGTCAAATATGTGACAACTTCCATGTACCATCGAATATTCGACAGGTGTCTGTGCATTAAAAAAATATATTTAATTTGATGGCTTTACATGAGGTTTTCTTGATTTCTCCGTCACTCCATCATATTCATTCCAAAGTTGAAATATCAACACCTATATTCAATAATTCAATAACTATGATCAATAATCGATAAATAAAATGTACTCACAATACATAGCAATGTAATTTTCGCGTTATTACTATTGGAGTGAAAGAGAACGATATCTCATCATTTTTTAGATTTGGACCCCAAAGCCAGATTTTGAATTGAAAAACAATGATAAATCCCTCATTGCTCATCCCTATATCATAATTGTTATATATCTAAAATTATACATAACACACTCAACATAGTTACCGATCAAATGAGAAAGTGAGCTCGTACCTGTTTTTTTGAGGTAGCAAAAAATCACCAAATTTTGAAAAGTGGTGATGCAAGAATACAATTTTTTTTAGCATATTTTTGGCACTTTAAATTTTCTAACAATGTAAACTTTGAAACGGGAACTGATACTGTTACCCGTTTTGTAGAGGTGGCAAAAAAATGACCCGATTTTCAAAAGTGGTGATGCAGAATACACATGTTTTTTTTAGAACATGGTTTTTGGAACTTTAATTTTTTTCATGTGCATTAAGTTTTAGAATGGTAGTGAATGGTAGTGATTTTCATCCTGATTTTAAAAAGTGAGTATTCTGCATCACACCCTTTTTTTAAAAGACCTATTTTTTGACTTTAAATTTTCTAGTGTGTGAAATGTAAAAAATTATTTTCTAAATTTGATAGTTTTTGAAGTCGTCATTGTATTCATATTTTCTTGTTCTCTATCTTAATTTTTATTTTTTTTTAGTGGGGTTTTTATTGTTTTGCGTTTTTAAATTAGAAAGTCGATAGTTTGAATTTTAGATAATCTACATATTTAGACATCCTTAATTAATTTTTCAATCCACATGAAATAATTGTTTCTAAAAAACAACATTTTTTAACAATGGACATAAAAAATGACCATTTTTAACATAAATATAACAAAAAAACTAAACGTTTTGATAATTTTTTGCTAGAATTAACATGTCAAAATCACAATTTTTATACAAAAATATTAACTAAAAATGGTCAAATAATAGTTTTTTTTATGAATTTCATGTCAAAAAAATAATAATAACAACTTTTTTTTTCAAAAAATAATAATTAACTTAAAAATCAATGTGAAAATCATAGTTGTGCTCTTTCTTTCTTTCACATACCAGACTCTTGATGGAAATTTCACCTCTTTTGAACTTTTCCAATCTGAGATTAGCTTCTTATCACTTAAAGCACTTGAAATATTTGTAGGCATGAGCTCAGGTGGAGTTCGTTCACCAATGTTTTTTGAAGATACACCTTTAAGACTCTTTGGTCCAGAAAGATTCACAGAAATTTTCCTTGATGTCATTTTCCTAAAAAAAAACACATAAATTAGTAAATAAAAAAACATGTTAACTTAAATTAACAACAAAAATATACCATAAATTTTTTATTTGTATAATCAGAATTGCCCAGCCACCTCTAACGGGCAGGCGGGTCGATCGACGAGCGGGAGGTCAGGTGAGGGATAATGAGGCTAAGTGGACAATTAGGCACGTATGGGCGAGCCCCTACCCATGCGCCCCCCACAACCCCCTGACGACTACATTGAAGCCCCGACCCCATTAACTTATTCCTCTCACGAGAGATCTCTTGTCTGGATTCACTACACATTAATAATTAAAGTAACACGCCTGATCCAATCTCCGAAAATGATGATGATGACAAATCCCTCGATATGATTACCAAGTTATTGTACTCCCTGCATCCATCAAATCTGTGTTTTCTCTTTATTTCGCTCGCCAACTCTGTATTTCTTCGTGGTCCATCCTTTGCATGCCACGCTAGATGTTTGTTTTCAACTGAATTTTCTGTTTGAACGAAGCTTCCTAAGCTTCCCCTCCTCCCTGGCCCCCCTCCCCTTCCCTCACCCTACACCCTACCGTCCCCCCACACTCCCCCTCCTTTGTCCGTGCAGCAATACTAGGGGTGCGACGCGGTAGAGGGTAAAGGAATAATTTCTCCCAACAAAAAAAAAGAAATTGTAGGGAAGGTTAAGCAATGTACAACCCTAGATAATATGCTGACCATTGGATCACCTAGTTTACTCATAGTCGTAGAAGATAGGCTACCACAAAGTCTATATGAATTTCACATGGACACCTTGACGTGGCCTATTACTATACTACCAAGTACACAGCTGGGTTCACAAAATTTGATGGTTCTTTAAATTATTCTAGTCACCATAATTTTTTTTAGCCACAGGTATGACTCGAACTGCACATTGTTATAGATAAGGACATTAATTCGGAGTGGTATGACCCTGACAACATAATCAAAGGTACACTACCGTAACTTGGAAAGCATCAAGGATGAAGATCTAAAGTATTCAAAATATTGATATGATTGGAAGAGTAAAGCATCTATGAAAATTTTGATGATTAAAATAACTTCCAACGTTACTCTTGTCGACTAAATATAATCCTTGTTGAGTAACATTACTAAAATAACTTCCAACTTTACTCTTGTCGACTAAATATAATCCTTGTTGAGTAAAATTACAAAGACATTTAGCATGAAAAGGGAAAGTCTTGTAACATTAGAAAGACGTTTAGCTGGTAAAGGGAAAGCAAAGACTTTAGAAAAAATGTGTATAGAGATGACAAACGAATTCCATATATATATTTATATCATGGCATGAACGCAAAGGATCACGTCATCAACCAACCAAAGTGTAGCATCACCCTTACAAATTTTAACCGGTATAGTTTCACATAATAGTAATCCTCATTGTTAGGACTTTAGCTTCAATTTTGATGGTAAAGAAGAGAAGCGAAAGAAAACATATCTATATAATATTAGTAATTGTGGTGATAACCCCAAGTGTTACACATCCTCATTGGAAAATCGATGAATTGGTGTGAGCGGGTAATTATTACCATCTTTGTTTAAATCATGAAAATCATAATAATACTACCAAATTTGTAACATCCTCATTGGAAAATCGAAACTTGCAAAATCGATGAATTTGTAATTTATGATACTTAAACTCTGCAAATTTTTCCATAGAGCTACTCTTTTGCACTTTAATAGTTGTTAACTTATTAAAAAAAAAACCAACACTAATATTAAATAAATAAATGAACATTAATATTAATAAATCTGTGCAGAAATGTGAGCCCATTAAATATATCAATTTGCAGGAAATCCAGATGACTGCTATCATTTAAAACCCACATCACCGGCTAAATTAAATTTTCAAGCACCAAAAAGAATTGTAATATTGGAATAGCATGTGATTTAAATCACATGCTGGTAACTTTTGACCGGTGTGGGTACTGAGAGGCAAGTATCACTACTTTAAATACATAATACAACTTCTAAAATATTGAGAATAACATTTTCAATTTCATAACTAATCAAATTGAACAGGGATAAATTAAATTATTTTAATTTTTTTTGTCAATCCAAACTGATTTTACCAAGAACCCAATACATTGTAAGCTTTTGAATATTAAACTATCAAAATATTACATTATTATATATAATGTAATATATATAATAATGTACAAGAGAGTTTTTGGATGAAAACCTATAAGACTCAAAGTTGTTTTGATTTTTTGCTTAGGCATCCATTAAATACCATAAGTGCAAACTATAGTATTCTACATTTAAGACCTAATGCCCATTAAAAAACACATAATCCAACAATTGAAGGTCACGTCTAACATCCTAGATAGACTCATCTACTACATTTGGGGTTCACCCCCACCTTGGAATAGTTAGAGACTCATTCTTATGCAAAATTAAAACTCAATCATTAATGTTGGATTTGAAAAGTTTAATGATTGATATTAAAAATTTATGATTTTAAATTAAATAAATAATCAACATGTTTACATAACCATTGTTCGTTAATCAATTTACCATCTCTTTAATCAAATTACTATAATCGCATTTTCAAACATTTTAACTATAAAAATAATATTAACTAAATAAATTACCAAAATAACCCCTCAGATTGCCAGTGTCACACATATCTATAACTAATGTAAGTTAGTGTTTATGGAAAGGTTATAATTGTTTTGTACAAATAACCAACTCCATTTGATTTTTTCTTTGAATCTCAATCTCACAATCAAGACAATATTAATGGAAATGGAAACGTGGTAGATATTTTATATTTTACTAATCAAGACAATATTTATGGAAATGTTGTAGTTGATTTGTACAAAAATAGCCACCTCCAACTTCAAGGTTGCTATCCATCAGACGGTGTAGGTTGCGTTGCAGTCTGGACAGAGAGGACCCCATTCACAGACCATAAACAAATATTCCAATATGTACACACAGACTTCTTCATTCATGGGCCCAGACCTTTGGTATTTATTATACTTATTATGAGGAGGTGAGGTGTAACTCTGATTTCGAAAGCCCTTCGCATTTTTGTGCGATATTCAACACAAACAAGCTTAAATTAATCAAGTACATAAACAAACAATATTAAACTAATCGCACTCTTCGCGAAAAGAGTCATTTATATATTATTATATTCAACAAAAGGCAGGCTGACGGGCAGTAACTGGTGTCCTGCGCGCTGAGTCTGCTGGGTTCTCGATAGACTTCCTGTCGGTCTCCGCTCCACACTTGTGGTCTCCTCCCCAACAATATGTGCGAGAGGAGAAGAAGCGAAGGATTTTATGGGTTGTTGGTGCCGTGCATCGTGGGTGTTTCTAGGGTTCTTTATGTGGTTACCTTTGCACAGTTGTCGTCGTCAGTTTCTGTGCAAATATCCCATCCATCCAGGCGGAGAATCAGTTTCACTGTGGGTTTGTTTGGGTACACAAGCTATCCAGTTAAGTTCTCTGCAGGAAAGAGACGAGTCAATGAGATCCGGACCCGTTTCCTGCAGCGCGGTGGTATCGTCGCGGGTGTCATATCTCGGGTGTCATGTGAAAAGGGACGCGATTGTACAGTCCAGATAAATTAGGGGACATAGAGAAGTTTCTTCTTCCTCTGGTTGTAGCTGCCATGGACACCCAGGAAGCTCATACAATTCTGGGACCCTGCAATCGATTTCAGTCGGGCCGACCATTTTCGTATGGCACAAAAGCATATTATATATATAATGTTTCTTAGAAGGATTCGAAATGAAGATCTGCAAATCTGATTCGAAATGAAGGATTCGAAATGAAGATCTGCAAATCTTTACCCCAAGTGTTACACATCCTCATTGGAAAATCGATGAATTGGTGTGAGCGGGTCGATTCCCGGAATCGACCCGCCGCCGGTCGGGCGGGGCGGGGCGGCCCAGGGGTGGCGCTGCGCGCCCGTAGCGCCACCCCCGGGCCGCCCCGCCCCGCCCGACCGGCGGCGGGTCGATTCCCAGAATCGACCAAGAGATACTCTTATCAAATTAATAGTCTCAACACCTTCCAATATCGCTCGAGAGTTCCGTTTCCGTTGATATAATGCTCCTTAACTAGACGTTGACAATCTATAATCAATTGATTCAACAGATTTTTCATCTCTCTTTCGCTAAGGATTCTAGTATAGTTGGGAATGACCTCTAGTCTCTGTAGCCTTAGTGTTGAGCTTTTGTTGTGGAGTATGTATTGTTGCATCTGTTGCCTCAGTTCAGACTGGGGAATTGCATGTCTAATATCGAAGGGCTGGCGGGTGAATGGGTCGCCGGCTTCATCGTGCTTCGCATCCCAAATATTCTCCAATGTCCTACGGTTGTAAACATTCTGAGCACGGTCTTCAGGAAGCGGTAAACGAATTGGATCATAAGCAAATTCTCCAAACAATGCATCAACATACTCTTCTGGAAATTCGCTATCACTTTTAGAATCCATTACGAAGTTCGCAGTATCCATTCTATTAATCGAATGCGAAATCTTTGCCGGGTGTATTTTACTTTTGACTTTCACTTATATACGACGTTGTACAATGTTGTTGTGTGGCCTGTTCTCGAGGAGTCGGCTAGCACAAGCTATCACTTGATAGACACTCAAGTGAATAAAAACCAATAATTTTTAAAAATCACTTCTCTCTTACCAAAAGAGCAAGCCAACCACTTCTCATTTTTAGTAGGGTTATTAAAAAAGGCATATTTTTTTATTAATTGGGAGATGTAAATGAAATTACGGCAATGTTGTTACTCAAATTAAATTATAGCATAACTCAAAATTTTGATTAAAAAACAAGTTTATAATTTACATTTTACAAAAGGATATTCATAAGCCAATTTAAGAGTGATTAAACTAAGTACTTATAATTTTCATTTATTTTTTACAAAAGGGTAATCATAAACAAATCTAAGAGTGATTAGAGGAGGTATATATAATTTTGTATGGAGAGAAAAATGTATTATATATATAATTTTCAAACTTGTGAGAGAAGAGTGATATTGATTTTTGTTTGTATATTAAATATTTTTTTAATTATTATATTTAAATTGAGTATGTGGTATTTTGGAGAAGATATATCAAATTGTTATATAATAAGAACCTTGAATTTAATAGTGTAGAAATTTTGGAAATATATTAAAAGAAAAATAAGGTACAAGCATCATGAATATGAATATAGAGCCATAATTTCAATGTTTAACATATTAAGGATGACTTTTCAACTACAAAGACTTGTTTAACATATTAAGGATGATGTTTAACATATCAAATTAATGAATTTATGAGTTATTCTCATGTGGGTAAATTAACACATGGAAATAACTTAGGAAAACTAGTTCCTAATACGTAAAGCGGGTTTTAGTGTGTAAAACTCATACTCATGATGTATTTGAGTGGACCTAATTAATTGTGGCAAGGCCATCACTTTTTTTTATGTCATAACAAAACCTATCATGGAACTGTGGGATATGTGGCACTAGGGAAATGGTTTTCTCTCACATAACGTTTATTGAGCACGAAATCCAAGGGCTTGGGTATTAAAGGAATTTCTTCCTAAGAACATAGAGCATGGATGAGGACCTACACTATGAAATAATATCTTCTAATGGCTACTTACTCTAAGACTATGATATGGTTTTCATTCTAAAGTTTAGTATATTGGGAAATGGGCTCCTCATCGAGAACTTGATTTGAGACCAAATTATAGGGCTTAAGCCTAAAGGTAAAACTTTTATAGTTCATAGGCTATACATGGGGCCCTAGACCATAAAAATAGGTTCTCTAATTGGATTTAATATAATACAAGCTTTATTATGAGGTTTGACACCTTAGTGAAAGGGTATTATTTCTCGAAACATGTTTTATAGACAAACACTATTGGTTAGTTCCATTACTAAACTACCTCTATTGGAACTATGTCATGACCCCCTCTTCCAAAATGTGTTTTGGATTGGAAAGGAGTTGTTGTGAAAGAATGATCCATGAATGGGGACATATACCATGAGACAAGGCATCTATATGGAACCTCTACCATGGGAGTAGGATACATGCATGTAATTAAGGTCTAGTATAGAGAAAAAAAGAGTCTCATTTCCCAAGAAATATTATGGGGATAGAATCTCAGGCCTTAAGACAACAGAGATTCTGAAAAGGTTGTTACCAGAAGGAACAATGTTGACATGGGAGTCTGCTGAAACCAGTTGTAGATCTAGAAGACTTTTGAAACCTGGAATCTTGGGCATGCATGTGGACTCAGATGGGGCACTAGTTGATGAAAGAGAAGAATATGGAACATCTTCATCAGCATCCAGTCACTCATCTGAAGATGTGAATTCTGATGGTGTGCAAGAAAATATGAGTGATTTTGAATAATTGTTTAAGACAATTTATATAACTGATGTATGCATCGTATCTTCAAGTAAAATTAATGTTTTCCATATTTTGTTAAATGAGAAGTTATGAAGCATTTTTATGTTGTTGGATTATGTCTTAAGTATGATAAATTTTATTGTTTAAATATCTACAATGCAATATCAAATTAGAGATATAATGTCTGTTTTATTCAGTGTACAAATAAAGACTTTTGAATTCATTCAGTGATATAATTTGTTCATAATGTCATGTTTTTTTAGTTTTATAGTTGAAAAAATTTCAATTTCTTTTGTATCTAGCATGTTGTGGTTGAAAACATGTTAAATTTATACTTAGGAAAGAAAAATGATATTCTACCAAAAACATTAATGTGTTTTTTCCTTAAAATTGAACTTTGTTTGAGACATAAAAAATTGGTTTTATTAGCATTTTTTAAAAAGTATGAAAATTGACCCTAAAAAAAAAAATCATTATTCCAGTATCAACACTTTCGTTCTGAAGCTATATTTTGCAGGAAAATTTCGTAGAAAATTTCGTAGTCACTGCCATTTTTAAAACAGCCGCAAATTTGACACCTAAAAAAAAAAAACATCGTTCCAGTATACACACTTTTCGTTTTGAGCACTGTTTTTGTGGTTTTTTTGGGGTTTTTGGGCCAGAGTTCCCGTTTTGAGTTTATAGTTCCCGTTTCAAAGTTTACATTGTTTTCTTATGTATCAAGTATGAACATTTTTTCCGATGTTAGTGATTTTCATGCCGATTTTGA
The DNA here is from genome assembly GCA_031772625.1 of Pinus tabuliformis. Taxonomy (NCBI): domain Eukaryota; kingdom Viridiplantae; phylum Streptophyta; class Pinopsida; order Pinales; family Pinaceae; genus Pinus; species Pinus tabuliformis. The sequence goes on along the minus strand of CM062807.1, from coordinate 557,724,510 downwards.
AAAGTGTTGATGCAACATCAACACATTTTTTTAAATGTTCATGATTTTCATGCTAATTTCGAAAAGTGTTGATGCAGCATCAACACATTTTTTAAAGGGCTTATTTTTATGTATCAAGTGTGAATTTATTTTTTTGTTAGTGATTTTCATCTTGATTTTGAAAAGTGCTGATAAGCATCAACCCTTTTTGTTGAGAGGATTTAGCTTTTACACTTTAAATTTTCTAATGAATTAAGTGTGGATAATTTTTTTTAAATGTTGGTGATTTTCATGTTAGTAAAAAAAAAAAACATGACAAAAAAACAAAAAACCTAAGAAAAAACAAAAACAAAAACAAAAACAAAAAAACAAAACAAAACAAAACATAAAACATAAAAATAAAACATAAAGGATGACAAAAATAAAATTAATAAAAGCATGTTAGTAATAAAACATAAAAATATATAAAAAATAAATAAAAATCATAACAAAAAAAAAAAAATGAACCAAAAAAAAAAAATCAAATAATATATATATATATATATATATATATATATATATATATATAACCTATAAAAATGTAAAAAAAAACCCAAAATTATTTCGTAAAAATAATAATAATAATAATAATAATAATAAAAACAAAAATTATTTTCAAAAAATTTAGATAATTTAAAGAAAAAAAATTGATCCACACAAAAAAAAATCTAAGAACAATTTATTTTTATTTATTTTTTTAAAGTTAAAATAATAATAATAATAAAAACATCATTACCAAAAAAGACTTAAAATAATTACAAAGAAAAATTTAAATTAAAGAAAAAAAAAAAAAAAAAATAAAAAAATAAAAAATAAAATTAAAATTAAAATTAAAAAATTAAAAAAAATAAAAAGTAAAAAAAATATTTAAATTAAACAACTTAAATAAGCAAAATAAAAAAAAAAATTAAGAATGTTTTTTTTTAAATTAAAATTATAAATTAAAGAGATAACATTAAAAATAAATAAATAAAAGAATAAAAAAATATATAACTTTAAGTTTTTTTGGTTTGTTTTTATTTTTTATTTTTTAATTTTGTATTTTAATTTTTATAATTTTTTTTTTTAATTCAAATATATAATTTTTTTTAAATCTTAAATTTAAATATTTTTATTTTAATTTTTTTATAATTTAAATTTTAAAATATAATTAAAAAAAATTAAAACTCTTTTAATTTTTTTTTTTTTTTTTAATTGTTTTGAATTTTTTTGTTTTATTTTTAATTTAATTTTATTTTTTGATAATTATTTACCATTTCTTTAAATGATGTTTTTATTTTTTAACTTAAAAAATGATCTTTCTTTAATTTTTATTTATTTATTTAAATATTTCATTTTTACAAATTAATTTTGAATTTTTTTTTACATTTTTATGGTTTTTTTTTTTTTTGGAAATTTAATTTATTTTTTGTCATGAATCGTCCCCTTCACACCCCTGGCCAGTTGTGCCTCGAGGTCGCCAGGGAATATTTTTTTTTTGAAGTTTTTTATTTTTTTAATGTTGTATTTCGTTTTTGTATTTTTATTTATTTATTTATTTTTTTTATTTTTTTAACGTGTTATGGTTAATTTTTTTTACATTTTATAGTTTTTTTTTTTATGTCATTACTATATATTTTTTATATTTGTTTTTTTTTGTCATGTTTTTATGTTTTATTACTCATTTTTTATTTTAATATTTGAATTTGTATTTTCTTATGTATCTTTTACACACACACACACACACACACACACATATATATATATTAGAAGGTGTGTGTCGATGCTTGTCTAGCAACCCAATCCCATTATGTGCAATTCAATAGTTGATTTTAAATTTTTCGTTATCATGAATCGAGTCTGCCCCACAATGTGCTAATTTCATGGTTGGTCTTTAAGTTTTCATGACAATGGGTTGAGCTCACCTACACTGCATGTCAATTTGATAGTTGATTTTTATTTTTTTTTTGCAATGTATCAAGTTGTGTTAGGCTAATATTTCAAAATCACTATACATTTAGAATTTAAAAAAAATTATTCTGGGTATAATAACTCTTTCATTCAAGTGTTCATTTTTAATTTTTTTTTTTAATTATAAATTTTTTCCATAATGTCATGCTTAAAATATTTTGAAAATTTAAGATTGTTTTGTAGTCATAATCTTTGGTTTTAATTCCATGGTTGAAAAATCGACAAGATTTTTAATGTTTTTCTAAGTCGTGATATTTTATTTTTAATGTTATGGCTTAAAACAATTAAAAATATTTTTTTTTAGCACCATGCTTGAAAATTGTTGGAATTTTAAGGTTTTTCAAAGAAGTGATACTTTAAATTTAATGCCATGCTTGAAAATCATTGTAAATTTAAATATTTCTAGTCACGATATTTTGTTTTTAACGTCATTATTAAAAAGCGTTGAAAATCTACCCTAAAAAAAAAAAAAAAAAAAAAATTGTTATTCCGGCATAAACACTTTTCGATTTCAAGGTGTTTTTTGCACCAAACAAAATGTTTTTTTTTTTAGTGTTATTTTTAAAAAATATTGAAAAATTTAATCTGAAAAAAAAAAAAAAAAAAAAAAAAAAAAAAAAAAAAAAAAAAAAAAAAAAAAAAAAAAAAAAAAAAACTTTATTCCGGCATCAACACTTTTCGATTTCAAGTTGTTTCTTCATGTTTTTTTGGGATTTTTGGGCTCGAGTACCCATTTTGAGGTAATAGTTCCCGTTTGATCAGTGACTATGTTACTCACAAAACAACAAAGTTCACAAAAATGAGGTAATCTCTACTATGCCTTGGATGACCTCAAAAGAAATCATGTTAACATGGAAGGAATTTTTTTCCACTTTAGTAAGTTTGGATAGTCATCAAAATCAAGTTTCAAGTGATTAAGCAATGCTCTAGATCAAAAAATTTATAAATTTTTTGCTAGATTTCTAAAGTGGCTTAAAATCAAGAGTTGAAATGGTCTCTTTAACACAAATTGTGAGGCCTTCCTCTGAAATACAATCCCAATTCTTAATTAAGGATGTAATTCACTATTCGTATTTTTGTCCATGATATCTACATGGATAATTTTCTCTTTTACTATTCTTCATAGTTTTCTCTATGGAACTAGAGTTATGAGCTTCTCTAAGGCACATAAGTAGTTTTCATGTCTAATGGATGCATTAATATACCATGAGGAGAAGTTTTCTATGTAAAATAGGATGTTTAGAGTTTTTTTTAATGGTTGGTAGGTGCAGAGATGATATACCATTGTAATAAGATGGATTTTGTTCCACACTAATACTCTCTTCCTTTTGTATTTAAGAGTTTGGGAAGTGACTCATTTTAACCTTTCAATAATAAGCACATAGGTTCCTAATAAATGTGAGTAGAAGCGTAAGTATTGCAATGCTAATATTATAATGAGAGAGGATAATATCACATAACTCACATACCTATGTGCTAAAGAAAACCTACAGCCTATAATGAACTTCAATTGAACAAAGTTTTTGATGTATGCTTTGTTAGGACAAAACAAACCAAAATATGTTATGCTTTGTGGCTTGATACCATCAACGAGTAGGAGAAGGGAAATATTAATTTGTGATGTAGGGATTATTAATGTAGAAATAATCCCAACATATAGAAGGTAAATTTGAAATTAAAAAACCTTTTTGTGTATGCTTCACTATCTCAAAACAATCCTCAATATGTAAAGCCTAAATATTTAATATCACCAAATGGTTAGGCACATGTTGTTGTGATAAGATAATTTGCAACATCACATAAACATTGACCATAACTCAAAAACAACTTATAATGTTGTGTTAAGATAGTTTGCAACATCACATAAACACTAACCATAACCCAAAAACATCTCACAACATATACATAAAAAACTATTAACAATATTAATATTAAAACTAACATTATCATTAAATTATAAGTTTAAAAATATATCAATCTAATAAAACCATCGACAATGCTACTAAAACTAATGTAACTTTGAACAACCATATATATGAAGCTTAATGGTTAGTAAAGATAAATTAGGAGGCCTGGGGGAGTGGGTGTCTAATAACGTAGGATTCTAATAAATAGATAGCCACCCATAGATCAAAATGGATTATAACATATAGTATTGCAATATTTATATTGTTAACTATAAATACAAATATAAATTTAAAAGACATAGATTATATAGAATTTATTTCAATCCTATCAAATGATATTTTTAATAGCAAGTTATTAGGCCACATTGTAAATAAACAAAGGATTTACATAGATTCTTTGACCAAATTTATTTACTAAGGATTCTATGGGGATGGATATGGTATCCAAGGGTGTGAAGACTGATTTGGATTTCCTTAAAAATGAGTTTCATGACATGGATATTAATGAGTGTTTCTAGTGATTTTTGTGCAAACAAGAAACCCACGGTTGTGAACTGGATTGAAAGGTGTGGAAAATAAGTGATGTGTGATGGTATCGTCACCAAGGAAGTCGTTAGAAAGGTTTTGAAGACAATTGTTCAATTTTTTTTATTTTTTATTTTTTATTTTTTTTTAATTTAAACAAGCTGAAGAACATAACTAGATTTTCACTAGCTAGTGCAATTGGAGGCTTAAATGCTCACACATCAAATATTTTCTACTATATTTGTTGTAACTAATCTATATATTGGTTGCATTTTCTAATCTATATTATTATAACAAAATTATAACATATATATTAGTTGTCAATTCACAGCAATTTGTGATTATGATGACAATTTAAGTACGTATGAGTGTAATGTCCACAATGGGATTTATGAATTGTTATCCCCAAATTTCCCATCAATGATTATAAACTTGAATAGGCTAGCATTGGTCTGTCATCATCATCTCAAAATAACCTAGAAGATGAAAATTTACCATGTCTGTCGTCATCACTTCACACTGTCTCATAGATGACCCCTTCTACATATTATATACGTGAATTTATAGTGGGACATCCCCTCTAGCTATCCTATGATTGATTATGACAATAGGTGAATAAAGGACAATTTATAATTAGGAGATGTTGTCAATAAATATTGATCATTTTTCCTTTTTTCATGTGCTTTCACAATTAATCATAGGATAGGTAGAGAGGATGGCCTTCCATAAATTCATTCATATAATTTGTAGAAAGGGTCATCTATGAGATAGTGTGAAGTGATGATGACAAAAACTATAAATTTCCATATGTCAAGTCATTTTGAGATGATGAGATAGACAAGTGCTAGCCCATTCAAGGTTATAATTATTAACGAACAATATGGGGAGGGAACCTCATACGTCCCGTCATGGATATTACACATATATGTTCTTAAATTGTCATCATAATCACAAATTGTTGTGATTATGCATTGAAGCAGGAGTAGTTAGCACCTAAATTAGGAGTGTGGTAGTGTATGGTGGAGTGGGATAGGTATACAAAGTAGTATTTTGTTGACTTATCATGGGCATGGATTATGTAAAGGCTTAGTTTAACATGGGAATCGTATTATAGGCTCTCAGTTTTCCTAACATAGTTAATTGACTTATACCAAAAAATTATCAAATATATATTATTATACACTCTCCTTGTATTTGAGGTTAGTGAACAGGGGTTATCAAGTCCAGGTGGGATAACACGTCCCTGGTGTATAGCCTAAACCTACATGTCTCTATATCTGTATGGACCAAAGTGATGTCATACCAACCTATCTATGCTAGCGAAGATGGATCAACCTATGAATATGTGATGATTGTATTGGGATATAAATATATTATCGACCCATCACATTGATCTGTAACCAAAGCCATGGAAGGATCTAAATCTCAATAAAGTGTCAAAGATTAAAGATAAATCAAGTTAATATTTAACCTAACTCTTTTCCCTAGAATTCGTAACATGGTAACAGAGCCAGGTTTTAAAGTGAGGGTGGAAAAGAAGATAAATTTGGCACCATATCATCTCAAGAAGAGCGAATTCCCTAGTCAGAATTTGTGAAGGCAATGAGAAAAAAAATAGGCATAATTACTAGGCCTAATTTCAGAGATAAGGTTGGTAGTATACATAGAACTGAGCAAGGGGTTTTGTAAGGATATAAATACTTTTCTTGATGAACAAATAACTAAAAGTCCTTCTTTCCATGGACTGAACCTATCAAATAAGAAATAGATTTTTTGGGCTCATTCTACTAGCCCTCTTCTCTATGACATAAAATCAGACTTACTCAAGAAGAGTGAGAACTTAAGGAATTTGATCTTGACGAACTTAAAGAAAATTTGAGGAGCTCAAGAAATTCCAAGCATCTTGATGAAGTAAGCAAAGGTATGAGGTAATTTAACAAGATTTGAATTATTCAAAATTGCATGCTACTGTAGTCAAAACAAGATGTCATAAGGTTTGCTTATTATCTATCGTCTTGGAAAGATGTCAAATATTCCTCAAAATGTTTTGATTATTATTAAATTATTATGAGCATAAAACTTTATTGTAAATCCTATAAGAAAGTCATCCTTTATGCTTTCAATAGGACCGAGATCCTCTCTATATACCTTTACATGGAATTTCAAGATTGAGCTTCATTCTAAGCATTAGTACTATTACAAGAGGATCAAGACATATAAATTTCACCTACATATGAGAGGATCCTAAATTCGGCTATCAAGCCTTCATTCTAGACAAGTTTTGAGTGATAATTGTATCAATTTAAAAGGCATGTGCATGATTCTCTTTTGGAATCCCTAAAAGGTTTTCCATTGTCACCTTTTCAATGGGAGATGAGAGCACTATTGAAAGAGGATACACCTTTGCATAAAAAATATCCAAGATTGAGGGTATTGATGACCTCATTCTAAGCTTAAACAATTCCAAAAACCATACTCTACACTTGTGCATCAAGACATCAAAATTTTGAGCATGTTCCTTGTTTATATTGTCATATTGCAAGTGTGGATTAGTTCTCTCATTGGTCTCAAATCAAATATGGGATAATGGCCTAATTGGAAATCTAGAAGGAGTAATTTTAGTCTTATAAAGAAACAAGTCTATATCTCATCTTGTTATGGGTATAAACACACTTCAAAAGTACATAAATTGAAGCATTAGTCATTTTGAAAAGGGAGGCAAGCCTCTTATTGTAATTTTGAGAAAAAGGGACCTAGATAAAATCTCTTAAAGGAACATTCAACTTATCTTCAAAGCTATAGTCACCATTGATAAAGATAGAATTCGTTGACCTGTGTAAGTGGCATAAGAAGAAAATAATATTTATGTAGGTTCTGTGATGAGATTGGCATATAAAAATACATAGTTTGAGCCTGTGCAAATCAGTGAGCTAACCTTCATTTGAAGGTGCATCTATTTGAATTTATAGTGCTATTATTTTTGGAATCGTTTTTGGATGTAGCTCTATAAAGTTTTTAAAAAGAATAAGGGTCTATGTTTGAAATCTCTAATTCAAGGAAATAATAATCTAATTAATCATGTTGGAAAGAAGCAAGCTACAGGTAGTGGTAATGTCATAACATTCAATTAAGACTTCTTTTAGTCATTATAATACTCAAGTAAACATTTTTAAGAAATTTTCGAGTATAAGGAATATTGTTGCACCTGTAGCAGTCAGCTCTATGGGAAATGTGTATCACAAAGTTTCAAGAAGAGAAGCAACAATTTCTTGATTTTAAAGAGATAGCAGTCCATAGGTAGTAAGTAGGGTCATTGTGATAGTCATCTCTTTGAAGGAAGGTTCTGTTTGTTTTCAGTGTATCACTTAAGATCAGGAAATTTTCAATTTTATTTCATCATGGGAAATAGTTATCATTGCATCAGTAACTGACAATAATAACAAGAATTGGCACTAGATAGTTTTGTTGAAAGTAGTTTCAAGAAATTCTTGGGTAAAAGGGACATCGTTGTAGACAATTCTATATATTTTTGAAAAACTAATGAGCTAGCAGTAGATTAGTAGCATATTGATCCTAAGTAAGAAGAGGTCAATAGATAGATACAACAAAGAATATCTTGAGTTGATGCACACCTTAAATAAAATCGGCAAAAAGGACATTGCATCTTGAATAACAAGTCACTATGATAAAGGTATGTAACACTAAGGTATATATGGTATATTTCATTAACTATCCAACAGGAAATCTTGTAGGTTGAGTGTATTGTTCTAGTGTTTGTTGTTATAATCGTTGATATTGGTATTGTTTGTCAAAACCTTCATCGGAATAAGTAAAACCCTATTCATATGGAAACCTTAACCCTTGTTCTCTTAGGGTTTGTGTATAATCTAGGGATCATGAAAAGTATGTATATATGGATGAGGTTGATGAATTGTATATGGATCCCTTGGTCTAGGGTTAGAACTTAAAAACCCTAGGATTCCATCCTCTAAGTTTCCATGACCCTAGATTGATAGTTTAACATCATGCTTTTGTTATTGTATACTTTGCTTGGGTGTAGTTGTCAATGAATAGAGCAAGTACAGGAAGTAAAGGAAGAAGGATGAGAAAATCCTCTATTTTGGAAAGCATGATGGAAGAAGGGAACTGTAAGGACCCTTGGATTATTGGGCACTCTAATATATTCATGGTATAATCGTGTGACTGTGGATGCCTAGAATAGAAGAATTAATAACAACATATGGAAGGATTCCTGAACCTGATATAGTAGTCAGCTAGTTGATAAAAAGATGTTGCTGCAAGTTGATAATAAGGGTCATTTATGGATCCTCATTTGTGATGTCATGGAGTGGTTTCTTATTAAAATGTGAAACTTTGGTCAAATTCCACCTTGGACAGTGCATTTGCAAAATATTATTATTGGAATGAATTCCTCTTTTTGAGAGCACCAATTTTGACCTATGAAGCACTAGATTTTGACAAGGGAAAGATTGTTTTTAAGGTGAAGACCACACATATAGTTTTGGTAAAAGTTGAACCCACCAATCATGTAGGCTCATGAAGCCCAAGAGACATGACCTTTGACCCACATTGACTTGTATAAATAAAGGTCAAGGAAACTTCATTTTGGCATCTTCACATCACACATATTTCTCTCTCCTCTTTTGATTAGTTTGACCTCCAAGGGCAGCTATTCTCTTCACACATGTGAGAGTTTGACTGGGCATTTTATCTTTGTGATGACTTCCTATTTCAGCCAGTGTTGACTAAATTTGACTGAGGTTCATTTAACCTATTTTTATTGCAATTTTTAGAGGGTTGACTCTGTTTGACTATGCCACATTGAATAACAAAATACTCGAGAAAATATGGGTAGGTTTGACCTGCATTGACCGTGGGCCTAGGTGGTAGGTTGAATACAAGGTTGATCTTATGTTTGACTAAGTTTTACCACTCCAAAGTTAACTATTTTTTTGTTGTTTGAATTTCAAGAGAGGCCAAGTTCCTATATCCTTTCATCAAGATGCTTTGGAAGAGTTTGAATAGCCTTTGAACTTTTGGTTAGGGCAAAGCTTAACTGTTATTGAGTGAGGGAAGAATTACAGAATTTGACTGGGCCATTTATTTGACTATGAGAAGTGGAATTGTATCATCATATTGGAAAGTCAATTTGAATATTGAGTTTAAATTTGTATCATTGCACTATTTTGGATGTCTCTCTCTAAACATTTGATATTATCAAGAAGGAAATATATGTGGGGTTTTTCCCTGGCTTCAAGCCTAAATATCAATATCCTCTTGTCTTGTCTTGTATTTTGTATTTGTGTTTATTTTTCTTTCTTCGGTTATTTTCAATGTGATAATGGTTTTTGTGGTTGTTATTGGAAATGAAATGAAATTGTAATTGGGATAATATGGAACATTGAAGTGATTGTCATACGAAAGAACATGTTAACTAAAATCAGAATGGTATTAGAGCCTAGGTGAGGACAAGCCCATGCAAGAGAAGAAAATAAATCAGAAAGAAATATTTTGTCAAATGGTTTCCACTTCAAGTATTGGACTGTGTGGGAATATTTTGCAAACCCTCGTTTCAATGATTATGAAGAGGTCTCTAAATATTCAATATAGACAGATATGAAGAAAATCATCTAGTACCAAGCTGCTAGAAGGAGAAGCATTTGAATAGAAGCGTTAATAAGTGATTAGATCACAGTCCTGTGGATGAAAATAAAGAAGCCATGAACTTTGTGATAGAGAGTCAAGGAGCTATTCCAATAGCCCATGCAAGGCCAAGCAACTTATCAAAAAAAAAATATAGTTCCGATACGATTTATAAGGTCTAAAGTTACTCCTTGAAGTGATCAAATTTTTTAGAAGATCTGAATTCTATATGTATGTCTAATCTCCATCTCAGAGAATTAACAAGGCAACAATGTATCTCATTTTTTAAGAATTTATTCAGAGGTTCAAATTATGTGCCACCTTAGAAATACAAGCACTATGTAATCGAATTATAAGATATAAATTAATCAAATGCCTTATAGGCTTAGGTCGGAGTTCCATAGTGAATCTACAAACGGAGTCAACGCTTCCTTAATTTTTGGGTATAAAATCAATTTGAAGCTTTTAATTGATAGCCTCAGTCGTTTTGAAAAAGGGATGAATCCCATGTTACTGTCCTAGGCATCTAAAATATCTAGCCTGAGTTAATAGAAGATTTGATACAGAAGAGACTTGGACTTATTTCCAAATAGTCACTTGTGCATATCAAGATCTAATTTTTTGTTAACAATAAAGTATTCCTAATATAGTGAGAAAATATCTTGGTAATAAAAGAGGATCAATCACATTGAAGATCCTTGAAAGTCTAATGGAAGGATAAAAGAGTGACTACAATCATCTTAATTAAGGTATGTGTTGTAGTCTTGTGTGGTGCCATAAAAGAGAAGTATAATAGTTCTAAGGCCTTATATATGTGCATTCGAGCTTGAAAAAAGAAATAAAAGAGTTGACCTATGTAGCATCTTAATTAATGTATATAAATAACATTAGTTATCATTCTCAAAGAAGAATTTGAGATCCCTTATTTAGTCAAGTTCACATAAGAATCCTAGAACGAGTTGATTCGAGGTACATTAGCACTATATTGCAAGAACCTTCATCAAGGTATATTTTGTAGTTATGTATGTTTGTAAAGAGTTCAAGGAGAAAATACAGAGTCCTCATGCACTCATATATATTATTGTGCCAAGTTTGAATAGTCCCATAGAGGCCGACTTTGGAGAGTGAACATTCTTGTGAAGTAGTTTTCAATATATGAGGGTTCTCTTGCATCATTGTTATAAGCATATTTATATATCTTTATTTTAAAGTCTGAGATCACATATCATTATTTTTGAAATCCCTCACCAAAGGGTCATTACAAGTTCCATAAGTTCAATTTTGAGGACATAGGTAGTAAGAATATTCTCTTACAATGAAGATAGCGATAAACTAAAAACATCTAGTAGCAGATGTAATTGTGTCTCTGAGGTTGAAAAATATTAGTCTCCTTGAAGGACATATAACTTGTTTATGGGTGAATAAGATCCTTGAAAAGGAACAATAGAAGAACTCCCTAAAGTCCTGTAGTTGTCTCTCATATAAGTCAAGAATGCCAACTATATTATTTAAAGAAATCTTGAAGCAAGGAATGTCTATCCAGGAGTCAGAATACACACTTCATTGGCAAGAGAGTATGCAAGAAATATGTCTTGAATAAAGTGAAACACCCTTTGACTTTGGCATCTTGGATAAGGGTTAAAACACCCTTGAGGTCTTTATTCTTTAAAACAAGAAGTAAGAAGAGAATGAAAACTTATTGCAAGTCTTGTAGTAACCCTTATGATCATGAAGGAAAGAGATATGGAAACCCTGAGGTACATATAGTGTATTTTATTTCTATCAAAGGGTATAAAACCCTATTTTTCTAGTTCCCTTATAAAAATTCTACTTCTTAATTTCTAGGGTTTGTGAAGAATTTAGGGCATGAATGATGAGGATGATGATTTTATTTCTATCTAGATCTAGGGTTTGTATTTGGGAACCCTAGGATTCCATCCTCCATTATTGAATAGAAACCCTATATTTTTATATTGACATCATGACTTTGTTATCACATATTGTGCTTGGTAGTGCTTGTACGAAGCCTTTGGTATGGTGATTGGTTTGTGAAGATGCACTTGATGTAGATTGATAATATGGAAAGTGATGGTGTACTCTATCTTGATGATGATGTTGTATTTAAAAGGGCTCTAGATGATAAAAGATCACACGTGTGATGATGATTATAGAGCCCTGAGAGCTATTTTCATAGTATTTGATGATGGACACCCATCCTTGATTAAGAGGGAGTGGCGATAATGGTTCTCTACTTCATGTGTCATGCACTAGACCAGAACTAATAGTCATAAGTCTTAACGAAGGCCATGAGGAGAGAATGGTGTCTGGAGGATTTGTTCAACATCTGAGATTGATACTCATGGAGGATTACAAATCCAAGATAGGTAGTAGTCTCATGACCAACAATCTTTGAGGATCGGATAGGGTATCCAAGACAAGAGTGGTCGAAGAGGACTGATGTTCTTTGAGGATTGGTAATCCAAGACAAGAATAGTCTTAAAGTGACATACCTAGTGAACATCCATGTGGGGTATGTGCCTTGAGAGGTAGTGTAAAAAGATATTTATTTTATGTAAAAGGTGTCTTAGAGTCCACCAACTGATCAGGTTGGCAATCCCTTCAATTCAACCTTGAAGTGACACATCTAGACCACAAGAAGACTATAAATATGATGAAATTTGACCTCAGTTGATGAGAAATTGAAACACATATTTTTTGATTTGTTCTGAAGCAAGGAAGTTCGAATGTGAAGAGGCTTAAGAAGAGGTAGGAAGTCTAACGAGAAAGTAAAAGGATGCCACTTTCCTTTGAAGTGTGAATTCTTTAAGGTCCCCATAGTTCTAAAGGAGTAGAAGATAATAGTTGAATTTCATGAAACAAATCTCTTAGTTGGGTGGTTGATCTGATCATAGTGTTGTTGACAGTGTTGGGCCCACCAACATTCAGGGGATCTCTTCGGTATGAAGTCCCAACTAGAGCTCACACCATTTGGTGTAGGAGCCCTCAGTATTGTTGTGATGGGGTCCCCTAGGGTCAATTTTGGGGCAAAAGCCCAAGTTTTGTTGTATAAATATGTAAATTCTCCGCAAATTATGGTTGCGGAGCGCATAGTTAGTTAAATAATCATGGTTTTACCCTTCTTTATGTAAGTTGATTTAGCTTTTTGAGGATCTACCCATGGTACGGATTGTATAAATAGGTGTGTCCTAAGATGTCTGAGGAAAGTAATGAATTTTGTCTATGGGATAATTCTAGAGAATTAGCACAGAAGAGTAGGAAGAAAGGATCTACAGCTGTATGCATAGAAGCCTAGAGTAGAGTCTGTAGCTAAGTGCGTGGACCCCTGCAGTTGAGTGTGCAGGGAAGTCTTGAGTCTATAAGCTAAACTGCATATTAATAAAGAAGATTGTTGCAGAAATACCCATGTTTATCTCTTTACTTTCATTTTATATGAATACTCTTTATTTTGTGATGAATGATGGGTTTATAAAATAATGATTTATTGATGCATGAATTTACATGATTTATACTATTATATGAATGCACTTAATGTTAACTATTTGCATGAATATTATCTTGTTTTCTATTGAATTTATCAAACACTCAAGCCGATCTGAGTAATTATTGGGTTAAGAGTAATCTTCGAGGTGCGTAAGTAGCAAATTAGCCTGTTCAAGGTCCATGAAATGCAGTCATATACCTTCGCTGAGGTCTAGGGGTTGATTAAAGGGAGTTATATGAATAATCCATAAGGCTTATCAATCTGCACGAAGGCAGATTTAGGGCATAAAACAACATCACGCTGATCTCTAGGTGCGAAAATTTGGTTCCAGTATCCCCCCATATTTCTTCGGGTGAGACTTCAGTCTGCACTCCACGGATTGATGCCGAAAGGGCCAGTAGTGTAGGGATTTGTTTGGCGTAACTAACTTTGAACTTGGGTCAAGACCCACTAAGCCAATAAATGGTTCTATTGCTGGGACCGGGATCTGCATAAAGAGATGTGTGATGTCGCATCACTGGAATACAACAAAGAAAGAAAAGTGGTTGGATAGAAAGATCCACGAATTCATGGCGCAAGAGAACAAAAATCTGCGCCTGACAAAAGAACAGTGGTTGGATAGGTATCTATACACAGAAATACATGAAATTTTCTTCTCCACCTTCCTGATCGAGCTGTATGAGTGGATTGCTAAATTGGAAGACAACCAAGGAAGGTGGAGGCTTGACAGTCCAATAGTGTGGACTCCAAAGCTAGTGCAAAGGTTGGAATCTTCTAAAGATAAGATCACGCACACTGTTGATCACTGGCTTGATTGAGTCATAAGAGGATTTGTGACAAAATTCATGGTTGATACCTCAATCAGCTACAGTGAAGCAGAAAGGTGCTTTTTCAAAGGACCATGAGGTAAGTATTTGAAATCTTTGAATACTTGGTTTAAAATTCTCTTGTGTGAAAAGTAGGTTATGCCACTGCCTTAATGTTTGGATCTACACGAAGTGGATGAATCTTTAGAATTCAGGAAAGAGCAGGTCCTGAATACAGTCCATTGATAGAGCCTCCTTCGAGTGATGATGAGGGAACGGTACAGGCCTCACCACAAAGTGCTGTATAGGTGATAAAGCAGTGTTTTCCACGAATACCTCATCTGCCCACACCACCTCCACCTTCACCTCCACAACATACACCTTCGCCCATGCCACCTCCACCTTTGCCACTGTTCAATATGTTGAATAACATGAAGTTTCCCATTTTCAAGGGCTTAGGAAGTGAGGACCCAGATCAGTTTTGGTTCATTGCAAAGGTTATATGGATGACACAAAATATTACAGATGATCATATAAAGAAGGCGCAGTTGGTTACTTCTCTACAAGATCGCGCATTGACATGGTACATTAAGTACTGCACCGATAACCCATTGGCATTGTTAGCGGACACTCAGACTACTCTGAATAAGGAATTCAGTAGGCCCAAGTCTGAATCACAATTAGTCATTGGATTCAAGGAAATCATGATGAGACCTCGTAAAACACCGTGGCAGCTGGATCAGAGAATGAAGTGCCAAATCTGCGAAGCTAACATGAATCTCAAAGATAGTCAACACCATGAATGGTTTGTAGCTTTGCTCCTACCCCACCTAAGGGTTGCTTTATCGCAGTAAAAGATAGGGACTCAGGTGGAAGCGTTGGAGATCACGATGAGATTGCATGAGACACCTATCTAGGATGCTACTCTAGTAGTTCAATAGATCCATGCGGAGTTGCAGAGCTTGAAGAAGGAAAATTTCACTCGGTCGGAGGTGTGCAAAGAAGTTTGGTGCCTAAAATGTAAAAGCTAGGGGCATGATAAAGATCACTGCCCTGTTTTTGCGAATTATATTACAGGGGGAGGGCCAATGCCCCTGAGATAGGAGGTTACCGTGGGACCAAGTGCAGGGCCCGCATTGTGGTGCGCTATCTGTCAAGTAGCTAGAAAACATGTAATGGACAATTATCATTTGCTACAAAAATTTGTACAAATGCTGCAACAATTATTCTGCAATTTCTGTAAATCGGTGGGCCATGATGAGCATAACTTTCGTAGCTATGAATTGATGATGGAGAGAATGCCCGCGTATTGAATGAAAACAAAATCTCGACCTCCAGATCAAGGCACTAGGGGAGTGTGCGAAGGATATCAGGGGCACGGACGAGGCTGAGGAGGAGGAGGACCTGGTAGACATCAAGGACAAGTTATTTTCTACAATTGTAGAGTGCCAGGACACTACGTGTGAGAATGTACAAGCTATATGTGCCCATCATGCCAGTATTGCACTCACTTTGACCATGCAATAGAAGAATGCCCTATACTGATAGCTAAGATGTAGGAGAAGAAGGCGCAGCCTCAGCAGCCTACCCAAAATCTACAAATGATGAGGGCCAATCCGCGAAGAGGATCCCAATGTGAATATTGTGTTGTGAAGCGGAATGGTGAATGGTGATGATAAAGGAAAGTAACCTGAAGAAAGTGAGTGGTTTCAAAAGGCTCTAGAAAAGGAGGTTGGGTTTGATCTGAGCGTGTGAAGGAAACATTCATGGAAATAAAGAAAAGCTTCATTGAGGCCTCTACCTCAGGAAGTCAGGACAAGCTATCGAAAGAAGTTGACCCCTCCATTCTTACCACTTTCTTGGAGACTTGTATGAAGCTGCTGCACGACAACAAGGTGGTGAAAGGGCTTGAAGAATTGATAAATAAGTGTGATGGTAAGGAAGGTGCTCCTAAAGGACACCACACTGTCAGAAAGATAGGTAAGCACAAGAGAAGAACAGGCACAAAATGAGGCTTACAACACAAATAGGAGAGTATGAGATGGATCAAGTTATTTTGGATTTGGGGTCATATGCGAATGCTTTTCCTAAAAAGACATGGGAAAGAATGGGGAGACCTATGCTGCAATGGTCTCCAATTAAATTGAGAATGGAAAATCAATAGAATATTATCCCTATGGGGAGATTGTCTGGAGTGACTGTAGATATAGAAGGTGTGAGTGCGTTGGCTGATTTTGAAGTGATAGAGATTATTGATGACATCAATCCATATCTCGCACTCCTAGGAATTGATTGGGCTATCGGCCTAAATGGGGTAATCAATTTGAAGAATCAGACGATGTCGTTTGAAAGGAAATCTCTCTGCGTAGTAGTACCATTGGACCCACAAAAGGACCGCGCTATACTGAACCAGTTTGTGACTATGAAGAAAGTGATGACGATTTGGACCAGATTTATAAAATCATAGGGTGAGACCAAGATTGGGTTAATTCAATAGAAGATGGATGTATTGCATGGGATTATGAAATTTCCTATACATTAGATTCTAATGAGGAATTGGAACACTGGCAGAATAGGTTGCACGAAGTATCTACGTTGCATTGTAATATGATGACTAAATTGCTACACTGTGTATCATCCGAGGTAAGATGTTTGCCTTATTATGATGGTCTAACTGATGTAAATAAATTTCTGGATGCATTTGAAAGGGAAGTACCGGAGAAGCATCGCTTCCAAGCGTTGGATTTGGCACTTCTCACTATGCCTCCACGGTGGTGTGGTACACATAAAGACAATTTTGATGAATGTCGTGAGTACAGAGGAATGATACGATTACGGTTTGGTCACCCGAAAGTTCGGCTAACTGAAAAATGTGATTGAAGAAATGATTTGCGTGATCATTTAGGAAAATGGACTAAGGTTTATGGAACAGAACTGCAGCTGGAGTGGGTGCATATTTTCTGTCACACTTTGGACGTCATTCCTATGAATTGGTACCTGGAAACAGAGCTCCGCCATGGTACCGCTGAGTGGGACATCTTGAGAGAAGGATTTTTTATGACCTTCAGCTTTGAGGATGGGTTCGAAAGCATTGACGAAGCACTACAAGAGGTTAAGGCAACAATCTTTAGAATACTGTAGGATCCTTCAGAATTGGTTCAACTAGATTGGAGCACCAAGCTGTGCCATGCGCTGAAGTGCTATAATGTGACTGCTAAAGAAGATGATGAGGATCCAAGGAATATTAACATCCCAGAGGCCGAAGGCCACCACGAAGTTGAGGGACCATAGATAGAGAATCCATACATCACTACACCATTGAAGACTAGACAAGTGAACATTGGCACAGAGGCAGAGCCGAAGTTTGCAAAGATTGGAGATTACTAGGATGATGCCACAGTAGATAAAGTCATTGAGTTGCTCCGCGAATATCACAATTTATTCCTTACCAAAATTTTATACCTGAAAGGTATCGTAGGAGACTTGGGAGTGATGAAAATAACTTTGAAATCGGACGTGATGCCCGTCAAGAAAAGGCCATATTGCCTTAGTCCCAAATACAAGGAAAAGGTCCGCTTGGAGTTGGAAAAGATGCTTGCAGCAAGTATTATTGAACCGGTGGAGGAATCTGATTGGGTGAGTCTAATGGTCATTCAAGAAAAGAAGCAGAAAGATGAATTAAGGATTTGCATAGATCTCAAGAAGCTTAACGATGCTTGCATTCATGATCCTTTTCCAACACCTTTCATAGATGAGGTACTGGATAATGTTGGAGGGCAGGAGGCCTATTCATTCACTGATCGATTCTCTGGATACCATCAAATTAAGGTCGCACAAGAAGATAGGAGTAAAACCACCTTCATGATAAAATGGGGATGTTTCTAGTATACAATGATGCCTTTTGGACTTAATAATGCGTCGACGATCTTCTTGCACGTAGTCATCATGGCATTCAAAGAATTTATTCACAAGTTCTTGGAGGTATATTTTAATGATTGGAAAATGTTTGGGTTAGTAAAGTGCCATGTAGCCAGTTTGTGCTTCATGTTGGATACATGCCGAAGGTATTAGATTGCGCTAAACCTGAAGAAAGGCTTGTTCTGCTTCCCTTTCATAATCTTGTTGGGTCATGTGGTATGTAGGAAAGGAATTATGGTGTACCCTACTAAGATCATGGTAATAATTAATTTGGAGGCACCAAGAAGTGTTAAGAAAATACACGCAACACTGGGCCATACTGGATACTATCGGAAGTTCATAAAAAGTTATGCTCAAATTACCACGCCTAAGGAAAAGCTATTGAAGAAGGATGCTACATTCTGTTGGGATGAAGAATGTTAGTGCAACCTGGATGTCCTGAAGAAGAAAATGGTCAGCGCGCTGATCCTAGTCTCCCTGGATTGGAAGAAGGGATTCCATGTGCATGTGGATGCCTTGTGTATTGCATTGGGGGTAGTGCTGACACAGGTTAGGGAAGGAGAACTGGATCATCCTATAGTGTTTGCGGGCAGGAAGTTGTCTAACGCTGAAAAGAATTATTCAAAGATAGAGCGCGAAGGCTTGGCTATGGTGTACGCACTCTAGAAGTTCAAACATTCCCTGCTAGGCAGACATTTCAAGATGTACACAGACCATTCTACATTAGAATATCTAGTTAATAAGCCTATGTTGGGGGGGGGGGGGGGGGGAGGAATACGTAGATGGCTTCTGTTGTTCCAAACATATGATTTTGAAGTAATTGTGAAGCTAGGGCGATTGAATGCAGGGCCAAAACATCTATTGCACATTGAAACAGGAGAGGAGCCTACTAATTTGGAGGAAGGGCTACCTGATGCACAACTCTTCACGGTGTGCATAGTGATAATGACTTCATGAATATTATCCATTTATTGACCACAGGAATGGCTCTAGAAGGATACACCAATCAACAAAAGAAAGAATTGGTGGTGCACACGACAAATTTCGCTGTAATTGCATGGCATTTGTATAAGATGGGATTGAATGAGATACTTTAACGTTATGTGCCTGATTTTGAATGAATTAGTATCCTCGTTGAAGCTCATGGAGGAGCTGTGGGTGGGCATTATGTAGGGAAAAAAAACAACATAGAAGATTTTGTGTGCTGGGTTATGGTGGTCGATGCTGCATAAGGATTATAAAGACTATTATAGGGCATGCGATGCATGTTAGAGAATGGGTAGACCATCGCGGAGGGATGAGCTGCCTTTGAATCCATAGGTGTCATTGCAACTATTTGAGAAATGGGAAATTGATTTTGTAGGACCAATTTAACCTCCAGGAAAGAAGATAGGTGCGCAGTATATCGTTACCACGACCGAATATTTGACCAGATGGGCGGAGGCACAACCTGTGAAGGACTGTACAAGGGAAACAATAACAAAGTTTCTATTTGAATATGTGTTGACCAGGTTTGGTTTCCCAAAGGCACTGATGAGTGACTGTGGTACGCATTTTCTCAATGAAATGATCAACGCATCGATAGATGAGTTCCAAGTTTACCATCAGAAGAGTACGTCATATCATCCTCAGGCCAATGGAATGGTTGAGGCTTTTAATAAGATATTAGAGAATGCGTTGATGAAGGTTTGCAACGCACAGTGGAATGATTGGGACATGCACATACCAGTAGTGTTATGGGCTTACATAACTACTTGTAAAAAGGTTACTAGTCATACACCTTTTAGGTTGGTCTATGGTGTGGAAGCTGTCATGCCTATGGAGTATATCATGCCTAGTCTACACATTGTGGCTTTCACAGGAATGGTAGACTGTGGAGCCTTAAAAGAAAGGCTCACACAACTAATGGAGCTTGAAGAAGACATATTTCTAGTTGGATTCCATCAGCAGGTTCAAAAGGAATGCAAAAAAGCTTGGCACAATTCGCACATCAAACTGTGCACCTTCAAGGTAAATGATTTGGTTTTATTGTATGACAGTAAGCTTGATAAGTTTCCAAGAAAATTTCAGATGCATTGGCTAGTGCCATATGTTATCAAAGAGATTATAGATGATGGATTAGTTCAACTTGTGAAGTTGAATGGAGACCCATTTTCGAGAAGGGTAAATGGAAGTCGATTGAAGCCATACACTAGGGATCTAACCCAATGATTACAGGATGGTAGCACAATCTTAGCGCTCTAGGCAGCTGCAAGGAGGTGTGGGACCATAAACTACACTGCCCAGTTTGTAGAGGTATGCGACAGGGGGCTACATGAAAACAAATCATGTCACAGTACCAGAAGAAGTGCGAAGATAGTTGCACTCTAGGGGGGCGAGACTGTACAGCATAGCCAGAAAGTAACTGTTACAGTCACTATTCATGATTTGACTGCCAGGAGATGATTAAGAGGAGTGAGGGGGCAGAATTTAAGGCATTTAAGGCTAAATTTAAGAGTGAAATATTTGGAAATCTACCACCAATTTAGCATTTATGGATGGATTTTTCGGGGAGTGGTCAAATTCACCTATAAATTATGCATGGCCATCCAGCGAAAAACACTTTGCATCCTTAGAATTTCTATGTTGAGTTGTCGATTGTTTATGAATCCTCAGTTTTTTGTTGATTTAGTTAACACTTATGTATTTGATAAGTTACCCAAGGATACCCAACAGTTTATTCTTAGCATGATGTCCTAACCAGGAGAGACTACGAGTATGGGAGGAACTGTTGTCTTTGAGGGAGCTGCTGCAAAGGTGATGAGCATGGAGGCTTGGGCTCCTGTGCCTACAATGCCGAGGTCACCTAGGTTGAAGCCTATACTAGTGAGAGAAGTGCCCAAACCTAATAAGGACAATCAGAAGAAGCCCATGCTAGTGCATGAGTCACTGAGGAAGCATGCTACTACCTAGGCCCGGAAGAAATAAAAACCGAGCGCTAAGGAAAAGGGGAAAGTAGTGGATTTGGAGGTCGAAGAGGGCGCAAAGGACATAGACACTGAGGGGGTGGATCCTATATCCAAGTTGTTGAATTATATCCCTCCACGCAAAGGAAAAGTGAAGGTCCCTAAGCACTCAGATGCAGAACAATCCCTCTTCAATACACCCTTGTTACGGGAGAACCTCACTTTTGAAGGTCCACACTTGGCGTGGATTCCACATCTCAAAGTTAGAAGACTAGGATCTAGCAGACCACAAGAGGTTCCCCCACTTGACAAAAAATAACTATATGAATAGGGTCTTTTACAAAGAATTAGGTGTCACCACGTTGGAGCCTGTGGAGTGGATTCACGAAGTGAATCAGTCAGGGTTGCTGAACCTATTGTGGGTAACCCACTACCACCAGTCTAACATCAACCTGATAGTCATCAAACAGTTGCTAACCCTAGTGCATGACAACTGTTTGTGGTTAAGTGTGTCGATCCCTATCACTGATATGTTGATCCATTAGATCACATTGTTACTGTACTCGGGGTTGAATACAGCCAAGGAGTTTAGCAAAAAGACGAGAGAGTGTGACCTCACAGAGAAAATGAAGGACAAGTTCAAATTAGTAAAGAAGTTGCATGGGTACTTGATCACCTCTATCACTAACCCCACAGTGAAGATTTCCACATAGATCCCTGCAGGCAAAGTCATGAGGAAATTCCGCGCAGACGAGGTTCTAATGCCAGTTATTTATTTGGGTGCATAGTGCATGAAGGGTGTGCAATTCAACTGGGTGCGCTACCTTTGTAGCAAGTTCCTTGCAAACTATTGAGAGGCGCATGATGAGAGTAAAATATTCCACTATTCATGGTTGTTGCTCTCCATTGTGCTTGTCACTTGGAATCTTTTAGGGAATAGTCAATTTCCTCCCATGGAGAAATATTTGCTGGAGGCTACATAGTTTGCATCCCTCTGAGAAAAAAAGGATGTTGAATGCATTACAAAAACCAAAGTCTTATGGGTGCTAATGGAGGCAAGCATTCACATGGCCATCAACTAGAAGCCATAATTGTCACCAACTGTGTTTGAGAATGTTTTAGAATACACAGAGTCCAAAGATGACTTCCCCCACGTATACGTCCAGGCACGGAAGGATCTGCAACAAAAATAGTTTGACCTACCTTACCCTTTTATAGAAGACGCTCTTTAGGAGATCATCAAGCATTGGCCGATAGATTGGCACACTCCATCCAATCTGGTTTTAGGCACCAACAAATCCGCAGAAAAGAAGAAGAAGGAAGTAGCAAAGCAGAAGGTCCAACAGTTGGCTGAGAAGCAGAGAAAAGAGGTCGAGGAGAAGGCCCGGGTGGAAGCAGAGCACATCTCAAAGCAGCAGGCCGAACAAGAAGAGCGTGATTCCAAGCATAATGGTAAGTATCCTTCACCCCAAATAGAGGAGGAGGAGTAGTTAAAGTAGGGCGGCAGTGGTGAAGAGGATCAGAGCACCCTGTTTTGGATCAAAAGGTATAGGGAATAGGAAAGGAAGCCCCACAGAAGAAATCAAAGGTGACCAAGCCATCGCTGGACCCAATCGCTCTAACGGATGGTGACCTTGATGGGATTGGAGACAAAGTGCATGATACCACTGTAGAACTACTATAGTAGTTTGAGCAACAAAAACAATAGGTGTTGAGTACCATTCAGACGATTTGGATCCAGGTAGGCACAGGGAAGATCAGCACTGTATTAACAAGTTTGGCACCAGGGACCACTCAGGCAGCATAAATGGTTCGATCACTAGATCTTTGGGCAATCATGATGCTAGATGGAGCCTTGAGCACAGAGGCGATTGATGAAAATATCATCATAAGTTCTTTGAATAATATTGGCCTCAACCTAGCCATGCTCCCTAATGAATAACTTCACACGCTACAGGCAGGTGTGACAACAGAGTTCAAAGCTTGGGAGTAGTGCGTTCTTATCCTTATTAGTGAGTATTAGGTGAACAACGAATGGATGTTCGTTGAGAAGATAGAGGTTCTACAGGCCAAGGACACAATCCAGGTGTAGAGCTCTTAGTTGGTGACCGCAATGATAGAATCATGTAGAATGGTGTAAGAATTGCATATCCCGGAGGATGCACTGTTGGAGGCAAAGATCATAAAACTTTCCATGGGTGTGGGTGACACCAAAGCAGAGGTGGCTAGAATCCAGTTTGAGTTGAACCTATAGATAACAGAGCTAGAGCTCAAGTCACAGCCTTCAACCTCGCCAGAGGTAAGGGAACAACATGAAGCCGTTGTGAAATATGGAGTCACAACGGTGGATTCCATGGTGGTGGACTGCACCACACTATTTGAGCAGGCTATAGAGGTAGTCACAGCTCTGCAGGAAGATCCCACCCTGTAGGTCTTAAATACAGAAGTCCACTAGCTTCAACAACAATATGATGAAGTGAGGATAAAAAAGCGTACCATTGCTATAGCACAACGACTTACCAAGCTGCAAGATGCAAAGCAACTACTTACATAGGTGGAAGCAGCGGAAAAGAAAGAGGTCATTTTCAAGGCTAGATTGGGGCCCTAGTTGGATGAAACCTACATCATCTCTACCAATATTTAGGAGAAATTGACGAACTTGCAGCGTATGCAAAAGAAAATCAAGCAGGATAGTGCAAGACAAGCCATAGAGCAATTGGTGGAACAGATCAAGTAGGCAGCCACACAGAGCGTGACTAAGCTAGCAATTGCACAAGTGGAGATGGGGGATCTTCGTAGTAGGATATCTACGCCAACAGAGTGACTCTATAGAGAGTCATGATATTTGTGTTGGGGGTCTGTTAGGATGGGGTCCCCTAAGGTCAATTTTGGTGAAAAGGCCCAAGTTTTGGGGCAAAATCCCAAGTTTTGTTGTATAAAGATGTAAAGTCTCTGCAAATTGTGCTCACAGAGCGCATAGTTAGTTAAAGAATCATAAAGGGTTTTACACTTCTTTATGTAAGTTGAGTCAAATTTTTTAGGATCTACCCATGGTCTGTGAACCATGGGATTGTATAAATAAGTGTGTCTTAGGATGTCTAAGACAGGTAATGAAGTTTGTCTATGGGAGAAGTCTAAAGAATTAGCACAGAAGAGTAGGAAGGAAGAATCTTTAGCTGTGTGCACAAAGGCCTAGAGTAGAGTCCACAGTTGAGTGCGCTGACCCTTGCAACTAAGTGTGCAAGGAAGTCTTGAGTCTATGAGGTGAACTGCATATTAATAAAGAAGATTGTTCTAGAAATACCCACGTTTATCTCTTTACTTCTATTTTATATTAATACGCTTTATGTTGTGATGAATGATGGGTTTATAAAATAATGATGTATTGATGGACGACTTTACACAATTTGTAATGTTACATGAACACAATTGATGTTAATTGTTTATGCAAATATTACCTTGTTGTTTGTTAAAGTTATCAAACACTTAAGCTGAACTAAGTAATCCGTAGGTTAAGATTAATCTTTGAGGCTTGTAAGTTGCAAATTAGTCTATTCAAGGTCCACGAAAGACAATCATAGACCTTCGTAGAGGTCTAGATTCTGATTAAAGTGAGTTATATCGATAAGCCATAAAGTCTTATCGATCTGCGCAAAGGCAGATTTAGGGCATAAAACAACATCACATTGATCTTTAGGTGCAGAAACTTGGTTCCAAAATTCCCCCATATTTCTTCAGGTGAGACTTCAGTTCTCGCAGATTGATGCCAAAAGGGCCAGTAGTGTAGGGATTTGTTTGGTGCAACTAACTCTGAACCTGGGTCAAGACCCATTAAGCCAATAGGTATGATGGCCCGATTTCCATTATCTTAAAGATATTCCTTAGATCTTGCTTGTCAACACATGAGAGTGGTATACTTAGTCTTCAAACAGTGAGGTTTGTATGCCTGGTGAGTGCTTAGTGTTGCTTGTGTCAAGGTTCTTTCACTGCAGAGGGAGAGGGTGACAATGAGTCTCAAGTCGAAAGGGAATAGTCCCAACTCTATTTGAGACACAAAACACAACAGGACATGCACAACCTCCAGTGGAGTAGTCCACACGAATGCGGCAGTCAAAAACCCAAAGTGAACAGATAGCACGTACAACACTCAGCAGGATTGTCCACATGAGTGGTATGGTCATTATAACAAGTTCACAAGAATAAATCTGTCGAGTGTCTGATGGAATAGTCCACATGGGAAAGACATCGTTAACAACTGATGCAACACATTTCCAATAGAATATGTACTAGAATAATTGAAATAGTTCAACTGTCTTAATACAAGTTAAAGAAACATGCATTACAAGCGTCCAAAGAATAGCCTTACAAATGAATACAATACATGTGTGAAAAGGTGTTGACCTATTAACAGGCTTCTGAATTAAGTGAAAATTCCAAGACGCATCCATACACCATTACATCACTAACCCCGATAGCAAGGCATTGGAGCCACTACTTGCTCCTCAAATAAAAGACTACAAACTCTCAAGGATATGTGGGAGGAGCCAAGGCGAAAAGTCCTTTTGCATGTACAAATGAGGGATATATATAGCCAAGGGTGAAACTAACCCTTGTGACTATTTGACTTCCCTCATGACTAATTGACTTACATGACTCTTTGAATTAGATGACTCTTTAACTTCACCCATGGGTCTCTTGGACTTCCACATTACATTACATTGATTACACAGTTTTGACCCAAAATAGTGATGTGGCCAAGGCGACTCATGACACAACTCGACATGATCTTGCAGGTATGCACATGCTGTTTGTTTCTTCATGTCGAGTTGTTGTGCTGCTGAGTGATGCGTGTGCCCATGGTGTACCATATCTTCAGAGTGCAAAAAGTCTTCAATGGTCTTAGTGTTCGCTTGATAGTTCATGTGTGCACATCTGTCTCATTTTCTTGCTACTTGGTATGCTTCATGTGTTTGTCTAACCATGAGTAAGTCTTTTAGTGTGCACTCATTGTTCATCTCATTCATCATCGCACCAGGTCTCATCCATGTACCTATTTCTGTAATCACTCATGACGAAACAACATCAAATCCAGAAATACCCTAGTTTGCCATGATGCATTGTCATTCATTTCCCGATGTAGGTGACTGGGGGAGAGGAAAAGGCTCTGAAACAGCGTAGAGCACATGTCATGCTGGGATGTGAGGCTCCAGGGCATTGTCAAGAAAAATTGCACAGAGGTCACTAGGAGGCTGGGATGAGTAGGTCGAAACAACAATTACATTCTGCAGGATTTGACTCATCTAGGAGGCGTAATTGCTCATTTTTTCCTTAGAAGTCAATGCGGGTAGAAGAGGACACTGTTAGTGAAAAGTATGCAGATTTTTAGGGGAGGCTGGTAGTGGACTACGAGAGCTTGCTAGCCAAAACTGTGAAAAAATGAGAGGCAGTCATGCTGAAAATGTTTGCACAATTTCTATGTTGAGTTGGGTGTCAGGCAGCTGGTGGATAGTCCAGGAAAACTACGCAATTTTCAAGAGGAGCAGTAGACTGATTGGTAGGGGGACTGACTGACCTAACTACACATTTTTCAGAGACAGTTTGGTGATAGGAAGTAGGTGTCTATCCCTCTTTTTTGTACAATTTATTTAATCAGTGGAGGTAAGCATGCTAACATCTTCTGTGCAATTTTTGGGAGGAACGGAGCCCGAGGTCACTACCCAGTCACACTCTCTGGTTTACTAGCGGGAGACTTAATGAATTTACTTGCAGGAAACATAGATTGATATGGATTCTTAGGAAACTTCTGCGCTGTTCTCGGTGATAGTTAGCGAGGTCAATTCTAGGATTGCATAGTGGAGACTGCCTAGGAGGCAACCTCAAGCTTTGTGCAATTTTGGGCAACAGTACTATGTGACTGAGGGATGAGACTGCGCAATGCAGCTCAGCGAAGGTTTGGCTTATGGAGAGTGGTCTAGTCAACAGATCTCCGGTAAAATGGTTAAGTGTGTGAGTGAGTGAACTCGTGTATACATGACCTTGCGAACACACACTCAACATGACTTGATGACAAGACATCTCGAACCAACAAGACAACATATGCTCAGTGTGACTGACTGCAGACCTATCTAATGGTGAAAGTGGCAAGTGTGAGACTTCGGATAGAACTTTGGAAGAATGTGACAACACTTACACGACAGTGATTAAAACACTGTGTGTGAGTGTGGTAGATGTTTACATATAGAACACAACTCAACACAAACCTTCAACATCACAAGAACAAGGTTGCAAGCATGACATATAAATCAACATGCCAAAGACAACTGTTGGTTAAACAATGAAAAGGAAGCAAGACATGTAGAGGAAACACATGAAATGACTTTTTGTGTTTTCACACATGTATGTTACTGAGGACAAGATGATATGACAATTACAAGCAGTCCTGCATACTCAACTAAGAGGTGTACTTTGAAACGTGTTCTTTACTTACCATAATTACCCCCGATATGATCATGCATCTAATGAATTTTTCATGTGATTCTGATCTTTTTCCATTACTTTGTATCTTGGTCCTTCTCCTCAAATCCTTTGGAGTGATCTCAGCATGTCACCCTTTCTTATAGTCACTAAGCAATGGATCAATGCAATTTCAGTGGGAAGTGACTATTGTTGGGATGAGGCCATGGGAGGCCCATTTTCCTAGTTTCTGAATTCAAGACAAATGGGGAAGCTTGGAAAACATTGCACATTTTTAGGCACAAAACACTGCTATGGGTTGGGGGTCTTGGGAGGACACCTCTACACAAGTTCTGAGTGCAATGTAGCCCTGGTAGTTGAGAGACAATACTGCATAGTTTCTAGTTGCAAGGCATACTAAGCAGCTGAGGGACAATACTGCACAATTTCTGTTGACAGTGGGTTCCGGACGGAGAAGAACATTGGAGGAAACCACTATGCAATTTTGGTTACCAAGTGATGTTGGGGACTCTGTGCACTACGGGGTTTCAACGGGCAAGGGAGGAAGCTTGATGGTTGCAAAAGCAAAGTGCAAAGTTCCGGGAAGCTGGATGAGGCTAGGTTGCTTGGGAAATGGCTAAGTGTGCGATCAATGCCACATATGTAAACAATGATAGGAATCAACTGTGATCGTGCACAGACACTTAGTGAAACAACGTAGACCCTCCAGAATTCATAAGACATACTTTTCTTGATGCAACAAACTTCGTTAAAAGAGTGTATGAAGTGAGTGTAAAACATGTCTATGTGATGATAACAATTCATGCACGCATGATTTCCCTTGAGGCGAAACAACATTCCCTTTGCATGATAAACCATAATCCCTATGCCCAAAGATGAGAGCATGAACAACTCTTAATATTTGGGGGTGGGGGAGGTGAAGCTTGAGATGATCACCTTACCAATACGTGACTAGGGAATGATCGATCACAGGATCTAAGGTAGGCTCTGAAATTTGCATGCGAGCCAAAATTTGGGAGGGTGGTTGTAACGCTACAACATTAGTGACACACTGGCAGAATTCCAGCTTTTTGTATGGACCTTGTTTCGTGAAAATCAAGTCTAACCCTTCCGTAAGTATTGTTTAATTCTTTGATTGTGATGGCTTCCACACTAACTTGTGTGTAAGATTTAGTTCCTACCATTCTCTTGATTGTTCGCCAGACATTCCAAGCCAAGTCAACTTAATTGTTTCAATTTGGAGTGAGGGCTTATTGATGCACAAGTAATATAACTGTCAAAGTTTAAGTTTCATCTCTGGTGTTTCTCCGCTGCTAGTAGGCCTGGACAGTACCCCAGAAGAGTCACACAAGAACACAAGCATCACTCCAATTCTAGTGAGCTTGGTCAGTACCCTAGTAGATTTACTTGTATCACCTCTCTATGCAAGAATCCTTTCTCTTCTTTTGCCTTATTAATTTTTCAAAGAACTATGCATATGCACTTATTTATTTAAGAGGTGGAAGAGGGATCCTGACTTATTGAGAGCAGAAGAGGTTGTTCCTTCATATATACCTCTAACATACTTGTTAAGGTTTCCCCCTCACCTTACTCTACTTGACTGAGCTGACAAGGGTTAACCCAAAAGAACTGATTAGAGTAGGTAGTACTAATTAACAGTGTAAGCGTTGTGTTTTCACCAAGACTCACTATGAATATAACGTATTTTCCTTCAAGGAATCGTCGACTGAAGATAGCAATATATTCATAAATAGAGAGGACAACAAATAACCAGATGTTGATATTTGTACAAGTCCTCTTATATTTTCCCATATTGTCTTGAGAGCCAAACATGGTTTCATGTAAGGCTAGCCTATGGATGCAAGCGAGGAAAGAAAGAAAAAATAAAATAGTAGAAGAGAAAGAAGAAAAAGTAAGAAAAGAAAGAAGACCAAACCAAGTAAGTAAGAAAACATACATGCAAACCAAAAAGCAAAGAAAAGCAAGAAGCAAAGATTACACCTACTCCTACGCTAAACAGTGCATGGGCCTACTCACATAAAGTGATATTTCCAATGCAGCCACTGGCGTATTAGCTGGCCCATGTTGTTGAAGACATGAAAAATATGCATGTAAAATAATGAACAAGAGAGATTGATCGGCAAAGATCAGCACACTTCTAGTTCTAAAACATCCACAGAAAATAAAAAGAGCGAATGCACAAGACAAACATTATGTGGACTTAACATGGTGTTTTTTTTTTTTTTTTTTTTTTTTTTTTTTTTTTTTTTTCTCGATGTGGTTCACGGGGGCACCGGAGGTGGCCGCTACGTCCACGTAGAGCTGCACGGCCATCAGGCCTACCCCCGAGGGCGTCGAGGAGATTTGACCCCGTGACCTCTCAAACCGGAGAGTACTATCAGCGGGAACTCGACCATTTGAGCTAACCCTCGGGGGCACACTTAACATGGTGTTGTGACACACTGCATGCAGATGATAAGCATTCACACTCTCTTGACTATGACAGACAAGAAAAAATGAGAAATAGAGACAACTTATGCCTTACAAGTGTGCTTGTTGTGTATGATTCCTACAATGCATAAGCGATGGGATCATGTGATTCTGGTCGAGGAAGCGAAATCTGTGTGTTGGATTGATATTCAGTGAATACAAATGAGTGATGAGGAGCCATGGGTGTTTCACAATTTTTTTGATCAGAAGTGGAACTAACCTTAGGAAAGCAAGGGTCTGACATAACCATCAGCTCAGGCTAAAGTGCCTCAACATCCTATGAGGTTTCCACTTCCTCAATAGATAAATCATCAGAGACCATTGGCTTAGAAATATTAACAACGAGTGAATGAACATTGTGATCAATGAAGAAGTGCATAGATCACAACAACCACGATCAACAAATTTAGGATTTTTGTCAGAATCCTCATGATCTGATGAATCATGTAGATGGGTTGATGAGAAATAAGGAAGTTCACCCTCTGTGTTTTCGAAAATGACAGAAGACGGATGGGACATATTTTCAGAGGAAGACGTATCCTCTCCACGATATAATGACAGGCTGACATCTAGTATGTCATGTGAATGATCAGAACTAGAAACATCCAGAGATGAGTTGTCACAAGGAAAATCAAATGTGGTAGAATCATAAGGGATGTCAGGATAGAGTGGATTAGGTGCATATGGAAGGGATTCATCCTTCACCATGAGTTGTTCTTCATATTCCTGCAAACACTCATCATGAATGATAGCGCAAGTTGGCTACACAACACCAACTCCATCGATAACTTGATCCTCCTTCACAACAAGTGTGGAGTCTAGAATGAAAGAACACAAATAGTACAAACTGGAGGATCAATGGAATGCAGGGACAGAGGTTAATGGAACGCAGACTTGCAAGCCAAATCTACGTATACATTGAGAGCAGGTGGGGTGGAAGGATGTGACAATTCAACAGATGTGCGTGCACATTCTCCCACCTTGCATTGCAAAGTTAGAGTTGTTTGATGAGAATAGGATGGATAGTCACTTTTGATAATGACCTTGTCCATCTTAGGTTTGGCAATTCTAACACTGAGGTATGCTGGGAGGGGTTTGAATGATTCTAAGAATTGTAGATTTTCAGATATGTAAATAAGATACATAAATCTTCTATTGAGAAATTCCCAGTCAATTTCATCTTCAGGAAAATGGTATGCAAGATTACAAAAGAATGTGTGAAATTTCTCAACGGATTCATCAGGTTATTTCCATAATTCCATAATTTCCTTATTGAGTGCTTAATAGTCAAAATTATGGAAAGCATCACTTATCTCTTGGATAAACTGAGTGAGAGAGTGAATAGAGTTCTCGGGCAGTGTTGCACATGATAGTAGTGGGTGTCCTCGAAGCGTGTCTGTGAACAACATGAACCTCATGTAATCTTCATGGATTTTATACTTGTGACATATAACTGTAAAGGCCATTCTATGTTAAAGCTAGGCCATTCCACCTTCACCTTCATATGTGTATTGTGGGAAGAGATTCCAAAGCTTCTCCAAGATTTCAAAGTTGTTCCCATAAGACATACACTCCGTAAGAGAAATTTTGTGTTTAGTCATGATAAGTATGTGAAGATTCAAAATAGATTGTGAGGATTTAACTTGTCATCTGACCCTCCTTCTAGCACCAAAAATGTTGATGGTGCTAGACCCACCAACATTCATGGGATCTCCCTGATATGAAGTCCCAACTAGACCTCACACTATTTGGTGTAAGAGTCCCATCTGATATGATGGCCCGATTTCCATTATCTTAAAGAAATGCCTTAGCTCTTCCTTGTTAGAACATGAGAGTGGTATACTTATTATTTAAACAACGAGGTTTGTGTGCCTGGTGAGTGCTTAGTGTCGCTTGTGTCAAGGTTATTTCACTACATAGGGAGACGGTGAGAGTGAGTCTCAAGTTGAAAGGGAATAGTCCCAACTTTGTTAGAGACACACAACACAACATGACATGGGTAACTTCCAATGGAGCAGTCCACATGGATGCATTAGTTAGAAACACAAAGTGAATAGATAGCATGTACAACACCTAGCGGAATAGTCGACACGAGTGCAATGGTCGTTATAACAACTTTATGAGAATGAATCTATCAAGTGCCTGACGGAATAGTCCACACAGGCGAGACAAAGTTAACAACTGATACAACACATTTACAATAACATATGTACTAGAACAACCAAAATAATTCAACTATCTTAATATAGGTTAAAGCAACATGCATTACAAGTGTCCAAAGAATAGTCTTACAAACGAATGCAATACATGTGTGAAAATTTGTTAGCCTGTTAACAACCTTTTGAATTAAGAAAAATTTCCAAGACACATTCGTACACCACTACTTCATTAACCTCGATAGTGGAGAATTGGAGCCATTGCTTGCTCCTCAAAGAAAAGACAAAAAACTGTCAAGGCTATGTGGGAGGAGTCAAGGTGAAAAGTCCTTTTGCATGTACAAATGAGGGGTATATATAGCCAAGAGCGAAACTGGCCCTTGTGATTGTTCGACTTCCCTCATGACTGATTGACTTAGATGAATGTTCAACTTACATGACTCTTTAACTTCACCTGTGGGTCTCTTGGACTTCCACGTTACATATCATTGATTACACATTTATGACCCAAAGTAGTGATGTGGCTAAGGCGACTCATGACACAACTTGACATTATGCTGCAGGCATGCGCATGTTGGTTGTGATATTCATGTTGAGCTCTTGTGCTGCTGATTGATGCGTGTGTGTTGTGATGGGGTCCCCTAGGGTCAATTTTGGGGCCAAAGCCCAAGTTTTGTTGTATAAAGATGTGAAGTCTCTACAAGTTGTGGTCGCGGAGTGCGTAGATAATTAAAGAGTCATAAAGGGTTTTACCCTTCTTTTATGTATGTTGAGTCGGCTTTTGAAGATCTACCCATGGTCCGCAGACTATGGGATTGTATAAATAGGTGCGTATTAGGATGTCTAAGGTAAGTAATGAAGTTTGGTCTATGGGAGAAGTCTAAAGAGTAAGTGAAGAAGGGGAGGAAGAAAGGCTCTACAGCTGTGTGTGTAGAGGCCTAGAGTAAGGTCTGCAGCTGAGTGTGCAGGGAAGTCTTGAGTTTGTAAGAAGAACTGAGTATTAATAAAGAAGATTGTTGCAGAAATACTTGTGTTTATCTCTTTACTTCTGTTTATATGAATGTGCCTTATGTTATACTGGGTTTATGAAACAATGACGTATTGATGCGCGACTTTACATGACTTATACTTTTATATGAACACAATTACTGTTAACTATATACATGAAGATGATCTTGTTGTATGTTGAATTTATTGAAAACATAAGCTGATTTGAGTAATTACTAGGTTATAAGTAATCTTTGATGCGCGTAAGTAGTGGATCCACTGATTCAGGGTCCGCAAAAGATAGTCATAGACCTTCGTGGAGGTCTAGAGACTGATGAAAGGAAGTTACGTCGATAAGCCTTAAAGTCTTATCGATATGCACAAAGGAATATTTGGGCATAAAATGACATCATGCTCAACTCTAGGTGCAGAAACTTGGTTCCGGCATCCCCCCATACTACTTCAGGTGAGACTTCAGACCTTGCTTCACGAATTGATGCTGAAAGGGCCAGTAGTGTAGGGATTTCTTTGGCGCAAATAACTATGAACCTGGGTCAGGACCCACTAATCCAACAGTGTGCCTGTGGTGTACCATAGCTTCACCTTCGCATGGCAAAGTGCGCAAAGTCTTCAATGGTCTTGGTGTTCACTTGATAGTTCATTCATGCGCATATGTCTCCTTCACTTTCTACTCGGTATGCTTCATGTGTTTGTCCAACCACGAGCAAGTCTTCTAGCATGCACTCCTTGTTCATCTTGTTCGTTGTCATGCCAAGTCTCATCCATGTACCTCTTTCTGCAATCACTCATGATGAGATGACATCAAATCCAAAAATTGCCTAGTCTACCATGATGCATTGTCTTTTGTTTCCGAGTGCAGATGACCAAGAGAGAGGACAAGGCTCTGAAATAGTGCAGAGAACATGTTAGGCTGGGATGCGAGGCTTCAGGGAATCATCAAGAAAAATTGTGCAGAGGTCACTGGGAGGCTGTGATGAGCAATCTGGAACAATAGTGACATTCTGTGGGATCTGGATCAGATGGGAGATAGAACTACCAATTCTTCCTGAGAAGGCAGTGCGGGCAACAGAGGACACTCGTAGTGAAAACTGTGCAGATTTTCAAAGGAGGCTGGGAGCAGGCTGCATGATCTTGCTGGCCAAAACTACGTAGAACTAGGAGACAGTCATGCTGAACATGTATGCACATTTATCGAGCTGAGCGAGGTGTCAGGCAGTTGGTGGGAAGTCTAGGAAAACTGCTCAATTTTTAGGAGGAGCAGTAGACTGGCTTGCAGGGGGACTCACTGATAGAATTGTTCATTTTTCAGAGATAGTGTAGTGATGGGCACAGGTGCCTAACCCTCTTATATGTGAAATTTATTTAGTCAGTGGAGGTAGGAATGTTGACATCTTCTGCGTAATTTTTGGGAGTGAAGACCAGGGTCACTGTCTGGTCAAACTCTTTGGTTGAATAGAGGGAGGCTTGATGAATTGGCTTGTGGACAACATATATTGATATGGTTTCTTGGGAAACTTCTGTGTTGTTCTGGGTGATAGTCAGCCAGGTCAATTCAAGTATTTCATAGTGCAAACTACCTAGGGGGTAGATTCAAGCTCTGCACAATTTTGGGTAGCAGTATTTGGTCACTAAGTGCTGAGACTATGTAGTGCAGCTCAATAGAGGTCCAATTGATGGAGGGTGGTTCGATCAACAGATCTTTGGAAAAATGGTTAAGTGTGTGAGCGAGTGAACTCATATATACATGACCTTGTGAACACACACCCAACATGAGTTGACGATAAGACCTCTCAAACCAACAAGACATCATATGCTTAGTGTGAATGACATTTGGGACTGTCTACTGACAAGTGCGAGACTTCATATAGACCTTTGGATGACTGTGACGACACTTGCACGATAATGCTTCCATCATCATGTGTGAGTGCAATAGATGTTTACATAACGAATGCAACTCAACACAAACCTTCAACATCACGAGAACAAGGTCGTAAGCATAACATAGAAATCAACATGCCAAGGATGATAGTTGGTCAAACAAAAAAAAGGAAGAAAGACATGAAATTAATTTTTGTGTTTGTGTACATGCATGTTACTAAGGATACGATGATATGACAATGACAAGAAGTCATGCAAACTCAAATAAGAGGTGTACTTCGAAAGGTGTTCTTTACTTACCATGCTTACCCTCGAGATGATCATGCATCCCACGGAGTTTTCATGTGATCTTGATCTTTTTCCATTACTTGGTCTCTTGGTCCTTCTCCTCAGCTCCTTGGGAGTGATCTTAGCATGTCACCTTTTCATATAGTCATTGAGTAATGGATCATTGCGATTTCAGCGAGAAGTGACTGCTGCTGGGATGAGGCAATGTGAAGCCCACTTACGGAGTTTCTGAATGCAAGACAGATGGGGAAACTTGGACAACGTTGCACATTTTTTAGGCACAGAAAAATGATGTGGGATGGGGGTCCTGGGTAGACACCTATGTGCAATTTCCAAGTGTAGTGTCATCTGGGTAGCTAAGAGGCAATACTGCGTAGTTTCTAGGTGCATGGCAGACTGAGTAGCTGAGGGACAATACTACGCAATCTCTATTGACAATGGGTTCTCGCTGGGGAAGTACATTGGAGGAAACCATTGCGCATTTTTGGTTTCCAAGGGATAATAGGGACTCTACGCACTGTGGGGTTTTAGCAGGCAAGGGAGGAAGCTTGATGGTTGCAGAAGAAAAGTGTAAAGTTCCAGGAAGCTAGATGAGGCAAGGTTGCTTTGGAAATGGTTAAGTGTGCGATCGGTGACATAGATGTAAACAATGATAGGACTCAACTATAATCGCACACAAACACTTAGTAACAAAATGTAGACCATCTGAAATGCATAAGACATACTTTGCTTGATGCAACAACCTTCATAACAAGAGTGTGTGAAGTGAGCGTGAAACATGTCTATGTGATGATAACAACTCATGCACGCATGATTTCCCTTGAAGAAAAACAACATTCCCTTTGCATGATAAACCAAAATCTCTATGCCCAAAGATGACACATGTTACAAAGACAAGAGTGTGAACAAATCTTAAGATTGGGGGGGAAGCTTGAGATCATCACCTTACCAACGAGTTACTAGGGAATGATCAATCACAAGATCCAAGATAGGCTCTAAAATTTGCATGCGAGCCAAAAGTTTAGAGGGTGGTTGTAGCCGCTACAACATGTGCATTGGTATCTGGGTCTATGGTCTTGGAAGTCTCATTTGAATTTGATAAGAAGAGAACTTGGGTTTGTGTCTTGGAATATTTTCAATGTAGAAAAAAAATCTTGAAATCAAATGCAACACAAAACTAAACCACCAGGGAAGGTTTTAAGGATGAAATTTTATCTTAAAGTTTAGAAAGCTTGGCAAAACTTAGTAGTCCCTAATATGAAAATTGTAAAAACTGTGGTGATATTTTTGTATGAATATTTAGGTTTCCAATGATTTTATTATAATATTTGATATAATAATTTGGCGATTTTTAAAGTAAAATAATGGTGCACTATAAAATTTTGTGAATCATTTTAGAAAAAAATGGAAAATTTTGAATAAATTTTTTGGAAAAAGCATGGGGAATTAGCCCACCTACGAATATTAGCCCCTAAAATTTTCCTTATAAATCACACACTTGGTAGATAAGCGCTTGGTGGGCTAAATTTGAGTAGTACTTATGTTGTATCTTTGTAGACAGTTCCAGGATGGGGAACTATGCTAAAGCATCTAATTAAGGGTTTTAATTGAGTTGAATTACCAATGAATTAAACCTTTAACACTTTTATAATCCAAAAATTTCTGAGAAGTTCAAAGGGATGATTTTCATTCATAACAACATAAAATATTTTAACTGATTTTGAAAGTGTAAAATGAGAAGATATGTGGTAATTAAACATTCATAATTAATGCTTAATTAATCAAATATATTAGATGTGTGCAGAATAATTCTACAGCCAAACAATATATATTGAAGAGATGACAGAATGCAACAATCTAAAGATGTGGAGGAACTAATTTAAATGAACTGTTCAATTAGTTAATCTCCATAAAGATAATAAATTTGCATTGGGCTTTCAGGGAAGTTAATAATTAACTTAGCCTTACCATAAATCCTATTTTACCTTGAATATATGATGAATAAACCAGAAATACTCACATGAACACAAAACCTGTTAAGAGTGAAGTCAGAATCATTTGATTATCTTCAGAAAATTTTTAGAATAGTACAATTGTGTCACTGGATCATCACAAAAGTTCAACCTTTCTTACTTCGAATTACAAAATAATTATGGAGTGTAATTCAAAAATATCTAAATATAATATAATTCTTTTACACAATACAATATTATCCATGTTGAAAATAGCAACAAGAAATGTTAAAAATAGCATCAAGAAAGAAAATCCTAATTTAATTTGTCCTTGAATTAATTTGGGAATTAAATTTTAATTCCAAATCTCATGACAACTTGTGGTAATTAAATAAGTCAATTTTACTTAGTTAACTCAATTAATTCAAGTTGAGGGTCTAACTAGAGTCATGTAGCATGTCTCCTACAATGAGGAGAACTAGTTGAGTTGTAATTATTTAATTTAGTCCAACTGTGTTAAATTCAGTTAAACTAGTTCCAACTGATGGAGGAATTAGTCAGTGGTAGATCAAGTAGTGAGGTGTAACCAGAAGCAGTGGGGTGTAACTTACTAGAGTGGGGTGTTTACTGTAGTGGGGTATAACCTGTAGTAGTGGGGTGTAACCTACAATGATCAGTAAACTAAAGATTCACTCAGAATTAACTCATGCATGTCAAATCAGAGAAAGATCTAGTTGAGATTAGAGTTCAGGGACAATGTACTACCAGTTTTAAAATCATCTAAATTAAACCGATGGTGCATGTAGTCAGAGGAAGGCCTATGAGGATTGGGAAATTCATAATTTAGGAATTTCCACATTAAATAGAGGCTAATTCCCAAGGTAATAGTGCAAGGAATTAGGAGCTTGGAGGCTTGTAATTTTGTCTAAGTATTAGCCAAAGGAAGCCAGTGAAGCAGAGGATAGGAAATACTTGTGCAGGTTGAGCTCAAGGTTGAGAAGAGCATATTGTATTCATATATATTCTTTGAGTAATGAAATGTATAGATAGCAAGGGTTTTTAGTTGTGGCTTTCCCCATGAAATCATTGTGTTATGTGTGATTGAATTATTTCTCTTATATGCTTCGTGATTTCGTTGATTAATTATTGTTTCCACTGATGAGTAGAATATATTCAAGTTTCTTGTTTGAGCATATTACAACTAGCAGTTTGAATCTACAATCCAAATTGATTTGGACTTTTTACAAAAACAGAACACACAAATAGAATTTTTGAACTTATTTGAACTAATCAGCACACTATTCGAGGGTGTTGTTTGATGGTTGATGCCTCAAACTGAATTATGTCCTTTATGCCCCTGTTATCCTGTGTTCTTCTCCTTTCACTACAACAACTTCTGAGAAATTCCATTTTTCTAGTCGATAAGCTCAAGGAATTTATCCCATTCCTCTTCACTGCGGCATGAAAACTTAATTAATTTTCTGTAAGATGCATCGACTTCATTATATTTCTCAAAGGTAGGTTTAGTTAGAAAGAGATGGTTAGTTTCATGTTCAATGAATAAATCATCTTGCAGACCTTCTAAGAAATCTTTACCACTGATAATTCCTTTCACCTTGGAAAATTTGGAATTATCCTTTTTTATTTTGTACAACCTCTCCTGGTAATTATCTTGCAAAATTAGCTGATGATTTTGATCTATCAATGATGGAAGACCTCTACTATGTAAAATAGATAATTTCTTGTTAAATTTATTAATCTAAGATTTCATACTATGACACTTGTTCTCAAACTATAACATGATATTTTTCTTAGTCAGAACTCTCCTAACTACGAGGATTGTATTAGTTATGTCCTCAATCCCTAACTCTTCTCGCTCTTATTTATTCTTGGAATTTAGGAATTTTATAATCCTAGAAGCCTCTCTAGTCTTGTGCTCCAATTCTTCTGTGATTTGTGATATGGCTTCATTATCTTTATTAACAATTTGTTCTTGTTTAAATACAATTTCTATTGAAGTCCATAATTTTGAAAATTTTGAATTGATATCTACCCAGATTTTATGTCTACCTTCTATCAAGGTCAGAGCAGGGGCTGACTCATTCATGTATTTATCTAATTATTTGGTTAGTCTGAATCTTTTCTATACTCTAGCAAGGTATGTATTTTCAACCTTTATTTTATTGTCTTGGGCCTTCTCTAATTGACCTCTTAACTTATAAATCTCATATCCTTTAGTGATAGGTATCCCATAGCATTTGACAATTGTTCTACTCGATTTTCACTAGTAGACTATGTCTATGTTGTTGATACTATTGTTGTAGATGTCCCTACTCCAGTGCTGATTTGAAGTTCTCTTTCCTTGATTAATTTCTCCATATTTGCCTCCATTTTCTAGATCTACATATTTTTTTCAACTATCATACGAAGCATGTTTTCCTTTTTCTTTTCCAATTGTCCCACTTCCTATGATTGTGGATGTTTAGTTGTTGGTAACTTCAACTATTTCCTCAGCGTCTGAATGTCTGCATTTCTTCTTTTTATTATTTCTTCAAATTATTTTACATCGTTCAGATCCAAACCT
Source organism: Pinus tabuliformis (assembly GCA_031772625.1). Lineage (NCBI taxonomy): Eukaryota > Viridiplantae > Streptophyta > Pinopsida > Pinales > Pinaceae > Pinus > Pinus tabuliformis. The sequence continues at coordinate 557,684,445 of CM062807.1, read as the reverse complement.
AACTTTATAACCAGATCTTCTAACCCCTTAATATTGGTATCTTTAGCTAGAGAAGACATCTTTTCTAGCTTTAGCTGGGAGTGAATGTTGTTTAAGGATGCATGTAGTTTGGATGTTTCCATGGCAAAACTTGTTAATGATGCACAAATCATTTCACTTTCTTGTTTGTAGAGATCAATTTGATCTATAGGATGTATCTATTTAGTATCAAAGGAAAATAGAAAAATTAATAATCATTAGCACTCTTAGGGATAGGTACCTTTGGTTCTAGAAATGCTAGCTCGAATTGTCCTCTTTCACTATCTAAGGCAGATAGAAACCTGGTCTGAGTTGTGGAAGATTGCTTCCAAAAATTTGCATATGTTAAAGTCTTAATTGCCCCATTTGTATTTTTCATCTCTATGAACTTTGAAAAAATACTATGTTGTCCTGAAGAAGGAGAAGAAGAAGGAGAATCCATGATGGTTTCTTCTACTTGTTGTAATGAGAATATAAGCTCTCCTGAAAGTGTGATTGTGGTAGGCTCTTCAGAAGTTTGGACTTTTGATGACTCTTCTTCAACATTGATGGAATTTCTTCTCTTAAACACTTTGAATGCCACTTTCTACAACTCTGAACCTACTAGGGACATGCTTTCTCTCAACCTTTTCAATTCCTTTTCCTTCAACCTAGGAGTTTCCAATGTTGTTTGACTGGAAACTTGCTCTTCAACCTCCTATAGTGTGTTCTCTTCCCATTCTTATAAGTTAGCATATTGTTCTATTTCAGGATTTGCAATGTGTACATATGGTGTAAACATATGTTCAACTCTCATGGATGATATTACTCCCAATGGGTCATATGGCTAGCTGAAACTTAATTTAAATTTCATTTGTTTTAACAAATCATTAACCTCCTTTTCTGCAGCTCTAGTATTGACTATGAATGGGCCAACATGTGCCTTCAATTTAAAGTGAGCTTTCTTCTTCCTAGAAACAAAATGAGTATCATCCATATTCATCATTTGTTTGATATATTCTAATGAAAAAATCCTCATGGGGAGGAAAATTAGCAGTTTGTAAGGTGGCAGCTCACAACCGTAGATTTTGATTTCTGAAAAATGTTGGTATAGATACCAGTCTCCAAGTTTGGACTGCTCACTTAGATGTAGAATCCTTTTAATCTCTATAAAAATCCTGGGAATTGCATCATTTATTAACAAACAAAATTCCATATGCAATAATTGATTGACAAAGTCACTAAAAGAGAAATCTTTAGAAATTTTCTTGACTAATGAGGTCCAATGAATTACTAACTGTGGCTTTCCTTTAGCATCCAATATTTGTAGGGGAAACTTGAATCTTTCTTATTGATGATACAAAAACAACCAAAATTTACTGGTGCTTGAATGATCCTTCATTATTGAACTTTAAGAATTGATCATGAATTATATCTGACAATAATTGACTGTAATTGAACATAATTCAGGGTTTATTTCCACATGAAAACACTGATAAGAACCCTAAGATAAATTCTTCTACCCATTGATCATTTGGATATCCTAACAGAAATGAAACCATGGAAATTCCTTACTAGACATCTCAGGAAATATTGCAGATGGATAAGGTGGATTTGTCCTAGGTAATTCAGAATTCTTAGGTAGGAACGACTCAACAATATGAGCTCTCTGTGAGAAACAAACCTTCTAGTAAATATCCATAAGCTCATTAGTAGGAAAAGGGTGAAGGGAGTCCTAAGGTTTTAATTGTAGGGCTGAAAAATTGGTTCATAGGTTATGGAGAAAATTGTCTCATTATTTTGTGCAACTAGAGCTCCTTGAATTGGGAGGTATTAGGTTCCACACCAGGTGACAAAATCGGGAAATGGTGTGTCCGAGTGAAACAAAAATGAAGGAGAAAGGATTCCCAGAAGGGGAATTCATCGTCAACATCCTCATACTTTTGGAATGCCCAATTTTTAAGCTCATACAAATCGAATTCATAGTTGGTTTTGAGTGATTTTGAACTAGGTATCAATGAGAGGTAATTCATCTAGATTAATCGCAGGAGGTAGAAGGGGATTATCTACAAATATTTTTGATTTTCCCTTATGGGAGGCCATTTGGAAAGAAAAAAATAACTAGGAATGATTGATAATTTACCCAAGAGTAGCGGTGATTGATAACTGATGGTCATTGGAACTTTCTTAGATCACGTTCTGAAAGATATATTTGCAAGTGGAAGGTAAAATAATTTGGTTTAATGGAGTAATGGATTTATTTTTATGCTCATAATGGTTTTTTGTCGATTTAACCGTTAATGGCGTGGAGGATTAAATGATTTGAACATTGGTGGGAGTAAAGAATATGACAACGATAATTTGGTTAGGTTTGTGGAAGATAAGGCTATGACTAGAAATGGTGGAAAGTTGGCGAAGGCTAGAAATAGTGGGAATAATGGCAGAGGAGGTAAGCAGTTTGCAAGGGGTAGTGGTGGTATGTAGTTTTAGGTAAGGTGGGTCCCGCAATCCATTAGAGATTGAAAAAATTGCAAATGCGAGATCGGATAAACCGCTTTGCAGAACCACGCCCCCCCCCCCCCCCCTCCCCCCCCCCCCCCCCCCATTAACTATCGAGAATGCGGGGGGTCCCGCAATTCATCTGCCATAGTTGATCTGGGCACATGCCATTGTGACCATTGAGAGATACATACAAATTATTTATTTGGCGACAATCAAATAAAAATCTTATTTGCAATATTTTGTTTGAAAATTATTATAATTTCTGAATAAAAATAATACGAGTGGCATTTTAATTTGTGTGCTTATTCTCAAACATTAATTTTTTTTTTCTCTTCTTTTCTTTTTCTTTTATTTCTTCTTTCTTTTTTCTCTTTCTTTCTTTTTGATTTTTTGATTTTTGATTTTGATTTTTCTATTTTTTTGCAATAAAAAGAAATTTGTAAAACAATTCTAAGGGTAAAAATAAGTTACAACAACTTCGATGAGTTTTTTTCACGTATATGACTCCAACCCTAATTAATATTTTAAATCAAAATATGTGAATGAAAGGACTTGAAAGGCAAAGGAAGGAGGAGTGGTTAGATGAGACAAATAATTAAAATAGAATAAAAATCATACCAGTTCCTTATGCCCAATTAATAGAGTAAGAGTTTCTCCTACTACCCTACATGAAAAATGATACTTTGTGGTCTTTCACTCAAACACAAACACAATGGTTAAAGAAATACAAATACTAGATGAATTTTTTTCATGGAAAAGTTTCTTATTTATTATAAACCTTTATGTAACTCCCACTCAGCCAAGATATGCAACAAAAATATCAAACGAATTTTGTTGTCTCAATTAAACCCTTACCCTTTTTAGCTATTTTCTTCAGATAATTGTTCCACTTCAACATCTGAATTGATACTAGTTATCCTACACATGTTTGTGAGACCAATGAGGCAAAATTAGATTAAATTTGACCAAATATTAAATTTAATTGCATGAAATAAATAATAATTAAAATGACTTGAGTGCATAAATACCTGAATGAGCTCCTCTTGGTTTTGATAATAAATTGTTGGAGTAGTTTAATCTTGAAGAAAACCTCCCTTCACTCGATGAAGCAATAGTGAAGTCAACATTTACTGAACAGGGCCAGCCACGGGAAGGTGGAAACTCTCATGCGCGTCCCCCCCCATGCCACTCTCAATTCCCCAGTACCTGAACTATATACTATATAGGAAATAATTGAAAGAAAGACATTAATATAAATAAAAAACCAATAGCAAACATTCATTCATTGATTCATTCATTTGTAAATCCACAAAATATTTCATCTCAATCAATTTTATCATTAAAAATACATTTACATAATATGAAACAAGGTCGTGTACATAAAGAAACATATAGGAACTATTCATTAACGTATAACTTTCATTAATTCATTCATTAATCATAGACACAAAATACTTAATATCAAAAATATTTATCATCAAAAATATGTTTTCATAATATGGTATGTGATGTTTCTAATGATATAACTAGTACAATCATTTCTTTTTATTTTTCTTTATTTTTCACGGCTTGGTTTTGTACTCATGATGTTGTTGAGGTTGCCACAAGAGGGGTGTATCATCAACTGTAACATCAAATGAATGTTAAATTGATATTTTTTGTTATTATTCATTAATAAAAATTGCATTAGAGTTTTGTTTACCTTGTGCACTAGTCGACATTGTTGGAATGGCTACCTTGTGCTCCTCTTCTGGTATAGGATCCTCATGTATGACACTTTTTTCCATTGAAAGTTGGATCGTGGTGTTTTTACGTTGTGGTGTGAACTCTGCCAAAAAATACTATATAAGAAAGAAAGAAAAATCGATTAGATAATGGAAAAGTTAAAAAACAAACATTCATAATTAAACTTATGACATTAAAAAAATCACTTTAAAATATGGTTATTACCTGATATCTCTAAAGATGTTGGTTGAACATGTTAATTCTATCTTTAATCTTAAGACTTTTATTTCTAATTTGAATCAAATGATCAAGTTATTCATTCGTTATAACCATAAGCTTATCAATTGTTATGATTGGGTCAGGAGACATGAACAACACATCATCATCAAACCAATCAGGATCACTAAGCACTTCCTCAACAACATTTGTAGATTGATCTAATGATGGTGCCTTTCCCTTACCACCTTGTTTATCAAATTATTCTCATTTGTATTGTTTATTCCACCATCATCGGCTATAAGCATTCAAAGATTTGAATTTATGATCAATGAAAAATTATCATTTAATGAGTTAGGTCAATTGGAATGGGAATCATTTGGCTAAGAACCATCATGAGGTGACTGGAAAATGGGCTATAATATTATCTTTAATTGAATTGACTTGGATTATTTATAGATTAAGATGCCTAGTTAGTTTTACTAAGCGATTAAATGGTATATATCAATGAGAAGCCTACCTTTTGTGGATTATGATCTTTTCAAATGGATAGTTTTGTCAATTATCACATGAGTTGAAACCAATATGTAATTGAAAGGGGAACATGAAGATGAAGAAAATACTCACTAAAAATTAGAGAATTAAACCCTTAATTATTCATTTGGAAGGCTTATTGAGGCATCACATCTAAGGGAGTAGTTCAGGGAGAAGATAAGAAGGGTATTATTCAAGGAAAGGAAGGCATCAACTCTTTTATTACCAAGAATGTTAGAAATATTGTAACACACTATTATGGATGGAAAATCCCAAAGGTCATGTATATTACATTATAATAAACCATTAGTCCACAAACTCAGATTTGGAGTTACTCAAATCCTTCACTAGGGAAACCTTTATAAGTATCTCATCCCCAAGACTAAAATGGGTGGTTGATTTAGAAAATGTTTGTATGTTGCAAACAAGTTCAATGCATGGTAGTTCTAATTATAAAGCTTATGGAAGCTAGTGTTATAACCTATGAAATCTTCCTTGGTTTTCCTAGTAGTCATAAGGGTTGTACATATTTCAAAATGACTTGTATACCAAGATGTTTAAAATCCACAAAGTTTATATGAAACAAAATATTAGAATGTTTCTTCTAGATTTTTCCCCTTATTTAGCTTAAATGGGTTTTGTTTGAGCCTCTATAAACAATTCCTTGCATTATAATTTAATCACAACCTCAAACTAGAGTTGGATGAAGAAAGATCACAAATATATGAAGCCATAAAGGGTGTCATCATTCATTCATTCATTCCTACATCCACAAAATATTTTACCTCAATAAATTTTATCACAAACAATATGTTTACATAATATGAAAAAAATCATTCTAATTTTTTCCAATTGAAAAATCACAAATTTTTATTAAGATAGTCAAAAGTTACATGTGCACATGCCATGAGGCATTCAACCTCTCAATAAAAAATGTGTTACTCAAAAAATTGGGCTCTAAATAAACAAGTGAAGTCATTTTTTATTAGGTTTCTTTCTCTTTTTAATATGTAGTTAGCAAGGATGTCTTGACCTTGGCCCCCTTCAGTTGTTGTGGGATCTAGTGTAATATGTCTTGTTGCTAACCTAGTCCTACAACTATGTTGTTGTGAATGGGGCCATGCATCAACTGAAATAAGAAAGAAATGTTAAATCCATATTTATAGTTATTATTATTACAAATGTTTTATTAATAAAAATATAAAAATATTAGTAGAGTGTTCTTTACCTTCTTCAATAGTGGAAGGAAGCGAAATAATTTCGGATGTGCCATATGTTCCTCCTCTTCTTCAGCCTCATCTTGTACATGCTCTGGTGTAGAAATAAGAAATATTATAATCAATACACCATTTGCATTTAAATATTTTTAATTGTATTCCATACTAAAAAAAATTTATAACACATGAAATACCTCTAATACCGAGCTAAACATCGGTCTCAAGAGGCACTCCATTGCTAGTAGGCTCATGTGTTGTATCTACCTTGCTTGCTCACCTTTTACAGTCAAGAAAATTACTTTATGGCTAAAAATAATAACCAATATATTGTACAAGTAATAATTTATAAATTTTATTCATTTCTTTTATCTTCCTAAGTGTTAATTTTGGTGCTGGAAGACTGTGAAGATGTTGATCTTTTCCTACATTCAACCATGACTTGATAGTCGTGCTTGAAAGAAAGATTTAGGTCTTCCTCTGTGGGAGCCTTTTTGAATTGTGACCCCTGCAATTTTGCATGAGAACATGAATTTTTATTGTTTGATGATATTAAATTAAAGTTTTTAAGAATTTACAATTTGGATGCAATTTTTTTTTTTTATATACTTACAATTTTTTCGGCTAGTTTTGAGTAAACACCCATGCCAAGATGATGTTACCCATTTTTTTCTATTCTAGACATTGTGGCTTTGGATGTATCTTGGAGTCTATATTTAAAATATTAAAAAACATAATTAGATGTTGCAATGATGATACAACATCATAATTACATTATTAAAAGTTCCTCATACCTCCCTAGTCCAGGTTGTGTATTTCCTGCTTTTCGAAGTGCCTTCTCATTTGCATATTCCATGAGAACTCTCCAATCCATATTTGGAATCACTGGAGGGTTCTCCTCCGACCTAGACCTTTCCAACTGAGACCTATACTGGTCTCGCAAATATTTTAAATGTAATCATGTCTTTGAGGTAGCTCCAGCTTTGTTGAAGGTATCCTCACCGAATAGCAAAACCATCCTATTAATAAGTTCATCTTTCAACTTGGAAATTTTGGATTTCTAGTTTGTATGAATGGTGGGCTCAAATATTTCCAAATTTTATGTCATACAAACACCTATAGAATACATTGTTTCTTGCAAAACGATATTATCATTAGTTTACAATAATCAAATACTATACATTAATTTCAATTATATTGTACTTAATATTTAAAACACTTCTTAAATAACTAGAATTTTCTCTATTTTCATGGGGACATTGTCATCATCTACCAAAAATGTAATTAGTAGTGTTCCTGTGCTAGTAGCATGGGAAGATCCGGGAAATCTTACTTCAAATTGTGCAATGGGATCATGCTCTGCATCCATAACATCATGTGTAAATCCTAAAATATGTTGTTAAGGGGGTGCAGATCCTACCATGTTTGGTTTACCAGGTGTATCGGTCAATGACCGGTGTATCACTCATAGGTGGAGCATCAACGTTGCTACAAACATGGGCCTCCATAGTCTTAGCATGAGGATTGTACTCCGCCAAAAACTTTTGTAAAATAAAGATTTTTTTTTATAAAAGGATGATATAATTAAAATCATAAACAAATAAATGGGATAATTAAATGAGTTTCTCACCCCATACCAATGATTTTGGCACATCAAGGTTTTTATTTAGCCTCTTATCTCTTATGTATGAGGCTCAATCATAACTAAAGAACCAATTTTCTTGTTTTCTTTCATTCAAATCTTCTTTATTGTTTGGATTATATCGATGGACATAAAAAAATTATTCTTCAGTAACCTCTTCCTTGTGAGCATCTATAGACTAATCTAAGGTTGGTGCCTTCCCCTTATCACCCTGTTTATCACATAAGTGTAATTTTCAATTCATCCACAATTAATCATCATTATATTAATAAGAAAACCACTACTTACATTTGTCTAAATTTATATAGAAACTTCACATTATATCATGGCCAACACAAAAGGTTCTAAATTTATAAATACTTCATCATCTTGGAAGTCTCTTGGAAGAGGCATTATGACAGGATCAATATATATTCTATATTGTATAGAAGCAATACTTTGAAAAGGATGAAAGAATGCATTTTCTCAAGTTAGTCATATGCATAGTGAATCTTTCATTTATGTATATGTTGCCTAAAAATCTGAATTTGACTTACTCAATAATGGATAAAATGATACCCTAGGATAAATACTATGGATATATTATGTTACATACAACTACATTGATGTTGACCTACTGTGAGGTTGGTTCCATTTTACCTTGATCAACCTACAACAATATTATAACCATGATGTATTAAAATGTTTCCTCAACTTAGAAGATGTCTGACAATATATTGTAGTAAATGATAGTCATAACATATAATAGACATCGCTTACAGGTTGGGTAAAATTGAATACATATTTCCCCCATAATAGAAATATTTATATCTATTCGATTCAAATTGTAATCAATGATCAACTCCTTCCCTACAATTATTGATTTATTAGCACATAAGAATACACGTTTCCTTCACGCCCCTCGAATATGCAATTAGGTTGCTTATTTGTGGCTACAGGTTGTGTTCTATTTATAAACCTTGCAATATTCCCTATTGATTTTGGCCTTCCATCAATATATGTAGTTGCGCCTTTATTTTGACCATCGTCTTTTAGTTGTATATAATTTACGACCACTCCATATCTTCGCATACTTTTGGTATATGAGACTATATGTACCCAATCATTGTAGTTGTAACATGATCTGACATAATCCTTCATTTCTATTAATCCTTTGTATCATACCTTTATGCCATCCATGGAAAATATCCCCAAACCATGTAATGATGATGGGGCAATGCAGTATATCCTTTCATTGAAAGAAAAATCAATGTTTATTTAAGGAAGATCCTTGGGTGACCATTGTTTCACTAGATGTTTGTACCTCAAGGGAACCTCGATGTCATCTATGCTATCATTATCATAAGAACATGAACTCCCTTTATTGACAAAAAATCGATGTGTCTATGAAATTTTCTTTTAATCTTTTCACCTCTAATTGATTTTCGGCTACTAGATAATGTAGCAGATGTTTGGTCAATTTCTTCTATCCTACCTAAAATTTTTTCACTAGATGAAGTTAGATCTGACAAACATCTATTTGGTTGAAATTCCTATAACACTCCATGAAATGAGAGAAATTGTTAGTGAGTTCCATAAGGGATGTTGAGAAACATCTTGACGAAACTGTTAGAAAATTGGAAAGGTAGAAAGATTCTGTTTATGTTGATAATTACTTGTGATGTCTTTATACTCTTATTAACTTTCTTATGTTAGATATTAGGCTTTTGTGATCCATAATGTAGATAGAAGTCTTTCGGATTAATCACATTATTAGGATTAGGTCGACGTTTTGAACCAACTAATGTGGTCCATCCTTAGGACAAGGTGAAAAATCAATCGATCTTAAGGAATAAATAACATGGATGAATCCTTTCCCAGAGTCATCTCTTGAAAACTAGTCATTGGTAGATTAGTTAAATTAGTTAATTAGGTAGGTAAAATATTATTGATAACAAGAGTTTTTTATTAAAATAATAAAATATATTGGTTAGAAAACTAATTGTTAAGAGTCCAAATAAATAAAATGTATTGAAATATTATCTATTTAAAAACTAGTTGTTAGGAATAAATTAATATTATATACATTTTAATAAGAATTGACTTGTTTAAATATTAAAAAAAAATTATTTAAAAAATTTAGCTATTATAAAATATTCTAAAGAAATATTAAAGTCCAAAATCTATTTTTGAAGGAAGTATTTTATCTTAATGTTATAATAACTAATAAGAAAGGTTCATTAAATGAAAATAACAAGTGAGGAAAAGGGGTCCCTTATTAATATTGAATATAAAAAGGTTATATACATCTATTATAAATAAAATAACACTTAAAAAGAACCTAGAAATAAAATAACCAAGGAAAAGAGAGGAATCAAGAGGTGAGAGCCGAAATCTAGCTCTTACTTAATTTCCAACCATCATCCCTATTAATATTTTTGGCATGCCTTTCAATCTCAATGACTTCCCTAAGTTTACTATGGTGGAAGTGGTCCACCCTGGAAGTGATCCAAGCACATTAGTTGGTTCAAAACGTTGACCAAATCCTGATAATGTGATTAATATGAATGAATTCTATCAACTTTCTTATTTTCTCTTTTAATTTTGTTCACCACAAAATTACTGAAACCAAAAATGAAGATCAAGTACACCAGATGTAGGCACTTAGCTAGGGCTAAAACCATGACATAGGGGAAAACCCAATCAAAATGAGATGGACCAAGACATTATATTAATAGGCCTTCCTCCTCCACCAATTCAACCTTCCAAAATGATTCAGAAACCTTCAATAGTCTCTTCTTGTCCAACAACTTCAACCCAGTAACATTCTAGAAATTTGACTTCCCAACTTTAGAATTTTGAATCCAACAATAGAATTTTGGCCAAATAACATAACAAAATTTTCAACCTTTTCAACAACTTAGTCGATTGACATGTGTGAGAGAGAGATAATTTCGACTTCTTATGCTTGATATAGACATCCTTCTCCTTCATTATCCCTTTTCACCTTCTTCCTTGAATTTCACAATTTTTATTGCCCCAACAACTGCAAATCAAACTTGGTGAGTGAGTGCTCCAAATGAGGTCAAGTTGTTGCCTTTATATGGTATTTTCTTACCCTCAATTAGGTCGACTTGTCCATTTTGAGGCCAACTTGGTGGAGGAGGCCTAGAAGACCTAATTTACATGAAAATAAATTTCTTTCTTGACAAATAAATCCCAAGAAGGGTTCTTTACATTATGACATGGACAAGGACATTTGAAATAAACCCTAGAGGCCTACAATAGAGTCTTTGACCTATAAACAATTGACCCAAGCATGAAACTCATGCTTCAATAAGTCAATTTATTTAATAATAAAAACTATTTTTCTTTATTTTGATAAATACATTACATGATGACTCAAGTACAATTATGAAGACTGACACTAGTTACATTCTTAAAAAGAAACCACACCAACATTATAATAGTAAAAGAGAGTTAGAAGAAAGTTAATTTTGTTTGACCCTATGGAAATCCTCCCTTTAGTTGTATCAAAGTAAACATTTCCATAGAATGAGTCACAAGATCCATATCCCTAACTGGATCAATAACGAGATGCCCACTATCGAAAACTAGAACTACTCTAGGTGAATTATCCCCATTCATATCCTTGGGACAAACTTCTCCATTACACATACCCACCCCATGATGTCAAGTAATGGAAAATTGAGAACAATCCACCATTAAGTGGACCATTGCATGGCATAAAGAAAAAAATGACACATCCATATAGTTAAGAATATGAGTATAGGAAATATCACCACTAACAATTAGGATTGATTCATACAAACCCTACCTAGCATTGATATCAACTAGAATTTGGGCCATTGACCACAAGTTATTCTATAAATACCCATCATCACCTATAATATAGGATCTAATTACATATCCTATGGATTAATACCTACATTATTCCAAAGTTCAAGTGGTATATTAGGTAATTTTACCCAAATCAAAACATTATATGATTTATATGTATCGATACATAAAAAAAAGGGTGTCACAGTATAAACCCAAGAAAAAAATGATTCATTAACCACGTTTGGGCCAATATCTTCCACGATCCCTCCTCATACCAAAGGATAAAACCATGACATCCTCTAAAAGTGAACTGACTAATGGAATTATACATGAGAAAAGGAAAACCAAATTATTGCATACACAAAGAAAAATGACCTATATTAACACATCAATTGAAGAACTTACTGACAAATGTTTTTTTGAGAAAGTCCTCAACTTGATAAAGAGAAATGTCCTTTTCTACCACAAGATAAATACTATTCCCATGGGATTTGATGGGCCTTGTGATGAAAAGAGATATTGGGGGTTAATCAAAATCCCTTTCCCTTTTAAAATATCGATCTTGAGGCCTGTGGGTTATGGCCCACTAAGGCTATCGAAAGCGTTTATAAGGCTTTAAGCCTTTAAAATCATGGACTATTCACTATCGGGTCTTTTTCACCATTGGAAGCTTTTAAATATGTGGTTATCCTTAAAACCCATGTCCATACATTTGTTGGAAATATATAGGAATACGGGAGATACAAAGGAAAACCTCACTCAAAACCCATGGGTTGGACCTCAAATTTTATTAGCCTGTGACTATAAAATCGGCAGGTCTGCTCTTGGCCCATCCCAAGTTCGCAGCACTGATCTCTTCCTTCTCTGAAATTCTGACTACCTAATCTCCGATTGGTTTATCGACAACATCACCACATCGCTCATTGGCCATCGGTGTTCCATTGCACCACCGCTATCTCTTGATCCCCCCTATTGGCGATTAGCAATTTGATCGCAACCATTGATCCTGGGTCTGATCTGATGGTTGTCGTTCAATCGTAATTCGCTATCGCATCACAATTTTGCTCCATTCTGATATCGTTTCAATGATCCTGCCGATGCGATATGAGCTCTCCGCTCCTCTACAAGTTGATCTAACATATCTAACGGATCTTGTGCATCAATTCTTCATTTCCTCTTGGACTTAGTTTTGCTTGTTATTGATGGAATCTGTGCTTTATAGCCTATTCTTTTGTCACATCTACATTCACACCCTGTTAACACATGATAACTCTACATATATATAATCGCTCGATATCTTGGATCGCCATCAACCCTACGAGGGTTGATGGTCGATTAAACCATTCACAATTGGGACTTAAGCCTCGGCACATATATACATAATAGAATTGAAAGGGAACATACTACATAGACACGTAGGAAACCCACAAAACACATATTCATTATAAATAGCACAGTTATAATTCTAAGGCATTTCAGCCTTAGCACGGGTTCTCCTCTCATCTACATATCAACACTCTGTTTACACCAATTCTATCTATATCACTCTGTGTCCCCCTCCTATTGAACGCGTAGGTTCATCACACATATATTTATATGGAAACATTAGATCGAATCACTATGAAGGATCTGATCACATCCTTTCCTTGAATCACTCAACTAAAGCCCTAAAGCTCGCTACATGCATACATATGTGGCAGATAAAATAAGGCTTCGAGAGACTTATCCATTCCATCTTTTTCTCCATTTTAAAACAGATTTGTCCCCTTTTTTCTCCCTAGTCCACGTGCTCCTCTTCACTCCACTTTGGATTCCTCCATTAATTAACGGTGTTGGATGCTCCTGCATCAGACTCCCAAGGCACAAAATTTATGACCTCCTAGTCATAGCTTCTCCTTGTCCTTAGCAATTCTACCCACTGCATTTCTTTAGTGGAACTGCCTTCATGGTCTTATGTGAGCTGCAACCAAACCTTTGCAGTAACAGTCTCCTTTTGCTACATGATACCTCACCAAGCTCTCCTCACTCAATCTTTTGGCATCCTTTAGGTTCTCTCCTCTGGAACCATATGAGCACTCCATGTTCTAGGTTTGCTGCAATCTTCTCACCTTCTGTTGTTATTCTTTGTGTGACAGTAAGACCATAACTTTCCATACTTTAAACCATTGTACCTTCTCTCCTTATTATTTCTCACAGGAAAACTTTCCCTGCTCTGATACCAAATGATGAAAAGAGATATTGGGGTTTAATAAAAATCCCTTTCCCTTTTAAAATATCGATCCTGAGCCCTGTGCGTTATGGCCCACTAAACCTATCGAGAGTGTTTATAAGGTTTTAAGCCTTTAAAATCATGGACTATTCACTATCGGGTCTTTTTCACCATTAGAAGCTTTAAATACGTGGTTAGCCTTAAAACCTGTGCCCATACATTTGTCAAAAATATATAGGAATACGGGAGATACAAAGGAAATCCTCACTTAGAACCCATGGGCTGGACCTCAAATTTTATTAGCTGTGACTATAAAATCAGTAGGTCTGCTCTCGGCCCATCACAAGTCTGCAACACCGATCTCTACCTTCTCCAAAACTTTGACTACCTGATCGCCGATTGGTCTATCAGCGACATCGCCACATCACTCATCAACCATTGGCGTTCCATTGCATCACTACTATCTCTTGATCCCCCGATTGGCAATTAGCGATTTTATCGCAACCGTCGATCCTAGGTCTGATCTGATGGTTTCCGTTCAATCACAATTTGCTATTGCATCACCATTTTTCTCCATTCTGATAACGTTTCAATGATCCTACCGATGCAATATGAGCTCTCTGCTCCTCTACATGTTGATCCAGGCCGTTGATCTAACAGATCTAATGGATCCTGTGCATCAATTCTTCATTTCCTCTTGGACTTAGTTCTGCTTGTTATTGATGGAATCTATTCTTTATAGCCTATTCTTTTGTCACACCTACGTTCACACCCTATTAACACACAATAACTCTACATAAATATAATCACTCGATATCTTGGATCGCCATCGAGCCTACGGGGGTCAATGGTCGCTCAAACCACTCAAAATTGGGACTTAAGCCTTGGCACATATATACATAATAGAATTTAAAGGGAACATACTACACAAACACGTAGGAAACCCACAACATATTTATTATAAATAGCACAGTTACAATTCTAAGGCATTTCAGCCTTAGCACAGGTTCTCCTCTCTTCTACATATCAACACTTTATTTACACCAATTCTATCTATATCACTCTGTGTCCCCCTCCTATTGAACGTGCAAGTTCATCACACATATATTTATATGGAAACATTAGATCGGATCACTGTGAAGGATCCAATCACATCCTTTCCTTGAATCACTCAACTAAAGCCCTAAAGCTCACTACATGCATACATATGTGGCAGATAAAATAAGTCTTCGAGACCATATTTTTCTCCATTTTAAAACAGATTTGTCCCTGTTTTGCTCCCTGGTCCACGTGCTCCTCTTCATTTCACTTTGGTTTTTGTAATATTGAGTAGTATATAGCATTGTTTACAGCAGAGAAAGAGGCTCAGTAGCAAAGTCAGCAACAACACAATTTCCCCAGTATACAGTTGCAACCATAATTGATTCAGTTTGTTTTTTTTTTTAAGCCTTTCAGTTGTATATGTTGCAGTAGCAACAAAAACAATGAGAGGTACTACATGAAATACATTCCAAAGGTGTTGGATCGGGGTAGATGTTAATACCTTTCTTTTTGAGAGGGAGTGTTTAAAATTCAATAAGAAAATCTTGATTTAATTTTACGTTGACTTAAATTAGGAGAAAAATTGTAATTCCACATCACAAGACAACTTGTATGAGTTAACTAACTTAATTTCACTTAGTTAACTCAATTAATTTGAGTTGAGGCTCTAACTTGAGTCATATAGAGTGTCTCCTACTTTATAGGAGCCCCGATTGATTTTATTTTGAGTTTTAATTATTTAATATAGTCTAATTGAGTTAAATTCAGTTAAACTAGTTCCAACCAATGGAAGAATTAGTAGGAGTTCTAACAGTGGGGTGTTGCTTCATGTGTCCAACCAGTTAACTAATAAATAAATGATAAATAAATCATTCATGTTAGATTTTAGAGTTACCCAACTGAGATTGGAGTGATAGTTGTATAATTATCTAAATTGTACAGATGGTGCATGCAATCAGAGGAAGATCCTAAAGGAAGTGCGCAAACAAATGAAGAAAAAAATCCTATTAAATAGGGCAAGGAAATAGGATCTTGGAAGGCCAAGAAATTGGCTAAGTATTGGCCAAGTCTTGTCTAGGAAGTAGTGAGATAGATAGAGATAGTGTAGAGGTTGCTTAAGCTTGAGCAAAGCATTGTAATCTTCTCATATTTTCTGACAAATGAAATATATAGATAACAAGGGTTTTTAGCTATGTACTTCCCTACAAAATCATTGTGTAATGTGTTGATTGAATTATTTCTCTTGTATGCTTCGTGATTTTGCAATCGTTAATTGTTTCCGTAGTTGATAGAGTATATTTAAGTATATTGTTCTATTAAATTACAATTAGCAGTTGGAATCTAAAAGGAATTTCTACAAGGAGTGTCATGGTTTAGGGTTGTTGAGTGCAATCATATCCATGGAGACATCTACATGTCAACTTCGATATTTCCTGTGAAGATTTGGTTTGCTCTCCCTTCTCTGAGCCTAGTTTTAGCTCTTCGAAAGACCACTCCAAACAGGACCAATGGAAAATCAACAGGGTTGTGCAAGGGAAGCTTTAATGTTTATATTCTCCAAACCCTGGATACAACTTGAATCCAACTCTATTTTAACCAAACACTAACAATCCAAGGTTGTTGTAGGTTGGTGCTAGAAATTATATAGGATTTAGACAACCTTTTGTGCTTGGGTTTTAGCTTTATGATTCATGTGCATATGCATACAACATTATTACGTTATATAATAAGGTTACTACCCAACCACAACATATTACACTACCATTCAAGTACCGTTTTCATAAAAGATCCAAGACATAAAAAATTACTGCCATACTAAATCAACATCATGCTGGATTATGTTATCTACATTGAACTCATTCTGTACTACATCTAAGTCTCAAAACAATAAACTAATCAGATATGGGTACTATGCACAGTATATCAAAAACATTTTTTCATTGAATTTAGTTTATAACCTAAAACCATTCAAACTTTCACTTATCGCACTTTGAATTATTGCTTTTTGTGTTATCCTGTGTTTCCATATCATTGCACCACATGACCAAACTCATATACAACATAGCTTCATTATTTTATTGTGCATAGGTGGTGAATTTGAGTATATGTCTCTATCTTGTGCCTCAGATTCATCTTAAGAAGGTTAAGGAATTTTTCTAGATCATAACAATTAGGAAACCTGGATCAAGAGCTCGAAATGTTTAGTAGAAGTTATAGGTATGTTGAGAAATGGGAAAAAGAAATTCCAGTTTAATTTGTACTTGAATTAAACTCTAAATTAAATTCAAATTTTATTCTCATAGCAACTTGTAAATAGTTAATTAATTTTAATTGACTTAATTAGTTTAGGAATTTCAAGTTCGAAGCCTTTTTCTAGTCATGTATATGTTCTCCCTAAATTTTAGGGGTTCAGGATGAGTTTATTTGAGTTGTAATTAGATAACTTAGTCTAACTTAGTTATAGACAGTTAAACTAGTTCTAATTCTTTGTGGAACTAGTAGAGGTCTAGTAGTGAGTTGGTGCATTGGTGCATCCTCAATGCTACTCCAGCTAACTGAAGATTCCCTTAGTAGAAACTGATGCATGTCATTTCATAGAAAGACCTAGTTGAGGCTAGAGTACATGGATAGTGTACTATTAGTTGTAGAATGATCCAAGTTGTACAAATCATACATGCAATCAAAAGAGGACCTAGATTTGGATTACATAGTTATGGAAGAAGGAATTCCTAATTGAATATGGGTTATTCCTAATAGGAATTTCACAAAGAAATAAGGGTTTAGTAGGTAGCAGAAATTGGCTAAGTGTTAGTCAGTGCGGGCTTGTGAGGCAAAGAGTTGATCATACTTGTGCGGAATTGTTCTTGTCAAAACAAGCTTTGTATTATCACTTAGATTTCTGACTAATCCAATAAATAGTCGGGGTTTTGAGCAGTGGATTTTCCTAGAGAAAAAATTGTGTTATGTGTCTTTTATTATCTTCTTATTGTCGATTATTGTTTTCATTGATCATTATTGGTTTCCGTTGTTGAGAGTAGAGTATATTCTTATCCTATGTTTTAGTACATTACATGAGCTGTTGAATCTATAGTAAAATCTACATGGTATCAGAGTTGAAGACAATATAATAGACGATATTTTTATGTTTTGAGTTTTGGGTTACAAGTGAAATTCATATTTACAATACATACTTTAGGATTGGCAGATGGCATTCTACGATTTGCGGCTTGAGTATGCCTTGGAAGTCAGCTCAAATTATATAGCTTGGAAGGACATAATGGAGGTTGCATTTAATGATAATGGCTTGAATGAATTTGTTGATCAAGACATTCCTAAGCTAGCAGCATCGAATACACAGAATTTGGCTGAATGGAAGAAGTGTGTGGCGAAGGCGAGGTGGATAATCCTTGAGGGAGTTCGTTACCACATTTTATCGAGTATCCATGGGAAGGAAACTTTGTGTGCTATGCGGAAATAATTGATTGACCTATTCCAAAACAACAATAACCATAGGAAGTTTGCACTGAAAGACAAACTTCAAAAAATCAAGATGGAGAAAGGTGAGACCATTCCAAAATACTTGACCAAGTTCACTCATTGTCGTGATGAGCTTGGAAGTGTTGGAATACTTGTTGTTGAGGATGATATGGTGATCCTTTCTCTCCTAGATAGGTATCAGGACTCTGTCAATGGGAGGGAGAAGCTACCAGATTTGGAATGACTGTGGTCAAATTTGATGCAGGAGGAGATCAAAAGGAACACTAGAGATGGTTCCTCATCAAAGACTAATGATGAGGAAAATTGTGCCTTAGCAAATAAGGAAAGGAAAGGGAAAGGGAAGGCATCCCATTCCAATTTTGATTCTTGGCATGGAGGTAAGAAAGACATGACAAAAGTTAAGTGCTTTCATTGTCACGAGTTGGGCCATTTTTCTACAAATTGTCCACTCAAGAAGTCCAAGAAGAAGTCCTTAGGAGGAGCAGTGGGTGAGGCTTTGGCCTCTGAATTCGAATTGGAATTTACTCTCATTACATGCATGGTGTCATCAATGATGGGTAATGTATGGTACCTTAACAATGGAGCTTTATTCCACATGACTGGTGATAAGGAGTTGTTCAGTGACCTAGAGGAGGAGGATCTCCATATTCATATCGAGATGGGTGAAAATGGAAGCTATAGTTCTACTAGATTGGGCACGATTACTTTTCAGAGGGAGCAAGGTGCTCCTCTCACCTTGAGAGATGTTATGTATGTGCCTATGTTGAAGAAAAACTTAGTATCGGTCACCATGCTCGAGGATAGAGGCTATGATGTGATTTTCTTGAAAGGAAAGGAATTCCTTTGACACATAACCATGGGTCAAGTAAAGAATTTGTGTCAATAATCTCTATAAGGTAGAGGCAGAGGATTGTGTTGCTTTGAGCATAAAAGTAGAGAAGGTGCAGAGTCGAGACGTTGTTGATTTGTGGCACAGGTGATTGGGCCACTTGCATCATGGGGCTTTGAAAATCATGCAATATATATATCTATTGGTCCTCCCAAAGGTACACTAGAGAAACTTGATACATGCAAGGGGTGTACTTTGGGAAAATACACCAAGGCTTCCTTTCGCCAAAGAGACAGTCGATCATAGGCAATTCTAGAGAGAGCCCACTCAAATGTGTGTGGACCATTCTCTACAGCATCCACCGCCAAACACAAGTATTATGTTATATTTGTTGATGAATTTTCTCGTAAATGCTGGATATTTTTCATGCAGAAGAAGTTTCAAACTTTCACAATTTTTTGTGAATTTAAAGAATTGGTTGAGAATGAGTCTAGAAAGAAGGTTAAAGCTATGAGGAGTGTTAATGGTGGTGAGTATGTCTCAAAGGAGTTTAAGAACTTCTATGCAACAGAAGGGATTAAACAAGAATTGACGGCACCCTATAACCCATAGCAGAATGGGGTGGCCGAGAGGAAGAATAGAAGCATTATAGGGGCACCATGGGCGATGTTGAATGATCAGGGCCTACCACTACACTTGTGGGTTGATGCATGCAACATAGCAGTTTATTTGAAAACTGTAGCCCACATCAGATTCTTTGGATGAAGACACCAGAGGAGGCTTATTCTGGTAAAAGACCAAATGTTGGTCACTTCAGGTTTTTTGGGTCATCGGTATATTTCCATGTGACCAAAGATACATAGAAGAATATTGAGACCACAATATAGTTGGGGATATTTGTGGGGTACACTGATACACCTCACAACTATCAGGTGTACTTGTTGACCAGTAGGATGAAAGTGGTTTGCAGGGATGTTAGATTCAATGAGGAGAAGGCCATGCGAATTTCCCTTGAGAGGGAGCTTGAGCTACATGCAGTTGAGGAGTTTTTAGCTCCTAATATTGTGGAGCTTTAGATTGATGTCGAGAATCCACATGCAGAGGATCTAAGAGTGTAGACGTCCACTCAGGCAGTCTTCTAGAGATGGGAGAAATTGCACCAGAGAGGCTGACAAGATATTGCATGATGGACTGGAGAATGTGGGAGCACCGACATCTCAGTGCAGTCAAAGGAGGTCACATGAGAGGTACACTAGATACATGGATCTTATGAGTGGATGTGTTGAGATAGAGCCATCTTCCTTTGAGGAGGTAGTGAAACAACTAATTTGGATTGATGTCATGGTGGATGAGTATGATTGCATAGTTCATAAGAGTTTTTGGATGTCGTCCCAAGCCCAGAGTATAAGTCAGTGGTGAGCTCCCGATGTCTTTACATTGTAAAGCAAGCTGCAGAGGGTAGTGTAGAGGAGAATAAGTCCAAGTTTGTGGCCCATGGCTTTTCAAAAGTAGAGGGGATCAAATATGATGAGACATTTGCTCCTGTTGTAAGGTACTCATCGATCAAATGTATATTGGCACTATCATCACAGATGGGTTGGAAGATACATCAAATGGATGTAAAGATAGCCTTCCTTAATGACATTATTAAGGAATAGGTGTACATAGAGAAGCATAAAGGTTTTAAGACATTCGACTGTGAGTCACATGTGTCTTAGCTCAAGAGGGAATTTTACGGGCTAAAGCAAGCACGTCGTGCTTGGTACACTGGGATCGATAGGTACTTCATTGAGTTGGGCTTCACCAAGAGTGAAGCAGATGCAAACCTGTACCACATAGTGGTGGAAGGTAAATTGTTGATCATTGTGTTATATGTCAACAATTTGATTTTGACATGTGATGATCAGTTAATCAAGTCTTGCAAGGAGGATCTTCCAAGAGAGTTTGAGATGAAGGAGATGGGGCTCCTGCATTACTTTATGGGCATGGAAGTATGGTAGGGTGATGGGGAATTGTTTGTGTCTCAGGGAAAGTATGCCAACGAGATACTCAGGAGGTTCTGCATGGAGAGAAACAAACCCATGGAGACTCCTCTAATAGGTATCTGGAGGAAGGAGGATGCTACTTCAGAGGAAGTAGTGGAAACTATTGTTTACATGAAACTTGTGGGTTCACTCATGTATTTGGTGAACACATGACCAAATATGTGCTATGCAATTAACTAGCTTAGCCAAGTGATCGTTAGGCCTACCAAGTTGTATTGGAAGGAGGAAAATCATGTGTTGAGATACCTCAAGGGCACTACTTAATATGGATTTTGGTACAGACAAAAAGAGGGAGTGACGCTTCAAGGCTTCACTGGTGCAAATTGGGCAGTGAGTCCATCTGAAAGGAAGAGCACATCGAGAGGGATCTTTAATATTGGGTTAGCAATAATTTCTCGGTACAGTAGGAAATAGAGATAGGTTGCACTCAGTTTGGAAGAGGAAGAGTACATGGTTGCAAGTCAGGAAACATGTGAGGCCATCTAGATGTGGAATATCTTGGTTGGCTTGTTTGGTTAGTAGATGGATCCAACTATGATTTACTGCGATAATCAGAGTTGTATCAAAATCTTTGAAAAATCATGTTTTTCATGATCGGTCTAAGCATATTGATATATGATGTCATCATCTCAAGGATTATGTATTGAGGCGGATTATGTTGTTGGCATATGTTCCCACGAAGGAGAAAGCTACTGACATTTTGACAAAGGCATTGTCAAGATGTAAATTCAAGTTTAACATAAACAAGGTCGGTGTAGCTAATAATCCCTTTCTTGTTAAAAGGGAGTGTTGAGAAATGGAAACAAGAAATTCCAATTTAATTTGTCCTTTAATTAAAATGTGAATTAAAATTGAACTATATTCTCATAGCAACTTGTAAATAGTTAATTAAGTTTAATTGACTTAATTACCTTAGGAATTTTGATTTGGAAGTATTTTTGTAGTCATGCATATGTTCCCCCTAAATTTTAGGGATCCCGGATGAGTTTATTTGAGCTGTAATTAGATAACTTAGATTGACTGAGTTATAGACAGTTAAACTAGTTCTAATTGTTTTTGAACTAGTAGAGGTCTAGTAGTGAGTTGGTGCACTAGTGCATCCTCAGTTCTACTCTAGCTAACTAAATATTCCCTCATGAGAAACTCATGCATGTTAGTTCAGAGAAAGACCCAGTTGATACTAGAGTGCAGGGACAGTGTACTATCAGTTGTAGAATGATCTGAGTTGTACAGATCATGCATGCAATCAGAAGAGGACCTAGATTTCGATTGTGCAGTTATGGAAGAAGGAATTCGCAATTAAATATGGGCTATTACTCACAGGAAATGCACAAGGAAATAGGGGCTCAGTAGGTAGCAAAAATTGGCTAAGTGTTGGTAAGTGTGGGCTTGTGAGGTAGAGAGTTGATCATACTTGTGCAAAATTATTCTTGTGAGAATAAGCTTTGTATTATTACTCAAATTTTTTATTAATGTAATAGAGTGTTGGGGTTTTGAGAAATGGATTTCCCCAGAGAAACAATTGTGTTATGTGTCTTTGATTATATTCCTCTTGTCTATTATTTTTTTCATCAATCATTATTGGTTTCCGTTGTTGAGAGTAGAGTAGTTTCTTCTCTTATGTTTTAGTACATTACATGCACTGTTGAATCTATAGGAAAATCTACAAGGTATTGGCCAAACATCATGAATTGTGGTTGTTAATGTCTACATAGGACTCAATATTCGTATGATATATTTTAAAGAGATTTTCTTCCTCCACATATGCATTCTAGATCAACACAATGAACCCTAAATAAATTCCACAGAAAGTGTTTTTTTGTTTTAGGGCATAAATGGTCTCAATTGTGCCTAGATTAGGATTCTGACAATTGTTTTAGAACCCTAGATTTGTAGTTGTTTAAGAAGGAATGTGGATTTACCATTGCTTAACCCTTGTTCCCAAATCTGGCAGCTACTATGGATTCTTGAATGAGTTTGCGTGGGGAAGGGAACATCGAATCGAATGTAGGAAGGAGCCACTGAGAAACACTCAAGCAAACATCAAATGGAATGTATAGAGGAGACACCAAGAAATCCTCAAGTCTACAAGAATCAAATGTAGGGAGGAGCCACTTAGAAACACTCAAGGGAACACCAAATCAAATGTAGGGAGTGGAGCCGCTGAGAAACCCTCTAGTCTGCTATAAGAATCAAATGTAGGGAGTAGAGCCACTGAGAAACCCTTAGGTCTGCTACAAGAATAGAATGTAGGGAGCAGAGACATTGAGAAAACCTTGGGTTTATTGCAATAATCGAAGTTATAATGGAACAGAGCCGTCGAGAAAAAATCACAGTCTCTAATATATGAAATGACATGCCGAAAACATATATTGAGATGAGCTAGGAATTAATAAAAATAATTTAATAATATAATATGGTTTTGTTTAATAATATAATTTCTAATGTAATTATTAATTTCAAAAAAATAAAATCAACAACTATGTGATAGAAAATAATGATTAATTTTATTAATCATTAACCAATTTACACTAGTGTTTACATTAGAAAAAGGATCATGTAATTTGAATTAGTAGAGGTAGAATTTAGTTGATAGTTTTATCAATTGTTATAGGATGTCCTAAATCAATATCACTAATACACATTAAATCCATATTTTGGTGGGTAGAAGAGCATACAAAAACAAATAATGTTAATTCATGGCATTTAATACTCAATAGAAGTCGTCAGTTATCCATAAGCTTCCATGACTCATAATATGATAATCTTCATGTATTTTCTTATGATGTAATCTATCAACCTCTACATTGGCTTGCCAATATCAACATAGTATCCCTCAAACATATCTTACAGTTGAGCCCTACAATGAATTTTCCAATCATCCTAAAACTCCTTGAAATTCCCTTCGATGAGCACTTCACATTCAATCACAAGGTTCGTTGTCCATGGGGTGTACAATAGACGGTGATTGGATGTACTATTACGTCACTTCATGATGTGAAGGTCACCAATTTGAAACTTTGTGGATAAAAATTCAGTCATGTTAAGGGTTGGTGTGTCCCAGGCCAGGTGCAATCCCTAGGTGATTTTGACAGCTTAGATGCCCCTGGGTCACAGTTTCTCAAGCCATAGGTCAAGCCTGATGTAATATTTGGAGAACCAATACCACTTGAGAAACAAAAAACAAATACAAGGTTGGTTAGTGGAAAATCTATCAAGCTTCTTGTGATTGTAGAAATCATTTACAAGAGAAGTCATGTTTACAAATTATAAAATGGGAGAGTATCCTTTGCTTAAATTACTCATTATTTCTTCATGAAAAATTGCATACACATTGGCATAATGTCATAAATGTAGGATTATTTATTGGAATGAGTTATGGGGGAGATTTAATCTAAGGTATATTTTTTTTAGTTTTTTATTTGATATTTTACTAAGATCCAATAGATTGATACAAGTTGTACTTCGAAACAATTATCATTTTATGGAGTTGATAAATAAAGCATTTATATTTGCATGAGTTATAGGCATGAAATATCACAAGTCATGGCATGATATAATTAATAATTTTATGCATTTAAAAAAAAAAAAATTAAGAAGAGATCACAAAATATTTTTTTAGAAACAGTTTTATGCAACACATCATAAGCTATTCATTTCAAGGATAGTATGAAGCCGTTAAAATGATATACTCATTAAGAGCTTAACATGTTACTTGAAATAATTGAACATAAGTGGGGATGATAACAATAATCCCTCCCAACCACCCAAGTAAATCCTATTAACAAATAGATTGTTTTCATTTATTGATTCTAAATACCATTTTGATTATACTTATGTTCATAGCATTCCAAAATTGTTGAAGAAAATGTCTCTAACTTAATGACTTTCCATAAGTCATTAATAACTTATACAATTTTCCAAAATTCTTTTTACACATGTTTCAATGGGTTTATAATTAATTTCTTGAGTAATTATATACAATTCAAGAATTTGTTTATATTTTGATTGTTGAGTTCTTTTTGCGAGTCGTATTTGAGTCTCAAAACCATCCCATATCGTCAATGCATGCATCTACCATAACCATTTTAGTACCATCATTTGTTAGTACCATGTTGCATAATCAATCAATTATAAACTGAATTTTAACACCTAAACATTAATTTAATCAATTTTCTAAAAACCATAATGAGATGCCCTGGTGGGAACTCTATTCATGGGCAGTCAATATGTGACGACCTTACTTATTTTTTGCAGAATCCCCTTTCCAAGTTTATTTGACTCACCAACTCGTTGCACGGGCACCCATTCATGGCCAACATGCAACGCCCCCATGGGTGCCCGGGCACCCTGCCCTCATGTGGACGCATCCAAGGCACGAGAATTTTCCTTGCCATGCAAATCAGAAAAAAAAATCATTATCTCATCAATGACAACAAAATATTATCATTTTTCAGTACCATGCCACATAATCAATCAATTATAAACTAGCTTTTAACACACAAACATTAATTTAGTCAATTTTCTAAAAATCATTATGAGACCCCCTTGTGGTAACTCCGTTCGTGGGTAGTCAATATGGGTTGAACTTACAGATTTTCCATGGGTTCCCCTTGCCAACCGACCCACCAAATCATCACACGGGCACCCCTGTTAGGCGAGCACCCTGACATGCCTAGCACGCGACATTGCCATGGGCACTCAAGTGCCCTGCTTTCGTTTGAGCAGGCCTAGGGCACGGGTGTTCACCCTACCATTCAAATCAAACAACACAAATCATTATATCATTAAAGAAAACAAAATATTATCATTTTTTAGTACCATGTTGCATAATTAATCAATTATAAACCAACTTCTAACACCTAATTGTTAATTTAGTCAATTTTCTAAAAATCATTATGAGACCCCCTTGTGGGAACTCTATTCATGGGCAGTAAATATGGGCCAACCTTACTTATTTTCTATTGGTTCCCCTTGCCAATTCGGTCTGACCCACCAACTCATTGCATGAGACCCCCTGCTAGGTTGGCACCCTAGCGTGCCTAGCACACGATGCCCCCATGGGCACCTAGGCGCCCACATGAAAGGTGCAAGCATTTGCCCTGCCATGCAAATGAAATAACACAAATCATTAGCTCATAAATGAAAAGAAAATATGATCATTTGTTAGTACTATACTTCATAATAAATCAATTATAAACTAGCTTTTAACACCTAAACATTAATTTACTCAATTTTCTAAAAATCATTATGAGACCCCCTTGTTGGAACTCTATTCATGGGAAGTCATGAGTCAAACTTACTTATTTTTTGGGGTTGCCCCTTGCCAATTTGGGATGACTAATCAAATCATCACAAAGGAACCTTTACGTACCCCACATGCGATGCCCCCATGGGTGCTCGGGTGCCTTGCCTTTGTGTGGGTGCGCTCAGGGTGCGGGAATTCACATTGTCGTGCATGTCACGATATGAATTTTCCCGTCAATTTCTTTGCTCATATATCATCATTCACCGAACCCTTTGCATGTATTTTCATTTCTTATTTTGAAAATATGCCTGACTGTCATGTCGCCTAGTTCACCCATTTCCCAACTCTCCTAGTATGTTTTCTTAACGAACAAAAGTTAAAATTGGAAATGATGGTATAAAGATAAATGAGCTTCTCTTCATTTCAAGAAAAATATATTCTCTACTGATCAAGTTCAACCATGTGAAGGTGGAAGCTCATATGGCCCTTCCCCCCCTCACATTACTCTTAATTCCTCGATACCCAATCTATCTACCATAATATATTTGAAAGAAACACAGTAACATTCAAACATAAAAACTAGGAAAACAAAATTAAGGTGAACGAAAGAGAACAAACCAACTAAAAACATATAAATACATACCTCGTACTTTTCAACATTTTGATATCATTAATATTCTTCCTCATCCAACTCATTATCTGTATCATCCAATTTAGAATTCATGTTCAAAGGATTCATCATATCAACATTGTCATCATCATCTGGAACATGTTCTTTTACATTTAGTTCAACTTCTTCAAGTTCTCATATGAAACAACATCAATATCATCTAGTTCATCTATTTCATCCAAATTAGCATTGTCTCGATTAACATAAATTCCTTGAACTTATTCAACATCTTTGTCTGACATTGGATGAACCCCCTGCTCCTCTACATCATCATCTTCTTCAATTTCATCTTCTTCTGCTACATTATACTTTACGAGCCTTCTTCTGGGATCATATCTAATAACATATGACCAACCCACTTTACTTGGAACATATACATAAAATACCTATTCACATTGGCTTGGAAGAATATATGACTTTGATCCTAGATCAAGATTCCTTATATCAACCATGGTAAATCCGTTAGCATGCTCAATAATAGTTCTATCAAGTTAATGTTCATGGATTTGTAGCCTAAACCATTTGACATTGAAAACAAATATTTTTGAAGGATTCAAAGTCACACTCAAGTATATCATGTAGATACCAATAGTATCGATTGTTAGAGACTTTTGGATTTCTTTCACCTCTAGAGGAAACATTGATAACTTGAAATACTACAGTTATCCCACTATCAGAAGTTTTCATCTTTTCATCCAACCTTTTGATGTAAAATTTGCATCCATCGCACCATAATTTGTTGTGGTGTTTCAACTGCAATATGTCAAACACATAAGAAATTCATTTTCAATTTGTAAGCATATTTGTACTTGAAAAAATTGCAAATTAAGAAAAAAAAACACGACGTATGCATCAATGTAATTGTAAAAAAAACTTAGTATGGTTGAATATGCTTGCCTGATAATCTTGTAAACCATATGCTAAATCAATTTCCCTATGTGTAATATTGGTATCTCCACTATGTTGAGATTATTTGACCAATGTAGACACACCATACCATGTTAACCTACCATTATTATCTTGTTTGCATCATTCAATCCATACCTTCATCCAATCAAGATTGTTCGCAATGTATAAATGTATTTCATCCCACTCTCGACTAACTATATTAAAATAAAACAATTCATATATATATATAATTAGTTACCATGTTATACATTCATAATAACGGATTATGCAGGAAGACTAGAAATTAAATAAGTACAATATACATAAAAACAAAAAATCCATGTGTTATAAATCTCCAATATATACTTACATATCACTTTCTCCATTATACCTTTCCCCAATAAGTGCTCCCCTTCAAATTTGTTCATCAAGTTGACATCTTGAATGCGATGCAAAACATTAATGCTTTTTCCCATTGCAGTACTATATTGATGAATATAAACCATAGTTTGATATACCATATATACCTCTACCATAGAATCCTTAGGATGTGCGCTTTATCTTACCAAAGTCTTGAGTTATTTCAAGTCATGCCTCTCAACCATCCATACTGTTCTTGTGTGTATAGGTCCACACTTTTCAATCTCCTTGAATTTGGATATGAAGTGGTGTTCTTTTGCATTGAAAAATGTTGGAGGTAGATACTTTTTCATTTCACACATTAGATAAGGAATTTGTTCCCTCCAATACTCTATATATTCTTTATCAATTCTTTTAGATGACATCCATCTACAAATGAAGTAATCAAATTACAGGTTTCAAAAAATAAGTATATAGTGCATGATGAAAAGTAAAACACATGCAATAAAAAAATATGTGACACAACAACTTATTGAACAAATTACACTTTTCACATAAATCTCCACTTCATGTATTTTCCAACATCATATATAACTTGTTTGACATTGTTGTCAAAGTTTTATGGAAGAGATAGAGGTAGAACATACTATAACAAAAATAATGATTGATCATTATTTTTCCCAAATTAGTAGAAGAAAAACACTAATTAACAAGATGTTTCACCAATATATAAATATATACAAAAAATAATTACTGTAATCAGCGTATGCCAATCATGAGTTTTAACCCCACCTAATTCACCTTTATTTGTTAGGGTATTATTTATGTTTGAATAAAATCTGGTCGAAAATTTAATTTTTCAATAACCTCTTTAACATCCTTGCTTTGTTACTCTGTCAATAACCGTGGAAGGGCGCTTATATTTTAGCTGTCTCCATCGCTATTTGAATGAGTCTCACTTTGCAATGCATGGCTTTCCTCCTTAATGTCATTACAAATCTTGAAATTTTTTTCTTTATCTCTCCTTCCATCTAAGATTCACCATAAGTTCTTTGTTACATCCTTTTGATGTTCATTGCATCAAACAAATGAACAATTTCTAGGTGCTCATAGTAGGAGAGTCTATTGAATTACTCGGGATAACTTTTTATTCCTTGTGGAAGTGCCTTGTTATTAATGACTTGAAAACGTATAACGTGAATCATAGTTAAGGACATTATAACAACAATATAACATGTCAATTAGTACAGTGAAGAAAATGCCATAAAATATATAAAATATTCTAAACACATCATGTATATTGATACATAGATTATTCGATAAATACCTTGAGAGACTCTATTATATTGCAACTTCCATGCACGAGGTGTCATTCTATGTGGTCTTAATCGATCACTTCTTTCCCATTGAAAATGTGTTTTTCAGTACTTTTGTACCTATGGTTCTTAAAAAGTAAGTTCATATACTCATCAAACACCTCCTTTCCTAAGCTTCTTGAACGATGAGATTTCATCCTAGGACCACAAACTAGATAGGAAAATGTACCCTTTATTTGAAGATCTGAAGAGATGGAATAATTTTTATATCGATTATTTTAAGTATGCACAATGAAGGTCGAAATATTTAAAAAACATACATGAAATGAACTTCATAAAATTAAACACTATCAAAGTGCAGGGTAACATTATAACATAGCACATAAATTTGATAGGTCTAGGGCATTGTGAATTGTCCATACAAGCATTGTATGGAATTCAAATTCCCTTTGTGCATCTACTAGTTTAGAGATAGCATACATAGTGGCATTGTTTCATAACTCCACCAACTCATTGATAATAGGCTCGATATATACATTCATATATTGGACCTAGTACTTACCTAATTGATTGAACATACAATACATAATTACTACATATATGACTAAATAAAAAAAATTATAAGACATAATTATAAAGCATAATTGAACATATATGAGTAAACAAAAAAATATAGGACATAATTATGAAACAAACAATACAAATGAGATGTTATTGTGTTAAAAAAATTTATTCTAAACAAATTAATACCTGGAACAATCATTGTCAACATTATGTGCTCCCTCTTTATTGACTTCCATGGAGGAATGTTATTGTTGATAATAAAAACGGGCCACACCGAGTAAGTAGATTTGGGCTCTCCAAATGGATTGACAACGCCAACTACTAATGAAAGCCTAAGATTACAAGGTTCTCTTTTAAATTATGGCCACTTTTCCTCTATATGCCTAGATGTAGATTCATTTGTAGGAATTTGAAGAATACCATCTTCACTTTTATTTATTGCATGTAATATATACGTTTTGATATACTTTTGTACCTAAAAAATGGTCACAAATGTGGAATTATGGGAATATAATGAATAACCTTTTGAGGCACCTTTTTTCTAACTTGATTAGTTTTATATCTACTATCATCACATTTTGGGAATTTTTCTTTTGACGCATGTTCTTTATAATAGAGAATATCATGATTAGTACATTCATGAATAGCTTGATACTCCATTTCAATATCTTTCTTAATGGCATGTAAATATCGGTATGTACGAGGTAAAACATTTGATGGTGGTAACAAAAATTCACTTAATAATCTAC
This sequence comes from Pinus tabuliformis, assembly GCA_031772625.1. Classification (NCBI taxonomy): domain Eukaryota; kingdom Viridiplantae; phylum Streptophyta; class Pinopsida; order Pinales; family Pinaceae; genus Pinus; species Pinus tabuliformis. The sequence goes on along the minus strand of CM062807.1, from coordinate 557,653,376 downwards.
AACATAAAAAGAAAAAAACTAGTACTAGTTAATGTACTAAACAATATTAATTGTACATATTGCATCCAATTGTCACAAATTAATTAACTGATAATAAACATATTAACATTAAAAACAAAGGAAAAAAATAATTTATTTATCATGTATATAATACTAAATCTCAAAAAATATATTACATACCTTTGGAGTTGTGTCACACATGTTTTTGAAAAATTGTTCACCACCTTTAAGCTGATTAGCAACATTATAGTTGGGAGAAGAAACGTTTTTGAGCCTTCATAAAGAAGTTTAATCTCCCTCTCAAGTACAAGTATATCAAAAGCATGGTAATCATAATAGTTGTCATCATCATCCATTCCAACATTATTAAATGTCTCCTAGATTAATCTATGTGTCCCATCTTCTTCAACTATGTTATCAGCATCATTATGTTCTTCTATAGGATCATTAGCTTGATCCTTAATATTAATTGTGCTACATTCTTGAATAGGTGGTTGTATTACAACAACCTCTTCCTCATCGAGAAATGTCTTAGGTGGCCCATACTATACAATTACAATCAATAAAGTAATATTATTATATATAATAAATTTTTAAACGTTGATATAACAATCGTTTACAAATATAATATATAAGGAAAACAAAGACAACAAATACAAAGAGAAAGACAACAAATCAATGAAGATGCTTGTGAAATTTATCAAAATATTTAAGAATAAGTTGAAAAAATCTAAGAAAGATGTTACTTTACTTGACATGTAGGAAGTGAGACACATTTTGAGATATATAGTCACAACCATAATAAAAAACATATTGATCTTATTTTTCATTCATAATTATAATGTCATGTTATTTCTTACGTTCACTTAGGGACCAAAATTTTTAAGTGGATGGGTGAGAAACCATGAACTTGCCATGTTATGGATTAGCCAATGCATTACATGAAGAGAGTTGGACTAGGAGGATTCTGGATTGATGTCATCTTGTCATGAGTGGATTTCACTTGCAGATACTATATCTAGACATGACAGGATGATGCTCGGAGAGGAGGATATGGAAACTATGCTAAAAGACACTTGTGAAGTTGAAACCATGAAATAGGTCATCAAGAAGGAAAACAAAGTGACATCAGTTTACAATATAACACCAAATATCAAGACCACATGAAGACTCCATACCATTCAACCTTTTGGAGCGTGAAGATGAGCAACAAAGTATACCTTTCATGAATATGAATTATTGACATGCCTCTCATGAAGATTGAAGAAAACGTAGCAAGAGAAGTAGCTTGGAATTTCCATTATAGAGTCCATGTCATCATTCTCAAGTTGTGACTTGTACCAGTGCCATCATAATGTCACGTGTGTCCATGTTTCTTGCCACATAATTTTTGGATATAATGATGTTGTAACACCCTCCTCCCACATCCACCCAAGTAACCATGCTAGCTAGGGTAAACATGAGACGAGAGGCTACTATAATCAAATTTTACCTCCTATATGACCTTAAGGAAGTGGAGTTGATGAAAACATCACACACAACCATCCAACATGAGCAACGAAACCCTTAGGAGACATGTCAGCCACTCAGACAGTCTGTTGTCGAGTCCTACTAATGTTCTAGATATCTTAGGCCATAGTCACTCTCATGTTATGAGCAAGGGAGCGACCATCAACCTAAAGTCACTCTCACAGGCTTGTCTACCAAGGATAAGAGACCAAAATTGTCAGTTATGTGCTAGCATCCTCGGGATTTAAGCCAATTTTTTAGGCCCGGAGCCCAAGCCATTTCCCAAAATGCAGTGATAGCTTGAAATTAGTAAAAATACAGGGAAACAATGATGGGAAAGAAATAAATTGAACAAGTCCAGAGGAATTTCGTTAAACACATCATCAACATGTAACCTACAGGTGTAAACAAAAGAATTAAGTGTAGGGATCTCATACTTATCTAAGAATCACTATGAACCATTAATGTTCCCTCATGTCATTTTATGTATTATCATATATTAAATCATAGATAAATTATCCATTCATATACAAGTAAAAACATGTTGTGAGCCATACATAGTTGTTGTCATAAAATATACATATAACTAGCATAATAGGAATAGAAATACCATAAACATATCAGCCCTAAAAATCCACATATACATCAATACATTTACACATGAAAATCAATGGAATGAATTTCTTAATGAATGCAATGAACCAATTGGAGATGGGACTACCAGATTCCATCTGACCATAGATTGGTTGAGCCAAGTCTCTCTTCAACCAATCACCCCCATTCCATATTCCAAGCATGAATGTGGGACTCAAACCAAAAGAACCAACTAGGGCATACCGAGGCTAAACCACCTCACCCTCATCAACAGAAAATGGGCTTTATCGTAATCCATCCCTGATCACTGGGCCAATGCACTGAACAAATCATAATAGGCTCTACCATTATCTCCACGTGATCACTAGGCCAAACAAGCATGGATGTCATTGGATTTCTCCAACTACACCATGAGGAATTTTCCTCTCTCCTAGTCTCTCGGGCTTTACCGCAATCCAAACTCAGATCACTAGGCCCTAAACAAAGACCCACTCTCTAGGATTTACTACATATCCCAAAGTTGATATTACTAGGCCCGACGGAGAGGAAACCACCTCTTGGCTTTACTGTATATCCTGCCATTTACCAACAAGGATTCCTAGGCCGACCTAGGTAACACAATCTTGGCTTTACCGCAACCCACAGTCTAGCTCAGGGGTCACTAGGCCAGTGGCTTTATCGTGATTCAAAATCTATTTCAGGGACCACTAGGCTATGTGATCTATAATTCAGAGATACAACCCAATCAACTTCGAATCCATCCAACAATCCAACTCAAGAAAAACATGAGAACCCCATCACACCATCACTATCTGGAAATGGCAAGGCCAGGCTGAAACACTGTTACATTTGGAAAAACCCATGCCATGATAGAAAATAACCACATACAACTTCGTGCATGCCAAATATAGCAAGTAAAATACACATGCAATTCAATACCTGTAATGAAGCTTGTTATAGTTGCTTGATCCTGCCTTTCCCTACTTGAGCTCTACTTCCTCTTGCCTTCTTTGCCTTTCTTGATCCAAGAAAACTCTAAGTGTCAAAGAGTGAGAGAGAGAGAGAGAGAATAATGAGAGAGCTCCAAAACTCAATTGACAAAAGGTTAAATTGACCAAGCTTTCCCAGTAATCCTCAAAAGCCTTTTTATTAATGAGGCCTCTATTTCAGACTTTCTTGTAGATTCACAACTCATCTAATTTTCTAAAACACAATACAAGAATCTACTCTTCTCTTCATAGCGGAAGCCCATAAAGATAGATGAAAACAGTAATGGAAAAGAGGAAGATAATCAATGGCACATAACAAAATAAGTTTTTCTGGGGCAGCCACTACTCAAAACCCCGCATATCTATATTGCATTAATCAGAAATATGAGTGAAAATACAAAGCTTGTTTTCACTAGAACAATTCATGCTACTAGTATAATCAACTCTCTAGTCACAAGCTAGCTCAGGCCAAATGATTAACCTATTATGCAGCTCTCCAAGCCCTTATTTCCTTGCACCATTCTTGGTCAAAGAATCTAGATGAATATAATATGATCTGCTCAACCTTGAGCTCAACCTGCACAAGTATTTCCTATCCTCTACCTAATTACTTCCTTTGGAAAATACTTAGCCAAATTCCTAGCCTTCAACCTTCTGATTCCTTGCACAATTCCTAAGAGAATTATCCCGTATTTAAAGGGAAATTCCTCATCCATAACTGCGCAATCCAACCATAGTTCCTCAATGGAATGCATGTACCATTTGTAGAACTCGAAAAATTATACAACTGATAGTACACTATCCCTGCACTCTAATATCAACTAGGTTTTCCTCTAAACTGGCATGCATAAGTTATTCTTGAGTGAATCTTCAATTAGCTAGTGTGGCACTGAGGATGCACTAGTGCACTAACTCACTACTAGACCTCTACTAGTTCCTCCAACATTTAGAACTAGTTTAACTATCTATACCTTATTCAAACTGAGTTATCTAATTACAACTCAAATAAACTCAATCTGGACCCATAAAACTTAGGGATCACACTTACATAGCTCCAGATAGACTTCTAACTCAAAATTCCTAAGTTAACTAAGTCAACTTAACATAGCTAACTATTACAAGTTGCTATGAGAAAAGAATTACAATCTTAATTCACAATTTAATTCAAGGACAAATTAAATTGGAATTTATGGATTCTATTTTTAACATTTCTTGTTTCTATTTTCAACACTCCCTCTCAACAAGAAAGGAATTAAAATCGATCGCAATCCTGAACCTTTGGAATGTTTTGCATGCAACACTTCTCTCTAGTGTTGTTGCTACAACAACTCCAAAAATAAAAAATAACATACAACTTGAATCAATATGATGCATCTATCATCAAATTCTCTAATTGTTATTACCTTTATTGACTGAAAACTATGCACTTCTTCCAACTCTACCTTTATGCATAGTTGTCAACTCTTCTCTATGCTCTTTAGTATCTGACTACTCTATCCTCTGTCACTCTAATATCTGACTACATCAATCGCCATTGATTCATCCTACTACTATGTAATTTGGGCTCCTGTAGTAAGGTACAATCCATGAGACAAAACCTCTCAATGGACCCTATCCAATTTCATCCCTCTTGGGACTATCACTTCACGTCACCCCACCTCACACTTGGAGGTATGGTTGCATGTGCTCCCTCATCCCACTTGGCTTGAAATTTCCCCTACTAGAGGTCTCTGCATGAGTGGATTCCTCCACTCGGTCTCCTCTATGCTTCTCCAATTTTGGCTGCTCCAAAATTGTCTGAGACTGCTTCTTCTTTGCTTGAGTGGATATCTCCACTTGGTCTCCTCTCAGCTTCTCTAGTTGTGGCTGCTCACAACTACCTAACGTTGCTTTTGAGGCTTCTTCGAGGGTTGCATGTTGAGAGGTAATTTTCTTTCCCTCTCATCCACCAAGTCTCTAACCTTTTCCTTGATCCTCAAGGATTTTCATGAATTTTGTACCTCAAGGCAATATAGGTTCTTGGCTCAGACACCAATCTCTTTCATCTGTCCCGCCGTCACAAAATTTTCTGAAAAAAGGAGTTGATTTTAAATCAGTGATATCTCCCTCATCTAAACTCCAATTCAGACGATTGTTTTTTTGAATTTGGGTATTTTTCCATAAGGAATCCAAATATGCTATTTTGTTTTGAAAATTTTCAACAAAAAATTTCATACCTTCTCTGCAAATGCGCCGCACAAAAAAAAATCCTACTCCTCAATCTACCCACAAGCAACCTTCTAGCTCCATTAAGAAGTCTCCACATAGGGTCTTATGGATCTGACCTGAACTAGAGCTCCATCAATCTGCAAGGAAAAATTTGAATTCTTCTCTTCTATACAATCTTCAGCTCTGATACCATGTAGATAATTTCTACAAATCTAGCTCCGATACCATGTAAATTTTCCTATAGATTCACAACTCATGTAATTTCCTAAAACACAAGACAAGAATCTACTCTAATCTTTATAGTGGAAGCCCATAAATATCGATGAAAATATTAATCAACGGGAGGAAGATAACAAACGTCACATAACATAATAAGGGGGAAAGCCATTGCTCAAAACCCCACCTATCTGTATTGCATTAATCAAAAAATTGAGTGAAAATACAAAGCTTGTTCTCACTAGAAAAATTCTTACTACTAGTATAATAAAATCTTTAGTCACAAGTTAGTGCATGCCAAATCCTTAGCCTATTCTGTAGCTCTCCAAGCCCTTATTTCCTTGCTCCATTCTTGGTCAAAGAATCTAGATGAATACAATATGTTCTACTCAACCTGCACAAGTATTTACTATCCTCTACTCAATGACTTGCTATGACCAAAACTTAACCAAATTCTTAGCCTTCAAGATTCTGATTCCTTGCACAATTCTTGAGAGAATTAGCCTATATTTAAAGAGAAATTCCTCATCCATAACTATGCAATTCAACCATAAGTCCTCAACTGATTACATGCACCATTTGTACAACTCGGAAAATTATATAATTGATAGTACATTGTCCCTACACTCTAATCTCAACTGGGTCTTCCTATCAACTGACATGCATAAGTTATTCTTGAGTGAATCTTTAGTGAACTGGTGTGGCACTAAGGATGCACTAGTGCACTAACTCACTACTAGACCATTACTGGTTCCTCCAACAGTTAGAACTAGTTTAACTATCTATAACTCAATCAAGATGAGTTATCTAATTACAACTCAAATAAACTCAATCTGGACCCCTAAAACTTATGGATCACACTTACAATACTTAGTTAACTATTACAAGTTGCTATGGGAAAAGAATTACAATACTAATTCACAATTTAATTCAAGGACAAATTAAATTGGAATTTATGGATTCCATTTTTAACATTTCTTGCTATTTTCAACATCTATTTTCTTCAATTTCCATTATTTTCTTTCAATTTACTCCTCACATGCAACTTGTGACCTTTCATCTCCCTTTTCCCCTAATTTCCATTATTTTCATAAATAATTGTGCCAAAAATACCATTTTTCCTTTCCAAGGCCTTAGTCATTGCCTTTGCCAATTTCCTTAGCCATAAACTACCAAATGAACACCCCTAGGATTTATTTCCTAATATTTAGCTTTGAATAAGTGTCCCATCAACCATGGTTATTGTTTTTAACTTTTATTACATGGAATTTTCACCAGGGCTATTCAGAATCCTCCCCCTTGGGGGAACACCATCCTTGATGTTCAATGACACATATAACCAACAAGACTACTGAAAATGAAAAGAAAAAACACACACACATATTTCCCATGGAGCTTTATAACACATCTCATTGTAGTATTTACAATGAATGACTTGTTCAAAAGCAAAACATCATGAAAAAATGACCAGATAACAACCATACTACATATTGGAGCATTATAACACAACTCATTACTGTATTTACAATAACCACATATACATATATGCACATTTACGAAACCAACAAAAAAAGGATACAATGCCTGTAACAATCAACAAGGAAATCTAGAGTCTCACACCTCCACACTAAAAGTAATACTAGGATTCACCTCCTTCTTGGGAAGTCCAGAATCCATTGCCACAGGAAAAGCTACATCCAATGTCTAGCACTATAATCCTGTGTCACTTGTCCTCTCAGCGAACAATTACCGGCTCATTGTTTTGGGGCACACTCCCAATGTGTACCTGATTCCATCTAGCAATTCTAATGACCAAAACCAAAATATTGGTGACCTTCCTTTCTCTACTACAAATTCCCTCAGGAAATCCAGTCACCCCCTTCTGTTTTGTCACTCACCTTCCAAGTTCTCTGACATCCCCTATCCTGGGTGATCCATCCCTTTACAAGGTTTCCTTGCATCAGAAGGTCAAATCACTAAGGCATATACCTTCCTCAAAACCATCATACCGGCCATAGCATTCTCATAGCAATCAATGGACACTATTGGGTACCAGTGTCCCATAATGGACTTGCTCTTGAAGTACTCTACCAACATACTACTGCATGTTCCAATTTCTTTCACTATTGCTGCTAATTCTTGTAGTCAATTTCAACCACCCAACTGGGCATGTTCATGCTTCCTATACCAAACACATAACTTCCATTAGATTTAAAATAAATCTAAATAAATTCACATCATACCTCATTGGTAGCTTATCAATAAGGTACATTTGGAATTTTGGTCAATTCCTGTCACAACAAGTCAAACTAATTGTTTGATCAAAACATCATGTATAAACATATCACATCTAGTTTAGCTCAAAACACAACCATCATAGATCAAAATATAAATCACATTTAACCATCATAAACCAGAATCATATATCACATATAGTCATCATATACCAGAATCATAAATCACATGCATAGTAAAACTAAAATAATACATTGATACTTATCCTTTAATCGATCCTTACTTCTGCCTTTGTTCTTTCTGTACACACACCAAATCGATTGTCACACTTGAAAACACTTAGTTCCTTCTCCTCAATTGTGTGCACACACACATAGTGTACATCCCACACATACAACCATAAACAGAATACCACACCATGAAATGCATGCATCTACACCTGACATACAACACATACACTTACACCCAGTGTACAACACAACACAATACATACATACACCCACACCTAGTGTACAATACAATACATACTCCTATGTCTAGTGTATGACACAACACAACATGCGACATCACAAAATGCATACACACACATCTAATACACAACACAACTCATACATCTATACCCAATGTATAATGCCACAAAATACATGTACCCACACAAAGTACAACACAACAAGTACGCATGTCACACCACCACAACTACACAATACATATACATAGTACCTCATGCCTGCAACACAACATGTATGACATGCATTCAATCCCACATGTACACCAATAACATATGTACAACACGTACACAATACCACATGTACAAAGCACCACCTGCACAATGTGTGCACAACATCACATGTACATGGCACCACCTACACAACGTGTACACAATGCCACATGTACACTACACCACTTGCACAACATGTACACAATATCACATGTACATAGTATCACATGCATGACATGTACGTGACACCACATGTACACAACACCACATGCATGACATGTACACATCACTACCTACACACAACACCACTTGTACAACATGCACACAACACCACTTGTACAATCATGCACACCACACCATATTTACATAGCACCACATGTAAATAGGACTACATATCCAACACATACATAGCATCATCTATACATAACACTGGATATCCCACATGCACAGAGCATCATATGCATACAACACCGCATATCCATCATGCACACAATAAAATATATACACAACACTGTATATCCAACATGTGCATATCACTATCTATACTCAGCACTGAATATGCAACATTCATACAACACTACGTGTATTAACACCTATACATAACATTGCATAAACAACATGTACACATGTTATGTATACACAACACCACATGTGCACAATCTCATAGATGCAACACGTACAACATATACAACATATGCACAACAATAGTACCACACATCCAAAACTACACTGTCTATACCAAGCAACCTTGCTTCTATTGTCTTATCCATTCTTGTCCCAACATGCCACAAACCACACTGCTTCATTTTGTTGATGTATCCTTCCACATTACCTATCATAACATAAACATAGACATAATAAAAGCATATAACATCAATTCTAACCACATGATATTGACCTCGTATATTTATCGTGACTACTCTTCCAACTTGATTTCTCATGAACTAGGAATCCCTTCAGATCATTCACCTGTGTAAGCAATCATTCCTCCTCAAGAACAATCCATGAAAACCCTGTCAGATAGTGACATGGATACATAGACACATACATATATATAATCATTAGGATAAAAAATCACAGTCCTGTCAGGCTATACTTCCATTGTCCATTTACACCAATGGATTGAACCAATCTAATCGATTGTGATAGTCTTACCTTCTGCTGCACTTACTCATGCACAAAGCTTCATCTGAATCTCACATTACCTATTAGGTGTCACATAGTTCTCCCTGAGCTTCATCAACTTTCCTCTTTCCTGACCAATTCCTAAGACTCAAAACTTAAAATGCAAGCACAAGAAACAAGCAAGAAGAAAACCATGAAAACCAAAAGAAATATGACACCTCAAAAAAGTGACATTATCATGCACTAGACATAACAAAACTTCAAATCAATCTTAAGAAAATCACAAGGACCAAAAGCACAAGAATAACATCAGACACCATGACTCAATCCCTATGGTTCCCAGGGAAAGCTCAAACTGAGCCTTCTTCAATATTTCATGGTAGTCTCCTACATGCAATCCCTTGCATCATACTACCATAAACACATAACTAGCAGTGCACAAATAAACATAACAACATACTAGTTACCTTACCTTGTTGTGCCAAGCACATTGCTTGCAACTGAACACATCCATGCCATCTCTCAAGGGACTCCAATCCTCTTACGGATCCACATGTAACTAAATAATATCTAATATACATGTCAAGCACATGTTCATGAATCTAGCACATATCCACATAATGTTAGACGAGATCAAGGTTAAGAAGAATACCTATATGCAAAGCACTCATTTTTTTGCAATTAGGGTTTCCAAACATAGCCAAAGGAATTCTTTCCCTTTTTACCTTATTGTAATAGAGTTGTACTATGTGTTGTCACATCACCCAACTATTAATTATATAAACGCGTTAGCTATTACCTTGTCATACTAATACCAAGCATGTTTATGTTGGCACTACGAGACAAGTGTTGTCCTTGATGGCAACTCACTCACAAGTCAATTCAGATCTAATAAAAGGAAATGCACATTGTAACAGGTCAATTCAGAGATAACAGGACATTGGTACAGAAGAATAGGTCATTGGAACAAAGGTCTACTAATCAGAATCAAGAATTTCGAGGAAAAGGATGTTGTAAGTTGTATACGTGGGTTCACTTTGACAAAGAAGGGCATACACATGGGTTAATAGAACAAAAAGGGTGTATATGTATGCACACACTTTCACAAGAGGAAAAGCATGTATAGGTTGGAAAATCAAGGAAATTAAAGTTTAAAGAATACCAAGGGTCAATACCATAGTATTAGCCCACAATATTGAGTTGAGTAACGACTATTTGATCTCGTCCAAGAATACCACAAGATCTAAGTGTTGTTTTGGTCCAGGGTACTGAGAAAGGCCAAAAACTATATAAGGAGGAGAAGATCAAAGAACTAGGTGTGCAAGTGAAAGGGTTTCTCAGGAAAACTTCTATCTGAAGTATATTTTATGTTGCAGGGGCTATGATTATGATATGATCTGAAACATTTTATGCACCTTGGATACAATGTTGCATCAGGATCATGAGACCTGAAATGAATTATCATTGTATGATCTGATATTAGTTGGGCTAGATCTGATTGCTTACGCATGTCTTATTCTTTAAATGTGATGATCTGGGTATGTCTGAAGTTTGGAATAGAAACAAAGTTGTAAGTTAATATTTGTAGATCTATACGTCGGCTCACCTTGGTAAAGGTGTGTATACACGCAGGTTCAACTCTTCCAAGTAGTGTATGCAAAAGAAAAGTCTGTTGTTCAGAAATGACTGATCTATCTGATCAGTGTTGTTGTTTTACTGATGTCTGTTAATGAAGTCTTCTTAGATCTGAAAGTAAAATTGAATACATAAGGATTTTGTGTCTGATTGATTGATTGATTAAGTGAGAAGGGTTATCTTTGTTGCTGACTATTTAAATATCTATAATTTGATAGTAGATCTTCAGATTGTTACTGGTTGGTACAATTTTGATTTAGAGGTTTTATGATTAGTAATTTTGGAGGTATACACAGGTTTGGTTAAAGGAAGTAGCATATACACGCAGGTTGGGTTCAGTAAAGTAGTGTATGCATTCTGATGTATGATTTTTGACATTGTAGTTGATTCTAAATGATGATATAGGTTTTTGGGTTCAGCACAGTGTTCTGGTGACAGTGATCTAACTATTCATATTAACTGATGTAGTTTTAGTTTCAAATTTTCTGATGGGTCCAATGTGAAAAATTGATGAAATGTGGCCTTCATATTGTGTTGTTGTGTGCCAGGAGTATCTAGTCTGAAAATTTATGAGACGTGGTCCCTGGAGGAAGAGAGAGGGTCATAGCCTTCTATAGGTCGATGCCTACATACTAGTAAACATATCAGCTAGTACAAGAGTTAGGGGGTTGTAGCTCCCTTCCAGTATAAGCTAGAAAATGATAGAAGGTTGTAGCCTTCTTTAGGTGGGTTCCTGTGTACTGGTATGAGTCTGCACCAGTACAAGATTGTGAACCAATTTTCTTTATATTAAAAATACATAGACGACAACAGCAGGTGGTTTTTCTCCTGCATTAGGTTTCCACCTTAAATATTGATATTCATGTGTGTTGATTATGTGTGATGGTTTATTCTATTATTATTGTGCATAGTTACTGTATAATAAGATTCTAATGCACTGATTAAATATCAACGCATGATAAATTAACTAAATCATAGTTTCTCTGGGTATACGTTGGTTTCTTTAATCACAGTAGCGTGCACACGCAAGTTGAATTCACTAAAGTAGTGTATATAAATCTGATTGGGAAACGAAAGATTATTGAATTGTAAATATTGATTCAGCCCCCCCTCTCAGTATTATTTCCAACAGTTTCCTACAACTGCTCACACATGTCAACTACATGTTCCAAATATAAAGACAATCGTATCTATCAATTTTAAATCAACCTTTACCAACACTAACAATCATGTCATAATCCATAGTCAACTCATAGTCCTTAGGCACAATTCTACGACTGTCAACTACATTCAATTACATATCAATTGTCTCAACACATATGTGTAAGTACAACCATCTTAAAACAAGATCATTTGAACACAGACTCATATTATGCAATTCATCAAACATTCAACCAACTTGCAATCATACCATGTTAAATAAATCAACTAGAAAACATAATCGAACAGTCAAGTACCAAATATATGACATAAGCAAACTCATACCTTAGTGTATCTCAGGGGAGGTGATTTTGTCTGCATAATCAATATAGGTTAGCATGATACAACTTCACAACATATCAACTCAAACATAAATCATGATGTCCATAATAGTAACTAACTAACATGTTCACATCATAAGCTCATAAGCATTTGTCATTCATGCATAACAATCACATATGTATGATCAATCTAGATTAGTATGACACTTATGTCGGCTCATACCTGAATATCATAACAATAACCATCTGCATAGGTCAAACGAGTTTAACATAATACATATAACATCAAGATCTTCAATGCAATGAACATAACCATTACGCATATGACCAATCCAAATTATAACATCAAGCTCTCAATGAAATAACTCTAATCATCAAGTTAATAGCATATAACAACAATAAGCTATTCATGCTCATCAATAACATATAACCTAATCATCAAGTTATCTAACAAAAAACAACAATAGAAATGCAAACAACCACAGGTTACCATCATTCTTGACTATCTGACACATGTGCATATGACTATACTAATCAACTATCATCTATCATGAATGTAACCATAACATCAAAAGAAATGTAAATAAACCTAATGTATATAACCCTAATGCATGTGAAAATCCTTAACCTTCACACTTGCATGCCCAACATACAAATCTGTATGACGACATGCTCTTGCCTCGAGGTCCAATGCTACAACTTCACTTTAATGATCTGCATCTCCTGCTTTATCTCATTCAACACATTAGCATCATAACATACCAATAGCACCATGATGACCTAAATTGCATATCATGACTTCACAAGGTATGTTGACCTACTATTAATGCATAACTATAACCAAGACCATACATGCATAACAATTTCATATAGACATATACACATGAGTACCAAACCATATACACATCATCCTAGCTAGAGTCTAGTCATTAATAAATGACCATATGAACCATACAAACCATGACCTCATGCATGACAAAAACATTACTCCATTATAAACATTTCCACATGCAACCATCAACATGCATAATAAACTACACTTATGAATAAACACATGTAGTTAAGCATAAGCGATAAACTCTGTTAATCAACCTACAAGACTAATACATGTAATCAAAATATTCAATAATGTAACCTAACATACAAGGATGTAAGTAGGTGACATAAAATCAACATGTAAGCTACATACAACCATATACAACCAATCACATACTCATGAAAGATGCATTCCACTAAATCAATATCAAATTCTCCATGATAACCATATTATAACCATAATCAATCATCAAGAAAATACAACAAGAAAATGAAATGGAAGTGTAAGAGACACACATGAAACTAAAATGCATGCATGACCAACACACACCACCCATCTAGTCTGAGAGTTGAACCATGCTCTAATACCACTATGTAACAAACTCCTCCCACATAAACCCAAGTAACCATGCCAACTGGGGTAAGCATGAGACGAGAGGCTACTATGATCATATTTGACCTCCTATGTGACCTTAAGGAAGTGGAATCAATGAAAACCTCACACACAGTCATCCAACATCAGCAGCAGAACCCTCAGGAGACATGTCAGCCACTTAGAAAACATGTCCCTGGGTCCTACTATTGTTCTCGATCCCTTAGGCCATATTCACTCTCATGTTGTGGGCAAAGGAGCAACCAGCAACCTAAATTCGCTCTCATGGGCTCACCTACCAAGGACCAGAGACAAAAATTTCTAATTCTGTGCCAACGAATCTTGGATTTAAGCCACTTTTTCAGGACCAGAGCCCAGACCACTGCCTAGAATGGAGTGATAGCAATTCAATAAAAATACACGGAAATAATGATGCAAAATCAGTAAAATGAACAATACCATAACCAAACCCCTACTAGCCATGACAGGCATTTCGCCAAACACATGTAAACAACAAAATTAAGTGTAGGGATCTCATACTTATCTGAGAATCATTATGAACCATTTTTCCCTCATTTCATTTGTTACATTATCATCTATTAGGTCATAGACACATTATCCATTCATATACAAGTAAAAACATGCTGAGCCATACATAACTGTTCATAAAATATACATATAACCAGCGTAATAGGAACAAAAAATACCATAAACATATCAGCCATCAAAATACATTTAGACATGAAAATCAAGGTAATGAATTTCTCTTTGATGAATTTAATGAACCAACCAGAGATGGGACTACCACATTCCACCTAACCATAGATTCGATGAGATAAGTCTCTCTTCAGCCAATCACCCTCATTCCATATCCGAAGCATGAATGTGGGACTCAAACCAAAAGAACCAATTAGGGCATACTGACGCTAAACCAACTCACCCTCATCAACAAAAACCATGCTTTACTGTAATCCATCTCAAATCACTAGGTCAACACAATGAACACATCATAATAGGCTTTACCGTGATCTCCACCTAATCACTAGGCCAAATAAGCATGGATGCCATCATATTTCTCCACCTACACCATGAGGAATTTTCCTGTCTCCTAGTCTCTCAAGATTTAATGCAATCCAAACCTAGATCACTAGGCCCTAAACCGAGACCCTCTCTCTAGGATTTACCACATATCCCAAACCTGAGATTACTAGGCCTAACAAAGAGGAAACAACCTCTTGGATTTACCATATATCTTGTCATTCACCAGCAAGGATTCTTAGGCCCTTCAAGGCAACACAAACCTAGCTTTACAAAAACCCACAGTCTGACTCAGGGGTCACTAGGACATTGGCTTTACCATGATCCATATTCTAATTGAGGGACCTCTAGGCTATGTGCTCTATCATTTGGAGATCCACCCCACTCAGCTTCAAATCCATCTAGAAACCCACGTCAACCAAAATATGAGAACCCCATCATACCATGGCTATCTGGAAATGGCAAGGCTAGGCTAAAAACATTGTTACACTTAGAAAAACCCATGCAATGATAGAAAATAACCACATGCATTGCCATGCATGCCAAATATAGCAAGGAAAATACACATGCAAGTTGGTACCTGTAATGAAACCTGTTGTACCTGCTTGATCATGCCTTTCCCTTCTTGATCTTTGCTTCCTCTTGCCTTCTTGTCCTTTCTTTCTCCAATGAAAATTTTTCTCCAAGAAAACTCAAGTGTCCAAGAGTGAGAGAGAGAGAATAATGAGAGAGCTCCAAAACTCAACTGGAAAAAGGTTAAACTGACCAAGCTTACCCACTGATCCTCAGAAACCTTTTTATCAATGAGGCATCTATTTTCTTTTCCTTTAATTTCCTCCTCACATGCAACCTATGACCTTTCATCTCCATTTTCTCCTAATTTCCATTATTTTCATAAATAATTATGCCAAAAATACCATTTTACCTTTCTAGAGACTTAACCATTGCCTTTACCAATTTCCTTAGCCATAAACAACCAAATGAACACCCCCTAGGTTCTCTTTCCAAATAATTAGCTTGGAATAAGTGTCCCATCAACCATGGTTATTGTTTTTAACTTTTATTACATGGAATTTTCACTAGGGTTGTTACAGATATAATTATCAAAAGGAAAGGGAAACTTTTAATGTTTGTAATTCCAAGAGTTATATGTGGAATATGAAAATTCACCTAGTCATATATCGACAAAAGAGTCTTTAGGAAAAGTCCAAAAGTCATATAGAAGTCCAAAGGTCAAATTAAAACTCTAAGAGACATGGGGATATGAAAGGTCATTCCTCTTGTTATAAACATGCCCTCATAGCTCAAGCAAAGGGATTTTGGAGGCTTAGACTTTGGAGAGCTAGCATTGGCTTCTCTAGCTTGGCATAGGGGAGAATATAATTCTTTGGAGAAGAAAAATTTGACTTAATGTTCCACTATTGGAGCTAATGGCTCACCATTATAACTGTTTACTTGGATCTTTCACTCATAATCACAAGCTCAATGAGCCAACACAATTTCATGCATGTATCATGAATGTCTTATGACTATTCTGTGTATGTTTACGATATATTTTTTTGTTCACGTGTACTAAGTAAATTGAACTATTTCGGTGGCTTCAGTACTTATCCAGTTGAATGTGTGTTGTATTTGTTTTAATGTTTTTTGTTTCTATGTGAAATACTTTGCTAGAAAAATAATGATTTTTTCCTTTTTCTTGTGAGCCTCTCTTAGGATACTACTATTACTCTCCTTCTAGAGGATCACTCTTACTTCCCTCACATGAAAGTCTCCTTTTACACATTACAATTTGTGTTTCAGTGTCAACTTACTTTCTGATTTTAAAGGTTATGTGAATACTCTCTTATGTGACTCATTGCATCCAAGGAAAAACTTATAGTTGTGGTAGCCGGGCCAATACTCCAGATGGGGCTTCTACTCCAAATGGTGTGAGGTCTAAGTGTGACTTCAAATCAGGGAGGCCCCATTGGTTAACATATTTCCAACACTGTCAATAGTTGGCACTAGAAGGAGGGCCAAATCATAAGATGTACCCATTGAATCTATTTTGAATCTCTTATATTAAATGGCTCATCCCCAAATCATACTCCCAGGGTGATTTGTTAATAAATCTGATGGTAAACCTTCAATCCCCAATGAGTCTCTTTATAACTTGTCTCAATTGAAATTTGATGGTGAGGGTGGAATATCCATAGCTGAGCACGTATCTAATTTTCTCTACTTTGTGAATTTCATGAAATCAATTTTGAAGATGATGCTCTTATACATTTCTTCCTCACCCTTGAAGGTCGAGTTAATTGATGGTGTCATACCTTACCATCTTATTCCATCCACTCATTTGATCAATTCCTCAAGGAGCTTCATCAAGCCTTTGAGAGGTATGATTACCAAGGTGTTCTTAAAAGGATTAATTAACTAAGAATGAGGCCTAATGAATCAATTGAGGATTTTTCTAATCGATTACTTCACCTTTGTTATGAATATATTAAAGAAGATATGGATTGGGATTTCTTTAAATAAATGTTTGAGTCTTTGGTTTATATATCTTTACATGGAGAGTCTAAACCCCTTGATGATTATGCTCTCCCAACTTTTTAAATACATGAGACATTGCTAATTTTAGAGGGTGAATTTATTAGTGCTTTCATTCCTTTCTGTTAAGGATTTACTGCAGAACATAAATAATTACTGAGAGGAAAAATAAAAATAATCAGCAACAAGTATTCACATAAACAATACACACAAGATTTCACTGGGAAAAACCCAAATCTGGGGAAAAACTCAACCCAATGAGATCTCATTATCTTTCACCAAAATCCTGGACAAGATGGCCAAGTGAGCCTTCAATGCTCACCTCCAGGTCTTGCATTACAATGAAGTCCTTCTAGCCTTTTATAAGCTCCATTACATATAATACCATGGGCAGAATACTATGGGTGCACAATACCATGTGCCCCAAAACCATCACTGTTTAACCTGGTCAACTTTGACTCTATCCTAATTCAAGTTTACCTAACAATTCCCCCCTTAAACTTGATTTTGGGTTCCTTGACAAACTCCAGCCAAACTTGCTAAGTAAGACAATCCCGTTCACTCTAGCTCTTACCGCCCTCAGAGTTTTTACTTCAGGTATTGTTAACCGGACATCCCTCCTATCACCTAGGTCTAACCAAGACTTTACCGGTGATCACCAAGGGGTACACATGCCTTACCAGGTCTTACAGTAGTATGCCCATTTACATGCAATAAATTTGACTTCATTAATTTTATTTTTTTTGTTTATTGCTGGTGCGATTTTGATCCATCCTCTCTCAATTTGATTTGCTCAAAAACTTCTATCAAACCACTCCAACTGCGAACCCCACGAGAACCTCATAGATTCTAGCACTGGTGGCCTCACGTAGCAGAAAACGAACAATTTTCGAAGCCGCATGAACAATTTTCTTCTGCTGACCTTCTTTAAATAGCCGCATGAATCCTGAACAATTCGTCAGCATGTTCCAAACCGGTAAATATTGCAAATGCACTGCAATCCCTGGCACAATATCTTCCACACATTCTCCTCAAGGTTCTTCTGTGTACAATTGTTCCACCATTATTTTCAGACTCATATCTGTAAAAAAGGCTGCATTGATCTCATCAAGCACTATAAATCCCTGGCATCAAGGAATCCCTTTGAAGCCAATATCTTGCTCTGATACCAGTTGTTAAGAAATTTATTGCATAACATAAATAATTACTGAGAGGAAAAATAAAAATAATCAGCAACAAGTATTCACATAAACAATACACACAAGATTTCACTGGGAAAAACCCAAATCTAGGGAAAAACTAAACCCAATGAGATCTCATTATCTTTCACCAAAATCCTGGACAAGATGGCCAAGTGAGCCTTCAATGCTCACCTCCAGGTCTTGCATTACAATGAAGTCCTTCTAGCCTTTTATAAGCTCCATTACATATAATACCATGGGCAGAATACTATGGGTGCACAATACCATGTGCCCCAAAACCATCACTGTTTAACCTAGTCAACTTTGACTCTATCCTGATTCAAGTTTACCTAACAATTCCCCCCTTAAACTTGACTTGGGGTTCCTTGACTAACTCCAGCCAAACTTGCTAAGTAAGACAATCCCGTTCACTCTAGCTCTTACCCCCCTCAGAGTTTTTACTTGGGGTATTGTTAACCGGACATCCCTCCTATCACCTAGGTCTAACCCAGACTTTACCGATGATCACCAAGGGGTACACATGCCTTACCAGGTCTTACAGTAGTATGCCCATTTACATGCAATAATTTTGACTTCATTAATTTTTATTTTTATTTTTTATTGCTGGTGCAATTTTGATCCATCCTCTCTCAATTTGATTTGATCAAAAACTTCTATCAAACTGCTCCAACTGCGAACCCCACGAGAACCTCGTAGATTCTAGCACTGGTGG
This sequence comes from Pinus tabuliformis, assembly GCA_031772625.1. Taxonomy (NCBI): domain Eukaryota; kingdom Viridiplantae; phylum Streptophyta; class Pinopsida; order Pinales; family Pinaceae; genus Pinus; species Pinus tabuliformis. The sequence continues at coordinate 557,633,771 of CM062807.1, read as the reverse complement.
CCTCACGTAGCAGAAAACGAACAATTTTCGAAGCTGCATGAACAATTTTCTTCTGCTGACCTTCTTTAAATAGCCGCATGAATCCTGAACAATTCGTCAGCATGTTCCAAACCGGTAAATATCGCAAATGCACTGCAATCCCTGGCACAATATCTTCCACACATTCTCCTCGAGGTTCTTCCACGTACAATTGTTCCACCATTATTTTCAGACTCAGATCTGTAAAAAAGGCTGCATTGATCTCATCAAGCACTATAAATCCCTGGCATCAAAGAATCCCTTTGAAGTCAATATCTCGCTCTGATACCAGTTGTTAAGAAATTTACTGCATAACATAAATAATTACTGAGAGGAAAAATAAAAATAATCAGCAACAAGTATTCACATAAATAATACACACAAGATTTCACTAGGAAAAACCCAAATCTGGGGAAAAACTCAACCCAATGAGATCTCATTATCTTTCACCAAAATCCTGGACAAGATGGCCAAGTGAGCCTTCAATGCTCACCTCCAGGTCTTGCATTACAATGAAGTCCTTCTAGCCTTTTATAAGCTCCATTACATATAATACCATGGGCAGAATACTATGGGTGCACAATACCATGTGCCCCAAAACCATCACTGTTTAACCTGGTCAACTTTGACTCTATCCTCATTCAAGTTTACCTAACACTTTCCCTCCTATCATTTATGTGTCTTGTGTTGAACCTATTCAAATCAAACAATATTAAAATCATATTGTTGATCAGTCTATTCAACCTTCATCCACTTCCCATGATTTAGATCGAATGGAAGAAACATTGGAATGGTTCATGGAACCTAGTATGAAGACTAATCCTTCCATTCCTCAAGATGATATTACCAATATTAACCTCAATCTTAGATATGGTTTCCATGGCTCTTTGTATCTTGATCTGCTTGATCAACCTGCTCCACAAACTAATTCTTTATACTCTCTCTATTTTCAGGTTGTTGGTTCAAATTGTGATCAAGTGCAAGGAGGTCATATCACATAGGTGGAGGAGCAAAAAGGTGAAGATAAATTTGATCTCTCTTCCCTTTTTCAAAACCCTCTATGTCAAGATGTTATTCCTTCATTCTTGGTTGATTTAGAATCTAGTAATATTGGTAGTCAATCAAATGAAATCAGTTGTATTATTCAATATAAAGTCTTGGGAAACCACCATTCTGATGATGATGATTCTATTGATGAATATGGTGATCAATTCCCAAGTGAACCTACTAATCTTTCGGTTGCCCAAGAAAATTCTTATTTGAAATATTTAGATCAAGAGGTTGTTTTGGTCAAAGAAGATGTTTTCATGGAAGCTTCTTCTACAATTCCTCATTCCTTGTGTCTTATTTCCTATATGTCTTTTCCTTCTGATCTCCCACCTGATAAGTATAATTTTGGATTGTCGCATTGAGCATCCATTTTATCCCTTGTGAGCAATCAAATTAGTGAGTATCCATTCTATCCTTTTTTACTTATATTCTTTCATGAATAAAATTCTTATGTTCAAGTTACTCATGAGATTGTTCCATTCAATCCATCCTTTGAAGCTCAACTAGAATAATCTTTTGACTTGAGTAAGCTGGTTGTTGAAGTTGTAAAATATGATCAAATCAGTGATGTAGATGGCTGCCATTTGGATAGTAGTGATCTAGTTGAATTTATTGATGGTAGTTGTACACACACCATGCATGATCTGATTCAATCTTCACAATGTGATTCTACAATATTTGAAAGTTCTGGGACTCATCAGGGAGTCGAGGCACTTCAAATTTCGTTGATGGTTATGTCAGGTTCTCATGACTCTGGTAAGATCCTTGAACTAAATCAGATTTGGATTTTCTCGCAAAATTATTTCCTTAGCATGGTTTCACTGGATGTAAACTCCCTCTTGAAAGATGTTTGGTATTTTGGATATGGCCCTTTTAACTTTCAAGTTATGGTTTTTGATCGGAGTGAAGTTTCTAATCTGGTTAGTTCATCTTCAAGTAAATATCATGTGCCAAATTTAGGGTTGAAATTTATACATTTAATGGATACACAAAGTTGTGAAGTTGATCATTTTAAATATCATCATTGGACGAATGACTCATCCGTATCAAGTTATTTCGAAAATAATCACCTCCTTTTTTTTCTTGTGAATTTTGTACTGCTAATCATTTTATTCATCGTAGCAAAAATCATCTTGAGTGTTACTAAATGCTTGAGTTATTTGGTGAATCGAGCTCCTCTTTTTCATCCACTACATCCTGACTAGTTTAATGTATTTGCTATATTAGCATTCCTTTTCATTTATTTTGATGATTATGACACTAGTACATTTTGATACTAGCTAAAAGGAAATGGTTGGTTACATTCATCATGAAAGGAATATGATTCTATTATTCAAAAAAACTCCAAAGTTGTTGAAACTAACCTATCTTTATTGTCTATTAATCAAGAATCTTATATCTTAATCAATCCATCTGATCATAAGGATGATCTTAATAACTGTCACTTAACTAATGATTTTACCACCAACATATTTGATAATAGTTGTGTTAGAGCCTATATTTGCCTCAGGCTGAAAAGGCAAGGTTCTAGGTCCACATCAAACCACGCTCAGCCTCGTAGCTAGCCCTACGAGGATAGGAGAGGGCTCTCTCCGGGTCAATCTCAGCAAAAGATAATCAATGGGGCTTGAGATGACTGATTTAACATTTGATATTAGGCTAGGTATGAAGTGCAAAGTTTTGATTTGATTTTTTGGGGGTTTTGTTGGAAAAACGGGACAGGCAAATTTTGGGTCCGGGGATGAGGCCAGTTTTTTGCAGAGTTTAGGTAGGGGAAAGATAGGCAGTAATTTTGATGCTTTGGATTGAATGAATGGGTGGATCATACTGGTGAGGAGCCAAGGAGGGAAACAGGGTCTCAAGAGTCCTCCTCAAACAGATGAAAACATGTAGAATTAAACAAAATATCAAGGCAGAGCATAGCAGTCCAATGAATTCTACCTTAATCACTCATTTGTTCAATTGCAGAAGACAAGAGAAGGGAAAATGATATACATCAACATCAGTGAAATTAAAAATACATAGAGAAACACACCATCAAAACATAAAGCCACATGGATCCCAACAAGTGCTGCAAAACCCTGGTCTTTCCTTTGCCAAAATTGCAGAAATGAAATGTACAATGAAGTGCCAAGCAATCCCAAGTATCCAACCCTGAAAATGACTTAAAAATTACATGATATAGACAAGCCTAACTCCTTCCCATGCCTCTAGGGGTTGAGCTCATCATTCTAGGAGCTGTTTGAACCAATTCTAAACAAGGAACTGAAATCTAGGTAGTCAAACAACTTACCCCTATATGCTAGGAAACCGATTCATTCATTTAATTTTCACCTTTTAGTGAATGAATCCTCTAGAACAAGTAAAAATGTGCCAATATTACATCATGGTTATCAAATTACATCATGAAAGGTCAAGTGTAACATCAAAAAGAAAAATTGGTCAAAACTGGGTGAATTTCTGAGCTGAACAGTGAAAAATAGGCAAAAATCCTCTATGTGCCGCGCTTAATTCTCTATGCATTGCGCCACTTTGGAGCTGATTTTGAGGCACTTTCTGAAGTCAAAATTGAGCCCAAGTGTGCTTGTTGGAAAGCCCTACCTGTCTACTTTCCAACCCAAGTGGAATTTCTAAATTTGGATGTCATTTTCTCCTCCAAAACTTTAATCTCCCAAGACTACTTCCTATGTGTCAAAATAGGGGCAGTGAGGTCATTTTTTGAGTGTTTTTGACCTCCCGACGACTCAAAACTTGCCCAAATTTCTTGGCCATGCACCAGAGACCATAATTTATCATGAAAAATCCAAAAGTGCAAAGTTTTTTGGATTTGGAGCCCTCTAGCAAAAGCGAGCGCCACGTGGCGTGGCGCATAGGGAGGCAAAAACCTATCTTTTAGTGCAAAAAAATTTCAAAATGCCAAAATTGCTCCAAATTTCTTGAAATTTGGGATGGACCTTCTCCATCAAATGTCATGCTGTGCTAAAGAGGCTTCGGCCAATATCTAAAGACAATCAGCTCCTTTTGCCTCTTTTGCTTCCTTATTGCCTTCTTTAATTTTGCCTTTAGATTCCTTATTTGTGCCTTGCAAACCTTGTTCTGTGCCATGTAGTGGAAAGCCATGTGTCTCAGCAATGTTTTGTCCCTGTTGGCCTTGTCCAGCAGTCCCTCTAAGTGGATGTTGACTCTTTCGAGCCAAGACTCCCGATCATCATTAATCTCTTGCTCCAGTGAAGAGAGTTCAATCCTCCCCCTTTGAGCAGCTTGACGATTCTCCCTGATGTTTTGTAATTCCATAATCACCTACTGATCTTCAAGATGCTTATTCCTTTGCTCCAAATATTTAATATTCCACTTAGCCCTCTCCAAGTCGAGGGATAAGGCTTTGATCTCTGTCTGCTGCTCCTGGATGATATCTCTAAGTTTGGCACTTTCCGAGCCCATATCTGTATCATCATCATGAATGAGAATGAAGTCGGTCTCTCGTTCACCTGAAGGCCCCTCATCCTGCATTGGCCTCTTGCCTTTGTCTTGTACCTGTGGTGCTGATGTCGGAAGCGAGGCCCCTTCCACACTGGGTGGAGATAACACTCGCTTCGCTGCTGCAAACAAATGTCTAGTGCCCCTCTGATATGTGATGAATACCAGCACACTAATGGTCTCATGGTGCTCATACTGATGAGAAGGTCCACCTGTCTCATGCCCAACCTCTAAAAGCCCCTGTGAAGCTCTGAAGAAATCACGGGAGATGAAATCATCCCAAGTGATGCCTTGTAATCCAAGCTGATGAACCACCAAAATCTTAATAAGAGCAAAATGATAAACACTGTTAAGTTGCTACTGAGGGGTTTTGTGCTGCACAAGGGTGGTAATCCTCTCTATGTTCCGGCAAATGAAATACGAAATGTTCATCATCCGTACCCTGGTGAAATGCATGAGCAACCTGATGTGATAAGCATATAAACGATAGAACCGTCCCTCACAGCTGAAATACTTCATGATTAATTTCATTAGTGGAGCATATTCATCTTTAAGATATCGGAATGGAAACACTCTCTTGAGCTGCCTGAAGAAACCCGTTTTAATATATTGCTCATAATGCTGCCGGTCAATCTTTTTCCTCTTGTTCCATGGTTCTCCAATGTTGGGTATGCCGGTTGCCAGTGAGATAGATTTTGGTGTAAGTGTGAAGGTAACACCAGCCAAAGTAGCCTGATCTCCATGTAAATGCAGTACAAATAGACAAGACAACTCATGGTGAATTTGAACATTAGCCACCTTCTCACAAAACTCATAACATGACTGATGCTGAAAACAAAAAATGGCTAGAGGGCAGGCCTGTAATTCAGTGAGGGTGATTGGCTCTTCTCTAATATGTCTACCTCCTCTATGAGGCCGCCGGGGTGCATGGTCCTCCATGGGTGAGTCACTTTGGGTTTCCATTCCATAATCAGATGAATGACCGGATAACATGACTGCTGTACAAAATGCCTTGGAGAAAACTGATTGCTGATGTATAAAAACTTTGTTGGACTACTCTTTTGTGATGTGTTTAATTTCTGCCACCAAGGGGAAAACAAATGAAACAAGGGACTGTTAGGAAAGGGAAAAAATAGTAAGGGATTAGGGACTATTGGGACAAATTTTGTTAGGGAAATGTAGGAGGGTTTGAGGGGTTTTATGTATAGGGTTAGGAGAGTTTTTGTAGGGTTAGGGTTTGGGGTTTGGAATTTGAGAATTTGGGACAGAGAATTTGGGATAGGGGTTTGATGATTTTAGGGAGTAGGGAAACTTAGGAATGATGAAAATAAGGGAGAAATGGGATGGGGGAATGAATTTGGTAACAAACAATAAATTTGAAACCCTAAATAGCAATCTTCATGTGAGGATTTTGACATGGTAGGGTTTGAGTTGTTGTTTAGGCATTCACCACATCAAACCACATAATATACACTTTAAACTTGGACGGATAAACAACAAAAGTGGAGCTAAACCTACTTGAAATCAAGAATGCATGCAGTTTTGGCAATTGGAGACTGTTCTGGAACTTTTTGGGCCACTCAGTTGTATGCGCCGCTCAACTTGCCCAATGTGCCATGCCTTCCCAGTGCACCACGCCTGTTCAAAAATGCACTGCGTGATTGCTCCCAGTGCGCCGCGCCTCCCCGGTGCGTCACACCTTCTGCCCAGTGCGTCGCGCCGGCAAGTTGCAGCGATTTTTTGCCCAATTTCTCACTCGTTCACCAAAATGACTTTGAGTTGCCTCCTCTTTCTTCTTGGCACGCAAATGAATTTTCAAAACTTGGAGACATGCTTTATACATTGGATTTTCAAATTAATTTTGTCAAAAACCCATTTTTGTAATGTTTTGCAGATGACCTTTATTTCAACCTCTGTTTTGGACTTTTTTCACAGCTTTTCACTTTGTAATGAGCGAAATGACCCAAGCTTGGCTTGCTTTTTGTAGGTTAGGGAGCTTCTTAGGCTAAGGAAAATAAATAGGGTGCAAGTGAAGAAATTTACAAAGAAGAGAAAAAAATTTACACGATTTTGTACAAATAAAGCTGAATACTCTGTTTTTTTCTCAAAACAGAGTTTTGAGGAAAAACACATTTTGAACACTTTTTAACAAAATTTATTGGCAATAAAACATCCTCATGGCCTGCTGGTGATTATCGGACACTCTGAAGCATTTATTGACAAAACCCTAATGAAACCCTAGACCTACTTGACACTAAAACCCTAAGGACAACTTTTGCAACTTTGATGAAAAGACTGTTAAATGAAGAGCCAACAGGCAGATAACACGAGGGGAATGAGTGACAAGGCTCTTCCATCAGATTATGGCATGCTCCTAGTGGAATGCAGATGATCGAGCTGAATGAGACACCTAAAAATGAAATGCAATAAGAGAATTGATCTCTGACGGAGGGATGACCAGACCGACTCTAACATTGGCTCCAATGGGGATGGTAGCTCCTTGGAGGTGCCAAGAACGGCAGATCTCTGGAAGAGCTAGACAGTGCCTTCATCCATTGGGCCATGGAGTCATTATTTCGACAAACAACACAAGACTTTGACTCATTTATTGACTAAAACCTGACTCAAACTGACTCAATTGTGAAATTGAAATGACTGAAAAACTGACTCGACAAACTGAACTCAAAAATGAAATCTTACTTTAGAATTATAGCCTTCACTTTAGGCCCCAGACTAAAGAAAAGATCAGAGCACACACTTGCAATGATACTGAAATAAAATGGTATTTACAGTGACAATGTAAACAATAGAAATAACTCAGAAATGATACCGCTTGAGAAGCCGACCATTGACCGGCCCTCCTGGACAATCTTCCCCATTCATCTCCTTCAGAAGAAAGGCATTCTGACCTCGATATGTTGCAATCTTAAAAGGACCTTTCTAGATATTTTCAAACTTATCGTGCTTTCCCTTTTCCTCATTCCTTGCATCCCACTTCAGCACCACATCATCCAACTGAAATTTTTCCGCCTTTGCTTTTCTGTCATAAATCTTCTTAATTCTCTCCTGCAACTTGAATGTGTTTTGAAAAACTTCTTCCCATGTCTGCTGCAAATGAATCATTTGATTTAGTCTTCTCTACATTGGATCATCTTCACTACCAGCCTCCTGAAGAAGTTTGACTACCAGAGCTGCGAGAGAGGTAGGAAACACTGTATCAACTCCATAAACTAGCTCAAAAGGGGACATACCAATGGATTTCTTCTGACTCACTCGATCTGCCCAAAGTGCATGGACCAACTTCTTATGCCAACTTTTCTTGTTTATTTCCAGCAACTTTTTAATGATGTTAACCAAAGATTTGTTGGAAGACTCCGCCAATCCATTGCCTTGTGGATGATAGGCGGTTGAGTGCCCCAAAGTAATGTGATATTTATTACAAAACTCAACCATCCTTTTTGATTTGAAAGCTGCTGCATTATCAGTGATTAACTTATTCGAGCAACCAAAACGAGACAAAATATTATTCTCAAGGAATGAAATTATTTCCGCATCCATAGCTTGCCTAGTGGGAACTGCTTCAATCCACTTCGTGAAATAATCTGTCGCCGTGAGGATCCATCTATGCTGACCTGAAGAAGCAGGATGAATTTCACCAATGAAATCCAACCCCTACTGCTGAAAAGGAGCAATCACCTCAATGGGCTTAAGCAGCAAAGGCTGTAATTTCTACTTTCCTTCAAAAATCTGACAGTTATGACAGCTCTTGAAAGTCTTGAACACATCAGCAAACAATGTCGGCCAATAATATCCAGCTCTCAGAATTTTATTTGCCGTTGTTTTCCAAAAAAGGTGACCGCCACAATCTTCTTTATGGAAATCCTCCATGACCTACTTCGCTTCTTCTTCCACCAAACAATTTAACAAAACACCACCGGGATCTTTCCAATAAAGTGCAGAATTCAAAATACAAAACTTAGCAGCCTCTAACTTAAGAGTTCTAGCTTTGTTTATAGCTATACCAGGTGGTGAGGAAAAATTCTGAAGCACATATATGATATCTGAATACCACGGAGAAAGAACGAAGATTTTAGCTACTTGAATTGACGGATCTTCCTCATTTTCATCGGACATAGCAGCAATTAGATTTATGTCTAAGACATGCAGATTTGATTCAGCCATTAACTTTTCCAAACCCTGTCCTTTAACAAGCTTTGTGGGCTTTATCTCCACATCATACTCCAGCAAAGCTACAATCTACTTGCCTTGTCTTCATTCTCAGTCTGTTTGTACCAAAATATATTTGACAGCAGCGTTAGGAACATAAGCCAAAATATGGGAATGCATAATATATACGCAAAAATATTTCAATTTTTTTACAAGTGCAAGGGCTTGCTTCTAGATAATGTTGTATTTCAAAGCAGCATCTCTTATAGTTCGGCTGAAGAATGCAATGGGTCTTTCATGCTCATCTTTTTTCTTCATTAATATAGTTGCCATAGTATGCTCCAAAGCAAATGAAAACAATATAAAATCTTGAGTGTAATCTGGGCTGATTAGAACCGAAGCTGAAGAAAGAGCCAATTTTACTAGATTGAAAGATTTTATAGCCTCTTCGGTCCATTTCACTTGGCTGTCCTTCTTAAGCATGTTTGTAATTTCTCTTAGGTGTTCAGCAAGATTAGGTACAAAGCGGCGTAAAAAATTCATCTTACCATTAAAAGATTGAATCTCCTTCTTGTTCCGGGGAAGATCAATTTGCTGAATCGCTTCTACACATGCTGGATCAATATGAATGCCATCTTTTGATATGATGTGTCCAAGTAGTTTGCCTTCATCCATGGCGAACAAGCTCTTCTTCGGATTCAGCGACACACCATATTTTCTGCACTTTTGAAAGACAGTTTTCAAATGATACATGTGTTCTTCATATGAATTAGAAAACACTGTCAAATCATCAAGGTACACCACCAAAAATACATCCTTCTCATTTGTGAAAGCCATATCCATTGCTCGCTGAAATGTGGCACCTACATTCTTCAAACCGAAAGGAATTTTAGTGTAATGAAAAGTCCCCGCAGATTGGTGAACACTGTTTTGTCTCGGTCATCTTCATGGACCAAAATTTGGTTATATCCAAAATAACCATCGAGTAGTGACATAAGAGATGCTCCAACTACACGCTGAAGTATGTGATCCATTTTTGGTAGCGGATAATTATCCTTCAATTAAACTTTGTTGAGATTCCTAAAATCAATGCACAAACGAATCTCACTTGTCTTCTTTCGTACGAGCACCAAATTAGATATCCAATCAAAAAATATGATGGGAACAATGATTCCTAATTTGTACAACCTGTTTACCTCCTTCTCAATTGATGGCAACAATTTGGATTAAGCCTTCTTAACTTATGTCTGAAAGGTTTCTGATTAGGCTTAATAGGAATTGTGTGCTGAATTATATTGGTATCATATGTCTTCAAGTCAGAATAGTCCCAAGCAAACACATTGGCAAAGGATGAAAAAAAACTGATATATTTGGCCTTTACCTTTTGTGGCAATGTTTTGGATAGATTTACCATCTTTGGATGTTCAGTTGTTCCAATATTCACCTCTTCAACTCCTTTCTCTGTTGGCTGCATTGTTGGTTAGCGGGCTACGTCATCATGATCAAAGAGTTCTTCTAAAGGTATCAAGCCTTTAGGAATCACATTATCCTTGAGCTGCAACACTTCCATTTGATTGATCTACACATCATCTTTTCCATCATCATATTCTACATCAATTGAGGTATCTTTGAACTTACCTTTGTTTTGCAGAAAATCATCAATTTCCTCATCATCTTGGAAAACTTGCCAATATCTCTGATTGTCCGGGACAGTCGGATGATGTTTCACATGGATTTCAAATTTATTACTTGAGTTCATAGGAATCTTCAAATTACTCGTTGCCTTAGCAAGTGCATCTGCAATACTATTTTGAATACGAGGCACACACGTCAAGGTATAATCTGAAAACAGCTTCAAGATGTCTAGAACAACATTTCGGTATGCCCACATCCGAGGATGCTTTGCTTGATATTCACCTTTAACTTGCTTAATCACCAATTCGGAGTCGCCATATACAACAATCCTCTTAGCATTCAGCTTTCTTAGGATTTTTAGGCCAGCAATCAAAGCTTCGTACTCAGCCTCATTGTTTGAGCAATCAAAAGCAAGCTTGTAAGAACATACCCGCACATTACTAGGCACTTTGTTCGGAGCAGAAAAAGGACTGCGTACCCAAATACCAATTCCAGCACCATCATTTCCCACTGCTCCATCGAAATCCATGGTCCATAGACCATCTTCCTCTTCTTCTAAGTGCTGAAACTCTGTTCACTGTATTTTTTTAGCTTGTTGTCCATTATCTTTTCTTGATCGTCAAATGGTATTGTCTGGTTCTTGACTTTCTTTCTTCAAAACTTCTCTGAAATTCTCTGCTATTTCTGGAATATCATCTGCTGCAACTAACTGACTATCAATCTCATTGAAACTATCTGAATACAAAACAAAAGACTCTAAATCTGTATGTACATAATTAATCGGATGATTAATGGGTTTCTCCTTGCTTGTAATCATGTATTTCATTTTTTGCTCCCGATAAAGTTTTCTCATTTGGCCAAACACAGGAATCGTTGCATAGGAGAAATCAAGTTGCATTGTTCCTTTAATCTTTTCTCCCCAAGATTTGGAAAGAAGCATTCCAAATCTAGGAGGTATATCCGCCACCACCACATCCATCAACACATTTTTAGCCAAAATCTAATCCAAACTGACCACCAAGTCTTTAATGAGCCCAATACATCTCACCCTGCTAGAATCAAATGAATAAAGATCATGGTATTTCCTAGTGATGTCCAAACCCAACTTCTCCATGACAGCCTTCGGCATAAGATTGTGGGAGGTGCCAAAATCAAACATAGCATGATGCAACACAAACTCATGCACTCTCAAACTAATATAAAAAGGAGGCACATCACTGTCTGGAGACTCACCATTCAATGCTGGTCCAAAAATTAGTTCAGGCTGATCATCTTCCACACTCACCATATCAGACATTGGATCAAAGTTCAAAATTTTAGAGACTTGACCTCTATAACTGTTGTTCCTCATCAGTTCAGTCAAAGGAATGGATACCTTCAATTTAGAAATTTCATTTTCTAAACTAAAAGCAGAAGTCTTTTCTACCTCTTTGGCTGGAACATCTTTCCTTTCAGCTTTATCTTTTGATACAATTGGTTGATTTACTCTTTCATTTGCTGGTGGAGACTTACTAGGAGTAGGATCAACAATTTCTTTTCCTTTATTTGGTACAACAGGTGGCTCATTCTTAGATGCTGGAACTTCCTTTCTCTTCTGGATTGGATTGATGGGGACATTCCTGTTTCTAAGTGAATATTGATGCTGCTGGGCGGACAAAGCATGCATATAACCTCTCTGATACTCATCCGACTCCTCTTCAAGAGCTATGTCATTTGCCAAGATAAAATCTGCATCCTGCTGTACAGCTGAACTTTCTACATACTCATCATCTTCAGTGATAAAGGTGGGCATATCATCAGGAGTAAAGAAGTGATTTTCTTCTCCTATTACATTGTCTTCATCATCAGATTCGGGACCAACAAAATTCTGCTGAAGAGGTGTCTTTACTTGTTGTTGTTGTGATGCCGATTCTTGTGCTCGCTGCTCATGTTGTTTGATCCTGAATTGAGGTTGCTGCTGGCCACGGAAATTAGGATTCCGGATCTGCGGTTCAGGCTTATCAAGTGTTAACCTTTCAATCATCTTTTCTACCTTGCGGAGCACTTGATCTGAGGTAGAAGCTTCTTCCTTTATTGAGACTCTCTTCTCAGCTTTCAATCTAGCTCTCTTGTCATTCAAATTTGCCTCAACACTAATGGCAATTTTCTGCATTTCTTCTAAGGTAGCTGGATCTCTCTCTCTTAATTGATAAGCCATGTCTGGATCAAAACTATTCGAGAACTTAAGCAAAGCTAACTTTCTAGATGGCCTCAAATCATCAGGAATTGCATTATAAACCGCATTGAATCTAATACAATAGTCTTGCACGGACTCACCTGCATTCCGCTTGATCTTGGTATATTCAGAAGTGATTTGAAGAGGATCTTTCTTTACTTCCCAGTGATCCAAGAACTGTCTTTGAAGATCTTCTAATGTGGGAATACTTCTAGCTGTCAAAGCTCTGAACCATTTTCTTACCTCACCTGCGAAAGTCTACACGAATAATCTCATGGTCACATTTTCTGCATCAATCTCATGAATCTCAAAGAAATTCGTGATTTTGTCCACATGTTGCTGAGCCGTGGTACCTTGAGGAGTGCCATCAAACAAAGGAATTTTACTCTGATAATCTGCGAGCATGTCACCCAAAACTTGAGGCAGCGCGAGAGGTGCAAACCGAGCAGCCATTGTTCTTGGTGGATTTGCAATCAGCCTTGGTGAAGTTGGGGGAGTGGGTGCAGCTGATGTGTGAGGTATGTGAGGAGGTGTATGCAAAGGTGAAGCAATTTTGGGTATTTTAGGAGTAGAAGGAGTAGACGGAGGTGATACAACTGTAGATTTTTTATCAGAAATAGTAGGCTGTGGGGGAAGGGTGGGAATGAAGGGAGGTTCGGTGGGAATTCTTGAACTAGACGCAATTGCGGATGACCCAAGGGTTGCAGAAGCAGTCTCTAAGAAATCAACAATATTAGAAGCCGTAATTGAAGTCTGGAGCTGTTTCAAAATGTAATCATCAATGGATTTATTAGCCCTTTCAGTTTCAAGATTTTGAACAAACTCAGGATTTAAGGCAGTGGAAGCGACAACACTTTCAGATTTGGTTTCAAACAGAGACAACTCAAACTGCTCATCAAATTCTTGATCCTCAAGATACTCAAAATTGACAGGACAGGACTGAGCTTTGAACACGGGAATGATGGAACTTCCTTGGCGAACGATTCTTGGAATCAGATTGGGATTTTCATAGACAGGAGGGGGATCAGGATCCGGATTTGCTCTGGTATGTCTTCTGGAAGCCAGTGTGTTATTATTTCAAGAAATCAAAGGGACATAAACAACTTGTTCAGCCTTTCAAATTCTAAACTTATCATCCAAAAGCTTAGAATTCTCAGATGTACTGGGGTGATTTACAAGTCAAGTGTCACGATTACAAGCTAGACCGGAGATTGACTGAAGCAGCGTTTATCTACTTGCGCTAATGCAAAGCAAAAGCATTTCGAAGGCTACCTGGCATAACTTTAGGCTTCGTCTGTAGCTTATAAAACAAATGACATCAACAAGCAAACCATTTTCTTCCCCAGTATGGTCGCCACTATGTTAGAGCCTAGATTTGCCTTAGGCTGAAAAGACAAGGTTCTAGGTCCACATCAAACCATGCTCAGCCTCATAGCTAGCCCTACGAGGACAGGAGAGGGCTCTCTCCGGGTCAATCTCAGCGAAAGATAATTGATGGGGCTTGAGATGACTGATTTAACAACTGATCTTAGGCTAGGTATGAAGTGCAAAGTTTTGATTTGAGTTTTTGGGGGTTTTGTTGGAAAAAAGGGACAGGCAAATTTTGGGTCCGGGGATGAGGTCAGATTTTTGCAGAGTTTAGGTGGGGGCAAGATAGGCAGTAATTTTGATGCTTTGGATTGAATGAATGGGTGGATCAGATTGGTGAGGAGCCAAGGAGGGCAAGATAGTCTCAAGAGTCCTCCTCAAACAAATGAAATAATGTAGAATTAAACAAAATATCAAGGCAGAGCATAACAGTCCAATGAATTCTACCTTAATCACTCATTTGTTCAATTGCAGAAGACAAGAGAAGGGAAAATGATATAAATCAACATCAGTGAACTTAAAAATACATAGAGAAACACACCATCAAAACATAAATCCACATGGATCCCAACAAGTGCTGCAAAACCCTGGTCTTTCCTTTGCCAAAATTGCAAAAATGAAATGTACAATGAAGTGCCAAGCAATCCCAAGTATCCAACCCTAAAAATGACTGAGAAATTACATGATATAGACAAGCCTAACTCCTTCCCATGCCTCTAGGGGTCAAGCTCATCATTCTAGGAGCTGTTTGAACCAATTCTAAACAAGGAACTGAAATCTAGGTAGTCAAACAACTTACCCCTATATGCTAGGAAACTGATTCATTCATTTAATTTTCACCTTTTAGTGAATGAATCCTCTAGAACAAGTAAAAATGTGCCAATATTACATCATGGTTATCAAATTACATCATGAAAGGTCAAGTGTAACATCAAAAATCAAAACTGGTCAAAACTGGGTGAATTTCTGAGCTGAACAGTGAAAAATAGGCAAAAATCCTCTATGCGCCGCGCCTGATTCTCTATGCGTCGTGCCACTTTGGAGCTGATTTTGAGGCACTTCCTAAAGTCCAAATTGAGCCCAAGTGTGCTTGTTGGAAATCCTTGCCTATCTAATTTCCAACCCAAGTGGAATTTCTGAATTTTGGATGTCATTTGCCCCTCCAAAACTTCAATCTCCCAAGACTACTTCCTGTGTGTCAAAATAGGGGCAGTGAGGTCATTTTTTGAGTGTTTTTGACCTCCCGAGGACTCAAAACTTGCCAAAATTTCTTGGCCATGCGCCAGCAACCATAATTTATCATGAAAAATCCAAAAACGCAAAGTTTTTTGGATTCAGATCCCTATAGCAAAAGCGAGCGCCATGTGGCGCAACGCATAGGGAGGCAAAAACCTATTTTTTAGTGCAAAAAAATTTCAAAATGCCAAAATTGCTCCAAATTTCTTGAAATTTGGGCTGGACCTTCTCCATCAAGTTTCATGCTAGGCTAAAGAGGCTTCGTCCAATATCTGAAGACGATCATGCTCCTTTTTCCTCTTTTTCTTCCTTATTGCCTTCTTTAATTTTGCCTTTAGATTCCTTATTCGTGCCTTGCAAACCTTGTTCCGTGCCATGTAGTGGAAAGCCATGTGTCTCAGCAATGCTTTGTCCCTATCGGCCTTGTCCAGCAGTTCCTCTAAGTGGATGTTGACTCTTTCGAGCCAAGACTCCTGATCATCATTAATCTCTTGCTCCAATGAAGAGAGTTCAATCCTCCTCCTTTGAGCAGCTTGACGATTCTCCCTAATGTTTTGTAATTCCATAATCGCCTGTTGATCTTCAAGTTTCTTATTCCTTTGCTCCAAGTATTTAATATTCCACTTAGCCCTCTCCAAGTTGAGGGATAAGGCTTTGATCTCTGTCTGCTGCTCCTGGATGATATCTCTAAGTTTGGCACTTTCCGGGCCCATATCTGTATCATCATCATGAATGAGAATGAAGTTGGTCTCTCGTTCACCTGAAGGCCCCTCATCCTGCATTGGCCTCTTACCTTTTTCATGTACTTGTGGTGCTGATGTCGGAAGCGAGGCCCCTTCCACACCGGGTGGAGATAACACTCGCTTCGCTGCTGCAAACAAATGTCTAGTGCCCCTCTGATATGTGATGAATACCAGCACACTAACGGTCTCATGGCACTCATACTAATGAGAAGGTCCCCCTGTCTCATGCCCAACCTTTGAAAGCCCCTGTGAAGCTCTGAAGAAATCACGGGAGATGAAATCATCCCAAGTGATGCCCTGTAATCCAAGCTGATGAACCACCAAAATCATAATAAGAGAAAAATGATAAACACTATTAAGTTGCTGCTGAGGGGTTTTGTGATGCACAAGGGTGGTCATCCTCTCTATGTTCCGGCAAATGAAATACGAAATGTTCATCATCCGTACCCTAGTGAAATGCATGAGCAACCTGATGTGATAAGAATATAAACGAGAGAATTGTCCCTCACAGCTGAAATACTTCATGATTAATTTCATTAGTGGAGCATATTCATCTTTAAGATATCGAAATGGAAACAATCTCTTGAGCTACCTCAAGAAACCAGTTTTAATATATGGCTCATAATGCTGCCAGTCAATCTTCTTCCTCTTGTTCCATGGTTCTCCAATGTTGGGTATGCCGGTTTCCAGTGAGATAGATTCTGGTGTAAGTGTGAAGGTAACACCAACCAAAGTAACCTGATCTCCATGTAAATGCAGTACAAATAGACAAGCCAACTCATGATGAATTTGAACATTAGCCACCTTCTCACAAAACGCATAACATGATTGATGCTGAAAACAGAAAATGGCTAGAGGGCAAGCTTGCAATTCAGTGAGGGTGATTGGTTCTTCTCTGATATGTCTACCTCCTCCATGAGGCTGTCGAGGTGCACGTTCCTCCATGGTTAGTCACTTTGGGTTTCCATTCCATAATCAGATGAATGACCGAATGACATGACTGTTGTACAAAATGCCTTGGAGAAAATTGATTGCTGATGTATAAAAACTGTGTTGGACTGCTCTTTTGTGATGTGTTTAACTTCTGCCACCAAGGGGAAAACAAATGAAACAAGGGACTGTTAGGAAGGGGAAAAAATAGTAAGGGATTAAGGACTATTGGGACAAATTTTGTTAGGGAAATGTAGGAGGGTTTGAGGGGTTTTATGTATAGGGTTAGGAGAGTTTTTATAGGGTTAGGGTCTGGGGTTTGGAATTTGAGAATTTGGGACAGAGAATTTGGGATAGGGGTTTGATGATTTTAGGGAGTAGGGAAACTTAGGAATGATGAAAATAAGGGAGAAATGGGATGGGGGAATGAATTTGGTGACAAACAATAAATTTGAAACCCTAAACAGCAATCTTCATGTGAGGATTTTGACATGGTAGGGTTTGAGTTATTGTTTAGGCATTCACCACATCAAACCACATAATATACACTTTAAACTTGGATGGATAAACAACAAAAGTGGAGCTAAAACTACTTAAAATCAAGAATGCATGCGGTTTTGGAAATTGGAGACTATTCTGGAACTTTTTAGGCCACTCAGCTGTATGCACCGCGCAGCTTTCCCAACGCATCGTGCCTTCCCAGTGCGCCACACCCGTTCAAAAATGCACTGCGCGATTTCTCCCTATGCGCCGCGCCTCCCCGGTGCATCGCGCCTTCTGCCCAGTGTGTCGTTCCAGCAAGTTACAGCGATTTTTTTCCCAGTTTCTCACTCGTTCACCAAAATGACTTTGAGTTGCCTCCTCTTTGTTATTGGCATGCAAATGAATTTTCAAAACTTGGAGACATGCTTTATACATTGGCTTTTCAAATTAATTTTGTCAAAAACCCATTTTTGTAATGTTTTGCAGATGACCTTTATTTCAACCTTTGTTTTGGACTTTTTTCACTGCTTTTCACTTTGTAATGAGCGAAATGACCCAAGATTGGCTTGTTTTTTGAAGGTTAGGGAGCTTCTTAGGCTAAGGAAAAGAACCAGGGTGCAGGTGAAGAAATTTACAATGAAGAGAACAAAATTTACATGATTTTGTACAAATAAAGCTGAATACTCTGTTTTTTCCTCAAAACAGAGTTTTGAGGAAAAACACATTTCGAACACTTTTTAACAAAATTTATTGGCGATAGAACATCCTCATGGCCTGCTGGTGATTATCGGACACTCTGAAGCATTTATTGACAAAACCCTAATGAAACCCTAGACCTACTTGACACTAAAACCCTAAGGACAACTTTTGCAACTTTGATGAAAAGACTGTTAAATGAAGAGCCAGCAGGTAGATAACATGAGGGGAATGAGTGACAAGGCCCTTCCGTCAGATTATGGCATGCTCCTAGTGGAATGCAGATGATCGAGCTGAATGAGACACCTAAAAATGAAATGCAATAAGAGAATTGATCTCTGACGGAGGGATGACCTGACCAACTCTAACAAGTTGTTCTACATCCTTTGATATTTATGGTTTATCATCTCACTATTTAGATACTTCTTAAGTAGTTGAGGCACTTCAACATTCACTGATGGTTATGCCAAGTCCTCGCTGTCTTGACAAGCCTCCTGAGCATGATCAAATTCATTTTCCCTCACAGTATTCTCATCTTGATCTTGTGCCTTTAATTGAAATTTAATATTTTCAAGGATTTCATGGTTTTCAAGAGGATTTCTTCAAATTTCATGATCCAATCTATGATCAGTTGCAAGTATCATACTTAGAAAGCCCTTTTTATAATAAAAAGATTCAATCTTTCCTCATGCTTTCTAAGGAGGAAAGTATATATGAAGACGCATTCAAAATAAGATTTCGAGGTTTGTTTGATTATGGTTTTCATCGAAAAGGTAAGATTGAAATTTGGTTAGAAGTAGTGGCTATGACATATTTTCTTGTTGACAGGAAATACCTTCAATTTGTTGTGGAAGTTATTCAAAATCTTATTTTTTTGTTGCACATTATTTTATATATGTTTTAATTTCTCGTATCTTTGTGTATGCAGTTCGGGAGAAGTTATAGTGGCTACATTGGAAATTTAATTACACTTGACCTTGACCTTCTAGTTTGTTAGGTTATGAGTAGGTCTAGCTACATATTGGCCTCTCTTGCACAGTCATCTGACACTCACTCTTTGTAGTATTTCTTGTGTTTTATTACTATTGTCTAACATTTTTCTTTCGGTTTAACCTTTTTTTTCTTGTCCTTCTAATTTTGTTTCCTTGTTTTGTCTTGTCTCTTCTTTTGTGTTTTATTTAATAAGACTTTGCATGAAGGATGTTCCTTTTGGCTCAAAAGGCTTGAAAGACAATGTGGAAAATTTTGAAAAGGGAAATTGTGATGATGAATGATGCTTGGTTTATCTGTAATCATCTTCTCTCTCTTGGGTTTATATCTTTTCTTCAACGATTTTTTAATGTAAAATATGATCCTTTTGTGAGGAAAGCTTTTTGTAGAACCACAATACCCATATCTATTATAGGAACTTGATTTCTAAGCTCATTGTTGTAATGTTTCAATGTTTTTCATGTTGATCCAATCAAGTAGAGAAGACAAGGGAAAATATATAGTGAGAAAACCTATATCAGAGATAAAAGAATATGCTTCTTCGAAGGGACAACCTCTTCTGCTCTCAATAATTTAGGATCCCACTTCCACCCCAGTGAAATAATAAGCATCAAAACACATTCCTATAAATATATAAAATAAATAAAGGGTGAAATAAGAGAATGGATTCCTGCGTAGAGAGGTGAAGAAAATAACTTTGCTTAGGTGCTATTCAGGCTCACTGGGAGTGAAGAAATGCTTGTGTTCCTATAGTGACTCTACCATGGTACTGTCTAGGCATGTTGGCAGTGGAGCAACACCAGAGATGAAAATTCATACTTTAATTATCCTAAACATGCCATTATTGTTGGGAAAGATACTGAGAAGGGGGGGGGGGGGGAGGTGGAGGGGTGAATTAGTATTTCTAACTCAATTCAAATTTTCAAATTCTTATTTTGATTTATGTACATTATTGTCATTAAGGAAACTAGCGTCTGTATGTGATTGTGATTAATATAAACAACGTATTCCTAGTTAGCTACTTTTCTTATATTTCATCATATGATCATCTTACAACTAGTGTGTTATTACTTCATTATTCATTCATTAAGAAGAAACCAGTGAATAACAGATAGATCATTAACAAACAAGGAACATATCAACATACATGAACACTAAGATTTTTTGTGGAAAGCCAATGTGGGAGAAAACCATCGTTGCCATTGTATTTGTATTCTTATTTTATTAAAAATGAAAATATCTTACAATCTTGTGCTGGCGCAGACTCATACTAGTATGCAAACACCCACCTACAGAAGGCTACATCCTTCTCTCACTCTCTAGCACCCACTAGAAGGGATATCCAACCCCCTAATCTTGTTTACCAAATCTTACCAGAAGGGAGATCCTACCACCTGAAAAAATTCACTGACTAATACTGGAAGGAAGCTTTGATTCCCTCTCTGAAGGATCCAACCCTCAACACCTCTTATGGACCATGTTTCATAATGTTTCATACTTGATCCACCTGACTCAACACATCAAACTTGTAGGCCACCTTTCATCATATTTTCAAACTGGACCCACTTCCATCAATAAGCTCAAACCAGGTAACAATTCATAAGCCAATCATTGAATCAAATCATCCAGTCATTGAACCAACTAAATCATCAAATCAATCATTGAATCTTAATCAACCAATGCAACTAGATCAAACCAATTCATATTAGATTACATGAATGCACAAACACTCATAAGTATACTAGATCATATACTTTTCACCACATAAACCAATTTCTATCATTGCAAACCTTGATAAAACACATGTCATAATGTATACTATACTTCTATGAAGCATACCAACGTATGTACATGATCGCTCTGAAAAAGACTTGTGTGTAGATCTCAAATTACTGATACCTAAATGTGAATAAATGTAACACTAAATCAATCACTTTATCTTATACCAAATTCATCACAAATCACTGAACCAAATACAAATCATCATATAGTAGCATCATCACTAATCAACATTCCATTCCATAACCAAATCAACCCAACCATTATTGTCAAACATATATTATTATGAAAGAGATATCATCAACAGACAACAACAAACATAACATCACTGATCAAGTGTCATCAACGAGCCATACTATAAAACCCTAGTATGTATATGTGACTTTAACAAATCATATCAATGTATGTATGTTTTTATCATACACAACGCCCACGTACAAATTTTGAACATACTTAAATCCTTTTGCAGAATATATATGAAACTATCCAAAAGATGATTCGCGTATGTATGTAATATTGTAGAGGCAAACCAACGTATATATCTGAAATCACTGAGTCAAATATTCACTACAACCACAACACATACTATGCATTCTTCACCTGCACATGTCCACATCAAAGCATTATTATCATCACATATATATCATTGTTGGATATAATCACAAACATATCAAGTAAGCATATTCATTACTATTCTTTCAGATCTATTAGATCTGAGCCTCTTCCATGCTCCTTGGTGCACACTTGTTTTAGATTAGATTGTACATTAATAACCCATAGCTTGCACACCCACCACCTCAATATCCATCTCTTTATATAATATTTTCCTTAGCCAATACCCTGGGTAAATACCTTGGTTATGTTGTAAGTATTCTTTGACGGGATCAAATATTCATTGTCGCTTCTAAATATTGTGGGCCAATACCATGGTAAAGACCCCTCCTATTCATAATACCATGGTGTGGATTAAGTATGTGACTTCTCTTCACCATACCTGCATATGTATGCGATCTTGCTTCATAGGACCCGTGTATACTTTCACACACTTTATCTTTTCCATCCATTTGTCTTTGAACTGATATTCTTTTGTTGTGATCACATGTAGCATCTACATAACGATCATGTTGACATCTCTATCAGGTAGGTTTCCATCAAGGACAACGCATTAGCCATGATGCAAACAATCTCCCCCTTTGGACTTGATGGAAACCACTTTGGTGTTTGGTCACCACCTGTAAATACCTGCAAACACATCTATAAACACACCAAGCTTCTCTTCCAATATTTTTCATCAAGAATTCTTTTCCAAACACCAATATTCTCTCTCCCTTTGACATAAAGGGCAAAGGGTTGACCAATTCCAAATGAAAACTTATTTTCCCCTATGCAAAGAGGATCACTTGTAGGGTTGATCTACTAAATATAAAAGTTGCATATTGACCATGTTCCCCCTAGCCATATGTTGAAACCTCTAAAGATATACAATAAAATCACAAGACTTTATGACTCAACCAAATATGACCTTTCCTATCACCAATGACACATGATTACATAAATCACTCAACACAGTGGGGTTACATATTACATTAATGTCCCAAGATAATGGGATTACATGACTTGACCCCAATAGCCCATACATGAATGAATGTTACAATGATTTACAACATGGATCTTTATATGACCTTTACATCAAGAGGTAGATATGATGTTTTTAACCAAAACCAAGAACCTCGATCATGAGGTAGAAATACCATGGTTGTCATCACTAATCATCATACACCATATAAGAGTCTGCAACAAGCAAATATGATTGCAGTAGCATAGATATCAACATGAGCATCCTCATCATCAATATGTAAGAGACGACAATTTAGCTCCAATATCACTAACTTGTGATGAATAATGCATTATCTCCAAACATCACCAATCAAATGAAGCAAAAACATATCAATAAACATCCTCTTAACTTCATGTAACATGATTTTTCCACATATAGGAAGATATATAATCCATAGGCAGCAATATTAATCTTTTTCTTCAAGAATCCATCAAAGACAAGGAGAACCTTCAACATCAATGGTGATCATAGCATATACTTCATCAAGTGTATCAAGTAGAACTATCACATTATAAACATATTTACCAAAATGCAACTCAAGTAATCATCCATAACGTAGTGATAACAATTTGTGTATATCTTCTCATCAATGAGACATGCCAACAACAGTGAGTAAATGAAGGACTCATCATCATCAACCAATCATAGCATAATATTGTGTAATCAAGCTCTGTTAGTAACTCATCTCCTTGATCTCATATCATCAAAGTCAACATGGTATTTGTAGGAAGAGCCACAATCCATGAATATCAAAGGAAACAGAACACCATAAACAAACCTTTCAGAGCATCAACAACATATGTGAGAACCAAGAATATCACATAGAACTGTGCAACAACATCATAACAAATTTTCACATGTATCTCATAACTTTCATCAATCAATTTCAATAAGGAACATAGCATTCACATCCTCTTCATTAAGTGTCATGTAGGATCAAATTCACTAAGTGCAACTTAATCAATATATATACAACATCCAGGATTTTAGCAACATATTTGTCTCCAGCAACATTAACTATACATGACCAATCATAATTCAATATGAAATAAGAAATGTTGTAGACATCATAATTCCAAGAATGCACTATTAGAAGCATAGAAGATGCTCCCCTTGAACCTGTTCCATCTATTCACTGTCAACTATGATCATATACAACTCATCAATTAAATAATCCATCAAACGAAACAATAACATTTTGCAACATCTCATGAACCAACATCATTTATAAGTGACATCTGAGCATCATCAAAAGACTGTAACCAATCAATGTCAGAACTAGAAACCAATAATAATTGATTAAAGCATATCAGAAACCCCCCTTGAGTATGTCCCACACTTTCTTCATTTCAGAGACACATATATGACTGTCGAGATCAAAACTCGCATGTATACATGATTTCCCTTCATAATATCCATGTACAAAAAGTAAAATTTTGAACCTCTCATGACAACAACTTCCCCTAAACATATCATACATGTTATTGTTCACTGTTATCTCATCAATGTAATCAAACCAAACTAGAGAATTATCACCACAATACTCATGCATAGCTCCCCCTAAGATCATATACTATTGATATTGTGGACCTGATGAGGTCATGTGCCCCACATTACTTCTCCAATCACAAAATTTATTGCAATGGAAACTATTTCCTTTATTATGAATATGAAAAGGAAGAGGAACCATACCTCTTGCCTAAATTCTTCTCTACTAACACATATAATTTGTCTAGATTTCTATATCCTCTTGCTATAATGTTTCCAATTTCTTCATCTATAACTTTGCATTTAGTTGATGTTAATATAATTATTCCTCCTTTGTCATCCATTTGACCTACACTTAGAATATTATTCTTCAGCACATGAACTAATAATGCATCAACTTATTTTGCATACTTCTCAAGTTTGACTCTACATTTTCCCATAACTTTTGTTGGAGCACTATTTCCAAGAATCACCTTACCATATTTGTTTTTCTAGAGAAACTCAAACTTGTATTTATCTCCACTCATGTGATGAGAGCATTCGCTATATATGTACCATTATTATTCATCTTCAAATGAGAAAATAGCAAGACCACACCTTGTTTATTCTTCTTCTTTCCGCTTATTATGAGAAGTGTCAGTGCACCCATATTTCTGATATATTTTCGTAACAATATTCTTATCTAATTATTTTCCATGTTGTTTGTGGAGGTTCATTGGCTTGTGTTGGTGTTCAATTTGTCATGGTAACTAAGGAAATCCTAAGACCACATCACTGAGGATCCTAGATCCTCCCACTCTAGGTGATAAGGGCTAGCCTCTTTTTCACCACACGAGGTAATCCATGGTGATAATCAAAATTGAATAGTCGTTGTAGAATAATGTAAATTAAATAGATTTTCTAATTAACAAATCAATAGACCAGATTATAGAATAAAGATTATTTTAAATAAATAATAGTTTTTAGGAAATAGAGGTGGTAGGCATATAACGTGTGAAAAGTTATTAAGCTTCTCACTAAATGAGGTTCAAATTAATATATCATATTTCTCACAAAACATAAGGGTTAGTAAAAGTTAAAAATAAAAATAAAATGAAAAGACAAAATTTAGGAAAAACTGGTATAAATGCATTAAATAGAAATGATGCTTCTAGCTATATGTGATTGAAGATCTGTGATGGTTAAGTGATAACTTTAGAATGAACCAATGGTTCAGGGCTTAACTCATTGTGTGTTTTAGAATGACTGTGATTTAGTTTCAGGGTTCAATGTTTTGATATTTGTACGCAGGTATGCTTCAAGGAAGTTGCGTATACATGTAGGTTTGCTACATTAAAGTAACATATATATTGTGATATTTTATTGATCAATGTTTTTAGTTGATTCAGTGAGTTGTTGTAGTGTTTGGTTTTATTGATATAACTGCTTTGGTTGTTTGAGAATAAGTTGATTTATTTGGGTCTTAGTTGGTTCAGTCATTGGTTGATTCAGTTGGTTCTATGATTGAGTGATTTGTTGCAGTGATCAGTTTCAATTTTGATAATTTATATTGGGCTTAAATGATGGTAGTGGGTCTAGTCTAAAAATTTGATGAAAAGTGGCCTACAAGTTGTAATGTTTTGTAGCAAGTGGATCCAATGTGAAAATTTATGAAACGTGTTCCACAGAAGTGTTGAGGGTTGGAGTCTTTAGTGAGGAAGTCAAAGCTTCCTTCTAGTGGTAGTTGGTAAATCAAATCAGGGGGTTGGAGCTCCCTTCTGGTGGGTGTCGGTAAATCAGATCAGGGGGTTGGAGCTCCCTTCTAGTGGGTGATGGAGAATGAGAGAAGGTCGAAACCTTTTGCAGGTGGGTGCCTATATGCTGGTATGGGTCTGCACCAGTAAAATATTGTAATATGTTTTCTTTATAATATAAGATGAAGACATAGATGACAACAACTGTGGTTTTTTTCCCACACTGGGTTTCCACCTAAAAATCCTAGTGTTAATGTGTGTTGATGTGTTGATGTGTTGCTTATGTGTGATGGTTTATTCAGTTCTTACTACACATGGTTATTGATTAATTAATGCCTCTTGAAGTACTGATGCACTAGTTTAAGTAAAAAATATGTCAAATTAACTCAAAAATAAGCTAACTAGATATACACTAGTTGTCTTCATAACAGTCGCGTACATACGCAGGTTTATTTCAATAAAGTTGCGTACATAAATGTAAATAAGAAAAGAAAAGTTCAAGTGGTTTTAAAATATTGATTCACACCCCCCCCCAAGTATTTTTCCCAACACTATGATCTCGCTCAACCAATTATAATGGTCATGTATTATTAAGAGGGCCAATGGGATTTGAACCCACCTGGCCGGCTAGGCAGCCCTCCAATGGAAAGCATTAACTTCCAACCACTAAACTACAATTCAAATTAAACAAAAAATACCATATTACTAAAATGGCTTGGCAAGTATGTAACCCAGGACTAGCCAAACCAAATTTTACCTTGCCAACTAGTTCACCCAATGACCATTGTTGGGAATTCCACCCAACAATTTATTTAAAACATGAACTATCTCATTCAACAGTGGAATAGAGCTGACAGAGCAACCACGAGTGGGAGGCGCACATAACCTAGCCCAAGCGGGGCATGATTTTTGAGATGAGAATATTCCAAGGGAATATTACCTAGAATATTCCAAAGAATATTCCTCATGCATAATCTTTGAGGAATCTTGTAGATTCCCTAGGGGCATATTTTTTACAGTGTTAGAAACATGTCAAGTTCATACTCATTTGAACTAGTTTTTCACTAGGAGTTTGATGGTGTAGTCCATTTCTTCATTTAAGTAGAAGATTATTCTCCTGTGTCCAAAAGAGAATCTTTTGAGGAATCTAAAAGATTCCCAAGGATGTCAAATTTGACCAAGACATAAAGAGGTCATGTTTATACTCAAATTTCATGATTTTTCGCGAGGAACATGATGGCGTATTCCATTTATTTATCCAAGTAACCAATTTTTAGGTTTTCCTCAAACTTGGAGGTACAAAGTGTATTTTTTTCTTATGTGTTCATTTAATTTCTTCCAAGACTATGATGTGAATCTGGTCAGTAGATTCAAGAGGTCCATTTTTATGCCATTGTATGGGAGGGGTCCATTTATGCCACCTTATGTGACAGGATCATTGTATACCACTTTATGTGAGAGATTTTTCCTTTGTCATGTTGAAGGAAAACGACTTGTGAGTGAGATTTCTCTGGAGGAGAACGTCTCTTAGGAGAGACATGCCATTCTAGATCAAGAGTTTCATGGTTGTATTGACAAAGATTGCATCATGTACTCATCATTCATTTATAGATATTGAGGAAGAAACCTCCCCACTCTTGACCCAGGGCCCGAAGATGTATTCCACATTGGACAAACTATGTTATCATATCGTCTATTATGTGTGCTTCATGATGATTTCTTCTTGTTTCATGTTGATGGTCTCCTGAAGTGTTTTTTAGAATGTATTTCTCAATATTTCACATGAAAATGCGTCAACAAAGGTCTTGCATAATGGATATTTTTGTTTGAAATCATTCATGAAAATTTCCCGAATCAAGTGGTATTAAAGTGGTCTGACCATTTTTCCAAGATTGTGAATGTCATCATGGACGAGATTGAATGTGTAACAATAATGGAAATGGATAATAACCAAGATATTTATGAGGCCTTCTACTAGATGGAAAACATGGTAGATATATTGTTTGCATATTATGAGGATAAAATGGAAAAAGAGGAACAAGAGAAATAGAGAGAAGAGGATGATGCTCCATCTCCATCATTGGGTGAATATTCTTCTTCTACATATTCTTCTCATCATTTAAATGAAAATATCAGCAAGAGCCTTCGAGTGATAATTTTGAATTGAGGATACTTCTATAAGAATTAGAAAAGGAGAAGCAGAGATTACAACTTAATTACAAGCCATATAAGAGGCCTTGGAAACGTTGAAGTGAAAAGAAGGCTTAGCAAAGCCATCATCACCTACTTCAAGATCAACAGTTGAGGTAAACAGTGTTGGAAGTTCTTCAGTTTCATTTACACATGATGATGATGATTTGGGTTCTTTTGAAAAGAATATTACAGGAATTGGTTTGATATTAATGAAGGATATGGGATATGGAGGCAAGGGCCTAGGAGCTAATGGCCAAGGCACTGTGAATCCCATCCAAGTGGTGGAATTACCTCGATTTCCAGGATTGAGATACATTGAAGGATAATGTTCGAAGGCAGAAAAAGATTCCAAGCCATTGTGAAAATCATCGAGGAAAGAGGATGCTAAGAGCATGGGGACTTCATTGGGGGGACCAATACCATACCACATGGTTTCATATTGGTGATATATATTGATGTGAAAATGACATAATATATTGCGCATATATTAGGGGATAAATGGTTTTTATATTGGAAGGTATAAAAAAATGAGCTCAAAATTAATGAAAAATATAAAGGGGTATAAAAAATGTTAATGAAAAAATGGATACCGACAATATCTAGTGAAAGTAGATGTTTTTAAATTGGGAAGGTATATTGGTTTTGTATTGGTACGGGTTAAGTAATGTGATTTTTAGAGGTATTTTCCAATATGTATCCAAATTAGGGGTATTGTTTAGTATGTCATAAATGCACATGATATGTCAAAGGCTCAATGACTAAATCCCCCATGCTTGAGAGAATATTCCCATGATAGTGAACATTGCACAAGAAGAGAAAAGGAAAGTACTTATCACCAAATTTGTACCATAGATAACCAAGCAAGGTATAAAATGTCTCGGCATTCTAATGTTCCTTTTGATTATAAAAAGATTGATAATTATGTGCAAAATTTATGGCATAGAAAACCATGTACTTTTTGTGCCTTGTATAACCATGTTGTTTCCAAGTGTTAGAAAATAATGGTAGTAAGGAAGAGGGCAAGGCATGAAAACCGTTCTCCACATTAGTGTGGAAGGAAGGTCAGGAAAGTTTTGAGGAAGAATAATTCTTTTAGCCATTACAACAAGGGTGGACATTAGAGCGCCACATGTTTGGAGCTCCATCCAAAGAAGGACCAGAAAGAATATGTAAAGGAACCAATGAATGAAGTTGATCAACAAGAGAAGCAACTATGAGAAGAAGACCCATTAACCTAGTTGGATAAGAAATGGGGATTTATAAGTAGTTGAGTGTGGCCACATTTTGTAAATCACATGTTGATAGATATTTGTAGAAGTGGTCAAGTGTTTGCCACCACTTATGAAAGAAAAATTATGATATTTTTGGCCTTTTAGTTGATAGCTTGGGATATGGTTTCTAATATGATTTTGATATAAAATTGACCATGAGTATCCTATAAAATCTTAGCAAGTATGGGGTTTTCTTGGCTTATGTTTGGTCTTCTAAAAGAATATGTATTTTGCAAGTTGTACTGCAGGTGTTGGTTGATCACTTATGGCTCCAAAGTACAAAGGTGAAG
The DNA here is from genome assembly GCA_031772625.1 of Pinus tabuliformis. NCBI lineage: Eukaryota > Viridiplantae > Streptophyta > Pinopsida > Pinales > Pinaceae > Pinus > Pinus tabuliformis. The sequence goes on along the minus strand of CM062807.1, from coordinate 557,604,391 downwards.
GAGAAGGAAGTGTGACTTGTTAGGGAACTTGTTATGCAGATGAGGGAGTACAACAGACTACACATTATGTTTATGCTTTTGGAGTACCAAAAGCTCCTCAATGGGGAGGAATGATCCAGGTGGCTACAGAAAGGTTCAAAAATTAAAATATTCAGATTTCATCAAAACAAGGACCAAAATATAGAGCTAGTCATCATGATTCTTATGGTTCAGATGACACTCAAAACTAACTTTGTATTTGTAAGTTATTTGCAGTCAAATTTCAGGTCAAAAAGACTATTACTTTTGTTTCCAGATAAATTTGGAGCTCAACTAAATATGGTGAATCAGATAAATCTAACATAATCTTCTAAATTTGATAGCCACTAACTAAGTGACAATTTGGCACTTATCGGTGGTTGGAATTTGTCAAATTTTTTCCTATTTAATTTGTTTGGTAATCCCAAAAAAGATAGAAGATAGTTTTTAACATTTTGTTTAAATAATAATAATAATAATAATATTAAAGGGTAGTGGGGGCCCATTGGTGACCTAAGACCCCTCCCAACTAGTTATAATGGCCATGTATTATTAATAGGGCTGGTGGGATTTGAACCCTCTTGGTCGACCGGCCGACCTGCCTAATGGGTGACCCTTTGATGGAAAGTGTTAACTTCCAACAACTAAATTTCAATTCAAATTAAAACAAAAAAAACCATATGAAAAAAATGGATCAGTGGGTATGGAACCCAAGACTGACCAAACCAAATATTACCTTGCCAATTGGTTTGTCAAACGTTAGTCATTGGGAATTTTGCCCAGTAATTTAATTAAAACTCAAACTATCTGGTTCGATGGGGAACAGAGCTAACAGAGGAACCATGAGTGGGAGTTGTCTATAATGCAACCTAGGTGGGGCACAATTTTCGAGATGAGAATATTCAGGGGAATATTCCCTTGGATATTCCTCATTTAAAATCTTTGAGGAATCTTAGAGATTCCCTAGGGAAGATTTTTGACAGTGGCAGAAACATGTTGTATTTATACTCTTTTGAATTGGTTTTTTGCCAGGAGTCTGATGGTGAATTCCATTTCCTCCTCTGAGTAGTAGATTATTCACCTATTTCCAGAAGAGAATCTTACGAGGAATCTAAATGATTCTCGGGGAGCCTATATTTGTCCGAGAAAAAAAGGGGTTGTGTCTATACTCAGATTTCATTAGTTTTCACAAGAAACTTGATGGTGCAAGTTGTTTCTTCATCTGAGTAGCTTATTTTTAGGTCATCCTCAGACTTTGAGGTATAAGGTGTATTTTTTATTATGTTTTCATTTGATTTTTGCTAAGACTATGATGTGAATCTAATCAATATATTCAAGAGGTCCATTTTTATGCCGTTATATGGGAGGGGTCCATTTGTACCACCTTGTATGAGAGGATCATTGCATGCCACATTATGTGAGATATTGTTCATTTTCAATGTTGAAGGAGACCTACTTGTGAGTGAGAGTTCTCTGGAGGAGAATGTCTCTTAGGAGAAACATGCCACTCTAGATCAAGAGTTTCATCCTTGTATTGACAAAGATTACATCTTGTACTCATCACAAATTTGTAGAGACTAAACATTGAAAAACATTTCTTCGACTCCTTGTCTATATGAAAGAAAATGATTCATCCTGCTCCTTCTCCGAAGTAGAAATCGTCGTTGAGCCAGTCAGATAACTACCTACCTGCATAGGCGTTCATGAAATCAAGGAGAAAGGAATTAGCCATCGCGAGATGGACAAGCTGGACGAGTAAGAAAGTTATGAATCCCATTCCTTACACCCATGTTATCTGCTGCAGGGTCTTTCCGTCCACCATAGATAAGAGGACTCACTGGAATAGGACTGGCCATGGGCTAGCCATTGCTCTGCATGATACTCATTATGTGGTTGCACATTCCCATTATGTACTAATCAACCTACCCACTCTTTACCTAGGGCCCAAAGGCATAGTCCACACTAGGAAAACTCCATTATCGTATCATCTGTTATGTGTGCTTCTTGATGATTTCTTCTTGTTTCATGTTGATAGTTTGATGAAGTGTTGTTTAGAATGTATTTGTTATGATTTCACATGCAAATTCATTAGGGAAAGGTCATGCATAATGGACATTTTTGTTTGAAAGCATTCACAAAAATTTCCCAAATCACCAACCATGTTTCAAACAAATACTTTTCCAAATTGTAATAATTAGAACAATATTTTCATTGGTTTGTTAAAACTTGCATCAGATGCCACTAAAACCAAGGAAGAGACAAAGAGATCTTGGGTTTCCATATCCCATGATATTCATATTGTTGATGATAAATTCAGATAACACATACCCAAAATCCAATATGACTGAATATTTTAATCAATACATGCTTACTCCTCTGCACCCATCACAATCTCTACATTCAACTCCTATGACTCCTCACCAATCGAGATCCTCCCATAAAACTTTTGAAACTACACGACAATTTGGTTGGTTGAGAGGAAAATATCCTAAATATGACTCCTTATCAGTTGTAAGGGGAAGGAAGAAAACTATTGAAAATACCAAAGTGTTATAGACATTTTTGGGCACTGCAACCCCAAGCATAAATGTCCATAAACTAAGGGCTCCTAAGTCCCTAAAGGTGTTGTTCCAACCCCTAAAAGAACAAGGTCAACTAATTACAACTCCTCCCAGAAGTTCTCCATGAGAAACTACTCAGAACTGGTCAAAACCGGACCATTTCGCCTGCTCCATAGGCAAAGTGCGTTGCATCCCACCTAAATACACACAGTAGGTGCGTTGCATTTCAAATAGCCCTTCTATGGGGTGCGATGGGCGAGAAGGGACAAATGGCAGGGTCAATCCACAAGGTGCAGAAGCATGCAATCTTCCATAAACTTCTTCAGTGACACTTACCTATATGAATTCGACCAGGGATGAGTAAGAGATCATCAATCTCCAAGTGGAATCAAGAACTATCAGAGGGAAGACACTAATCAAATTACAAGCTGACTCATCTCCCTTGCAGACATCCATATATGGATCCCTCATCCCAGAGATCTAGAGGCTAGAATTTTGCATCTAGTAAGGAATTGTTGTTGGTTTCTTGAGGCAACATCATAGTGTTGGGTGATCTAAGCTTTTCATGAGGTGAAGAAGGGGCTTACTTGCTGAGAGGATGATGCTAGGTCAGAACAATTGGTTGTAACTCTCTTGGCTCTTTCTTGATTATCAATAAAGCTATTCAAGTTTTCCTCCATACTCTTGTGTGATTTATGTTTTATGCATTTGTATGGTCAATTTACATCTGATCCTAAATTGTTTATGATAATAGATCTATGTTCTCGTATAGTGTTATGCTGCTTTGATTCTATAGGTACTCTGTGAAGCTGGGTATACAAGAAATCAAGTAGCAAAGGACTATCAGAAGAGAGAGGAATCGAGCAAGGAACCAAGCGCAAGACAGAGGTTGGTCTCCTTTATTCTTCTCTCATCTATCTCTCATAAAGGAAAACGAAAGTAGTTTTACTTTGTTTGTTTCTAAGGTAGCTACCAGCCTTAGTGGGATTAGCAGTTCTACATAGACACTATTCCCGGTAACAAAATGGCGACTCCACTAGGGAGCGAGTAGATTGTTTGTTCATCTACATTTGTTTACTTTATAAACTTACAGACGGAGCCTGAAGTCAATCCAGCTAGCCTTCGAACTGCATTTGCTATGCAAGTGCAAAGTAGATCAACGTTGCTTCAGTCAATCTTCGGGTTTTATTTATGATTTAAACAATTGATTTACAAGCTCTCTAATTGCCCTTGTGGTGGCTCTAGTAACCTCCTTAGATCTACCCCTGTGATTGATTTACTGATTACCACTTGCTCGGCCAAAATCCCTGAACTGAACTGAAAATTGTGACCCGGAACCCAATCAAAGTCTCATCCCTGGTCCAGCACATTGTCTGTTCTATGAATCTCAAATTCAGCGCACTTCCCGAGTGTAGTAGGTGCGCTGCATTTCAGATTCACTGTGTTACAGGTGCGCTGATCAGACTAGACATTGTTCCTAAATTTTGGTTTCTGTGTTCACTCTTTTCAGATCTATTCAAGAGTTTTGCTGCCTGTAGTCAGTACACCTCTGTTTGAAACCCCTTTCCTTGTTGTTATTCCGCCTCCATTGTGCAAAGAACTGTAAATGTTTTTATGTATTTTTTGAGTCATTTTCAGTTCTCCTTTACAAAGAAGTAACGTAATTGTACTGTCGTTTCTTGATTTGAGAGTGTCGCAAGTGTTGTTTTCAGTCATAGAAGAGAGTCTGATTGCTCTTGATAGTCGATTACCCTGTTACTCTTGTATTTGATCTGAATTGGTAGTTTTTCTAGTGTCGAAAGCAGGTTTTCAATTCCAAATCGCAAAGTATTGTCATTGTCTTCATTTTGATTTTGAAAAGAAACTTGTTAGTAATTGTCGCTTTGAAAAATAATTCAGATTTGCGCATTAGCTTTCTTTTTATCATTCACATATTAAGAAGGCTGAAAACAAATACATGCATGTGCATTTGCATTTAGACTGTTTGATTGGTTTGATTTAGGACAATGCATATAGTGTGTGCTCTTTGCTCTTTGTTGAAAGAATACTGTCTCTCTTTCCTTAGTAGTTAGGATTTTCATTGCACAAAGAAGATAAAACGACTATTTATCATCTTAGATTGCATTTTAGGAATTGTACATCTACATCACGCGGTGAACCTGAAAGGCAAATTTCTTAAGCAAGATCAACTATAAAATAAATTTAATGAATCTAACAACGCTTTGGAACCTAACGCACAACATCTAGAAGTCTAGGCTAGAGACGTATTCCAGCATCATAAAGCCTGGTAACTGTTGTTTTCACTGTTGGTTGGGTGATTCCTCCACTTTGAGACGATAAGTTCCAGTACAGACTTGTGCTCCCACGTATCGTCGAGTATATTTTGAGAGACCACAATAGGCTTAATCCTTTATCCATAGGAAACCATGTCTGCCGCCCTATCGATCGCAATGCACTGAACATAGCATTCGGGAAGATTGACTACCGTACCGTAAAAAGCATTCTGTAGTTTTGCTATTGGTTTGGTAATCCCTCTGTCTAGATTTCCAGAGCAGTCCCTTTCGTTCCTTTTCAGACTCCTTAACGGGAAAGGTCCATCTGAGCACTTGTCACTTCAGGCTCATTAAAAATCGAAGGCGAATAGAGTCATCTTTTGTTTTTTCTCGACTCTTTAAAATTGAAAAAACAAGTTGTGTCAAAGCATCTAAAATTCATCTAATTCGGAAACATACTTCCCTTTGATTTCTAGTTGATCGAGTAATCCGTAATCGTGGAAGAAAGTCAATTGAAACCCCATCGTTCGCGGAGGCTTACGAGTCAACCGTCTTTGTCTCCGGAATCGAAACTATTACGGACAAAGCGAACTCGTTTAACCGGTTCCAAATCCCCTGGTAAAGTTAGAACAAGTGTTCCAACACCATCGGAGACTCCGGTTACTCCAAAAATTTCTGGTATCCCTGCCTTTACAGAAGAAGTTCAGCAGCCACCGAAGGATAGTAGCACTGATCCTAGTCTGAGGGTAAACACTTGTATTACTGAACCAGTTCCATCTATAGCTGATTCAGAAGGTGTTATTCCCCAAACATCTGTCACTGCAGATTCTATACCTTCTTCGGCACCAGAAATATTTTACGGACCTGACGGTCTACCTCTTCCACCTGGTCTAATTGCTATAGAAGAGATTGTGGAGGATCCTACATCTAGTACTCCATCGCAATTTGGAGTCGGGATCACTCTGTATCCTTCTTCTTCTTTAGAAATTAGTCTACCACCATCGGAAGCTCCTGTAGAATCGCTAGGCAATCTTTTGGATAGAATAGAAATGTCTGAACAACCGTCAACATCTAGGACTGTGTCATCTGACACAGCGACGACAGAACTTCCTGTTGTCACTCTAACGATGTTTGCTGGTATACCATCTCTCCCAACTAGCTCTCAATCACTAGAAGGGGCCCACTCAGGGGCTATTTCGACAGTATGGTCCGTTCCTGTTTGTTCATCCGGAATAGTATCCGGAAACTCTTATGTTGAGTCTCAACAAATTGATCCTTCAGGGTGTCAATTTGGGCAGTCCGGTCCTCAAGGGCAAACAATTCCTTTAAGTACCAGATTACATCCTTATGGGGGGCAATATACCCTTTCATTGTCTCATCCGGGAGGACAACCATACGGAGTTCACAACAAAATTCAGGTTATGCTGGAATTACATCTAGCAGTTGGGTGTCGATACTGCCTCAACAACCAAGAGTTGTATATTCAATGCAACAATGTTTACCTATGTCAAATATACCAACTATGCCAGCTATTGTGACGGTGTCGCAAGTACAAGCGCTTCCTGTTGTATGCCAACCTCAGGTTTCTCATGTTGTAATGCAACAGCCTCTTGACCCTGCGACTCAACCACAATCGTCGACTGGTGGAATGACACAGGCCCAAACGGGTACGATTACCCCTCATCTTGGTCAAACAGTTAGTATCGGGCAACAGCACATGGCTTCACAACCATGGCTGGCGCAATACCAACAACCGCAATTCCAATAGGTATACCAAGGGTCTGAGCAACAAATCTTTGCAAATAGTGGGCAATCGTATATTCAAAACGGTCAAAATCAACCATTCTATAATGGTTATGCCCATCAACCTTACCAAAGTTACCAGCATCAAATGCATTATGCTGGTATGCAAAGACCAACTACTCAGGCGATCCCATCTTATCCTGGGTATGCTTCACCTAACCTAAACCAACAGTTACCCTTCGTGGCGACTTTAGAGTTACCGGATCTAAATCGGTTAACAAACGATCCAATCGCCTACACCCCTTGGTGGCCAGTGATTCCACATAAACTTCCGTCAGATATTCCTAAATTTAATGGAAATCCAGGTGAAGACCCATCGAATCATGTGATGACCTTTCATCTGTGGTGCTCATCAAACACCCTAAATGATGATTCGATTAGGCTTCGCCTTTTTCAGAGGACGTTAACTGGTCTGGAAACAAAATGGCATATCGAATTGCCCAAAGCTTCGTTTGACAACTTCAGTACCCTAGCCACAACCTTTTTAACCCATTTTCAGTTACCGATAAGGTACGAAACGGGAATATAACTTCTTACCAATTTCAAACAAACAATGGCCACTCACATATCTGATCATATTCATGAGTGGCAACATTGTCGTAGAATGGTAAAAACATATGTTCCTAATCAGCTTTTAGCTGAATGGTTTATTAAGTCTTTGTTACCTTCCATTACAGAAGATGTGGCAAAAGGGGGAGTCGTCACCGAAGAGCAAGTTATTTCTCGTGCGCAATATTTAGACTCGATTTACACTCACTCTGGCACGCTCTACGATAAAATACCTGACGCTCCCAGACCGGAATTCTCGGTCCCTCCTCCTAAATCAAACAATGACTCTCATGCCGGCGATGGCATGATTGGCGCAACAGACATGAAATCGACAAAGGCTACATCTAAAAAGGCCCGTAAGATTTCCAGTCAAAATGCAAAAGAAGAACTTCTTGCCTCGGAAGTAAATGCCGTCTCGATAGATAAAGGCAAAGAAACCAAGCAACCAGGAGGCAAGAAGAAAAACAAGGGGAAGAAGAAGAAACAGGAGGAATCATCACCTGAAAAATCTTCTGCAAACCCTCCTGGAAATAGGAACCAAAAAATCCATGCTTTATATGCGATGAGGATCATTGGACATCAGATTGTCCACACAGAGCTGAGCTTAGAAAATTCTTCAAGAATTCAAAAACCTCGGTAGTATTAACTGATCCGTTTCCGAATCCAGGAACAAATCTGGTTGACAGTGGAAATGCTTCCCCATCCCAAGTGCTAATGTTGTCAGTTTCAAAACAGCAAAATGATGCTTTGATATCGACGAGGAACAAAGATTACGGGAATCCACAGCTGTCGAACAACAAGGATAAAGATCAACCTAGTAGTTCGACAACAACTTCGACAGAAGTTGCGCCACCCATCATTCCTTAACTGACAATAAAACCACCAAAGGGAGTAGTACACAAGTCGACATTTAATCCTCGTGCTAGAGCAGCACAGCATTATAATATAGTGGAAGATTTGGCCCAATCGCCATCCGCTATGTCAACACTTGAGGTACTGCAAAATTGCCCATCCCAAAAGCAGGCTTTATTATCAGCTATCGGTGGGATAGACCCAAAGGATTCTAATCTTGTGTCCTTTAATCATAAAGGATACGATCCTCAGTTACCAGCTCAACTAGCTTTCCTCATTCAAGTGAAAGCCCTCAACAAAACTGTTCATCGAACAATTATTGATGAGGGGGCATCTACATGTATTATGTCGATGAGTTGCTGGAAAACTTTAGGATCTCCAACCTTGTCACGATCTTCGACAACATTAAAAGCATTTGACGGACGAATGTATACCCCGTATGGTATTCTAAGTAACTTGCAAGTTGAACTAGGGGGAAAAACAGTAGAAATAGATGTTGAAGTAATCGACGGAAACCTCGATTACAACATCCTACTGGGAAGACCATGGATATATGCTATGGCCGCTGTTGTGTCGACCTATTTTAGGAAGATTGCATTTCCTTTTCAAGGAGGGATTACGATCGTCGATCAACAAACTTTCCTCCCCAATGATTCCCAAGTTATGGGAAGCATTCCGATGATCCATGGAAGCCCCCATTCGCTTCAAAATATCAGAGTAGGCCTACTAAAAGACCCTATATTAATGGGGACTTTTTCCCTTCCACCTCCATTCAATCTGGCAGAAGTGGCGTCGGTAGGAACCTGCAATATGATATCTTCGATGGAAAAGATCTCAGAAAACGATATAAACATGGATCATACACAGGTATTGCCTCCAAGCCCAATAGAAATATTGTAGCAATCAATGTTTCTAGCATGGGAGGCAAACCCAAATCAACGCTCATCAAGCATTTGGATAGATAGGTCTAAGGAATATGGCACCCCTTCAGATCCTTGGTCACAAGTGCATTACATCGACGAAGGAATTGTTCAATCAATGGTAATTGAAGGGGCGCAATGGGAAGATTACCACCATCGTTCCCATCTTCCGGACTGTAAAGAAGATACTCCTGATGACCTTCATCATCCTTCAGTTTTTTATTTCCTATCAAATACTGTAAACACGATGGATTCCGAGTGAAACTTGTCCAACATTGAAGAGACTATGGCCATAAATATCTCGACCAAAACAGATGTTGTAGAGAATATTTATGTTGGCAAATGTTGTTCTACTTCAAAACTGGAAATATATAACGCTCTTTTTCGCAAATTCAGAGATGTCTTTGCTTGGTCATATAATGAAATGCCAGGCATTGACTCGAGTATCGTTGAACACGAAATCAAGATGTATCCAGATGTCAAACCAGTATGACAACGGCTACGGCAGGTGCACCCCAAGAAAGCCGCTGCCATCAAGGTAGAAGTTGAAAAGCTTCTCCATGCTGGTTTCATTTACCCGGTTCCTCTAACCGATTGGGTATCGAACATTGTTCCTGTTATGAAAAAACAAGGAACGATTAGAGTGTGCATCGATTATAGGGATGTAAATCAAGCTTGTCCAAAAGACAACTACCCTACACCCTTTATTGACCAGATAATTGATGAATGCGCCGGATGTGAAATCTTTTCATTTATGGATGGATTCTCCGGGTATAATCAAATAAATATCTGCCCATAGGACCAGTCAAAGACTGCATTTATTTGTCCGTGGGGCACATTCGCATATCGCAAATTACCCTTTGGTTTAAAGAACGCAGGGGCAACGTTTCAGAGGGCAATGAATTATGCCTTCCATGACATCAAAAACATCATTCAACCATATCTCGATGACCTTCTGGCTCATTCGCGAAAGCAGACTGATCATCCGCAGCATTTGAGAGCGATATTTCTACGTTGTTGACACTACAAGATACGACTCAATCCACACAATTGTGTGTTCTGTGTCAGTTCTGGCCGTTTACTTGGCTTTGTAGTCTCAAAGGACGGGATTCGTCTCGACCCATGTAAGGTTCAGGCAATCATAAATTTGCCTCCACCTTCAAATTTGCTTCAGATTCAGAAACTTCAAGGGAAAGCAAACTTTCTGAGGAGGTTCATTCCAAATTACGTCGAACTTGCTAAAGGTTATACACGTCTATTGAAAAAAGAAGTACCCTTCATCTGGGATCAGGTCGCACAAGCTTCTGTTGGAATTATGTTTTCTGGTATGACTGTATGTTACAGATGTTGTACTTGATGGCAACTCCAGTGGCAAGACTCTCAGTTTGTTGAAAATTAAGAAGGACGCAGGAAACCAGTTCAGGAGGTGCGTACCCGCAGGTACACCATGCAGGGTCCGTGTCCAGAGACGCTGGCCAGCCGTTCAGGAGGTGCGTCCACCCAGTGCACACATTTCAAGACAGAGAAAAAGCATGTGGGGGTTTCTTGTGTGGTATCTAGCCGACGGTTTTGTGTTTCTATGGTGTCGGCTCGTGGTATTGTTCCATGTTTTGGGGAGGAGTTTGCCTATATAAAGCAAAGGAGTTCATTTGGATTGAGCAATTGTCTTGGGTTGAATATCTTGTTTGGTGAGATCTAGTCCAGATCTAAGAGGGCGAATCTTCTAATGGACTGTGATCTCTATGGCGCATGATCAGATCTGTAGATCTGACTGTTTGGGTTTGTTCTGAAGCCTTCATATCATTTATATCTAAAGGGTCGCAGGTTCAGTGAAGGGAAAGTGCGCCGGGACGCAGGTACTGTAAAGGGCAAGTGCGCCGAGACGCAGCACAGTAGAGAGAGACCTGCGTGGGGACGCAGGGCGATCAAGGTTCAGGTGCGTCTCTGAAGCAGAAAGACGCGGCGCGAAAGTGTCTTCAGGTGCGTCTCTGTAGCAAAAGACGCGGCGCGATGGTATCTTTGGGTGCGTCCTTGAAGCAACAGAACGCAGAGCAGTCAAAGGAACAGTGCGTGGGCACGCAGCGGAGCAGAAGGATATCTGCGTGTGGACGCAGAGTAGCAGAAGGTTAACGGCGTCTGGTCGCAGGCCACAGAAAGAAAAACTGTGTCTCTGTTTTAAGATGTTCTGTTGATTGAATTTCTCTATTGATAAGGTGTTCTGGGTTAGTTCTGTTGTTGCTGATCTGATATCTGTAGTGATCTATATCTGTTATGAACTTGTTGATTATCTGATGCTTTATGAAAGGAAGTAGGGGGTTGTAGCTCCCTTCCAGGAGTAGACTGGAAAACGAGAGAGAGAGAGAGTTGTAGCTCTCTGCAGGTTGCAGCCTGCGTACTGGTAAAGGACTGCACCAGTACAAAATCATTGTAAAAGAAGTTTCTAAATTGAAAGAAGATAGAGACATATTGCAGCAGGTGGTTTTCACCCACATTGGGTTTCCACCTTACATCTTGTGTTCTTTGGTGTGACTATCTGCTTTTCATGCTTATTATTTTATGGTACTGACATGCTAAAATAATTCAAAGATCAAATAAGGAAGATTTATTAAATTGCTAGATAATACTGATTCACCCCCCCCCCTCTCAGTATTATTTCCAACAATTGGTATCAGAGCAGGTCCTTCAGAGAAGCTTGATCGCTTGAAGGTAGATCGTTCATCATGAGCAACTACGAGAGAGAAGCATCAATCAGGCCACCGATTTTTGATGGGACAAACTTCAATTATTGGAAGGTAAGAGTTACTGCATATCTTCAATCTCTTGGTACAGAAGTTTGGGACATTGTAGAAACAGGCTATGCTTTTCCTTCAGCTACTCCTACAGATCCAGCTAAGAAAAAGAAGTATGAAACAAATGCAAAAGCAGTCAGTACTCTATTAGGAAGTATATCCCAAACAGAATTCATGAAGGTAATGCACTTCAAATCAGCAAAAGAGATATGGGACAAAATGGTCACAAGCTATGAAGGAGATGAACAGGTAAAACAAGCTAAACTTCAAACTCTCAGGATTCAATATGAGACTCTCAAGATGTATAATGATGAAAGTGTTGCTAATTATTTTCTTCGGGTAGATGAGATTGTCAATTGTATGAAAATTTTGGGTGAAGAAATAAAAGAGGCTATAGTAGTTCAAAAGATTCTAAGATCATTATCCCCCAAGTTTGAATCTAAAGTATCTGCAATAGAAGAAAAGGAAAATCTCCGTGTTCTCACTATGTCTCAGCTACATGGAATTCTAACTGCTTATGAAATGAGAAAGGGAGGTCCATCAGACAGAAGGGAAGCTGCTTTTAAGGCATCAGGCAAAGAAGATTACTATGAAGCAAGCCATGTTCCAGAAGAAGAGGAAGAAGAATCAAATTTTGTCAGAAATCTTCAAAGGGGTTCTGGAAGGTTCAGAGGTAAGCTACCTTTCAAATGCTTTGCTTGTGGAAGAGTAGGTCATTATGCTGCAAAATGTCCTTATAAGGATAAAGGAAAGGAACCTGTTAGATGGAACAAGAAACAAAGTGCAAATAAGAAAAGCTACTACACCCATGAAGATAGTGATGGTTTATCAAACAGTGATGAAGATGAACAAGGTAATAAATATAAGTTGTTAATGGCATTTGAAGATGATGATTATGAGGATGCTGTAGATGTGAATAACCTCTATGATGAAATTACTAGACTCAAGAGATGTATAGAAGAAAAGAATGTGATCATTGATACTCTACAATTTCAAATTGATGAAAAAGAAAAACATCTTGAAAAACTAGAAGGTGAAATTGTTGGTCTCAGAAAAGAAATTGAGAAAACAAAAGCTATTAATCTTAAGTTTGTCAAAGGATCTGAAACTTTGGATGAGATTATCAATGTGCAGCGGTCTCCTCTAAACAAGACAGGTTTGGGTTACAATGGAGAAACCTCTCAAGCATCCACCTCAAAAAGTTATCTTGATGCAGCAAGAAGAAATGAGCAGAAGAACAATGAAGATAATCAGGTAAAGCAGGGACAAAATACAAACAGAAACTATCAGGGGCAATCCATCTTAAGGGTAAACAAAAGCTACAACCAGCCACAGGTAAAATCTTCTCAGTTTGGTTCAAGAATAAATGAAAATAGAAATTACAATCAGTTGGCAGGTAGATTCAATAACCGCAGAAGCTTCTTCAATGGACAATGCTTTTCTTGCCATAATTTTGGTCACAAAGCAGCTCAATGTGTTGCATATAAAACAATCATGACTAGGGAAGCTCAAAAACAAAGAAGTATGACAGGGATGACAAAAAGGACCTATAACAACTTTTCGGTTCTTGAAAATGAAGTCGAATGTTCTATTTGCAATAACTTTGGTCATGAAGAATCTGAATGCAGGAGCAGGTTTCAGCAGAAAAAGGAGCAAGCCTCAAGCACCAAAACATGGAGAATAAAGGAACCTCAAACAGAAAGATGTGGAATAGCATTTTATGCAGAGGGACAAGAAAATCTATGGTACATTGACAGTGGATGTTCGAAGCATATGACAGGTGATAAAGAAAAACTTGAATCTTATTCTGTTCTAGAAAAAGGAAAGAAAGTCTCTTTTGGAAACGATACTCCTGCAAATATAAAAGGAAAAGGCATTGCTCAGTTAAAAGGAAAGGTCAAGGCTGGAAATGTTTTGTATGTTGATGGATTGAAGCATAATCTTCTAAGTGTCAGCCAGATGTGTGATCAAAGGACCGAGGTTATTTTCAGATCAAATGGATGTCTTGTTCGTGATCTTGATACAGGTAAAACAGTTCTCAAAGGCAAAAGAACTCCAAATAATCTGTACATATTTGAAGAAGGACAACAACAATGCTATCTGAGCAAGGATGAAGAGCACTGGTTATGGCATCGAAGGTTGGGACATCTAAGCTTCTCACAAATAAGGAAAGCATGCAAATATCAGGCAGTTCGCGATCTTCCAGATATCAAAATTCCTGACAACACCATATGCAGATCATGTCAGTTTGGAAAACAAACCAGGACTAACTTTCCAGAGAAGGAAGGATCAGCTAGCATGCCTCTTGAGCTAGTACATACAGATACATGTGGTCCATTCAGGAAAAGAACACCTAGAGGAGAGGAATACTTGATATTATTTATTGACGATTTCTCCAGGTTTGTCTGGTTAGGACTTATGAAGCACAAAGATGAAGCTTTCGAAAAATTCAAATCCTTCAAAGCCTTGGTTGAAAATGAATCAGGTCACAAAATTAAGTGCCTCAGATCCGACAGAGGTGGGGAATTTACTTCAAATGAATTTTTCGATTTCTGTGATGAACATGGCATAAGGAGAGAATTCTCTACAGCTAGAACTCCTCAGCAAAATGGAGTTGTTGAAAGAATGAACAGAACAATCCAACAAATGGCTCGTGCTATGCTTGATGAATCAGGAACTCCCGCAACTTTCTGGGGTGAAGCTGCACATGCTGCGGTTATTATTCTCAACAAGACAAATGTCCGGGTAAACAGCACTCAAACTCCTCATGAGCTCTGGAGTGGTAAAACTCCTTCGGTAAAGCACTTCAAAATCTTTGGGAGCAAATGCTATATCAAGAATACTGATGAGCAGCTTGGAAAACTTGAACCTAGAGCAGATGAAGGCATTCTTCTTGGTTACTCTCCACATAGCAAAGCATACAAGTGCTACAATAAAAGACTTGGCAGAATTGTTGACAGCATTGATGTGGTGGTTGATGAGAAGGGATACATTCCTAGGCAAGTACATCGGGAAGATATCGAAGAAGATGAAGGCTACCCTCAAAGACAGAATGATGAAGAAGAAGAACCTCAAGAAGAAACTCAAGAAGAACCAGAGGAGCAGACAAGAATAGAAGAGAAAACTCCATCCAGATATGTTCAGAAGAATCATCCAGAATCTCAGATTGTGGGGCAGAAAGAAGCAGGTGTACAAACAAGAAGAACAGTTGCAGAAGCCTCAAGCTATTTGGCATTACTATCCTCTACTGAACCACAAAATGTGAAAGAAGCATGCAAAGATGAATGTTGGGTAAAAGCAATGGATGAAGAACTTGAGCAAATCGAAAAGAACAACACTTGGGAGCTGGTTCCTAGACCAAAGGATAAGAATGTTATCGGAACAAAATGGGTCTTCAAAAATAAATTGAATGAAAATGGAGAAGTAATTAGAAACAAAGCCAGACTTGTTTGTAAAGGGTATGCGCAGCAAGAAGGAATAGACTTTGAAGAAACTTTTGCTCATGTTGCAAGACTTGAGGCCATCCGAATGTTCCTTGCTCTCTCAAGTTTTCAAAACTTCAAAGTATTTCAAATGGACGTGAAATCAGCCTTTCTGAATGGAGACTTGGAAGAAGAAGTGTACATTGAACAGCCAGATGGGTTCATTCTTGGAAATGATCCAAATCTTGTATGTCGATTGAAAAAGGCTCTCTATGGTCTCAAACAAGCTCCAAGGGCTTGGTACTACCGTTTGGACAAATATCTTCATCAACAAGGTTTTTCAAAAGGTTCAGCAGATAGCAATCTGTATATAAAAGTTGAAAATGACAAATTGCTAATACTTGTTGTATATGTAGATGACATCATTTTTGGCAGCAATGAAGAAGCTATGAGTCAAAGTTTTGCCTCGGTCATGCAGAAAGAATTTGAAATGTCCTTACTAGGAGAACTGACATATTTCCTTGGTTTGCAAATCCAACAAAAGGAAGGAGGAATCTTTTTATCTCAAACCAAGTATCTCAAACAGATTTTGAAGAAATATGGCATGGAAGATGCAAAACCAGTATGTACACCCATGGTCACAGGATGTAGTCTCAGTGCAAATGATGAATCTGCAGCAGTACATCAACCAACCTACAGATCTATGATTGGAAGTTTACTATATTTGACAGGTACCCGACCGGACATCATGCATGCAGTTGGAATAGTTGGAAGATTTCAGGCAAATCCGAAGGAAACTCATCTTCAGGCAGTAAAGAGAATCTTCAAATATCTTCAAGGGACTCAAAATTATGGCTTATGGTATCCTAGAGATACAGATCTTTCTCTTCATGCTTATACAGATGCAGATTGGGCCGGAAGCGTGGATGACAGGAAAAGCACAAGTGGTGGTGCGTTCTTTATGGGTTCCAGACTGGTATCTTGGTTCAGCAAGAAACAGAGTTCGATCGCCTTGTCTACAGCTGAAGCAGAATATGTTGCTGCTGCATCTTGTTGCACCCAACTTCTTTGGATGATGCAGACTTTGCAGGATTTTCAAATCACTTGTACACCACCAATCCCCATCTTATGTGATAATACAAGTGCAATCAGCATCTCAAAGAACCCTGTTATGCATTCAAAAACCAAGCACATACCAATCAAGTACCATTTTCTCCGGGAACAAGTGCTTGAACAGAAAGTCAAGTTGGAGTATGTTCCTTCCAAGGAACAAGTTGCTGATATTCTCACCAAACCATTGCCCAGGGACACGTTTGAATACCTCAGGCAAAAGCTGGGGGTTGTTGATGCATCATCTTATTGTTGAACATCTTCTTATTGGTGGTACAGGCTCAGGGGGAGCACATAATGCATTGTTGGCATTATGGAGAAGGAGATCTTGGAAATAGCTGCAATATGTCTCTATCTCTTTCATGGTGGATCTCTGGTTATTTGTTGCAGATCTGGAGGAGCATGAGCTTAGGGGGAGCATACCCTTTGCCCTTGATGTCAAAGGGGGAGAATGAAGCTGAAGTTTGTAAGGTTGCCATCAAGTCCAAAGGGGGAGATTGTTGGCATTATGTTTTCTGGTATGACTGTATGTTACAGATGTTGTACTTGATGGCAACTCCAGTGGCAAGACTCTCAGTTTGTTGAAAATTAAGAAGGACGCAGGAAACCAGTTCAGGAGGTGCGTACCCGCAGGTACACCATGCAGGGTCCGCGTCCAGAGACGCTGGCCAGCCGTTCAGGAGGTGCGTCCACCCAGTGCACACATTTCAAGACAGAGAAAAAGCATGTGGGGGTTTCTTGTGTGGTATCTAGCCGACGGTTTTGTGTTTCTATGGTGTCGGCTCGTGGTATTGTTCCATGTTTTGGGGAGGAGTTTGCCTATATAAAGCAAAGGAGTTCATTTGGATTGAGCAATTGTCTTGGGTTGAATATCTTATTTGGTGAGATCTAGTCCAGATCTAAGAGGGCGAATCTTCTAATGGACTGTGATCTCTATGGCGCATGATCAGATCTGTAGATCTGACTGTTTGGGTTTGTTCTGAAGCCTTCATATCATTTATATCTAAAGGGTCGCAGGTTCAGTGAAGGGAAAGTGCGCCGGGACGCAGGTACTGTAAAGGGCAAGTGCGCCGAGACGCAGCACAGTAGAGAGAGACCTGCGTGGGGACGCAGGGCGATCAAGGTTCAGGTGCGTCTCTGAAGCAGAAAGACGCGGCGCGAAAGTGTCTTCAGGTGCGTCTCTGTAGCAAAAGACGCGGCGCGATAGTATCTTTGGGTGCGTCCCTGAAGCAACAGAACGCAGAGCAGTCAAAGGAACAGTGCGTGGGCACGCAGCAGAGCAGAAGGATATCTGCGTGTGGACGCAGAGTAGCAGAAGGTTAACGGCGTCTGGTCGCAGGCCACAGAAAGAAAAACTGCGTCTCTGTTTTAAGATGTTCTGTTGATTGAATTTCTCTATTGATAAGGTGTTCTGGGTTAGTTCTGTTGTTGCTGATCTGATATCTGTAGTGATCTATATCTGTTATGAACTTGTTGATTATCTGATGCTTTATGAAAGGAAGTAGGGGGTTGTAGCTCCCTTCCAGGAGTAGACTGGAAAACGAGAGAGAGAGAGAGTTGTAGCTCTCTGCAGGTTGCATCCTGCGTACTGGTAAAGGACTGCACCAGTACAAAATCATTGTAAAAGAAGTTTCTAAATTGAAAGAAGATAGAGACATATTGTAGCAGGTGGTTTTCACCCACATTGGGTTTCCACCTTACATCTTGTGTTCTTTGGTGTGACTATCTGCTTTTCATGCTTATTATTTTATGGTACTGACATGCTAAAATAATTCAAAGATCAAATAAGGAAGATTTATTAAATTGCTAGATAATACTGATTCACCCCCCCCCCCCTCTCAGTATTATTTCCAACAGCTTCCTTTGATGCTTTAAAAGACTCCCTAATGAAAGCATCATTAATGTATGCTCCTGATTATTAAAAAGATTTTAACCTGTATTTGGCTGCAACGGATACAACCATAGCAATGGTTTTAGTTCAAGAAGACAACAGAATTGAACATCCTATATATTATTTAAGTAGGAACTTAAATGATACAGAAAGCAAATATTCTTATGTTGAAAAGCTAGCGCTCACAGCTATTCAAGCGATACAGAGATTTCGACATTATGTCCTCTTTCGAAAAACTACCATTCTGTCAGATTCCAACCCCATGACTTACATATTGTCGTGACAGTTGCTGGGGGGTAAATATTCAAAATGGATAGCAATTCTACAAGAGTTTGATCTGGAATTTGTAAAATCCAAGTCAAAGAAAGCACTGGTTTTTGCAGAATTATTATACGATCTCCCATCGTCATCCAACGATGAAGCATCCGAAGAAACAATCATGGATGAATCTTTGTTTCTGATATCTTCAAGCAATCCATGGTATGGAGATATAATCATCTATCTCCAAACCCAAAAATATAGGTCTAATACCTCCCGCTCTGAACAAAATGTATTCGATACCAATCAAAAGACTACATGATCGTCAGTGATACCCTTTACCGTCGTGGTGTCGATACAGTTCTAAGGAGGTGCCTCACCCATGAGGAGGCCGAAAAAGTCCTGAATGATTGTCATTCAGGCGCGTGTGGGGGCATCAATCCGGTTATGCTATGGCGCAAAAAAATTTACGTGCAGGATACTTCTGGCCAACAATGTTCAAAGATTGCATAACCGCAGTCAGAAATTGTCATGCCTATCAAATTTTCGATAGCAAAACTAGAATACCACCCGCACCTCTGCAGCCAATAGTTGTTGTCGGGCCATTCACCAAATGGGGCATCGATTTCATGACATGTAACCCCACCTCAACCAAGGGGCATGGGTATATCATAGTCGCAGTTGACTATTTTACCAAATGGGCCGAGGCGATGCCTACATTAGATAACACTGGTGAAACAGCTGCCCTTTTCTTTTTCAATCATGTAGTCGCTAGATTCGGCATTCCACAGGCTATAGTCACAGATCATGGATCGCATTTTCACAATCACATGATGGCCGAATTAGCTGCCAAATTAGGGTTGTCTCATGACAACTCTACTCCATATTACCCACAGGCCAATGGACAAGTTGAAGCAATCAACAAGGTCCTGAAGCGCATGCTACAAAGGATGATTGGAGTCCACAAAAGGAGTTGGCACCTGATCTTGTACTCAGCCTTGTGGGCATACCGAACATCGGTAAGGAACGCAACCGGGTTTACACCTTTCCAACTGGTGTATGGCCTAGAAGCAATCTTACCAGTTCAGTGTGAAATCTCGTCCCTCAAACTTGCAATCGACCTTCTCCCCAGAACTTTAGAAGAGGAGGCTCGTTTATTGGAACTAATCCAATTGGATGAAACCCATCGTGATGCCGCTTTGGCTAACGAAGCCCATAAGAAACGAGTCAAGGCGCAATTCGACAAGAATGTCAAACCCCGTGTCTTCTCAGAAGGTGACTTGGTCTTGCTTTATGACCAGGAATCCGATAAATTGGGAGCAGGTAAATTCAAGTCTTTATTGATGGGCCCCTATATTGTTAAGTGAGTGTTAGCAAAAGGAGCCTACGAGTTAATGGATTATGACGAGATTCCACTAGCACAACCTCGTAACGGGTTGTACCTTAAGCGTTACTACGCATGATTCAGTGTGGTAACCAATATGCTTTTGTTACATTTTTGTTATCGCTAAAGTATTTGTTTTGGTCAAGTAAATCCACTTTTTACATTTGTCACAGATGTCGAGCCTGTTGGAATCATTTGTTGGATATGCCGACGGAGAAAGTTGTAGTTCACGGAACCTATCTTCTGCGGCATGGGCCATTTTTTATCCAAGCGGCGAGTTAGTAAGTTTCAGAGGAGTTTGTATTGGTCGATCAACGAATAACATCACTGAATATAGCGCGTTGATAGAACTTCTCTCTGATGCCATCACACATGGCATATGCTGACTGGTCGTCAGGCTAGACTCACAGCTCGTCATACTACAACTCACTGGTATCTACTCCGTCCGAAATCCAACTATCTATCGCATGTTCCTAAGGGTCAAGATTTTGGAAAGGCAATTTGATTTTATTCAATATCAGCATATTTCCAGAAGCTTAAACACATTAACTGACTCATTGGCAAATTATGTATTAGATAGACATTTGCACCATTTATAAAAGAAGCATTTCATCAATATTTGCATGTGGATCATATAACCTAACCAAAATAAAACTCCGAAAATCAAATATATATATATATATATATATATATATATATATATATATATATATATATATATATATATATATATATATATATAACTATTTATGGTTTACACATAATGTTTTGTAACCAAGACAAAATTGGTCAAATGACCCAAAACTCAAAACGCTAGGGGGCACCGTAGTCTAATGATGCTGGTGATAACAAGTCACCGCTTGTGCAATCATGCGTAAAAGCCTAATCCATCGACTTGGCACGCCAGTGGTATGTCGCTGCAACCTCAGGGGCAGCTCGTTAGTCCTCACATCTGGAATACCGAGAGTGAGGCCCTTGACCTGATCGTGTAATGCTGAAAGAGTCTCGGCCACATCAAGGTCGCGAAGGATAACCCTTCCCACAGCCTCTCCTGCTAGAGCGGCGGCTGGCCCTCTCAGGCATACTACTAGCTGAACGGGACCAACATCTACATGAGCACATGAGTTTTGATTAGTCTTGATAGAATAAAGCACAAGGACATTATAAAAGAAAAACGATAAACAGAAATATGGTCAAGAATTTACCAATGGCACCCCACTGCTCGCCAGTCGGCAGTACCAAATCCGGGTCACCCCGGAAGTCCATACCAACATATGGGTACTCGGAATAAACCATCTCCTGACGATCGAACCACCCGAAGAAGGTATCAGAAAAGGAAATCTGAGACTAACTAGCATGCCTGGACATATGGTCGACCCATCTCTGCATCCGTGGTTCAGTCGGTGGAGGTAAACCAAGTGCAATATACTGCGGCTGCATCAGTGGTATCTTTTCCAAGGCGAAGGCGGTCAAAATAGAACCATATCCAAAGTTCTTCAATCTTCCGTTTTTCACCTTGGTCAACTATTCTTTCATCACAAGGAGTACTGCATCACACCAGTTGAACACCTTCGGTTCGAGACATTCCAAGGCGTACTGCATATAAGACCGGTTGGCCACATGAAGAGCCGCACCACTAGCCATCCTACCAAAAGTGAACAGAATGGTCCTCAAAGACCTATTAGTGACATCTTGGATGATGATCTTGCTGTCTTTACTCGGCTGAGATCCCTCTCTGTAATACCTGCGAACATAATCTCTCACAAATTCACCTCCACGAGTCGAACCTGATAAAGAGATAGGGGCACCCCGACTCAATAAGCCGGTCAAAAAATAGATGTCCACTACAGTCAAGGGGATGGATTTTCCCCTAATCTGGAACACCTGGCTGGTAGGATCCCAAGCATTGAGAAAATACTGCAGCAAGTTGATTTTTTGTCTCATGCTAGAGATGCAAAAAAACTTCAACAAGCCACAGTTCCGCAGTGCATTTACTGTAACCGGATCATGTAAAGCAAGCATATCCTCTTCTTCATGCTCACGTTCTCACCATGTAATAGTCATCTTACTCCAATAAATCTCTGAAAGAAAACAAGAGAAAAGTTAGATCCTGATTTGGTGAGAAATAGGCAAAAATTTCCATTAAACACTGTGCACAAATTTCCCACATTGCGCCCATCGCACCTCCAGCTTAGTCCTAGGTGCATTGCATGTCAACTTCCCAGTGAGTAGGCCAACATGCAATGCACCTTTCAATGCAGAAAGGGTGCGATGGGGCCAGAGCGAGTTTTTCAAACCCCAGAGGCTCAGAAAAACCAGAAATCAAGCTCAGAATGCAAAATGGAAAAGATGAAATGAAAGAGCTCAAGTTTAGCTCCTACCTGGTCCAGACGACGCCAAAAATCGTCCACAGAATCTCCCGAAATCAGCTGGTGAAAATCAAGGGGGAAAGCACCTCCAAAGCTCCAACAAGTCAAAGTTCAAATGAAATGGTAAAATGAGAGGTAAAAGCACTTTTAAATTACTTTTTACGTAATTCAAGTAAAATATTAGTGTCTTAACTCATTTTTCAAACATATATTGTTCATTTCTAACTAGTTTGATGAAGCAATTGAGCATGCAGTACAATCTTTGAAGGAACAAAGCTATTAATGGTAAAGTCAAGAAATGACCGTTATATCGAGCAGTTTTAACGTGGACTTCATGCTCGTTAAAAAATAAACATAAGCAATGAGAAAATGTTTCCCCCAGCATTTAAGCTCATTAAAAAATGAACCAATTTCCGGTAAATAACCATCGTGAATGTAGTACTTCAGCCTTTGAAGCCTTGGTCGTGTTCTCATCATCACCTCCACTCTGTATTGGCCGATCATTCACCTCCACTTGATTGTTTACCCCTTTTGAGGAACAGCTACGAAGAGTGATCCTATTAGCCATCCTTGTAACACTGCTGTGATTGGGAAATTCCAAACCTTACCTGGAATTAGCTGCTACCCGAATTTATCGCTCGTTCCTCAAAGACGAGTATCCTTTAAGCTCTTTTCAACTGACTCATAAAATATGAAAAGATTTCCGATCCATTGGCCTCTCCATCTCGTTAAAGTGACCGGAAGTGCTATCCCTCCTCTAGATTTTAATCTTTTTGGACCTGAGGGATTATTACACGAAAGGATCGAGCGCTTGTTTTGTTAGGCTCGTTAAAAGTACCGAAAATTCATCCCTTCTGTATTGTTTTATACTTTTTTGGACTTAAGGGATTAGATGACGAAAAAGGATTTTTGGAGTTTCCTTTACGTCCCTTTTCAGACTCTCTAAAAGTGAAAAGGACCAAGTTATCTTTGTCGTTAAACTCGTTAAAACCTAATAGCGACAAACTTGTCAACAACAGACAAGAACGAGTTTCACTATCGCTAGGCTCGTTAAAACATAGCGATGGGTTTGCCCGAAGGGAAAATTATAGAACAAGCATATGTTATCCTCCTCAAGCTTGACAAAAATAAAGAGGTACTGGTCAGCAATGACTGGGGAAAAATTGGGAAGAAAACTTGAAGAAACTTTGTTGGTAGCAAGTCGCTCTTGAACATGACACTTTCACTCTGCATCCAAGTCGAGTTGGGTTGTTCCATTCACTGGTCACATCACCATGGTCCCATCACACCATCCACATTTGGGGTTAATGCTACCAATCCATCATGTCAGTGTCGCCGATATGTTCAAGAGAAGTCACTCAGAGAATTCACCTGTGTCTCACCCGCTGCAATACATTTACGCTCCATTCTTTCATGACCGCCACCCTGAACCTTATATCACCATATCATTTTCACCTCCATTAAAATCATTTGCTCTGTTCCATGTCATCGATGTGGGATTCATTAAGGCCCTCCTATGATGGATCGCTTCTTATCGACATCAGCTCATTATCCAAGAAGTCGATCTAGGAACACCCATTTCAGTACTTTGAAGCTTGCATGCCTCAATGGCAAGTTTCTCACTTCCAGCGATAGGTTTACATGAATGGCCTTCAACCGAAAGATTTTTCATGGTGTTCGATGCCAAGTCCCTTATTCACACCACGTGAATTGTACTACAGTACCTTGAGGATCATTATCATTATCGGTGATTCCTCTCG
The DNA here is from genome assembly GCA_031772625.1 of Pinus tabuliformis. Taxonomy (NCBI): domain Eukaryota; kingdom Viridiplantae; phylum Streptophyta; class Pinopsida; order Pinales; family Pinaceae; genus Pinus; species Pinus tabuliformis. The sequence continues at coordinate 557,580,432 of CM062807.1, read as the reverse complement.
TGCCTGTTAACAGCGTACATCATTGGTTGGTAATCAAGCGATGTCTTTCCATGTTCGACTCCAGAACATCTCTCACATGGATCGACTTGTACTTTGAGTGAAGATCGAACGAGATTGAAGACCCCGAATCTAGTTTCATCCATCTGGGCTGCGATATATATTCAGGAAAATAAAGACATCAAATGTACATCATTGCTACACAGATAATCATCCAATCTAAGGGATGATGGCTCTACCAGAATCATCAGTCTACACTCAGACGATTGTCTGTCCTACATGAAAATGAATTTATAACGCTGAGCATGGGAATGCCCGCCTTAGCTAGATCATGAAAATATTATGAAGATAATGTATTGTATTGTATCTTATTACAGGTCTCCTTCCAGCTTGAAAGAACTTCAGATCCTCATGATAAAGCATTTCACCCGACATCAAAAAGATTAATGACCTCATGCTTTAGAGGGCAACTGTTATAGGCATTTTTGGGCACTGCAACCCCAAGCATAAATTTCCATAAACTAAGGGCTCCTAAGTCCCTAAAGGTGTTGTTCCAACCCCTAAAAGAACAAGGTCAACTGATTACAACTCCTCCCAGAAGTTCTACATGAAAAGCTACTCAGAACTGGTCAAAACTGGACCATTTCACCTGCTCCATAGGCAAAGTGCGTTGCGTCCCACCTAAATACACACAGTAGGTGCGTTGCATTTCAAAAAGCCCTTCTATGGGGTGCGATGGGCGAGAAGGGACAAATGGCAGGGTCAATCCGCAAGGTGGACAAGCAATGGAATCTTCCAGAAACTTCTCCAGTGACACTTGCCTATCTGAATTCGACCAGGGATGAGTAAGAGATCATCAATCTCCAAGTGGAATCAAGAACTATGAGAGGGAAAACACTAATCAAATCACAAGCTGACTCATCTCCCTTGTAGACATCTATATATGGATCCCTCATCCCAGAGATCCAGAGGTTGGAATTTTGCATCTAGTAAGGAATTGTTGTTGGTTTCTTGAGGCAACATCATAGTGTTGGGTGATATAAGCTTTTCATGAGGTGAAGAAGGGGCTTACTTGCTGAGAGGATGATGCTGGGTCAGAACAATTAGTTGTAACTCTCTTGGCTCTTTCTTGATTATCAATAAAGCTATTCAAGTTTTCCTCCATACTCTTGTGTGATTTATGTTTTATGCATTTGTATGGTCAATTTACATCTGATCCTAAATTGTTTATGATAATAGATCTATGTTCTCGTATAGTGTTATGCTGCTTTGATTCTACAAGTACTCTGTGAAGGTGGGTATACAAGAAAGCAAGTAGAAAAGGACTATCAAAAGAGAGAGGAATCGAGCAAGGAACCAAGCGAAAGAGAGAGGTTGGTCTCCTTTATTCTTCTCTCATCTATCTCTCATAAAGGAAAACAAAAGTATTTTTACTTTGTTTGTTTCTAAGGTAGCTACCAGCCATAGTGGGATTAACAGTTCTACATAGACACTATTCCCGGTAACACAAAGGCTATTCATAAGATATATTTTTTTAAATCAATCACCATACTCATGCATAGGATACATATATTTGAACCCTCCTATCAAAATATCTACACCTCCATTGGGTAGTGTTTACAGCAAATACAAACCTACTATCTCAATGACTAACCCAAATAAGGTCATCAAGAAATATGGGTTACTCAATTTTGAACAAGATTAAAATGTAACTCATTGGCATATCCCTTCTCCTTTATATTTGGATCCTACAACAACTCCCTTACCTAAATTCAAAGATTATCTGCCAAAGTTTTCCGGTAATGGTACTTACACAGTACAAGAGCACTTAAATTCCTTCTCTAATGCTTGCAATACTATTGGGGCCAATGATGATTATATATGCTTGAGGTTACTTGTATACTCTTTAGAAGGGAAAGTTTGCTCATATTTCCTTAACTTGCCACCTAAATCCTTCACCACTTGGGCTGAACTTTGTTATTAGTTCAAGTCTACCTTTGGCAAATAAAAAAATCCCAACCAACTAGTTGAAGGAATATAATAATATGGTTTTTCAACACGAAGATACTATTAAAGCCTTCAATATTTGATTCACTAAGATTTATAACCGAATCCTAGATCTGATAAGACCTCATGGTAAGGCTACAATGATACACTATTATAATATTTTACCTCCCACCTAAAAAGATAGGCTTGAGGAGAAATATTTAGATAATTTGGCTTCAGCCTTGTAGACATGTCATGAATTTGGAGATCAAAATCTCATAATTGGACTCCCTCTAGGTGAATCAAACTGAAATCTTGAAATGGCTATTATCTTGCACCTGGTGCAAGATATAAATAATTGAATAATTCCATTTGAAAGGAAAGTCTCTCCCACTCTCATTAATCTAGAGCTTCCTCCTCTAGATCCTCAACCTATATATTTCTCACCTACACCAAGAACATTTCTTGTAAATCATCATAGTTGCAACTTTTGTGAAGACTATCATGATGATAAGACATGCAAGGTTATGAAATCCTACAAGGAAATAATCTTTCGGAAGAAACCTACACCCCCAACAAGTAATGATGTTGTTAATAACCTTGATTGGGTTGAAGATGGAATTCATGTTGTAAATAATTGTGCTCATAATTATAATAAAAAATTCCAAATTCATTCTTTCAATTGCAATAATTCCACTCATAAGAAATCTTCACTGAGTAATAAAGATAGTAACCACCCTAATCCTAACCCAACAACTAATTATTTAAATATTTCTAAGAAATATAAAATCATTAATGATATGGCTAATATAAAAGGAAATTCTACACTACTTGATTTATCTCAGACCCCTGAGTAGGTTGCTAACCATAAAAAATTCTCGATAAATAGTCCAAAACTTCAATTTCTTTTCTAACCATCACTCATATGGAAGATGAAATTAAGCCTAATCTCAAATCAAGTTGTTTAGGTTGTGACCATTTTTAAGCAACCTAAAAATCCCCCTTTTTATGTGTCTATGAACATTTTGCATAAAATAGCCCATTGTTGTCTGATCAATGGGGTTTATGGCCCTAATGTGATGTCTAAGAAAATAAAAGAGGATCTTGGACTCTATTGCACAAATGAAGTGTCCAGAAATATGCTCTCATTTAATAAACAAAAACAACGTATTATAGAGGAGATTAAATATGTAACATTGGTCATATGTTCATATCCTAATATTCATACCACTTGCAACATTTAGGTCATCAATATGGTCATTATTAATTACTCAATTATCCTAGGTAGGGAAATATAGTTAATAATTGGAGGGTAATACTTTGTGGGTGGCACTCACGTAATCATTCCTAAAAGTACCAAGAATATAATAATGTACCGAAGAGATATAATTATACATTATATCAAGAATTTCCTTATCCCTCAATCAAATATGTAGAAGAGGACTTAGGAATAGACTCCATATTTAATGAAGAAGAAACTAATGTTAAAAACACTAATGACGTTCCTCTTGAATTTGATCAATTTTGGCATATGTTTATCGATAGAGAATCATCACAAGAAATAAATGGTGTTGGAATAATATTTCATAATCACTTTGTAAAAAAACGCTCATTTTCTTATTGGTTTGATTTTTTTTTGTACTAACGACATTGCAAAGTTTGAAGCTTTTCTCCTTAGATTGGATAATTCCCTTAAGCTTGGAATCCTAGATCTGTTTATTTTGGAATCCTAAATCTGTTTATTTTTGGGGACTCAAAATTAATTGTAAATTTGATAAAAGAGCTCTGTAACCCATCTAATAAGCTCATAAAAAATTATACCAACCTTACATTGGATGTTATCAATGAATTTAGTAGTTTTAATATTACATACGTGAACCAAAGTATGAATACTATTATTGATGGTCTAGAAATGTATGTTGAACAGGTTGAGCAATTTAATACGATGAATAAACTTGACTTCACTATGGTTTCTTTGTATAAACTACATTTTCTTGATAATGAGGAGTCCTCGCAAGTCTTCAAGGACAACAAAGATCTTCTTATTTTTCTTGTCAATGAAACCAAGGAATCTACCTAGGCTATTAATTTGTGACATAATAAACACCCCAAAGACCTTATCCCTTTGGAATATGCTTGCTCACCAAGTGATGTTGCTAAAACTAAAATATCCAACAAAAATACTAGAAAAATGACCGATGAAACCTTTCAACTACATATTGGGACCAATATTGATACAAATTGGATCCTTAAACATTTCCATGACTATTTCAAATTATGTCAGTCTTCAAAATCTTATGAATAACGAGCTTATCAGAAATGACCTCTGGACAATGGAAATTTGTGGCTAGCACAGAACAACAAGGACCCTTGGTCAAAGCGCGTTGACCATTGGCCCATGGAGACCATTCATGGACGCAAATTGGCAATTGGACGCCCAGATCCAGAAACAGAGGCAGTTTCTGATACGCAATTAGCGCTACGCAAGGAAAAACTCTAGGTGAAGGAAATCCCTAAGCGCTCAGTCACGAGGAAAATAGGAAACCGTGAGGAAATCATCAAAAGGCAGGTCTCACACACAAAACCAGCAGGATATCGCATGCACTTCGAACAGTAAGCGAGTTTGGCCGAGTTCAGCGTGATGCCACACGCCGGGCGATGTGTGTCGAGCGAATGAGAGAGAAAAATTGCTTACATCGCATGAGTAAAGGTCGAGCAACTTACTCATGCAATATAGACAGAGACCATAGGATTTGGAGGCTCCAGATCAACGGTAGAGAATTAACCTGATGGATGACCGGATTCGACGGGGAAATAGACTGAGGCACATAAAAATTTGAGGTCTGACATGACCAATGAGCTGGAAAAAGAATTAGTTTTCCGGGAAAATCCTGGAGTAACAGAAATAACAATCGTTTAAATAAAACTGACACTCAGTTCGTAAGGCGACAAGTGGCCACCTCTCTGTGCAGCTGATCAGGAGCTTAGGACCAAGTGTCGTAAAATGGTCAAACATGAAAGTGATCAGAACTAATTTGAACCTAAACAACCGGATAGAGCTCGTTTTCCTAATTCTAGCACCGCAAACGGTTCGAAAAACGGTCTCCGTATGCAGAAGTTATGCCAAAAACAAAATCGCTCAATGATTCTTAATTTTTGAATTTTTTCAAAAAAAAATTAAAAAAAGAATATTCCATAGAATATTCCAGGGAATATTCCTTTTGGGTAGCGAATCAAACACTGCCATGTGGCCGGGGAGGACATCAGCATATGGGCGCATGTTTTAAAAGTTATGTGGCAGGTCCGTGGTTTGAACCCACAACCTGGCCTAAACGAATGTCAAGACTTACTGTTGCGCCACACGCTTCAGTCTTGCAATGGGGGCAGCATAATTTTTTGTTAACGTTTGATTTTGTGTAGGGCGGGAAATGCAGGGGGCCAACCCCTAAGGGCCAACCCCCTCATACAATGTGACCGTCACCCAGAAACCAAGGGCATAACCCATAACCACCAGCGCAAAACTAACGGTCACCGCAGGTTAATACGTGGTCACATTACCACAAAGTGCGGAGTTAACACGCAGTTTCATTAACCATATAGCTAAGGGCTTGGCGCAAACTCTGAGGCGCCTAATGACCACCACATAAATTCGGTCACATACAGTTTGTAACTAACGGTTAGTGGTTGAGATGGCGGAATTTCCTATTTGTCGAGGTTATCTGGTAGTTAGCCAATTTTATTTGGAGTTTTTCTAGGACCAGCTGGCAGTGGGGAGTAAATGGCCATAACTTTGGCTAGGAAAGTCCTTTTTGGATGAATTTTTTTTTTTTTTTTTTGGGTTTTTTCAACCTTTTGAAGCCATTGGCATAGGTTTCACAGCCATATGAGGTCGTTTGCAGGTGATTTTGCTTCGTGGAAGTTCTAGGAGCCACCAGGGCCAAATCAGTTTGGGAGTTGCATTGGGAATTGTGCAGCCAGTGAATGTGGAACGAAGGTCATTCTTGAAATTTTTCAGTATTCTGAATCCATTTCTATAGCTCATTTTTCCTTCTGAGGCATTCTTCTCACTGTTTAGCTTCAGGGAAGCTTTAAGGGCCACGAGGGCCATTTCAGTGCTTGAGCTATTTGGGGGCTATGTTCATCCATTTTTGGTGATTCAAAAGCCTATGTCTGCTATTTTCGACCTTCTGAGTCTAATGGAAGAGGTTTCAGAACTGATTGAGGTCATCTTCACCTCGAAATTCTCCATGCAAGTTTAAAGGGCCATTGGGGCCAATTGGGGAAAGTACTGTAGAAGGTACAATTTCACTGTTTAGTGTTTGGGAAAGAGCATGTTTAGCTAATTCCTATCTTCTGATTCTTTATTTACAATCATATCTGTCTTTCGAGACACTCATATTCTTGTATTAGCCTTTGTAGCATTTTTAATACAAGAGGACAAGCCTAGTTTGAGAGGCTTGGTCCAGCAGATGTAGCCCAGAAGGGGTGAACTGCTTTATCATTTTGATGTCTTTATTTGCTGAAGATGATATGCTAAACAAAACTGATATAAAGTGTTAAATAGCAAATATACATAACTTGCATACACACATAATCACCTATTCAGCTGCAGAAAGTTATTTGTCTTATTCCGCAAGACATCAAACTTCAAGTATGTGTATGTCAAAGACTTCTAAGTGTTTACTTCATTATTTCTTTAGGCAGAGCCTGTAGAGGGCCAGGTAACCTCTAGAACTCATCCTCTCTTTAGAGGTGACATGTCTGGTGAATGCCCCTACAGTCTATCTCTGTATAAGAAATAAGAAGTTTTCACATTTTCAGAGGTCACTTGGAGTGTATAACTCACATTTGAAATTATGGGAAATGGATACCTTGCACCCTTAAACAAGTAAATTCCATTTTCAGATCAAATGGTATCAAAGCACTAGGTTTGCTTGACTGACATCACTAGCTTGATTGTGTAGCTTGAAGGGTGTCTTAAGTAGTGTTGAAGATTGATTGCTTTATTATTCTGCAAACTACTTGTTGTTTGAGTTTGTTGAAGCTCGTTTGTTCTTTTTTATAATGACAACTTCCATAAGTGAGTTCTCAAAATCGTCCTCCTTCACAAGATTCTTTGATGAAGGCTTGAAGCAAGAATTTGTCATCATGATGAAAATGGTGAGAGAAATATATGAGGATGAAAGAAAGAGCTCTAGACTTTGAGAGCAGTTGAATTCCATGAGGGAAGAGAAGCAGTTGTTTTCTGACCAATTGCAGGAAATGGAAGGCCAACTTCATATTGCAAACATGAATCTGGAAACGATGCATGAGTTGGAGACACAAATCCTTGTTGCCAAAGAAGCCTTAGCCAAGTATCAGCTTGAAGAAGAGGTAAACAATTCTAGTTTGTCTTCAAATTCTTATAAGAATGTTTATGTTGGTTCTTTTGAGAAACATACCAGAGGCATAGGGTCCAAGTTGATGTCCAAAATGGGATATGAAGGAAAAGGATTGGGAAAACATGCACAGGGTATAGTTGAGCCAATAATGGTTGAGGTAAGGCCTAAGTATTTGGGTCTTGGCTATGGACAATCTTATGGAGAAAGTTCCAAAGCAGCCATGAAGGCAATTGAAACAGTTCCTAGAAGGAGTTTCATTTCAGGTTCTTTATCTCAAGGTTGTAAAGGTTGTATCCTTGAGGAATGCAATAGTTTGAAACATGCTTTGCAGGAAGAAGGTGTGCATAAGCATGCACTTGAACTAGGGAGTGGTGAAAGCTCTAAAATCATTGAAGGGATTGATAGTGTTCCAAAGGGAGCTTCTTCTTCTTTCGATTCACCTCCTTATGAAGGTAATGAAGGTGAAAGAGAAAGCTATAAATCTGATTTCCATCACACTTACTTTGATCATGTAAAGCATGGAAAATTTCCACATAAGCATTGGAAAAGAATTGCATGTTCTTTTTGTGGTTTGGTTAACCATAATGTTTCTAGATGTTGGAAAAGAATGGCAACATACAGAAAACTTTTGAAGGAAAGGAGGCAAGAAGCCAAAGTTCCATTGAACAATGTAAATCATGTTGTCAAGAAGATGAACATGTGTTGCACTTATTGCCATAAGCATGGACATACTGCTGAAAGGTGTTGGACTCTGAATCCAACAATGCTTCCAAGAAAGTTGAAGAAATTGGAGAAAGAGTATGGTAAGAATGGGAAGGAAGTTTCCATCACTGATATGTGTCAGGATGATACACATGTTGATATCGATGTGCAGTTAAAGGAAGCGCCTTTGAAATGGATTGGTAAGAAATGGTTAGAATTCTTATCCAATTAAAGTTGCATGTCTTTTGATTGAATGCATTTCTTTGTTAAGGGAATGCAAGTTGCAGGATGGAAAAAGCTGAGTATGAGACTCACTCTATTCAGCTCTTGTCTCCTATATGTGTTTTATTGGGTTGATGTACCTATTGGTCTTTGCAAAAGAAGAGTTGAAGTTGCACCTGTACATAGATGTTGTAAGTGTGTTTATCGAACTGTATATAGTTCATTGTACATGATACATGCATAGGTATTTGTAAATGTATCTTGTTGTTGGTCGACTAGTGTCGCTTGTGAGCACACTTTTACATTGTCGATTGTGTCACACATTGATTATCGACTTGTGTCGATTGTGGTGCACATGTTTTGTCAACTTGTGTCAGCTGTGTACACACTTGTTATGTTGATGGTTGAGTCCATTGTTCAGCATATTTCAGGACAAATTGTTGTTGATGATTGTCTTGTTGCGCAAGATACCTTTGGTGTCATTTGGTGCAGGGAAAGAATTTGGTGCAAAGTTGTGCACAATCCCATGAGCTGGAAAAGCATGCAAGCAAAGAGGGCTCAAATTTCAGCATGGGTCAATACTTCTTTTGAGAATTTTTTGCAGCAAGTATCTCAAAAGTTTGGGATGAGCATTTGCAGTACCTTCAGAATGCTACAGCCGGTAAAAGCCTTCTCATTTTTGAGGCAGCTCTTCTTCTGGAGTGGAGGTCCCATGGATGGGCATCGTGATAGTTGGCAAGCCCACATGTTCAGAGGAATATTTCAACTCATATATCAGCAAGTTTCATTGCTCGTTCCTGCAATTTCAGATTTTTCTGGCGAAAGAACTTGGTCGGGATTCGACGAGTACTTGGCTTATGCAGCGAAAAGTCGCCATGACGACAGTTGGCAAGGTAGGACATTTTGGCATAAATATGTTCTTTTGGCTGAATGGAAGAGGATATTTCTATTCCTCAAGTGCTGTACAGTTCAGTTCAAAGATTCAGTAAGCTTTTGTGGACCAAAAGCCTTCTCATTTGGGAGGTGTGATCAGGAGCTCAGGACCAAGTGTCGTAAAATGGTCAAAAATGAAAGTGCTCAGAACTAATTTGAACCTAAACAATTGGATAGAGCTCGTCTTCCTGATTTTGGCGCCGTGAACGGTTCGAAAAACGGTCTCCGTATGCAGAAGTTATGCCAAAAACAAAATCGCTCAATGATTCTTAATTTTTGAATTTTTTCAAAAAAAAATTAAAAAAAGAATATTCCATAGAATATTCCAAGGAATATTCCTTTTGGGCAGCGAATCAAAAACTGCCACGTGGCCGGGGAGGACATCAGCATATGGGCGCATGTTTTAAAAGTTATGTGGCAGGTCCGTGGTTTGAACCCGCAACCTGGCCTAAACGAATGCCGAGACTTACCGTTGTGCCACACGCTTGAGTCTTGCTATGGGGGCGGCATAATTGTTTGTTAACGTTTGATTTTGTGTAGGGCGGGAAATGCAGGGGGCCAGCCCCTAAGGGCCAACCCCCCCATACAACGTGACCGTCGCCCAAAAACCAAGGGCATAACCCATAACCGCCAGCGCAAAACTAACGGTCACCGCAGGTTAATACGTGGTCACATTACCACAAAGTGCGGAGTTAACACGCAGTTTCATTAACCATACAGCTAAGGGCTTGGCGCAAACTCCGAGGTGCCTAACGACTGCCACATAAATCCGGTCACATGCAGTTTGTAACTAACGGTTAGTGGTTGAGATGGCGGAGTTTTTGGCGGAGCACTCCAAAAATGGCGGAATTGCCTATTTGTCGGGGTTATCTGCCAGTTAGCCAGTTTTATTTGGAGTTTTTCTAGGACCAGCTGGCAGTTGGGAGTAAATGGCCATAACTTTGGCTAGGAAAGTCCTTTTTGGACGAATTTGTTTTTGATTTTGGGTCTCTTCAACCTTTTGAAGCCATTGGCATAGGTTTCATAGCCATCTGAGGTCTTTTGCAGGTGATTTTTCTTCGTGGAAGTTCCAGGAGCCACTAGGGCCAAATCAGTTTGGGAGTTGCATTGGGAATTGTGCAACCAGTGAATGTGGAACGAAGGTCATTCCTGAAGTTTTTCAGTATTCGGAATCCATTTCTACAGCTCGTTTTGCCTTCTGAGGCATTCCTCTCACTGTTTAGGTTCAGGGAAGCTTTCAAGGCCACTAGGGCCATTTCAGTGCTTGAGCTGTTTGGGGGCTATGTTCATCCATTTTTGGTTATTAAAAATCCTATGTCTGCTATTTTCGACCTTTTGAGTCTAATGGAAGAGGTTTCAGAACCAATTGAGGTCATCTTCACCTCGAAATTCTCCATGCAAGTTTAAAGGGCCACTGGGGCCAATTGGGGAAAGTACTGTAGAAGGTACAATTTCACTGTTTAGTGTTTGGGAAAGAGCATGTTTAGCTAATTCCTATCTTCTGATTCTGTATTTACAGTCAGATCTGTCTTTCGAGACACTCATATTCTTGTATTAGCCTTTGTAGCATTTTTAATATAAGGGGACAAGCCTAGTTTGAGAGGCTTGGTCCAGCAGATGTAGCCCAGAAGGGGTGAACTGCTTTATCATTTTGATGTCTTTATTTTCTGAAGATGATATGCTAAACAAAACTGATATAAAGTGTTAAACAGCAAATATACATAACTTGCATACACACATAATCACCTATTCAGCTGCAGAAAGTTATTTGTCTTATTCCACAAGACATCAAACTTCAAGTATGTGTACGTCAAAGACTTCTAAGTGTTTACTTCGTTATTTCTTTAGGCAGAGCCTGTAGAGGGCCAGGTAGCCTCTGGAACTCATCCTCTGTTTAGAGGTGACATGTTCGATGAATGCCCCTATAGTCTATCTCTGTATAAGAAATAAGAAGTTTTCACATTTTCAGAGGTCACTTGGAGTGTATAACTCACATTTAAATTATGGGAAATGGATACCTTGCACCCTTAAACAAGTACATTCCATTTTCAGATCAGCAGCGTTACACAATGATGATGACGTAGAGTAGGGGAATTCCAGCAAACCGAGGCAGGCGATCGAGAGAGTTGGGAAGAGGAAACGAATAATCAGAGAGTAGATTGGCTTTAAGCCATGAATAGACAAAGGGCAGAGGGGACAGAAGTAGAGAAAAAGAAGTGAATTTCAGATAACAGGGAAGTTGAGCTGACCTGCAGAGAAAAGGCAACATCAAGCAGACAAAACAGAGAGAGTCCAAGAGCCTGTGAACTCCAAAGAAGGCTTGAGAAGTTCAAGCAACTCCTCTATGTAGACCTATCAGGTATTGAGTACCAAATTGGACTCATACCAGAGAGACCAGTCGAGGTCGAGAGTCAGTAAGGGGAGTTTTTGTACTCTAGAGACTTGGGGGATCCAAGCACAATCCTACTAATCATTCTCTATTAAGTGAGACTCAAATTATGCTCCTTATCGTAAAATCTCTGCTTTAAGACACAATAGAAAAGGCCACCATTGAAGGCTAGACTAGGAGACGTAGCCTAGGAGGATTGGGTGAACTCCTTATTAAATTTGTTGTGTTTTTTTGTATTTGCTTACTGTGTTTCTCTTACTATTCCAAGTGCCTGTGTATTTTGCAATCTTATCGATCCGTTGCTTAAAATAACATAGGCACACCCCAACACATGGGTCTGTAATACCTTCATTAATTAACTGAGATCATTCACAAGTTATTTTCAAATCAAATATGGAACACAATTTTTTACATCTTTTGACGACTTGTTCTACTAAGGAAATTAAAATATTGATCAACCTATTTAAAAAATTATTTGATATTTTTGCTTAGTCTTACAACAATCTTAAGGGATTTTGTCCTTCAATAATCAATAATCCAATTCCCATTAAAAAGGATTTCCTACCTGTAAGACAAAAACAAAAGCCAATCAACCCAACCCTTGAAGCGACTATTAGGATAGATCTAGATACACTAATTTTAGCTCACATTATTTATCCAATTAAATTCTAAAAGTGAGTGGCCAATCTAGTTCTAGTTAGAAAGAAAAAGGGCCAAATCCGCATGTGCATAGACTTTCTTTCCCTAAATAAATCCAACATAAAAGTTAACTCCCATCTTCCAAACATCGAATTAATTCTGAAACAAGTAGTTGGATCTCATATCATGTTATTATTAGATGGTTTATCCAGTTAAAATTAGAGTTATTTAAAGAAAAATGGTAGGCATAAAACAACTTTTACAACCAAGTGGGGAATGTTTTCTTGTAACCACATGCCTTTTGGTTTAATCAATGTCAGTGCAACTTTTCAAAGAGCTATGAATATAGCGTTTGATGATTTGATTGGGGTAATAATCCATAATTATTTAATGATTTAATTATAAATTCAAAGTAGTGAAGTGATCACTTTGATCACTTGAGAAGAGTTTTTATTTGCTATAGAAAACATGGGATGTCTTTGAACCCTGCTATATCTATTTTTCATGTCAAATCAAGTATGTTTCTCGAACATATTTTCTCCTATTATGGGATCAAAATAGATCCTCAATGAATAGTATCCATCAAAGCACCTTTCCCCCTACATCTAAGAAAGATATTCAATAATTCATGGAAAAAACAAATTGTGTACGTGGATTTATCCCCAAATTTGCAAAGATCGTTAAGCCAATTCACCATACGTTAAAAAGTGATCAAATATTCAATTGGAATCCTTATTCTCAATAATCCTTCCAACATATCGAGGATGTTATCTCTACAACTCCTATCTTATATACTCCAAATTTTACTAAATATTTCATCATTTATACTAATGCTACAAAAGAGGCAATTTATGCCATCTTAATGCAAAAACTCATGATGGTTTAGAACAACTTGTAGCATTCACAAGTCAAAGTCTCTCTAATGATGCTATGAGTACTATATGATTGAAAAAGATGTGTAATCTTTATTAAAATATATCGAGAAGTTCAAAAACTTGATCCTTGGAAAGCATAATGAAGTTAGAACCACACTCCCAACTATCAAGTCTTTACTGTCTCAAAATATGATGTCTGGTAAACTGGAACATTGGTTGACTGAGATCCAAGAACATGATATGAAATTAAATACAACCAATACAATTAAGGGCATGGATTAGCACTTAGTTGGAATGTGATCTCAATCATGTCAAAGAAGTTAAATCACAAAATGAGTGCCAACTAGTTAACCATAAACTTCTTGACCATAAAAGAAAGACTAAATGAAAGACCCTATGTGTGCATAATCCAATAGAAATACCTTCTAACCTATTTCAAAGTTAGTGGCCTTAGCATTTTTATCATGATACTTCTTTACAATTTTTCTCCTTTTTTCGATTTGATTCAATGTTGTAGTTCTATGTTCATCAAGGGCTAACATAGTATGATACCTATTCATTAAATCAAACTCTGAATAATTCATCATGAAATACTAAATGAAATGAAGCTAATTGTAATTCAACATGATTAACAACTTATTGATCATAAACTGGTTGAAAATGTGTGACACTAGTGCTAACCTTAGTAGTGGTCCTGTCTACCCATAGAGCATAAGGAAGCGGAAGATGACACTTTCTATGGTTGTCAATGATAATCTTCTTCAAGATTTTGATTAAATTTTTATTTATAGATTTAGCTAACCCATTGTCGTGAGGGTAATAAGAAGATGAAAATGTATGTTTTATACCAAACTTGTTACAAAATAGAGCAAATTTTCTTGAGATAAATGCAGTTCCATTATGAGATACAATGTGAATGGATGTGCCAAATCAGGGAAGTAGAGATTCTATAACAAAATGAATTAATTGATCCTTATTGGCCTCTTTAAGGGGGGTTTCCTTAGAGAATTTAGTGAAATAGTCTATGGAATTCAAAATAAAAGTGTGCCTAGCATAGGAGGGTGGATTAATTGGACCTACAAAAACAAGGCCCAACTTGGTAAAGAGTCAACTTGAGATGATGGGTTCAAGAGGCATAGTAGAGTATTGTAATCTTCTTGTTGCATGTTGACACTCATTACAATATTTATGGTCAAGAATTTTATGGTAAACTAGTTTATGTTTAAGAAATTGTTAAGCCTATTGAATTACAATTAGCTTCATTTCATTTAGTCTTTCATTATTAATAATTTAGAGTCTGATTTAATTAACATGTATCATACTATGTTATCCCTTGATGAATAGACAATTGCAACATTGAATCAAATCAAGAAAAAGGAGAAAAATTGTAAAGAAGTATCATGATAAGAAGGCTAAGACCACTACCTTTGAAATAGGTCAGAAAGTCTTGATATGAGATTCTGCACGCATAGATAATGGAAAGAACACAAAGTTTCAAAGAATTTGGATTGGCCCCCATGAAATCATTGCTAAAATTGGAACTAATTCTTGTCTGCTAGAAGATGATGATGATAGGTTATTATTGTACCCAACAAATGGCTCTCACATTAAACAATTTATTGATCCTACTTCAGGATTGAATCAGCCTTGATATTTCTCTAGTCTTTGGTTTCTTTGCTTTATATTCTTTTATTTTATTGTAGTTTTTTTTGTACCTAAAGGAACCTAGCAACCCGTTTGACACATAACTACTAGTAAACCTATGGGGGTTTATGACCTGTCCTCCTTGCCATAAACTAGGCTCGCTATGGGGGGGATTTGAACCTTGATTACCTTGTTTCCATGATTTCACAAACTTCAAATCAACCAATTGACTTGCCCCGCGGGACTTCTTTTCTTTTATTTGCATATTTTACATTTCCTTTATTTTATTTTATTTCCTTGTTATTTTATGTTAATTCCTTTGTTGATAATTTAAAAAATGTTAGATATACATAATTTAGAAAATATTTTATGGAACAATAGATTTTCCTTGCTTGACTGCAACCTACTTAGAAGGAAAAAATAATAAAGCTACAACCAGGTGTTTGGTATCATATTTACTTTATGCATAAGTGTCAATAATGACTTACCTTTACTCCAACAATATAGTGACAAACAACTCCTAATGCTAGAAGAAAAGGTTTCCCTTAAATACTTTATTGTTGTGAGGTGAAAAATTGTTAGATGAGTGTAGCTATTCCACTCTTCGTGATGTGGCATTGGGTTTCCTCATATCAATTTTTCCTTTTATTCCATGAAACCAAAAATCTGAAGTCCAAAATAGTCACATATATTCCCCTATGGAGCTTCTAGATGTTGACATTCACTTCATAAATTTTAAAATTTTGTAATAAGTTACAAAATTCTTGCCTTTGTCTTGCTTGGTCGCACCTTAACTAACCATAAAAAATTTGTCTATAATCTTGAAACCGTCTATTTTTCTATTGTTGTACTTGATGGCAACACACTTGTAGCAGAACAACTCATATATGGTAACTAGATGATTCTACAAGAGAGATATCAGATGTGACAGAATGCATGGCAGTTGTGTTTACAAATGTGACAAAATGTAGGACAGTTCAAAGGAATCAGTTCAAAAGTAATGTACAATGGAAAATCACATTATAACATGTCTATTCAGAGGGAACAAAGTAATGGTACAAAAGAATAGGGTGAAGGAACAAAGGACTACAGATCAGAATCAAGAAGTTGAATAAAAACGACATTTTCAGGTATGTTAAGTTGTATATGCAGGTTCACTATACAAAAAAGTGTGTACACATGGATTCACTATTCAAAAATATCATATAAGTATGCACACACTTTCATAGAAGAAAAAGTGCATATGGGATGAAAAATTAAGGAAATTAAGGTGAAAGAATACCAATGGTCAATACCATGGTATTAGCCCACAATATTGAGCGGAGTAACGATTATTTGATCCTGTCTAAGAATATGTTGGCAAGAGGGGACTTCTCTCCATAAACTTTTGAGTGGAAAACTAGAGATGTCTATATTTCTAGATATATAGAGATTGGTCCTGTACTTTCTTTCTTACTTGCCTCCGTCCTTTTTGTAGGTTCCATAGAGTAATAAGTCTTATGCACTAAGAGCTACCTAATGATGGTCTCCCAGGTATTGGGAACGATGGGCGGCTATCTATTGCTCTCGGGTATCTACTATGCATAGGATCTAAGTGTTGTTTTGATCTGAGGTATTGAGAAAGGCTAAAACTATATAAGGAGGAAAATATCAAAGGGCTAAGCACATAAGTAATGAATATCTTATCAAGTGTTAGATTAAAGGCAAATATGCATATTATGGGTTTCTTATTCTTTACTTAATCTAGACTAAGTATGCACCTAAGTGTTTGATGATGGGTGGGATGTAATGATGGATCAGGATCATAATAACTTATCATTATGTGATCTGAAGTCTAGAATTGCAACGAAGTTATAAGTAAGTATTTGTATATCTATACATTGTTTCGCTTTGGTGAAGCTGCGTATGCATGTTGGTTCAAATCTTCCAAGTAGCGTATGCTAAAAGAAAAGCTTGATGTTCAAGGATGACTAATCTATCATATCAGTGTTGTTGTTTTACTGTTGTCTGCCAATGAAGTCTTCTTAGATATGAAAGTAAAATTGAATGCATAAAGAGTTTATGTCTGATTGATTGATTGATTGAGTAAGAAGGGTGATCCTTGTTGCTATCTGTTTAGAACTCTGTAATATGACAATAGATCTTTAGAATGTCACTGATTGGTACAGTTTTTGGTTCAAAGGTTTTATGATTCAGTATCTTTAGAGGTATACACAGGTTGGGCTGAAGGAAGTAGTGTATACACGCAGGTTGGCTTCATTGAAGAAGCGTATACAGTCTGACACATGATTTTTTAGGTTACAGTTGGTTCTAGTTGTTGATGCAATGTTTTGGGTTTAGATCTATGTACTGGTTATAGTGATCTATCTGTTCCAATTGATTGACTGAATTTGAATAAGTTTGAATGGTTCAATATGTTAGAGGTTCAGTGATTGGTTGATTCAATATGTCAGAGGTTTAGTGATTTTTTAATTTAGTATGTCCGAGGTTCAGTGATTGTTTGATTCATTATGTCAAAGGTTTCAGTGATTCGTTGATTCAGTTATGGTTGATTCAAAGATTGATGATTGAGTTTCAGTGATTGGTGGATGCAGATGTATTCGATGGATGTAATGCAGTGCTGATTGATATTGAGCTTCAATGTTACTAATGGGTGCAGTGTGAAAATTTGATGAAACATGGCCTTCATATTGTAGTATTGTGTACCTGGAGTATCCAGTGTGAAAATTTATGAAATGTGGTACCTAAAGGATACTGAAGGTTGGAGCCTTCAGTGAAGAAATCAAAGCTTCTTGCCAGTAGTGGCTGGTGATTTGATCAAGGGTTTGGAGCTCCCTTCTAGTAGTAGCTAGAGATGAGTGAAGGTTGTAGCCTTCTATAGGTCAAAGCCTACGTACTAGTAAACATATCAGCTAGTACAAGAACTATGGGGTTGTATCTCCCTTCTAGTAGAAGCTGGAGAACGAGAGAAGGTTGTAGCCTTCTGCAGGTGGGTTCTTGCGTACTGGTATGTGTTTGCACCAATATAAGAATGTAAATAGATTTTCTTATTATTAAAAGAAGATAGAGACAACAACAACAGGTGGTTTTCACCCACATTGGGTTTCCACCTTAAATCTTGGTGTTCATGTGTGTTGCCTATGTGTGATGGTTTATTTAATTATTACTGCACATGGTTACTATCTAATGTTTAATAAAGTATTGATGCATTGATTAAAGATCAACATACGATGAATTAACAGAATCATAAGTTCATTGGATATACGTTGGTTTCCTTAAGAATAGTTGCGTGCACACACGAGTTCCCTTCACTGAAGTAGCGTATATAAATATGATTATGGAAATAAAAAAAGTTATTTATTTGTAAATACTAATTCACCCACCCTCTTAGTATTATTTCCAACAATTGGTATCAAAGCGGGTCCTTTGGCAGAAGCTTGACTGCTTGAAGGAGATCCATAGAAACAATGGGAAAGAAACTAAAGAAGAAAGCACCTCAAAAGAAGAAGACATCTCAAGAGAACTGTGACAGTGGAAGAGATGATTGGCCATTATATGGAAGCAACTCCTTAGATTCAGAATCACCTCAGAATGAAGATGAACAAGCAAAATAATTATCAGGTACGAATTTGTTGTCCTCTAGTGATACATTTCTCTGTTCATTTGAAGATAATGAATGTAAGAACGAAACAACTTAATTTGATTTTATGGGTGAAAGAGAAAGAAATCAAATAGAGGCAAAATCTAAAAATATGATGGACACGGGAGGGAGCTCTGAGGGTTTTCACCGAAGGTATGAACGCATGACTGCGCAGTTGTAGGCCAGATCCCTGACAAGAAGCTGAAGCTTGCAGGGTCAGGGGGGCCCGGTTCAAAGAACGCGCGCAGAGGGCAGACCAAATCAACCAGTTTCCATTGGAGAAGAACAAAACGACAACCGGAGGCCGCGGGTGCTGACCGGAAGGGATGGGAATGGAGAACGGGAGGGGAGAGATCCCCTCCTATAAAGAGGTAATAACAGGAGAAGCTAGAAAGGAAAAGCAGGGCGAGGGAGAATGGAAAAATGAAGGAGAAACTTCAGCTGCTGGAGCACAAAGGAGATCAGGAATCCCAAGCAAATGTCTACCAAGAGCAACGAGCAAACCCAGGTTTGTAATACCGCCTAATAGATTAGAAAATTACAGAAGCTACATGAGAGATTATGCTTTGATTTGTAAGTTTATAGGATACTGGCCAAATGAGAAAAATCTCATGAGATGGATCCATCAGAGGTGGAAACCAAAAGGACATGTAGAGGTCAAGCTAGGGGCGAAGGGGTTTTTTACAGTCATATTCTCTAATCTAGAAGACAAGGGAAGGATCTTTGAGGAACAACCCTACTTCATGAACAATGCTGGTCTGTTCATGAGAGAGTGGGTAGACTGTTACAACCCAGATAAAGAAAAAATGCTAGCTGCCCCGGTATGGATAAGACTTTTCGGCCTACCATCAGAATTCTGGGATCCAGAGATCCTCAAAGGTATCGGAAATTCAATAGGTTCATTTGTGAAAGTGGCAGAATCAACAAAGAGAGGAAAATACACCACATATGCTAGAATATGTGCGTATATGAATATCACTGAGCCCCTTCCAGACACTATAGAACTGGAGTATCATGATGAGGTATGGAATCAACCTTTAGACTACGAACACATTCCATTTCGCTGCAGAAGGTGCCATGAGTATGGCCACCTAGTTAGAGAATGCCCCATTACACTAGCTGAAAAGGAAAGGGAAGCAGAATATGAAAGGCGAAATGCAACAAGGAAAACAGAGAAGGAAGAAGAGGACTTCCAAGAAGTTCAACGCAGGAGAAGAAGAGGAAATAGACAGGGGCCGGTGGGTAAGCAAAAAGAAACCCAGAAAACAGAATCTCTAAACAAATTTCAAGTCCTACAGGGAGAAGGTCTGGAAAACGAAGTAAGCGAAGAAGAAGAAGTAGAGGAGATGGAGGTAGCAGAGGAAAAGGAGGATAAAGAAACAGATAAAACAAAAAAGGACCAGAGGGAAGAAACCCAGGAGGAGTTAGGAGACATGGAGATAGACCTACAGAAAACAACAGGAGACGAAGAAGAGCAGGTAATGGCAAAACTTTTACAGGAATGGAAAAGGCTAGACGAAAGATTCATCCCAGAGGAACAAAAACAGAGGTATAAGGAAGCATTCAAACGATATAAGGAAAAAAGGGGATTAACAGGAGACACGGAAAATCAACAATCGGAAAAACAGGAAGTGCAGAACATAGGAGTGAGCAGCACTGGCAAAACAGGGAAAAAAAGAGGGAGAAGAACTTTGAATGAAACGATACAAGATGTGGGAGAAATGCTTGTCAGCTCTGGAAGAGTGATACCTCTCTCTGAGGTATTCCAAACCCGCCCAAAACTGTTAAGATGATTATAACAAGCTGGAACGTAAGAGGCCTCAACAGCAGAGGCAAACAAAGGTATCTGAATGAGAGATTGAAAAAAGAAAAACCCAGTATAATGATTTTACAAGAAACAAAAATAAGCACCGATAAAATGAGAGAAATTTTGAGTAGAAATAGGAGTAGATATGAAATAATGGGACAAGATGCAGTTGGGAGCGCAGGAGGCTTAGTAATAATATGGAATCCAGAGGAAGTTCAATTCAGTAATTGGATGAGCTTTCCAAGAATCTTAACAGGAACAGCAAGTATTGTAGGAACGGTGGAGGAGGTTTTTATAACAGGAGTTTATGGGCCGCATATCCAGAGTGAGAAGGAAAATTTCCTGCAAAATCTAAAAGCTTTAAGAGGTCTAATTCCAGGGAAACAATGGATCATAGGAGGGGATTTCAATCTGATCAAAGCCGCAGAGGAAAAAAGAGGAGGAGTAAGGAGATTGGATAAGGCAGTGGAGCAGTTTGGAGACATGATAAGGGAACAAAAGCTGATAGATATTCAAACCATTAATGGGAAGCATACTTGGAATAACCGAAGAGGTGGAGCTAATCAAATAGCCTCGCGCCTTGATAGATTCTTAATCTCAGAACAAATAATGATGAAGGATGTCTTCATAGAAGCCACTATCCTCCCGGTAGCTGGCTCAGACCATTGGCCGATTAAACTAGAAATAGATTTAAAACAAAGGCCTGCTAACAAACCCTTCAGATTCGAAGCCTTTTGGCTAAGAAATGAAGGTTTGATGGAAAAACTAGAAGAATGGTGGAAGGCGAGCGATCAAAGAGGAAAGAATAAGATGCATACTTTCCAACTCAAATTGAAGGAAATGAAGAATAAGCTAAAGAAGTGGAATAAAGAAGAATTCGGTAACATAATAGAAGAAAAAAACAAACTAGAGCAGAGAATGGAAGAGCTTCAGCAGTTAGACATCTTAGAAGGCATACAGGAGGAAAGAACAAAAGAAGAAGGTACTATACTAAATAAGCTAGAAGAAAGAAGGAAACAAGAAGAGATTTTATGGAAGCAGAAATCAAGGGTGCAATGGCTCAGGGAAGGAGAGAGGAATACTAAGTTCTTCCATAAAGCTATGGTCCAACATAGACAAAGAAACCGAATTTTTTCAATTAGAAATCAGGAGGGTCAGAGAGTTCTTCAACATGAAGAAATAGAAAAAGAGTTGGTTAATCATTTCAAAAATATTCTTAGAGAACCTCAAGTTGACAGATCTGAAGCCATATCGAAGATAAGTAGAGAAATCCCAAATATGGTAACAAGAGATCAAAACCTAGCACTAATGAGGAAAATTACGATGGAAGAAGTGGAGGATATAGTAAGAAACATGAAAAGGAATAAAGCGCCCGGACCGGATGGGTACACAGTAGAATTCTTTCAAGCTGGGTGGAATTTTCTTGCAGAAGAAGTGCTGGAAGTTGTAGAGGAGGCCAGAATAAATCAAAGACTATGGCCTGGAATAAACGCAACCATGCTGACCCTTATTCCTAAAACAAATCAGGCTGATCAAGCTGAAGGTTTTAGACCCATAGCCCTCTGTAACGTCATCTACAAAATAGTGGCTTCAGTTGTGGCTCAGAGATTGAAATCGATCCTCCCAAGCATCATATCCCCAGAGCAAACTGGGTTTGTTGAAGGGAGGCAGATACTGGATGGGTTAGTGGTGGCTCAGGAAGTAATTCACACACTGAAAACGAAAAAAGAAAGAGGCATGCTGATTAAATTAGACCTCTCAAAAGCCTATGATAGGCTAAGCTGGAAGTATTTAGAAGCAATTCTGAAAGCGTATGGTTTCTGTGATAGATGGGTGAATTGGGTTATGAGTATGATCTCAACCCCAAATTTCTCCATCCTGTTGAATGGGGCTCCAACAACTACCTTCAATGCAACGAGAGGCCTCAGACAAGGGGACCCCCTATCCCCCTTCCTGTTCATAATAGCAGCAGAAGGATTAGGCAGATACTTTAAAAAAGAATTAAGAGAAAGGAAAATTCAAGGGCTAAGACTATGGGGAAATCAAACCACAGTTACACACCAACAATTTGTGGACGATATAATGATATACTGCAAAGCAACTCTGAAAGAAGTGAAAAGGATAAAGAAAATACTTGAGATATTTATGGAAGGCACAGGGATGGAGGTTAATAATGAGAAATCCAGAACCTTTTTCTTTAACACTGTGGAACCCATTAAAATTCATCTAACCAGGGTCCTGGGCTATCGGAAAGGAGATCTCCCTACCAAATACTTAGGTACTATGTTAGATTCGTCCTCGCTCAAAATTGGAAATTGGAAGAATACTCTGGAGAAGATCACAAAAAGATTGGAGAACTGGACTTTCCGGGCTCTGAATTTAGCAGCAAGGGTTATTCTGTTAAAAGCTACTCTTCAAGCAATTCCGATATATCCTTTATCCGTAATGGCTGCTCCTAAAGGAATTTGCAATAAACTGGTGGAGATTTATAGAAAATTCCTATGGGGGGGACCGAAGCAGCAAAAGAAGTGGGCTCTATGTTCATGGGATAGTCTAACTAGACCAAAGGAGAAAGGTGGTTTAGGCCTCAGAGACCCCTGGACCTTAAATCAAGTCCTCGGCGCCAAGCTAAGGTGGAGATGGATTCAAGGGGGGACGGATCTTTGGAAAGAAATCTGGACAACCAAATATAATATGCCCCTTGCCCCGGAAGACATTCTTAGGGTGCAAGATATGCCACGAGGATCAGATATTTGGAATCTCACTATTCAAAGCAGGGATTTAATAGACAGACATATATTCTGGGAAATCAGAGGGGGACAGACAGCGAGATTCTGGGATGAAGCCTGGCAGCAGAGGGAGAAAATGATAAACTTGCAAGAAATGCAAGAAATATACAGAGCAGGTATGGAAAGAAGCCTCATTACAGTTAAGGATTACTGGACCGAAGAACAAGGAAATGAGGAATGGCGAAGCTGGAAACCTTTGGAGGAGTGGAAAAGAGATGCAACAGAAGACCAGAAAAAAGTATTTGGAAAGGAAATAGAATCCAGAAAGATAAAAAAGAGAGATGGAAGAGACATTCTCCGATGGGGTAAAGAAACGAAAGGAATATTTAACATAAAGGAAGCTTACAAAGCAAAAACTCAGCAAGAACCGGGGGAGGAAGATCAAAAGTGGAAAAGGATATGGAAAGCAAAATGGTGGCCGAAGATAAAATTGTTTGCATGGCTAGTAGGAAGGAAGCGGATTCTAACCTGGGATAGAATTCAAAAAAGGGGATTCTCTGGCCCTTCAAGATGCTATCTATGCCATTCGGAGGAAGAAGATCAGGAACATCTGCTGAATGGATGTAAGGTTGCCCAACTCCAATGGGAAAAAACAAGAAATCTATTCTCAACAACAGAGAGAAACCCTCATGATATAATCCAAACCCTTTTCGACTGGGGAGAAGGAAAGTTCCAAAGTAAAATAGTTAGAAGAGCATGGAGTATTACAGCTGGATTTAACGTTTGGAATTTGTGGAAGGAAAGAAATAGTCGAATATTCAAAGGGAAATCATCAGAGCCGGAGGAAGTATGGAAGAGAACTCTCAAGCAAATTAGAGAATCAATCTTAGCAGAGAATTGGGCAGAAGAGGATTGGAAAACCTCGGATACTGAAGCTGAGATTTTAAAGCAGCTGAACCTAGATCAGGGGATGATTTACCATCCAAAAACAAAGCAGAATCAGTCAATGGCAATCCAAAGTCATGCAACCTATCGAAAGCCTCCTGAGGGGTTTGTGAAACTCAATTTCGATGGCGCTGCAAAAGGGAATCCCGGACCAGCGGGTTTTGGCGGACTCTTCAGGAATAGACAGGGGGAGACAGAGTGGATATATGCGGAACATGGAGGAACAATGACCAATAATGAGGCAGAATTCATGGCTGTTTACCAGGGACTCAAAATCGCTAGAAGAAATGGCTACAGAAAAATTGAAATTGAGGGAGATTCCACCCTGGTAATAGATACAATAAGAAAATTAATCAATGGGAAAAAATGGGAAAAGGTTGTAAAGAGCTGGAGAAGCGCAAGCTTAGTGCGAGACATCGAGGAACTTTTGAAAGAGGTAGACTACAAGATCACGTCGCATGTAAGAAGGGAGGGTAACAAACCCGCAGATTGTTTAGCGAACTGGGGAAGCAAAGAACCCCTGGATCGAATTGATGACAGCTGGACCAATCAGGTTTCGTTGGCAAAATGGGATGGTCTCAATCAGCTCATTGGAAAGGATAATCATGATGCAGAACAAAGTCAATTATGATCATGCGCGGAGCGGGAACGGGAGAATGAGGCACGAACCGGCGGCAATAAGGAGAGGACGGAAGGACGGCGCTCTTAATCCCCTGACATCAGTATTAATTGAGGTGGCAGTAAGACAGGAACGAGGCCCAAAACAAATAACGATTCTCAACAACAAATCCATCATTCGAAGAAGGAGGGACAGTAGAAGTGGAGCGAATTCCCATCATCAGAGCAAAGGGGGCGAGAAGGGTATTAGAGAGATCAAAGGCAGAATGAAAGGTATTGGAAAGGGCTCGCGGGAGGAACCAATCTGGCAAAGAATCCCGAACCAGAGACTTAAACGCTCAAGAATGGGGGAGAGAAGCGGTAAAACAGTCCAAAAAGAGAAGGATAGGGAGGAAGCCAGGAATTTCGAACAGGGAAGAGTTAAAATTGAAGTGGAAAGCTCGGAAGAAATGAATCTCAGACAGTGCGAAGAATGCAGAGCAAAACAGTTTGAAATTGGGCAGAGCAGCAGAGGCCCAAAGCAAGGTGGTCAGAAGCAACAGGAGAACAGGGGACGAGGACGACCCCGTCATTCCACTGACAATGCGGAGGGCAATAGAACGCAGAACAGGCGGCGAAAAAGGCATAGAACAATCAACACGGCTCGGAATGAAGCGGAACAAGCTTATAATCTGGATTCCAACGCAGATATAAGGAGAATTATCGACGCCATGGAGGAAAAGGTTTTAGAGGAGCCCTCTGACCCGGAAATGGAGGAATGGTCCTCGCAGTTGCCAGACCCTGGAAACACGCGCGGGAGACTCACCCTGTACCGGCGTGCTCTGCACATATATTGGGTTCTGAAACATATCCTGGCCAAGGCCATGGAACAAGTGGCGTCAGAAATGGTGGAGATGGCGACTGAAACCACGGCGGCCAAGCAGGAAATTGCAAATGTGGAGGAGCTGGTTAGCCTGCAGAACGAGCACCTCCTGGAGATTAAAGAAATGCTGAAAGCGATGAGGAAGGACAGCGACTGCAACAACACCGGCAAAGGAGATGCAGAAAACTGAGAGGCCTGTTTCTTGTGCTTCTGCTTTTTTGAATAAATTTTGTCTATGAAAGTTTGTTGTATGGCATGCCAAAAAGACAGTAGTTTGTGGAGGTTAAATAGTACAGAGAAAAAGATAGTTGGGTGGGATAAACTTGGGAAAGAGGGCTTTTATGTTTATGGTATTTGACAATGTTCAGACTGATAATGGTAATGACTGTTGCAAGTATAGGAGCCAACAGACCTGGTTTCCCTTCGGGGCAGGTTGAGGCTCCTGAGTTTTGTACTATAATTTTTGCTTGTAGATAATAGAATTACCGCAGCTTACAAAAAAAAAAAAAATATGATGGACACAATTAGAGATCAAAAGGATCTAATTGATAAAAGGGATGTGCCTACAAAGAAGAAGTTACTAGATTAAAAGCCCAGTTGGAGGAAGGAA
This sequence comes from Pinus tabuliformis, assembly GCA_031772625.1. Lineage (NCBI taxonomy): Eukaryota > Viridiplantae > Streptophyta > Pinopsida > Pinales > Pinaceae > Pinus > Pinus tabuliformis. Next base: position 557,554,453 of record CM062807.1, on the reverse strand, counting down.
ACAAAGTAAGGAAGCAGTATAATGAAAAGGAAGACCAATGTCAAAGGCTGCAGGATGAAGTGACATCATTGATAATTGAAGTGAATGAAAAGGACACAACAACCAAGCAACTTTTAGAAAGAACCAACTATTGCGAAGGTCTTGAAGGTGTGATCGTTTCTCTAAAATAAGATCTCAAAAAATCAAATAAGCAGAATGAAGAACTACTCCAAGCATTTGAAGAACAAGAAAATGAAGTTCTTGAATTAAGGAAAAAAGTGGAAGAAGGAAGAAAAGATGAAGAAATCATGAAGAAGAAGTATCTTGAAAAGGAAGAACAATATCAGGTTGAGGTAAATATCCTAAAAGGTAAATTAGAAGAAAAGGATAAACTTTTTTTATTTCAAGATAGTACTAAGATTTTGGATGATATTCTTGGTAGTCAATGGTCTCCTGCCATCAAATCTGGTCTTGGTTTTCATGAAACTGTTAAAGGTGAATCTAGCTCACAAATTGAAGCAAGGAACTCTAGTGCAAAATCAGAAATTCTCATCAATGAGATAAGAGGTCAACCCCATCAACAACCAAGGAAAGAAATTCTTCAAAGAAAATCATTTACTCCTAACCTTGGAAGTGCTAATCAATTATTTCCTCTCATGAATAATGTTGAATGTTTTTTATGTCATAATTTTGGACATGTTGCAACAACATGGAGAAGTAGAATGATTCAAGCTAATAACTGTCACACAGAAAGGTCATCAACTTCCAGGTGCTTCAAGGGATATTGTTTTTCTTGCAATATGTTTGGTCACAAAGCCATTTATTGCTATAGAAAGAATAGGAAACATATAAGATGTTATGCTTGTAACAAGTTTGGGCATATAGCAAAAGAATGCAGCAAAAAATTTCAGCCAACATACTTAAAGGAACAAACATCATCACACTCCAAGGTATGGAAGAAGAAGGAAGTATAGCTAGAAATATGTGGCATAACTTAGTATACAAACAAAACAGACTCAGGAGGAACCGAAAGTATGAAATTTTAGTGTTCTAATTCTCATACGCAATTATCATGAAGACAAGTCACGTATATACGCGAGTTCGAAGCTGCACAGTCACGTATATGTTGGTTTGATGAAGAAGTAGTGGGACAAACTCAGAAAAAATGATTTGATATGGTTCAGACAATTATCAATTATATTTTCTGTCTTGATGATTGATGACTACAATTTGTGGATGTTATTTATAAGTGATTTTTACCCTCATAAGTTGTTGATGACTTTATGTATAACTAGTTGATGATACCTTGATGATCCTTGCTGATATATATGATCAGATCTAACAGTGAACAAGTGGCTCAAGTTTAGGGGGAGAATAAGCTATGATTCTAATAATGCATTGTTTGCATTATGTTTAGAAGTCTTTGGTACATAACGATTCTTATCAATGGTGATGATGTTTATGTGGCTAAAGTGTTTAAATGATACATCATGCTATGTTGTGGTTATGAGTTGCCTATGATGAAGTATCAGATGATACTTATATTGCTTGGGGTTACATAGCTGTTATTCAGATCAGATTTATGGATGATTGTGAATGAATTTTTTTATGATGCATACAATACATATATGTTTCTTACATGGTGATCTTCATAAGAATAAGGAGAAGTAGACATCTTGATTACACAACTTCATTATTTGATGATGAGCCACTCATTTATTTTATGTTGTTGTCATCATGCCTTCAAAGATGCATAAAGTTCATACGGTGCAGTTATGATGTAGGATTCCTATAGTTCTTGGCTCTCACATGGTTGAGGATTGTTGTTGTTGATGGTATCAAGAAAGTTTGACAAATGACTATGAGCTCATGGTTTGCTAGATACATATTTCTATCTCTTTGATGGATACACATTACGCTAGATACATGGATGATTACTTAAGTTGTATATTGATAAATATTATTGGTTGGTCAAGGGAATGGTGCGATTGCAGGTCTCATGAAGACATAGCTATTTGAAGACATGGATATTCGGATACATGGCTTACTTAGTCACATAATGATGATGAATTCTTACTTTATGATGATAGGTTGTTGGTATGGATGTTGCTGACAGATGCTTGTGGAGCAAATCATATATGGTGTATGATAGTTGCTGATGACTATCATGGTCTTGTTTAGATATTTAGTTTTTGTTATAAATTTCATGTATATAATTTGATGTAAAGGTCATATAAAGGCCCATAATATGTATCTCTCTGTCATAGTCTTTTAATGAGTCTTTTTTGGTCATATGATGTAATTTATACCCCCACTATGCATGGGAAGGATGATGTAATAATTGCTATATTTTAGTCATGTATAAACAATTGGTATATCCCCACTTGGTTGGGTAGCTGAGTCAAATTTGGTATATCCCCACTTGATTTGGAGATTGATGTATGTATGAGTCATTGGTGATAGGAAGGTCATCCTCACATAGTTGAGTTATAGAGTCATGTTATTCTTTTGGAAAATATTTTTTGCAGACTCTGCATGTGCTCAGGGGGAGCATGGATGGTATAGTGCATCTCAGCATGTACAAAGGGGGAGTTTAATTAGGGAATCCAACATGTGCCTAGGGGGAGCATTATCAATTTTCATATTCAGCTATTCAGATATGAAAGTCTTCATTTGGGTCAGCCCTTTGCCATTGATATCAAAGGGGGAGTATATCTTGGCCCGCCCTTTCCCCTTGATGTCAAAGGGGGAGAGTATTTTGGTGTTGCTTGTTACCTATTACAGTTTCTACATCTTGCAGTAATTAACACCAACATGGTTGCCATCAAGTCTAAAGGGGGGGATTGTTTTCATTATGATGCATGTGTTGTACTTGATGGCAACCCACATATAGTAGAACAAATCACTTGTATATGGTAACTAGATGAATCTACGTAACTAGATGAATGTTCATCAAAACCAAGCAGACAACACTTACACAAAGAGAAATACAAAAGGTGACATAAAAGCAACAAAAGACATGAAAAGAAAATTTACCTGGAAAAAGCTAAGCTGAATGTGCCGAAGACTCCTAGATGTGATGTGGGATGTCAAAGATACAATATTGATGTGAGGAATAATCTTTGTAGCGTCAAATGAATGAGGTTTGATAATATCGAGGTTATGATATGCATGCCACAAATCTACGAAAAATCGACACTTGGCCAAGGTTTCTAAAATGATATTTACATGTAACCTCCAACTGCTAAAAATAGATCCCTAAATATAGGGATGCTTTTTTCTTTTGATTTTTCAGGAAAAGAATCCCATGCATGCAAATCAGGATTGCTCAGTCCTGGAGGGAACCAGTCAACCTGAAAGCACATGCAGTAGTCTGCAAGCCTGGGGATGAAATTTGTGAATTTTTTGGGCTGAGAAAGACTGGTTGTCCCTCAAGAATTGCACAATTTCTAGGGCCGACAGGTCACTGCCTCCTACAATTGCGCAATTTCTGAGTTGAGGCCTAGTGTTAGGCTAGATTGCATAATTTCCCGAGGGAGGGTTGCCTGGCTGGATTGCGCAATTCTAGAGCCCAGAAAGCAGGCCAATGGGATTGAGAAATTTATGGAGGGAAGGTTGGTTCCCCTCCAAAATTGTGCAATTTTCAAGGGGAGCATCTCAGCCAGAAAATTGCCTAAGTCCAGAGTGACAACCTGCGTGTGTGGGGAAAAACACGTTAACATGCACAGGTTTTCGAGCCACTAAAACTCAATTGAAGCCTATGTACTTGACAGTACAAGACATGCTACTATGGATGATTGGTAGGGAGGCTCCAAAACGAAGCTAAGGAAAAAAATTGGAGGGTGGTTGTAGCCACCACAACAGGGTCCCACACATTCAAATCTGTTAAGGCCAAGTTGTGTAGGTAAAATTCAGATATCTTGGCCTTATCTTCCAGGGTGCTCTTGTCACATAGTTCAATGAACTATCTATAGTCTTGGAAAGGCATAGTCCCTTTTTGGTCTAGTGTCTTAATCTGAAATTGAAACCATTGATCTTTAAGGTATAATGCATATGATCTTGATGGCATCCTTCACTGAAGTGCCTCCATGAAGAGGCTTGCCATGTTGGCCAATTGGCTCTCTTTTTCCTGCAAATGATTCCTTAGCCATGTGTTTTCTACCTGTAGTTGAGATCTCATAATTTGTTCCTTATTTCTCATCTCACTCAACTCCCTACCCATCTCTAGGAGTTTCTCTTTCATATGACCCACATATTCTACCTTCTCTGACTTGGAAATTTGCATCTAGCGATGTATCCTTCCTCTCTCTTTCTCAAGCTCAAAGAAGACAGGGATGGAAAATTTATGTGGTATTACTCTACATGCCTCAATTAATTTATAGTAAGAGCTCATATTTGGTTGTGGACTAGGTTCCTACATCTCTTGGAACTCCCTCTCAGATGTCTTTGGAGAATTTTCCCCCTTCTGCACTTGTGTTGCTTCTTCCTTGCCTTCCCTCTGTCCTTGATGTCCTTCCTGTAACTTTTTTTTTGTTTCCTGTAGTACTGACAGAGCTGAAGGACTGTTTAAGGATTTTTCCTCTCTGTAATGGGGTCACAGATGCCTTGTCTTGCTTTTTTGATGCTGCCTAGTGACAGGTTTCCTAACATAAGTGATGAGAGACTTTGGGGTAGCTTGTTTTGATGTTCCCTCTTCAACTTTTATTTTCAGGGAAACTAGCTCTTCTTTCTTTTTTGGTGACTCCTCAATTATGATTGGAGTCCTTGTGGGTGTTTGTGACCTCCTTTGTTTGATCCCAATACTTCTCCTTGTTTTGAAATAGTGGGAAGTATGCCTCTAACTTTTCCCTTTCGACTTGAAAGGTGTGCTTAGGGCAGTCAAGGTAGCAACTGCCTCCTTCTCAGTGGGTTTAGGGGATAACCTTGGAGATTCCTCCCCTTCTTGGGTATTTTCCTCCAGGCTTACTTCTCCCTTCTTCTCTTCCTCTTCATGTTTCTCTTCTTCTCCTTCTTTTCCTTCTTCCTCATTTGTTTTATCTGTTTCTGCCTCCTCTTCTTCTTCTCCCTCTTCTTCTTCTTCTTCTTCTTCTGGTTCTTCTTCTTCTTCTTCTTCTTTTGGTTCTTCCTCTTCTTTTAGTTCTTCTTCATCTTCTTCTACCTCCTCTTTGCCACTAGAGGTTGGGTCCCTATCATATTTAAGGGCTTAGATTTCAATTACAACCTCTCCATCCATGTCTCTAAATGTGGACCACAGAATAGGAATTCTTAACTAGCTCAAGGCATCCTCTAGTATTAACTTAATGAGCCCATGATGTTCCAATTTATGATGTTTCCCCTCTTGTACCTTTAGGCTCATTTCTATTATTGATTGCAACAAGAAGTAGGGTAAAATGAGTCTTTTGTCAATGGGTAACTCCTCTCCAAATCTCAACTCATGGAGGAGTCTAAATTGGTAGCCATGGACTATACTAAGCCTCCCTTCATAAGAAATGTATTTTAGAATGTGATAGCTCACGTCATTCCAAGGATATGGAAGGCTCTCCCTTTTGATCCCATTTTGTCCTCAATTGGCGCTTCATATTTTAAGAAAAAGTTTTTCTTAGCAAAAGTGTTGCTAGCCCTATCCTCTTATCTCCATTACACCCCTTGAGGAAGTGTAGTAATTCTGTTAATTACCTTGGGATTAATTGTAATTGAAAATCCTCTTACCATAGTAGTAACATTGTTCTAGCCTAAGGGTTGAGTGTCATGGAAAATTCTTGAGCCACATCATCATCATACCCTCTGAGCAGCTCAAAGAATCACAATCAGTGATGCCTTCTAAATATTTCTACCACAGGGCGGTGGAGGTGTATCCTGGATGTGTCTGTGGGTTCCCTTCTATTGAATCCTCCTTGTCATTTCTATTCTTTGGTGAGTTGACTGTAGCGAGTTTGGTGGGCTACATTTAGTGTTTTTCAAGGTGACTGATAGTTTAGAATTCTTGTAGGATGACTGCAATTTTTCTTTCTATCCCCACACAATTTTCTTTAACTTCACAAAATTCTATCTAAACCCTAGGCCCACTATAATTACTAGAAAATTCAGATTTGTTTCTCTTTTCCCTTTCCTAGTTATCAAGTGAAAACACAGGAGATATAGTCCACCTAACTTTCACTACGATGCTACGGATGGGAGAATTGCTGAAAAAATGGACCCTAGGAACCCCCTTGCAGCATTCTTTGTGAATTTCCAATGCTAACTGCAACTCTCTGTGCTTCTTGTAGTTGTTCTTGTAGTTCTGTTTCCTGTAGTTGTTCCTCTAGTTTTGTTTCCTATAGGGTGGCTAAAATAGGTTTTCTTCCTCAATGGATCTCCAAGGTGGTCCTAGTCTCTCTAATATCGAATAATTTGTGCATAAAAGTTTGGAACTTTTGTTATTTATGGTCGATTCCTTGGAGTGTTGTGTTGGCTGATAGTGTATGGGATTTCCTCATTGGGACCGTTGGCCCACTATTGGTTATCATGTAGCCTCCCCTCATAATCATCACCCACTCTCAGTGCTCACATAACTTAACTCGACCACATTTTCGACTGATGCTCCTTGATGTGACATTGCAATGTGGCATGTTGAGTGGGATTTTTCTTTTTGTCTTTGAGTTGAGGGTGGTCAAGTTAACTGGCCACCTTCAACTTATAAAAAAAAAGTCATATTCCTACACTTTTACCATATCATACTTGGGGAAGAGTTTGGATGAGGTGTCATACCTGTGCCTTCCTTCGCTCGATTGATGCATACTGGAGAGTGACTTTTCTGTGCTTTTTTTTGTTCAGGTAAGTGCTCTCCCTTTGTCATATTTCTGTTGATTTCTTCTTGGTTATGTAGTTGTTTGCTTTGTTGTGGTGTGTAGGTGCTTGGTATTTTTTGTTGTTGCTAAGCTCTACGTAGGTGTCACAATGCCTGTAGGGATGTTATAGTTGTCTATTTGCATGGGTGGTGAAGGAAAATGCAGAGATAATCTGTTGTTGTCATAACACAGGTTGTTATAGGGGATCCTATAATTACTATAGGAAACCCTATAGCTACATTTTCTTCATTATTATTATTTTCACTTGGAGGGGGGATGGGTGCTGATGTAGGAGTGGAGAGATGGTAATGAAGTAGATGGAGTGATAGGTGAGTGAGGCCAATGATGGCATGTCCCTTGGACTCTCTTTTTTGTATTTTTTCATTTTTCTATAGTTTTTTTTATGGACACAGAGATGGGTATGGTAATGAGCTAGTGTTGGGTGAGAGATGGTGAGGCGTAGGGTACTTTTTTTAAACCTAGAATAGGCTTGCATCATCGTTTTCCTATCAGGACTTCTTTCTTATAGTGTTTCAGGACATCCTGTAGTACTACAATATCTTCTTGTAGTAACTACAAGAAACCCTGTAGAAGCTAGAAAAATGCATAAAAAATGGTTTTTGATGCTTGGAAGTGAGGATGGATGATGGAGACATGGTAGGTATGGATTATGTGAAGTGAATGGAGGAAGAATTGGTGTGATGATTGGCTTGTTTCCCCTTGAACTATGAGTCTTTTTTTGTCTTTAAAAACCTGCAGAAATCACAGAATTTTATTAGTGGGCGGGTTTGAGGTCCCTGCCATGGCACTTTATTTTTCTTTTTCTCTTTTTTCTCTCTCTTTTTTCTTTTTTTTCTTTTGAAAGACACACAGGTCACCTCAAAGGAGGTTTTCATCCTGTTTACCTGCCCTATGCGCCTCAAGGGAGGTTTTCACCCAGGGATCTTTTTATTTTCCTTTTTCACTCTTAGACTTCCTCAAGGAGGTTTTCAACCCAAAAGTTGGCCTCAGGTGCCTCATAGAGGTTTTCACCTAGGTTCTTTACTATTTTTTTTCTCTTTTTCAAAAATAGTCTTCAAGAATTTGGTGAGCTGGAAGCTGAGACACTTCCAAGCACATTCACTTCCTTACAGGGAATATTTTAGGGGCTAATATTCACAAGTGGGCTAATTTTCCATGTTTTTTCCAAAAAAAAAAAAAAAATCGTTAATTTCCATTTTTTTATAAAAATTAGTTCCCCAAATTTTATAGTATAAAATTGTTTTACCTGAAAAATAGCCAAAATTTATATAGAGACTATATAAATTATTATAAATTTGAATACTTTTAGGAAAACATTTCCAAACATTTTACAAATTGCATATTATGTACTAGTGAGATTTTCCAAGGTTTCTAAATTTTAAAATAAATTTCCATCCTTAAAATTTTCCCTGCTTCCTTACTGATGGTACTGATGAATTCCTCCCTTGACAGAGGTCTTTTATAGGCTTTCAATCTATATCCATTGACAATCAATGGGATACCTTCTTCATCAGTGACCCCGATTTGCAAATCCCCATTGTCATGGAACTTTTCTATCAGATATGGCCCCAACACCCAGTCATCAGTTTGCCTTTGAAGTCCTTGAACCTAGAGTCATTTAGCAGATCCCAATCTCCTTCTTGAAAACCTATGTCCTTGATGTTTTTTTCATGCCAAAAATTTCTCTGTACTTGAACAACTTCAGTGTGTAAGAGGGCTTGCATCCTGAATTCATTCAGACCATTGAGCTTAAGTAGCCTCTACTGTTGTGCCTTTGTAACATCCAAATCCAATTGCACTACCATTATCAAAGTGTTGTACTCAAACTCAATGGAGAGAAGTGCCTTCTTTCCATAGACCAAGTCATAAGTGGTGAAGCCAGTGGTTTTCTTCCAGGTTGTATTATAGGCCAAAGTGGCATCCACTAGTCTGTCAGCCTAATCTTTTTTGTTGTTGCTCACAACCTTGGTGAGAATTCCTTCCAATGCTCTGTCAGTAACCTCTACTTGTCCATTGGCCTGAGGATGATAAGCAGTTGACTTCATGTGTTTGATGTAGGGTACCCAAACTTGTAGAATATATTCTCCCTTAAGAACTCAGCCACTTTCTCTTATGTTTCTACCTTGACAACCTTGGTCTTAGCCAACTTTGTCAAATAATCAGTTCGTACAATTATGTACTTTTTCTACCCTTATGGTGGTTCAATGGGCCCAATAAAATACGTGCCCCACTTTCCAAATGACTCAAGAATAACCTGAGGCTGCAAAGGCATTTCATCCTTGGGAGTAAGTTTCCCCATTCTTTGGCACCAATCACATTGACCGATGTATCTTCTTGCATCTTGGTGGAGAGTGGGCTAGTAGTACCTTGAAGGTTGTCCTCTTGGATGCAAAGTGACCTCCACAAGGCCCATCATGACAGGCCAAATGGATGTCAGAGATCTCCTCCTCCCTAACACACCTCCTCAAAATTTTATTTGGACCTAACTTGAAGAGAATGACCCCAATCCAAGTGAATGGGGTGCTCTTTCTTATAATTCTGTTTTTTTCCTTGGAGGACAGATTTGGAGGAAACCATGCAGCCACTAGATAGTTGGATATGTCAGAAAACCATGGAGAGAGAGCTGAAATAGAAAATAAATTCTCATCTGGCAGTTGATCATCAACCATTCCTTCCACACCTGCAGGCAAAGTGAGTCTAGACAAAAAATCTGCAACTACATTTTCTTTACCAGGCTTATCAATGATAGTTAGATCAAACTGTTGTAATAAAAGGAACTAACTAATAATTCAGGCAATCACATCAAACTTGTTCATCAAATATTTAATAGCATCATGGTCAATATGTACAAAGGTCTGGTGACCAGTGATGTAGTGTCTAAATTTTTTAAAAGAATGGACAACAGCTAGGAGCTCTTTTCCAGTTACAGTATAGTTCAATTCATCCTTGGATAGATTTTTGCTAATGAAGTAAATGGCATAAGACAACTTGTCATCTATATAGCCTAGGGAGGCTCCTATAGATTTTTCAGAGGCATCATCAAGGATGTGGAAAGGAAGAGCCCAATTTGGGCCTTAGAGTATGGGTGCAATAGTCAACTTGTCCTTTAAGGTTTCTAGGGCCACTTGGGGGCGTTCTGACCAGTGAAAGTCAGAGTCCTTGGCTGTTATAGCACCATTTATCACCCTTGGTATTTTTGATGCTTGGTTTATAGCCTAGGGCAACCCCTCCTTCTATACTTGGTCCAAATATATTCAAAACAATGTTTTATTACCTGTACGCTACTTTTCCCTGAGGTAAAAGCGTGTACACATGGATTATTCAATACCCAACTTGCATATATGTGTTAAAACAATTAAAAAAATTAAATTTCGTTAATTATGGGCAGAGTTCACAGTTTTTACTTGTTGATTACCTCCTACTTCCCGTGGCCCAACTGTTTCCCAACTGAAAAACTAATTGGGAGAAGTATAAATAGACTTCTATGGGAAGGCCTTAAGGGGGAGAAGAGATAGAGTTATTATACTGAGATTATCCATGACTAAGTTTGATGTATCCCTGTGCCTCATGCACTTACCCAAGCTTCAGGAAACCCTTGTTTCCTTGATTATAGATATTCTCCCTCTTGCTTGAGATATCATGGTGTTGGTTATGGAAGAAGATTGTTGAAGGCTGGGATAGGATGAATCCAGAGGACGGTTCTGCTTGGAGCCGGAAAAAGAAGACTCAAGTCTGAAGAAAATTGGGAGTTGCAGAGGTTCTGAACCCCGTGGGACCTACTCGAACAAAGGAAATCCAGTTACGATCACTCTTGCATAGTTTGTTTATATAAGCATTTTGCCTGAGTAGTATGAGTGTTTCTCGTTGTAGTCTGGTTCTGCTCTATTTGGGTTCTAACCCAAACCCCTAGGGTACTTATTCTTGTAACATTGGCTAGTCGTCCAAACAATGATGAGGATAATTTGTTGAAGTCCTTTATGAATCTCCTATAATATCTAGATAAGCCCCAGAAAATTATGATATCCCTCTGCTTCTGAGGAGTAGGGACCCTCTTCATGATAGTAATTTTATTTGGGTCCACTTGTAGTCCTTCCTAGGATATTGAGTGACCTAGAATAATCCATGCATTCATTAAGAACTAACACTTCTGAAGACTAAGGGATAGGTTCATTTAAATGCACTTATTTAATACTTTTCCCAAGTTAGAGAGAGCCTCTAGGAAATCACACCCATAGGGAGTGAAATCATCCATATATATTTCTACAGAGTCATGGACTAGCTCTACCAAGATGCTCAGAACTACCCTTTGAAAAGTGGCAGGGACATTACATAATCCAAAAGGAAGGAGCCTATAAGCAGAGGTACCCCACGGAAAAGTGAAGGTGGTTTTATCTTGGTCCTCTAGGCTAATCTGGATCTGAGTGTCACCAATGAATCAATCCAGGAAAGAGAAGAACTTCTTCATTGCAAGACCATCCAAGACATGATCAATGAAAGGTAGAGGGAAATGGTATTTTTTAGTGGATTTGTTTAACTCTCTGTAGTCCACACATATCCTCCATTTCCCATTCTTATTTGGGACTAGAACTAGAGGAGACACCCACTCACTATATGAGATGGGGTAAATGAACCCTGCATCCAACAACTTCTGTAGTTCTTCCTTAACTATGTCTTTGAGGGATGGGTTCATTCTCCTCTGAGGTTTGTGCACTGGCTTTCAACCTTCCTTGAACTAAATGTGGTGAGTACACACTGAAGGGTGCATTCTCTTCATTTCCTTATAACTCTAGGAAAAGGCATCCATATACTCTCTTAGCATGTCACATAACTTGTTTTCCTGATGTGCAGAGAGAGGGGTTGATTTTCAATTTTTTAGCTAGACACAATTCTATCATCTTGACAAGAGTAGGACTGGAGTCAAATAGGAACAAATTAGTCCAAGGGTTATCTTTAGATTTCTTTACCAACTCATTAAGAGACATGGTGTTGGGGGGATTATTCTGGAGGATTTTATTAATCAGGTCGTCTTCATCAGGTTGCCCCCCTCCTATAATATCATCTAGGGTACAGATTGGATAAGATGTGGCATGGTATACTTCATCTTCCTCCTACTCTTCCAACCATAAGGGTAAGTCATTCTCTAGATATGGTTGAGTAGGAGGGTACAAGACCAATTGTTTGGAAAAATGCCAATTTTTAATGGTCATATTCCCATCCCTGCAACTTATGTAAGCATCAGCAGTGGCTAGCCATGGCCTTCCAAGGATGAGAGAATAACCATTAAATTTGGTCTTAGGTTGGAGAACTAAAAAGTCAGTATGGTATCCCCAGGAACCAATGGAGACCATCACGTCCTCAACAGCTCCCTCTGGATCTACTGTGGATCTGTCTGTAAGATGCAAGAATGTTGTGGTCTTCCTTAATGATTCTTTGAGATTCAGTTTAAGCAAGGTCTCCTTAGTCATCACATTGATGGCAGCCCCAAGATTAATCAAGGAATGGGGGAAAATGATACCATCAATGTCCAGATCTACACAGGACTTCGAAGGTCTAGATACTTTGGGAAAATCACTCTCCCCAAAATTAAGTCAGACAGTTGTCCAATGACATTAATAGTAGGGGTGTCTTTCTTTCTCAACGTAGGATGTTTGAAGCATTTCTCCTTGGTTAAACTGTTCTAGACGGGGGCATCCTTGATAGCTTGGAGGAGTGGGATTTTAACACACAATTTTTTCAATTCACCCAGAAGTTCAGTCTCTTCTGGGGTGTGCTAGCTAGGATGGATTAGTCTCTCATGAAAAGGAGGTGGATTGGCTTGAGGAACACTCTCTTCCTTTTCCTCTTCAAGCTCCTTAGGTGGAGATGGAGGTTGGTTATCTGGAAGCACTCTTCCAGACCTGAGGTTGATTTCTTGAATTTCCACATCATAGGCATGGTAGGATGTCTCTCCACTATAGACCTCATGTGTCTACTTGTTATTCAGGTTTAGATTTGGCTAAGTAGGCATCTGAGGTTGAGATGGTGGTGGAGGTAATAAGGTTGGACATTTGTTGAATTGGGACCTCTACCTCTGTGATGGTGTATTCCACTGAGGTTTTGGGGGAGAATATGGCTGAAATGATTGATTAGCAAGTTAGGAATGGTATTGAGGTGCATAAGACCAGGGAGAAGGTGTGGACCATGAAGGATGAGTAGGAGGACACCAAGGGGGAATGGATGCATTCTGATTGGGGTTGTAATATGAAAAGGACACCCCTTGCATGCCCTATTGGTATGGTCAAGGTCCTTGAGGCCTCCTTTGGTTGATATAACAGAGTTGTTCAGGCACACCTTCAGTTTCTTGATACATAGATTTCAATCCAGGAAGATAAGGGAACTTGTATGTGGAGTGGTTTTTGTCACAAACTGAGAAGACCTCTATAATATTCAATGGACATTCATTTATAGGGTGCCTCCTCATGCATCTAGGGAAAAATATAGCTAAGGCTCTTTCTGCTTCCTCCTTATTCTTCTTGATCTACATGGTGTCCAATTGTAGAACAAGGGTATGCAGCATATCATTCTTAAATTCCTCCAAAATGTTTCCAATTTCACTTTTGATGGATGTGTTGGAGGAGGATGAGTTGGGAAAAGCTTGACTAGCCCTACCCTTCTTTCTAGCTTCCCTAGAATGATCTTTGAAAATTGTCTTAATATCATCATAAGATAACTAGTATATGTCCCCTCTAGACAATATGTCTAGGGTTTCTAGGATATCTTCCATGGTCCCTCTAAGAAGGACTAACTTGAGTGATTCAGGATCGAGGGTGCTTTTGGTCCTTTTGTAGATGAGTTGGAATCTTTCCTCACAATCTTCCAAGGATTCGTCATGTCCCAAGGTAATTCTGAATATTTATTCTTTGGTATCCTTGGACCTACAGTAGTCCCTATACTTGTCACTGAAGTATTGTTGCATGTGAGCCCATGTAGTGATGTTGTCCCCAAGAAGACCCATGAACAATCACAAGGCTACATCCTTAAGGGTGGATGGGAACAATTTCAACTTCTGGTCATGAGAGGTATAATCATAAGTTCTACAAATGACAACAAACTCAAACAAAAAAGTATCAAGGTCTTCTGAGGTTAAGCCATGGAAGTGAGGAAGGGAAGAGGGGCTTATGTTTTTCATTCCAGCATCTCCATTAGTCTCTCTAATGGGAAAAAAACCTTCATTTCTGTTTTCAGCCATGTTGTAAGTTTATGGAAGGGTTTCTTCTTCTTCTTCCCCAATAGGTTCTTCAAAGATCTATGGTTGTTCACCTAATGGATCCTCCAACTCCCCTATAATCAGAGAGGGAAGCTGGCATCCATCAAAGAAGAGGGAAGGTTGGTTGTCTAATGGTGTTGGGGTATTTGGAAAAAGTTTTCCTAAATTGTCTATACTCCTATGAGGCTTGAAAGATTTTTTTTTTTCGGTTTTTTTTGTTTTTTGAATTACTTGCAAAATGGAAAGAAATCAGAATTTTGAACTACTTACTGAATTTCAAATAGAAAGGAAAGAAGAAATTGAAACTACTTACTGAATCTAAAATAGAAAGGAAAGAAGAAATTGAAGCTACTTACTAAATGTAAAACATAAAGGAAAGCAAAAATTGCAACTACTTAGACACCTCCCCGCAACAATGCCAAAAAGTGATGAGCCCCAATATTGCAGCAAGGATGTTGCAACTCCTAGGGCTACCAACTTTACTTTATCAACCCAGGGTTCGTCCAAACTTGAAGGTGACAATGTTATATGCATAGTAGATGCAACAGTTGATCCAAGTTGACTCAACTCCCAGATTTAACCAAAAACTTTTGCTTTCGTGATGTGATTAGAATTGCATTTAAAATAGCATAAAGGAACAAATATGCATGTTGTATAGAAGAAGGAACATGACCATCATCAGCAACATAAAATAACAAGACGTTGATAACGGAGTTCGTCCAGGAGGGACTGCGTCTCCAGGCCCCCGTTTCAAGATGGTGTAGGCCACTGCATTAAGTGCTAAAAAGAGTGATAATGTACATGCATGTGTTTTCTCTATCATACAAGAATATGCCCTCACGTAGGAGTGGCTCCAAGAGATGTTCCACTGCAGGAACTCTCATTCAAGAAAGGACTCCTATCAGTATGACATAATTTCACATATGACAATAATGAGCATCCTGCCAATCATGGCATCAAAGGGATCTCAATTCAAACATACATGACTACAACATGAGTATCTCATCCACATGATGACAAAGGGATCTCAATAACAACATGAAAATCATGACAACAAGTACATCCCACAGATGATTCCGCGTCACATCAAGCAGGAATCATGAAACAAGTAAGAAAACAAGATCCCACATCAAACATCAAACAGGGATCTATGCAGCACAATGCATCTCATAGAAAAAATAAGTACATGAAAACACTGCATATACCTCACATCTTGGGGCCATATGAAGAAAATGATGTCAAACTATTGAAATTGGCCATTACATCAATCTCACGACGTCGAATCTCATGGAAATGGATACTCACACATGAATGCTGATACCTGCACTCCACTTTGAAAAGTGGCTGAAAAATGAAATGATCAAATGGAAAATCTG
Organism: Pinus tabuliformis; assembly: GCA_031772625.1. Lineage (NCBI taxonomy): Eukaryota > Viridiplantae > Streptophyta > Pinopsida > Pinales > Pinaceae > Pinus > Pinus tabuliformis. The sequence continues at coordinate 557,539,004 of CM062807.1, read as the reverse complement.
ATTGCCATCAAATTCGTGGCATCAAATAGTGTAAAATTGACTATCAAATTTCGGAATTCTGAGAAAATGAAAATCTAAGGCTTAAGTAATATTTTAGATTCCCCCTAGATTCCCTAAAGATTCCCTCCTCTACATCATTTGAAGATCTACTGCTCAGATCAAAATTTTGACTACTCCATCAGGTTTGTGTCACTGAGAGGTGTAAGATCAACATAAAATTTGTCCAATTTGGACACTGGCAAAATTTCGCCCTCTTGAGAATTTGGCTCAATCATGGTTCTGCTTGTGTTTCTCCAGGATCATGGTTCCACCTGCAAAAATTAATAAAAAAATTACATGTCTCGAAAATTGTGCTGCATTTTACCCTCCTGATGCTCTTGTGTGAATGAGTGGGGAAGTATTTAATACATGTTTCGAGCAGAGTTTTCAAAGAAATCATTGTGGCTTGTTGGCAAACTTAGCAATTTGTTAATGCGGTTCCGGGTTCGAATCCTTGCGGAACCTACCATTGTTTTGTTGTATTAAAATGGTGCAGATACCCATAACCATGGCATTTTATAGTTTGGTGTGAGCACTATATTAATGGTGTGAGGTTCATGTCATTTGGGTGTCGTTAAGGCGCGTTAAAAGGTGGAGGTGATGGTACATAACTTGGGCACGTTTTGGTTTTGGTTGGTGTACACCATCATATGGGGCCGCCCGGTGGGGGCAAGCTCACGTGGGCCGGGCGGGTTCAATCACCACCGGTTCCACTTTATTGAATATGCATATATGGTGGGTGGGGGTGTGGGTCGAGTCCACCAAAGCTGGCCAGCCCACCCCAAATATAACATTGAATTTAATGTGGTATGGTGGTGAGGTGGAGAGGGCGAAAGGGTTGATAGCCTGTGCCCCCACCATTAATATCATTTCATTTGGGTGGTTACCAGGGGTGACGGGGTCATGGTCGTCCACCCCCCATATTTAACATTGTTTAAATATGTGGTTAGGAAGGGAGGTGGCGGGGGTCATGGCCCGCCACCACATAAAATATATATCTATATATATATATATATATATATATATATATATATATATATATATATATTGTTTTTATTTAACAACCCACATTTTTTTGAATTTGTCTAATATAGGGGATATTAGACAAATTAATGATTCAACGAATTCACCCACTTTCGGGAGCTAAGTTTCATGCCCCCGGGTCGAGCAAATTGTAGGACACTTAAACCTAACCCACAGTCCAACTTTGACCAAAACTTAGAATGGCTTGTTCTCCCTCATACAAGCTTGGATTGACAAACCGTTCACACCACTGCGATCAGGACGACAAGACCTATGCTTTGGTCCTAGTCCGAAAGAACTCTGATCACTTTGATTTTTGAGCTTCCATAAGCCCTCTTTGTCCTTTGTGTGTCCCTAGAGCCACCTAGATCAACAATCTACCCTTGTCACTTTTCAACTGGGGCGATAGGCCACTAGGTTTTTCAAACCAGTCTTCTATTGACTAGAAGTAGTCTGACTATTGATAGTGAATGTAAAGTTATCCTTAATGCAGAAAGTAAATGCTTACCTATTTTAGGAAAATGAAAGTGATGAATGGAAAGTGTTATGAAATGACATGAAATTATCTAGCTAAGAATTGACACACATCACTTGCAGAAGACACCTAATCTAACCTTGCATTCTATCATCTAGCTATTTAGACTAAGTAGGCATGGAAATTATCCTAACACTGCTATGCCTGATGTATGCATGCAAGTATAGCTATCTTCTATTGAAATTGTAGAAAATGAGTCTTTTGACTTTCAATTTAGAAATTTAAATGCAAATCTAAACAATATGATCTTTTGCGGGGGATAAAGGCATGGAAATGCTAGTCCAAAATGGCATTAAGGGGCATGGAAGTCAAATGGAGGGCATACCCTATGCTTAGATCAGTACTTCTACTCAGAATAGGCTAAAACAGATTACTACGAGGTTTTCTATAGTTACTACATGATGTCCTGGTTTACTACAGGATGTCTTGGTTTTCTACAGGAAACTAACTAAAGGTTATAGGAAGGTAGAGAAGGTGAAATGAAGTGCTAGGAAGATGTCTGATGGTGGAATAAGGTGTAGGGAAGGTGCATAGTGCCTAAGGCTCATCCTGATTCCCAACACCTCAAGATGGTTGGATTTGCTCAAGGCAGTTTCCCACGGTGTTTATAAAATAGAAATTCAGATTAGGGGTTGGTAGGCCTTAGAAGTAGGTGGAGAAGGCTTATATGAAGTTGATGGAATGAGTTCCTCCCTGTTGTTCAACTAAATCTGCAACAACACATGTTCTTCTCTTCATTTCTGCATAATTGCATATAAATATGGAAACGATGAGTTGAATTTGAGAAAACTAATGTATTGATGGCTAATGACTATATCTATGGAATGAAATGCCTTCTTAAACTCCAGCAAACTCAAGAAACAAAATGACAACTGCAGGTGCTTCCAAGAAATTATAAACAATGATCTATTCAACAAGGAATCCTAAGCTACGGAATAATCAAAAGATAAATTTGTTTTTGGGGCTGTGAGAGTGGGACCCTCAAACCATGATCCCATGAGGGAGATGAGGAAGAGGCCACTATCACAAGCTTTTCTGAATTATTCTCTTTCACTACTATACCATTGATCTACTTCTTCAACTAATGGAAGCAAAACTAAACAATCATTCAAATACTTGTAAATTAAACAAAGAAGGAATACCTTCAGCAAATAACTATGATTTTAACCTAAGAATACATGTACAAAAAGAGGAACTTTTGTTGCTAGGGTTGGGCCCTAACCCAAGAGCTTCAGCCCTCTGAGTCAACTCAGTGCTGGATCAAGGTAAACCTTTTCATTATCATCAAAATGTCAAAAATAACATAAGAGTAACAATCACAATGTCTTAGCTCCAAATTGCCTCTTATCTACAACAAAAAATCCAATCCTAATGAGGCCCTTAGCCTTCTTATTTATACAAATTAAAGCTACCAACAACTTCCTAAAAATTAGGTATGCTTGGCTCCCAAACTCGAGATTGACTTGTCTTCAACTGTCACTAGCTTGGCTACCATTGAACACAGTTGGCTTGGCTGCTTGTAACTTCGAGCTGATGATATCTGGTGGAGGAACCTTTGAATGATTGTGGATTTAAGGAGGGAGACCAAATTTCCTAAAATCCCTCTTGCTTTTCCACCTCGATTTCCTGCACTTAAATTATCCCAAAACTGCTCCAATTCCTTCATTTTATACATATTAGGCTACATGACATAACATCTCACCTTTACCATTCTCACTAAGCAAAATATAATAAAATATGTAAAGAAATGTGAGAAAAGTTGATTTTAATAAGCTAGAGAGTGGCATTAAGACCCATATAATTTATTATGAGCCTCATCAGCCTTCTCTTCTCTTCCATATGAAATATCACCAATAAGGTAATCCAGACACTATACGACCTCTACCCTAAAAATCACCAACAAGGGTATCTAGAGACTATATGATCTAAAAATGGGGCACTTATGCTTCTTGTCTAATTTACAAGAACCTCTCCCACTCCCAAAGCTTAAAAATTCCCAAGACAACTGTGATTAACCAATGTAGAATTAAATAGGTGCTTGAAAATATGGTGTATGCTTGTGTTTTTGTTAGAACTGTTTATGTGCTTTTAATATGTTGTTGTTATGCTGATACAACATATATATGACAGTAAACAATGCAACAATAAAACAAAACACACAGAACAACAATTTAATATGGATTTCACCCAAAACTCTTGTGCTACGTCTCCATGAGCTCTAGTCAACTCAACTAGGCTCTCTAGGATTATGGCAAGGTCCTTTTTACAAGATCTTGGCTCAACTCCACTATTTTACACAGAAACAATGGGTTTAGACACCATTTTATCCCTGGCTCTTAAATCTCTCGGCTCTCACTCTGGCTCTTGGCTCTGGCTCTGGCTCTTAGCTTTGGATCTTGGCTCTAGCTCTGGCTCTGGCTCTCACTCTTTGGCTCTAGCTTTGTGGTTATCTACATATCTCTGGCTTTTCACTTGACCTCCAAGTGACTCCCTCGGCTGCTCTACGCAGTATCTTTCTACTCCCTCTGCTATCTTGGCTCTGCCACTGCTTTCAACATTCAGCTCTCTCTCAATTGAGCTCTCTGGGCTCCTTTTGAGGCATTTTCCTGGCTTTTTAGCTTCCCTAGATGTTTCCGTGCGTTCAATCATTCCCCTGCGGCTTTGTGGCCTCTTTGAGTTGTCTGTTCGACTTGCCATCTGGCTCTTGGCCTCTACCCGCTGAAATCCCCCTCTGAGCATTAGCAATCATTGCTAAACACCTTCAGGGATGGTGGCCATCTATTTTGTAATGGGAGGAACCATTGGCACTTGAAATCCCCAGAAATAGTCGTTCTCTGTTTACACAGAGAAATACACAAGAAAATCTGCGCAAATGTGGTCTATCAAACTTCAAAAATCATTAATTCCACCGTATATCCTTTCGGATCCATCTTCGGGTGCCATCGCAAGTAATCATTGATCAACGACTATTATTGATTTTGGGTGGCTAACGCACACATAGATTACCCACCCGAAAAGGGTGGTTTTATCTCTCTAGCACCTAGCCACGTGGCAGCCAATGTATGGGCTCAGGTGGAGCCCGACCAAAACCACTTACAGCATACGACCCACCCAAAATCCAGCTCATTTCGTGTTTTCCCTTTGTATTTAAAAAATACATTAAAACATTGAAAATCCTGCAAAATGGCTTTATGGCAGACTTGAAATGTTACACATATGCATTCATAAACCCTTTCAGGTCCGGATTCACTTATCGCATCGCATATGTGTTTTGGGTAAAATCCCAAATACACGAGAAACACATGAAAATCTGAATTCCCGGACCTGAAATTTTATACAATTGGGCTTTGAAAACTTATCGGGTTCGACCTTTTTATCAGCATCGGGGGTCGTCGATCGCCAATCGCCGATTTCGGTGATCACAATGTCACTCAGCCTGGGGTCTTTCCATATGGCATCGCCGATGCCGATTCACCGATTCAATCATCGGCAATCTATGTATCGCATGATCACAATCACCAAATACAGGGTCCTGATATCGCATATGTGTCTGCCTCCGATCCGATACATCAGATCAGCGGATCATAGGTTTCTCCCCTTTCCACTTAAGTCCGCTCTTTTGCCCTGGTCCGATGCGATTTCCCTTTATAAGGGTTTTTTCTCATTTTAGAATATCTTTCCTCTTTTTCTAAAGAACATAGGGCATCTTATTTTTGTGATAAATTCTGCATCCTAAGTCCATTTTTGGCCATTCAAGTTGCAGTAGATTCAAAATGAAAAGATCTATGTAATGGGACTATGTCTAGGAACTTCCTTGTACTTTCATTTTCCTTAGTGAGGAACACTTAGACTTAGAAGTCTATCCAAAATCCATTTTGGATCACGCCTTCCCACTAAAAGAACTTTTGGTCTCCAAAAGACTGATATACTGATCTTAACAATAAATGAGAGTAATAACACCCTCTTCTTTCGTCTCCACACACTTGCCTTGCATGGTGCCTCTGAACCAAAGTCTCTAACCACTTCCGTTCCTAGATGGGCTGGTCTTCTTGGGAAGAACTGTCTTCCTCCTTGCCTTCCTGCAGAACTTCTGCTGAAATGGTCATAGAAGGTGGTTTGAACTTCTTTGCCTTAATCATTGATCCAAGGTGGCTCAAACAAATGTGAAGTTCATCTGCTCCACAAAACTTTCATTTGTGTCTGTTTTACAAGTTGTCAACAACAACTGTTAACAACAACAGAAATACAGACAACAACTGGATGGCCTAAACTCCTGCTTCAACAAAAGAAACAAATTTCACAGCTTGTGAACACCTCCATGTCTTACATCTACATACAAATGATGGACTAGATAACAAGCCCACAAAACATTCCTTTAAACAAATGACTCTTCAAGTCAAGCATGTAGAAAAATACCATTAGGACTCTTTTCAAAAGATGAAACACTTCATTATTATCTCCATCTTGGAGACCAAGTTAGCTTTTCCTAAGTCAATATTGCATCACATGCATGTCAAAGCAATCAACCCTACAAGTTAATTACACATACATGTTCAAAACAAGGAAATATCAACATCCCTGTGTCCATGCACAACATGCTCATGCATGCATTTCATCCTTCAAATTTCACTTAAGCACATTGTACTTTCGAAGTTGAATTGAAATATAATGTAGATGCATCAATAGACATGCAATCTTAATCGGATAAGAAATCTAACCGTTTCTTACCAATCCCTTTCAAAGGTACTACCTCTGTCTGCACATCAGCATCATCATGTGAGTCATCCTGATACACATCATCCATGGAATCTTCCTTTCCATTTATGCCATCTTCTCTTTCCACTTTCTTCAACTTTGGTGGAAGCATTGCTCGATTCCAAGTCCAACATTTTTCAGCAAGATGTCCTTGCTTATGGTAGTAAGTGCACTGCATGTGCATCCTCTTGACAACATGATTTGCCTTGTCCAATGGACCTTTGGCTTCTTGCTTCTCTTCCTTTAAAAGCTTCCTATGTGTGGCCATTCTCTTCCAACATCTAGAAACATTATGGTTATCCAAACCACAAAAGGAACAAGAAATTCTTTTCCCATATCTATGTGGAAATCTATCATGCTTTGCACAATCAAAAGGAAAATATTTAGAACCAGATTTATACCTGCCTCTTTCACCTTTATTGCCTTCATGAGTAGGTGAATTGAATGAAGAAGTGGCTCCCTTTGGAACACCATCAATCTCTTCAAGGCTGTCATAGTCTCCCCAACTCTCTGGTTCAAGTGTGTGCCTCTAAACACCTATATCTTGCAAATTATGTTTCAAGCCATTGCATTCTTCCTTAATACAATCTTCACACTCTACAATGCAACTCCTCCTTGGAGTTGTTTCAATGGCCTTCATGGTAGCCTTGGAACTCTTTCCACAAGACTGACCATAGCCAAGACCCAAATACTTAGGCCTTTCTTCAACCATTATTGGTTCAACAATACCCTATGCATGCTTTCCCAAGCCCTTTCCTTCATAGACCATTTTGGTCATTAGCTTGGAACCTATGCCTTTCGTATGTTTTTCAAAAGAACCAATATAAGCATTCTTAGAAGAATTTGAAGACAAATTGGAATGGTTTACCTATTCTTCAAGCTGATACTTGATTAAGGCTTCTTGGGAAACAAAGAGTTGTGTCTCCAACTCATGCATCCTTCTTAGGTCCATATTTGCAATATGAAGTTGCCTCTCCATTTCCTGCAATTTGTCTTAGAGCAACTGCTTCTCTTCCCTCATGGAATTCAACTACTCTCTAAGTATGCTGCTCTTCCTTCCATCCTCATACATTTCTCTCACCATATCCATCATGGTGGACAAATCTTGCTTCAGCCTTCATCAAAGAGCCTTGTGATTAAGAAAGAAGAATTCGAGGACTCACTTGTAGAAGTTGTCATTATATCAATGAACAAAAGAACTTCAAACAAGATTTATAAAGAGCTTATCCAGCAACCTTTTGCAATAGACCTCTTGTGCTTCAAAGATTGCCTTGAGGTCCTTCTTGTCCTTCCTGGACTGAGCTATCAATAGCTTTCCCCTCTCCTCTTCAAACTCAAACAAGAGTCAGTCTGCAAACAAGCATACAATCAACCTCTGACTGTTTAAACACCTTTCAGACAAGCAATCTTTGCTCTGTCAATCAACCATTTTGATATAACCTTCTTGAAGGTGTGTTTAATCAAAACTCAGGCTCCGATACCACCTGATCTTAAAATGGGGCACTTAGGCTTCTTGTTTAATTTACAAGAACCTCTCCCACTCCCAAATCTTAAATATTCCCAAGACAACTGTGATTAACTAATGCGGAATTAAATAGGTGCTTGAAAATATGGTGTATGCTTGTGTTTGTGTTAGAACTGTGTATGTGCTTTTAATGCGTTGTTGTTATGCTGATACATTGACATATATATGACACTAAACAATGCAACGATAAAACAAAACACACAAAACAACAATTTAATATGGAGTTCACCCAAAACTCTTGGGCTACGTCTCCTTGAGCTCTAGTCAACTCAACTAGGCTCTCTAGGATTGTGGCAAGGTCCTTTTTTACAATCTCTTGGCTCAAATCCACTATTTTACATAGAAACAATGGGTTTAGACACCATTTTATCCCTGGCTCTTGAAGCTCTCGGCCTTCTAGCTCTTGGCTCTCGCTCTGGCTCTCGGCCTTCTGGCTCTTGACTCTCGCTCTGGCTCTCAGCTTTAGCTCTGGCTCTCGGCTCTAGCTCTTGGCTCTAGCTCTAGCTCTTTAGCTCTGGCTTTGGCTTTGGCTCTTCGGCTCTGGCTTCTTTGGCTCTCTATAGCTATCTGGCTTTTCACTTGACCTCCAAGTGACTCCCTCGACTACTCTGCGCAGTCGCTTTCTGCTCCCTCTGCTCTCTTGGCTCTGCCACTGCTTTCAGCATTCAACTCTCTCTCAATTGAGCTCTCTAGGCTCCTTTTGAGGCATTTTCCCAGCTTTTCGGCTTCCCCAGCCATTTCCCTATGTTCAATCATTCCCCTACGGCTCTGTGGCTTCTATGCATTATCTGTTCAACTGGCCATCTAGCTCTCAGCCTCTACCCACTCAAATCCCCCTCTGAGCATTAAAAAATCATTACTAAATGCCTTCAAGGATGGTGGCCACCTGTTCTGTAACGGGAGGAACCATCGGTGCTTGAAATCCCCAGAAACAATCGTTCTCTGTTTACACAGAGAAATACACAAATACACAAGAAAATCCACGCAAATGTGGTCTATTGGACTTCAAAAATAATTAATTCTACCTTATATCCTTTCAGATCCGTCTTTAGATGCCATCGCAAGTAATTTTTTTATCAACGACTATTATTGATTTCGGGTGGCTAACGCGCACAGAGATCACCCACCTGAAAAGGGTGGTTTTCTTTCTCTGGCACCTAGCCATGTGGAAGCTAGTGTATTGGCTCGAGCAAAGCCCGGCCAAAACCACTTACCTGTAGGTTTTAACCCCGTACAGAAATTACCTGCATATGAATTCTAAAACACATAATCAATCTAGGTTAGCACGATACAACTTCACAACATATCAACTCAAACATAAATCATGATGTCCATAATAATAACTAACTAACATGTTCACATCATAAGCTCATAAGCATTTGTCATTCATGCATAACAATCACATATGTACGATCAATCTAGATTAGTATGACACTTATGTTGGCTCATACCTGAATATCGTAACAATAACTATCTGCATAGGTCAAACAAGTTTAACATAATACATATAACATCAAGATCTTCAATGCAATGAACATAACCATCACGCATATGACCAACCCAAATTATAACATCAAGCTCTCAATGAAATAACCCTAATCATCAAGTTAATAGCATATAACAACAATAAGCTATATATCATGCTCATCAACAACATATAACCTAATCATCAAGTTATCTAACAAAAAACAACAATAGAAATGCATACAACCACAGGTTACCATCATTCTTGACTATCTGACACATGTGCATATGACTATACTAATCAACTATCACATATCATGAATGTAACCATAACATCAAAAGAAATGTAAATAAACCTAATGTATATAACCCTAATGCATGTGAAAATCCTTAACCTTCACACTTGCATGCCCAACATACAAATCTGTATGACGACATGCTCTTGCCTCGAGGTCCAATGCTGCAACTTCACTTTAATGATCTGCATCTCCTGCTTTATCTCATTCAACACATTAGCATCATAACATACCAATAGCACCATGATGACCTAAATTGCATATCATGACTTCACAAGGTATGTTGACCTAATATTAATGCATAACTATAACCAAGACCATACATGCATAACAACTTCATATAGACATATACACATGAGTACCAAACCATATACACATCATCCTAGCTAGAGTCTAGTCATTAATGAATGACCATATCAACCACACAAACCATGACCTCATGCATGACAAAAACATTACTCCATTATACACATTTCTACATGCATAATCAACTACACTTAAGCATAAACACATGTAGTTAAGCATAAGCGATCAATTATTTTAATCAACCTACAAGACGGATACATGTAATCAAAATATTCAATAATGTAACCTAACATACAAGGATGTAAGTAGGCGACATAAAATCAACATGTAAGCTACATATAACCATATACAACCAATCACATACTCATGAAAGACGCATTCCACAAAATCGATATCAAATTCTCCATGATAACCATATTATAACCATAATCAATCATCAAGAAAATGCAACAAGAAAATGAAATGGAAGTGTAAGAGACACACATGAAACTAAAATGCATGCATGACCAACACACACCACCCATCTAGTCTGAGAGTTGAACCATGCTCTAATACCACTCTGTAACAAACTCCTCCCACATCCACCCAAGTAACCATGCCAACTGGGGTAAGCATGAGACGAGAGGCTACTATGATCATATTTGACCTCCTATGTGATCTTAAGGAAGTGGAATCAATGAAAACCTCACACACAGTCATCCAACATCATCAAAAGAACCCTCAGGAGACATGTCAGCCACTTAGACAACATGTCCCTGGGTCCTACTATTGTTCTGGATCTCTTAGGCCATATTCACTCTCATGTTGTGGGCAAAGGAGCAACCAGAAACCTAAATTCGCTCTCACAGGCTCACCTACCAACGACCAGAGACAAAAATTTCTAATTCTGTGCCAACGAATCTTGGATTTAAGCCACTTTTTCAGGCCCAAAGCCCAGACCACTGCCTAGAATGGAGTGATAGCAATTCAATAAAAATACAGGGAAACAATGATGCAAAAGCAATAAAATGAACAAGACCATAACCAAACCCCTACTATCCATGACAGGCATTTCGCCAAATACATCATCGACATGTAACCTACAGGTGTAAACAACAGAATTAAATGTAGGGATCTCATACTTATCTGAGAACCGCTATGAACCATTGTTCCCACATTTCATTTGTTACATTATCATCTATTAGGTCATAGACACATTATCCATTCATATACAAGTAAAAACATGCTGAGAGCCATACATAACTGTTGTCATAAAATATACATATAACCAGCATAATAGGAACAAAAAATACCATAAACATATCAGCTGTCAAAATACATTTAGACATGAAAATCAAGGTAATGAATTTCTCTTTAATGAATTTAATGAACCAACTGGAGATGGGACTACCACATTCCACCTAACCATAGATTCGTTGAGCTAAGTCTCTCTTCAGCCAATCACCCTCATTCCATATTCGAAGCATGAATGTGGGACTCAAACCAAAAGAACCAATTAGGGCATACCGAGGCTAAACCACCTCACCCTCATCAACAAAAACCAGGCTTTACTGTAATCCATCTCAAATCACTAGGTCAACACAATGGACACATCATAATAGGCTTTACTGTGATCTCCACCTAATCACTAGGCCAAATAAGAATGGATGCCATCATATTTCTCCACCTACACCATGAGGAATTTTCCTGTCTCCTAGTCTCTCAAGATTTAAGGCAATCCAAACCTAGATCACTAGGCCCTAAACCGAGACCCTCTCTCTAGGATTTACCACATATCCCAAACCTGAGATTACTAGGCCTAATGAAGAGGAAACAACCTCCTGGATTTACCATATATCCTGTCATTCACCAGCAAGGATTCTTAGGCCCATCAAGGCAACACAAACCTAGCTTTACAACAACCCACAATCTGACTCAGCGGTCACTAGGACATTGGCTTTACCATGATCCATATTCTAATTGAGGGACCACTAGGCCATGTGCTCTATCATTTGGAGATCCACCCCACTCGGCTTCAAATCCATATGGAAACCCAGGTCAACCAAAATATGATAACCCCATCACACCATGGCTATCTGGAAATGGCAAGGCTAGGCTAAAAACATTGTTACACCTGGAAAAACCCATGCAATGGTAGAAAAGAACCACATGCAATGCCATGCATGCCAAATATAGCAAGGAAAATACACATGCAAGTTGGTACTTGTAATGAAACCTGTTGTACCTGCTTTATCCTGCCTTTCCTTGCTTGATCTTTGCTTCCTCTTGCCTTCTTGTCCTTTCTTGCTCCAATGAAAAATTTTCTCAAAGAAAACTCAAGTGTCCAAGAGTGAGAGAGAGAGAATAATGAGAGAGATCCAAAACTCAACTGGAAAAAGGTTAAACTGACTAAGCTTGCCCACTGATCCTTAGAAACCTTTTTATCAATGAGGCATCTATTTTCTTAAATTTCTATTATTTTCCTTTAATTTCCTCCTCACATGCAACCTATGACCTTTCATCTCCATTTTCTCCTAATTTCCATTATTTTCATAAATAATTGTGCCAAAAATGCCATTTTACCTTTCTAAAGCCTTAACCATTGCCTTTACCAATTTCATCAGCCATAAACAACCAAATGAACACCCCCATAGGTTCTCTTTCCAAATAATTAGCTTGGAATAAGTGTCCCATCAACCATGGTTATTGTTTTTAACTTTTATTACATGGAATTTTCACTAGGGTTGTTACAAATGTAATTATCAAAAGGAAAGGGAAACATTTAATGTTTGTAATTCCAAGAGTTATATGTGGAATATGAAAATTCACCTAGTCATATATCGACAAAAGAGCCTTTAGGAAAAGTCCAAAAGTCATATAGAAGTCCAAAGGTCAAATTAAAACTCTAAGAGTCATGAGGCAAGCTCAAGAGTCATGGGGATATGAAAGGTCATTTCTCTTGTTATAAATATGCCCTCATAACTCAAGCAAAGGGATTTTGGAGGCTTAGACTTTGGAGAGCTAGCATTGGCTTCTCTAGCTTGGCATAGGGGAGAATATCATTCTTTGGAGAAGAAAAATTTGACTTAATGTTCCACTATTGGAGCTAATGGGTCACCATTATAACTGTTTACTTGGATCTTTCACTCATAATCACAAGCTCAATGAGCCAACACAATTTCATGCATGTATCATGAATGTATTAAGACTATTCTATGTATGTTTATGATATATTTTTTTGTTCACGTGTACTAAGGAAATTGAACTATTTCGGTGGCTTCGGTACTTATCTAGTTGAATGTGTGTTGTATTTGTTTTAATGTTTGTTGTGTCTATGTGAAATAATTTGCTAGAAAACTAATGAGTTTTTCCTTTTTCTTGTGAGCCTCTCTTAGGATACTACTATTACTCTCCTTCTAGAGGATCACTCTTACTTCCCTCACATGAAAGTCTCCTTTTACACATTACAATTTGTGTTTTAGTGTCAACTTACTTGATGATTTTAAAGGTTATGTGAACACTCTCTTATGTGACTCATTGCATCCAAGGAAAACCTTATAGTTGTCGTAGTCGGGCCAATACTCCAGATGGGGCTTCTACTCCAAATGGTGTGAGGTCTAATTGTGACTTCAAATCGGGGAGGCCCCATTGGTTAACATATTTCCAACACTATCAATAGTTGGCACTAGAAGGAGGGCCAAATCATAAGATGTACCCATTGAATCTATTTTGAATCTCTTATATTAAATGGCTCATCCCCAAATCATACTCCCAAGGTGATTTGTTAATAAATCTGACGGTAAACCTTCAATCCCCAATGAGTCTCTTTATAACTTGTCTCAATTGAAATTTGATGGTGAGGGTGGAATATCCATAGCCGAGCACATATATAATTTTCTCTACTTTGTGAATTTCATGAAATCAATTTTGAAGATGATGCTCTTATACATTTCTTCCTCACCCTTGAAGGTCGAGTTAATTGATGGTGTCATACCTTACCATCGTCTTCCATCCACTCATTTCATCAATTCCTCAAGGAGCTTAATCAAGCCTTTGAGAGGTATGATTACCAAGGTGTTCTTAAAAGGATTAATTAACTAAGAATTAAGCCTAATGAATCAATTGAGGATTTTTCTAATCGATTATTTCACCTTTGTTATGAATATATTGAAGAAGATATGGATTGGTATTTCTTTAAATAGACGCTTGAGCATTTGGTTTATATCTCTTTACATGGTGAATCTAAACCCATTGATGATTATGCTCTACCAACTTTTTAAATACTTGAGACACTGCTAATTTCAGAGGAGGAATTTATTAGTTCTTTCATTCCTTTCCCTCCTATCATTTATGTGTCTTGTGTTGAACCTATTCAAATCAAACATTATGAAAATCATATTGTTGATCAGTCTATTCAACCTTCATCCACTTCCCATGATTTAGATCCAATGGAAGAAACATTGGAATGGTTCATGGAACTTAGTATGAAGACTAATCCTTCCATTCCTCAAGATGATATTACCAATCTTAACCTCAATCTTAGATATGGTTGCCATGGCTCTTTGTACCTTGATCCGCTTGATCAACCCGCTCCACAAACTAATTCTTTATACTCTCTTTATTTTCAAGTTGTTGGTTCAAATTGTGATCAAGTGCAAGGAGGTCATATCACATAGGTGAAGGAGCAAAACGGTGAAGATAAATTCGATCTCTCTTCCCATTTTCAAAACCCTTTATGTCAATATGTTATTCCTTCATTCTTGGTTGATTTAGAATCTAGTAATATTGGTAGTCAATCAAATGAAATCAGTTGTATTATTCAATCCAAAGTCTTGGGAAACCACCATTCTAATGATGATTCTATTGATGAATATGATGATCAATTCCCAAGTGCACCTACTGATCTTTCGATTTCCCAAGAAAATTCTTATTTGAAATATTTAGATCAAGAGGTTGTTTCAGTCAAAGAAGATGTTTTCATGGAAAATTCTTCTACAATTCCTCATTCCTTGTGTCTTATTTCCTATATGTATTTTCCTTCTGATCTCCCACCTGATAAGTATAATTTTGGATTGTCGCATTGAGCATCCATTTTATCCCTTGTGAGCAATCAAATTAGTGAGTATCCATTCTATCCTTTGTTACTTATATTCTTTCATGAATAAAATTCTTATGTTCAAGTTACTCATGAGATTGGTCCATTCTATCCATCCTTTGAATCTCAACTAGAATAATCTTTTGAATTGAGTAAGCTAGTTGTTGAAGTTGTAAAATCTGATCAAATCAGTGATGTATATGGCTTCCATTTGGATAGTAGTAGTGTAATTGAATTTATTGATGGTATTTGTTCACACACCGTGCATGTTTTGATTCAATCTTCACAATGTAATTCTACAATATTTGAAATTTTTGGGACTCATCAGGAAGTCAAGGCACTTAAACTTTCGTTGATGGTTATGTCAGGTTCTCGTGACTCTAGTAAGATCCTTCAACTAAATCAAATTTGGATTTTCTCTCAAAATTATTTCCTTAGCATGGTTTCACTGGATGTAAACTCCCTCTTGAAAGATGTTGTGTATTTTAGATATGGCCCTTTGAAATTTCAAGTTATGGTTTTTGATCGGATTGAAGTTTCTAATCTGGTTAGTTCATCTTCAAGTAAATATCATGTGCCAAATTTAGGGTTGAAATGTATACCTTTAATGGATACACAAAGTTGTGAAGTTGATCATTTTAAATATCATCATTGGACGAATGACTCATGCATATCAAGTTATTTCGAAAATAATCAACTCCTAAATCTGTTTCTTCAACTTGTCCTGACGATGAACCACACTAGTTGTTTCGAAACGCGTCGACAAATGAAATTCTATGTGATATGCGCCGAAATCTTTCTCTAACTTGATATGGATCACAGAAGCCTAAACTCTATTATAATCAACTCCTATTTTTTTCTTGTGAATTTTGTACTGCTAATCATTTTATTCATCACAGCAAAAATCATCTTGAGTGTTACTGAATCCTTGAGTTATTTGGTGAATCGAGCTCCTCTTTTTCATCCACTACATCCTGACTAGTTTAATGTATTTGCTATATTAGCATTCCTTTTCATTTATTTTGATGATTATGATGCTAGTACATTTTGTTACTAGCTAAAAGGAAATGGTTGGGTACATTCATCATGAAAGGAAGATGATTCTATTATTCAAAAAAACTCCAAAGTTGTTCAAACTAACCTATCTTTATTGTCTATTAATCAAGAATCTTATATCTTAATCTATCCATATGATCATAAGGATGATCCTAATAACTGTCATTTAACTAATGATTTTACCACCAACATATTTGATAATAGTTGTTCTACATCCTTTGATATTTATGGTTTATCATCTCACTATTCAAATACTTCTCAAGTAGTTAAGGCACTTCAACATTCGCTGATGGTTATGCCAGGTCGTCGCTGTCTTGACAAGCCTCCTAAGCATGATCAGATTCATTTTCCCTCACAATATTCTCATCTTGATCTTGTGCCTTTAATTGAAATTTCATATTTTCAAGGATTTCATGGTTTTCAAGAGGATTTCTTCAAATTTCATGATCCAATCTATGATCAGTTGCAAGTATCATACTTAGCAAGCCCTTTTTCTAATAAAAAGATTCAATCTTTCCTCATGCTTTCTAAGGAGGAAAGTATATATGAAGACGCATTCACAATAAGATTTTAAGGTTTGTTTGATTATGGTTTTCATCGAAAAGGTAAGATTGAAAGTTGGTTAGAAGTAGTGGCTATGACATATTTTCCTGTTGACAGGAAAGACCTTCAATTTGTTGTGGAAGTTATTCAAAATCTTATTTTTTTGTTGCACATTATTTTATATATGTTTTTATTTCTCGTATCTTTGTGTATGCAGTTCGGGAGAAGTTATAGTGGCTACATTGGAAATTTAATTACACTTGACCCTGACCTTCTAGTTTGTTAGGTTATGAGTAGGTCTAGCTACATACTGGTCTCTCTTGCACAGTCATCCTACACTCACTCTTTGTAGTATTTCTTGTGTTTTATTACTATTGTCTAACATTTTTCTTTCGGTTTAACCTTTTTTTGCTTGTCCTTCTAATTTTGTTTCCTTGTTTTGTCTTGTCTCTTCTTTTGTGTTTTATTTAATAAGACTTTGCATGAAGGATGTTCCTTTTGGCTCGAAAGGCTTGAAAGACAACGTGGAAAATTTTGAAAAGGGAAATTGTGATGATGACTGATGCTTGGATTATCTGTAATCCTCTTCTCTCTCTTGGGTTTATATCTTTTGTTCAATGATTTTGTAATGTAAAATATGATCCTTTTGTGAGGAAAGCTTTTTGTAGAACCACAATACCCATATCTATTTTAGGAACCTAATTTCTAAGCTCATTGTTGTAATGTTTCAGTGTTTTTCATGTTGATCCAATCAAGTAGAGAAGGACAAGGTAAAATATATAGTGAGAAAACCTATATCAGAGATAAAATAATATGCTTCTTTGAAGGGACAACCTCTTCTGCTCTCAATAATTTAGGATCCCACTTCCACCCCAGTGAAATAATAAGTGTCAAAACACATTCCTATAAATATATAAAATAAATAAGGGGTGAAATAAGAGAATGGATTCCTGTGTAGAGAGGTGAAGAAAATAGCTTCACTTAGGTGCTATTCAAGCTCACTGGGAGTGAAGAAATGCTTGTGTTCCTGTAGTGACTCTACCAAGGTACTATCTAGGCATGTTGGCAGTGGAGCAACACCAAAGATGAAAACTCATACTTTAATTATCCTAAACATGCCATTATTGTTTGGAAAGATACTGAGAAGGGTGGGGGGGAGAGGGGGAGGGGTGAATTAGTATTTCTAACTCAATTCAAATTTTCAAATTATCATTTTGATTTATGTACATTATTGTCATTCAGGAAACTAGCGTATGTATGTGATTGTGATTAATACAAACAACATATTCCTAGTTAACTACTTTTCTTATATTTCATCATATGATCATATTATAACTGGTGTGTTATTACTTCATTATTCATTCATTAAGAAGAAACCAGTAAATAACAGATAGATCATTAACAAACAAGAAACATATCAACATACGTGAACACCAAGATTTTTTGTGGAAAGCCAATGTGGGAGAAAACCATCGTTGCCATTGTATTTGTATTCTTATTCTATTAAAAATTAAAATATCTTACAATCTTGTACTGGCGCAGACTCATACTAGTATGCAAACACCCACCTACAGAAAGCTACATCCTTCTCTCACCCTCTAGCACCCACTAGAAGGGATATCCAACGCCCTGATCTTGTTTACCAACTCTTACCAGAAGGGAGATCCTACCACCTACAAAAATTCACTGACTAATACTGGAAGGAAGCTTTGATTCCCTCTCTAAAGGATCCAACCCTCAACACCTCTTATGGACCATGTTTCATAATGTTTCATACTTGATCCACCTGACTCAACACATCAAACTTGTAGGCCACCTTTCATCATATTTTCAAACTGGACCCACTTCCATCAATAAGCTCAAACCAGGTAACAATTCAGAAGCCAACAATTGAATCAAATCATCCAATCATTGAACCAACTAAATCATCAAATCAATCATTGAATCTTAATCAACCAATGCAACTAGATCAAACCAATTCATATTAGATTACATCAATGCACAAACACTCATAAGTATACCAGATCATATACTTTTCAACACATAAACCAATTTCTATCATTGCAAAACCTAATAAAAACACATGTCATAATGTATACTATACTTCTATGAAGCATACCAACATATGTACACAATCCCTCTGAAAAAGACTTGTGTGTAGATCTCAAATTACTGATACCTAAATGTGAATAAATGTAACACTGAATCAATCACTTTATCTTATACCAAATTCATCACAGATCACTGAATCAAATACAAATCATCATATAGTAGCATCATCACTAATCAACATTCCATTCCATAACCAAATCAACCCAACCATTATTGTCAAACATATATTATTATGAGAGAGATATCATCGACAGACAACAACAAACATAACATCACTGATCAAGTGTCATCAACGAGCCATACTGTAAAACCCTAGTATGTATATGTGACTTTCACAAATCATATCAATGTATGTATGTTTTTATCATACACAACGCCCACGTACAAATTTTGAACATACTGAAATCCTTTCACAGAATATATATGCAACTATCCAAAAGATGATTCGCGTATGTATGCAATATTGTAGAGGCAAACCAATGTATATATCTGAAATCACTGAGTCAAATATTTGCTACAACCACAACACATACTATGCATTCTTCACCTTCACATATCCACATCAAAGCATTATTATCATCACATATATATCATTGTTAGATATAATCACAAACATATCAAGCAAGCATATTCATTACTATTCTTTCAGATCTATCAGATCTGAGCCTCTTCCATGCTCCTTGGTGCACACTTGTTTTAGATTAGATTATACATTAATAACCCATAGCTTTCACACCCAACACCTCAATATCCATCTCTTTATATAGTATTTTCCTTAGCCAATACCCTAGGTAAATACCTTGGTTATGTTGTAAGTATTCTTTGACAGGATCAAATATTCATTGTCACTTCCAAATATTGTGGGCCAATACCATGGTAAAGACCCCTTCTATTCATAATACCATGGTGTGGATTAATTATGTGAATTCTCTTCACCATACCTGCATATGTATGCAATCTTGCTTCATAGGACCCGTGTATACTTTCACACACTTTATCTTTTCCATCCATTTGTCTTTGAACTGATATTCTTTTGTTGAGATCACATGTAGCATCTACGTAACGATCATGTTGACATCTCTATCAGGTAGGTTTCCATCAAGGACAACACATTAGCCATGATGCAAACAATCTCCCCCTTTGGACTTGATGGAAACCACTTTGGTGTTTGGTCACCACCTGTAAATACCTGCAAACGCATCTATAAACACACCAAGCTTCTCTTCCAATATTTTTCATCAAGAATTCTTTTCCAAACACCAATATTCTCTCCCCCTTTGACATAAAGGGCAAAGGGTTGACCAATTCCAAATGAAAACTTCTTTTCCCCTATGCAGAGAGGAACATATCATTCACATCCTCTTCATTAAGTGTGTCATGTAGGATCAAATTCACTGAGTGCAACTTAAGCAATATATATACAACATCCAGGATTTCAGCAACATATTTGTCTTTAGCAACATTAACTATACATGACCAATCATAATTCAATATGAAATAAGAAATGTTGTAGACATCATAATTCCAAGAATGCACTATTAGAAGCATAGAAGATGCTCCCCTTGAACCTGTTCCATCTATTCACTGTCAACTATGATCATATACAACTCATCAATTAAATAATCCATCAAACGAAACAATAACATTTTGCAACATCTCATGAACCAACATCATTTATAAGTGACATCTGAGCATCATCAAAAGACTGTAACCAATCAATGTCAGAACTAAAAAACCAATAATAATTGATTAAAGCATATCAGAAACCCCCCTTGAGTATGTCCCACACTTTCTTCATCTCAGAGACACATATACGACTGTCAAGATCAAAACTCGTGTATATACATGATTGTCCTTCATAATATCCGTGTACAAAAAGTAAAATTTTGAACCTCTTATGACAACAACTTCTAAATATATCATACATGTTCTTGTTCATTTTTATCTCATCAATGTAATCAAACCAAACTAGAGAATTATCACCACATTACTCATGCATAGCTCCCCCTAAGATCATATACTATTGATATTGTGGACCTGATGAGGTCATGTGCCCCACATTACTTCTCCAATCACAAAATTTATTGCAATGGAAACTATTTCCTTTATTATGAATATGAAAAAGAAGAGGAACCATACCTCTTGCCTGAATTCTTCTCTACTAACACATATAATTTGTCTAGATTTCTATATCCTCTTGCTATAATGTTTCCAGTTTCTTCATCTATAACTTTGCATTTAGTTGATGTAAATATAATTATTCTTCCTTTGTCATCCATTTGACCTACACTTAGAATATTATTCTTTAGCACATGAACTAATAATGCATCAACTTCTTTTGCATACTTCTCAAGTTTGATTCTACATTTTCCCATAACTTTTGTTGGAGCACTATTTCCAAGAATCACCTTACCATATTTGTTTTTCTTGAGAAACTCAAACTTGTATTTATCTCCAGTCATGTGATGAGAGCATTTGCTATCTATGTACCATTATTATTCATCTTCAAATGAGAAAATAGCAAGACCACACCTTGTTTATTCTTCTTCTTTCTGCTTATTATGAGAAGTGTTAGTGGACCCATATTTCTGATATATTTTGGTAACAATATTCTTATCTAATTATTTTCCATGTTGTTTGTGGAGGTTCATTGGCTTGTGTTGGTATTCAATTTGTCCCGATAACTAAGGACATCCTAAGACCACATAATTGAGGATCCTAGATCCTCCTGCTCTAGGTGATAAGGGCTAGCCTCTTTTCACCACACAAGGTAATCCATGGTGATAATCAAAATTGAATAGTCATTGTAGAACAATGTAAATTAAATAGATTTTCTAATTAACAAATCAATAGACCGGATTATAGAATAAAGAGTGTTTTAAATAAATAATAGTTTTTAGGAAATAGAGGTGGTCGGCATAAAACATGTGAAAAGTTATTAAGCTTCTCACTAAATGAGGTTCAAATTAATATATCATATTTCTCACAAAACATAAGGGTTAGTAAAAGTTAAAAATAAAAATAAAATGAAAAGACAGAATTTAGGAAAACTGGTATAAATGCATTAAATAGAAATGATGCTTCTAGCTATATGTGATTGAAGATCTATGATGGTTAAGTGATAACTTTAGAATGAATCAATGGTTCAGGGCTTAACTCATTGTGTGTTTTAGAATGACAGTGATTCAGTTTCAGGGTTCAATGTTTTGATATTTGTACGCAGGTATGCTTCAAGGAAGTCGCGTATACATGTAGGTTTGCTACATTAAAGTAACATATACATTTTGATATTTTATTGATCAATGTTTTTAGTTGATTCAGTAAGTTGTTGTAGTGTTTGGGTTTATTGATATAATTGCTTTGGTTGTTTGAGAATAAGTTGATTTATTTGGGTCTTAGTTGGTTCAGTGATTGGTTGATTCAGTTGGTTCTATGATTGAGTGATTTGTTGCAGTGATCAGTTTCAATTTTGATAATTTGTATTGGGCTTAAATGATGGTAGTGGGTCCAGTCTAAAAATTTGATGAAAAGTGGCCTACAAGTTGTAATGTTTTGTAGCAGGTGGATCCAATGTGAAAATTTATGAAACGTGTTCCACAGAAGTGTTGAGGGTTGGAGCCTTTAGTGAGGAAGTCAAAGCTTCCTTCTAGTGGTAGTTGGTAAATCAAATCAGGGGGTTGGAGCTCCCTTCTGGTGGGTGTCGGTAAATGAGATCAGGGGGTTGGAGCTCCCTTCTAGTGGGTGATGGAGAATGAGAGAAGGTTGAAACCTTCTGCAGGTGGGTGCCTGTATGCTGGTATGGGTCTGCACCAGTAAAATATTGTAATATGTTTTCTTTATAATATAAGATGAAGACATAGACGACAACAACTATGGTTTTTTTCCCACACTGGGCTTCCACCTAAAAATCCTAGTGTTAATGTGTGTTGATGTGTTGCTTATGTGTGATGGTTTATTCTGTTCTTACTGCACATGGTTACTGATTAATTAATGCCTCTTGAAGTACTGATGCACTAGTTTAAGTTAAAAAGATGTCAAATTAACTCAAAAATAAGCTAACTGGATATACGCTAGTTGTCTTCATAACAGTCGCGTACATACGCAGGTTTATTTCAGTAAAGTTGCGTACATAAATGTAAATAAGAAAAGAAAAGTTTAAGTGGTTTTAAAATATTGATTCCCCCCCCCCCCAAGTATTTTTCCCAACACTATGATCTCACTCGACCAATTATAATGGTCATGTATTATTAATAGGGCCAATGGGATTTGAACCCACCTGGCTAGCTGGGCAGCCCTCCAATGGAAAGCATTAACTTCCAACCACTAAAATACAATTCAAATTAAACAAAAAATACCATATTACTAAAATGGCTTGCTAAGTATGTAACCTAGGACCGGCCAAACCAAATTTTACCTTGCCAACTAGTTCACCCAATGACCATTGTTGGGAATTCCACCCAACAATTTATTTAAAATATGAACTATCTCATTCAACGGGGGAATAGAGCTAATATAGCAACCACGAGTGGGAGGCACACATAACCTAGCCCAAACAGGGCATGATTTTTGAGATGAGAATATTCCAAGGGGATATTACCTAGAATATTCCAAAGAATATTCCTCATGCATAATCTTTGAGGAATCTTGTAGATTCCCTAGGGGCATATTTTTTACAGTGTTAGAAACATGTCAAGTTCATACTCATTTGAACTAGTTTTTCACTAGGAGTTTGATGGTGTAGTCCATTTCTTCATTTAACTAGAAGATTATTCTCCTGTGTCCAAAAGAGAATCTTTTGAGGAATCTAAAAGATTCCCAAGGATGTCAAATTTGACCAAGGCATAAAGAGGTCATGTTTATACTCAAATTTCATGATTTTTCACAAGGAACATGATGGCGTATTCCATTTATTTATCCAAGTAACCGATTTTTAGGTTTTCCTCAAACTTGGAGGTACAAAGTGTATTTTTTTCTTATGTGTTCATTTAATTTCTTCCAAGACTATGATGTGAATTTGGTCAATAGATTCAAGAGGTCCATTTTTATGCCATTGTATTGGAGGGGTCCATTTATGCCACCTTGTGTGACAGGATCATTGTATACCACTTTATGTGAGAGATTTTTCCTTTGTCATGTTGAAGGAGAATGACTTCTGAGTGAGATTTCTCTGGAGGAGAACATCTCTTAGGAGAGACATGCCATTCTAGATCAAGAGTTTCATGATTGTATTGACAAAGATTGCATCATGTACTCATCATTCATTTATAGATGCTAAGGAAGAAAACTCCCCACTCTTGACCCAGGGCCCAAAGACGTATTCCACATTGGACGAACTCTATTATCATATCGTCTATTATGTGTGCTTCATGATGATTTCTTCTTGTTTCATGTTGATGGTGTCATGAAGTGTTGTTTAGAATGTATTTCTCACGATTTCACATGAAAATGCGTCAACAAAGGTCTTGCATAATGGATATTTTTGTTGAAATCATTCATGAAAATTCCCGAATCAAGTGGTATTAAAGTGGTCTGACCATTTTTCCAAGATTGTGTCATCATGGGTGAGATTGAATGTATAACAGTAAGGGAAATGGATAATAACCAAGATATTTATGAGGCCTTCTACTAGATGGAAAACATGGTAGATATATTGTTTACATATTATGAGGATAAAATGGAAAAAGAGGAACAAGAGAAAGAGAGAGAAGAGGATGATGCTCCATCTCCATCCTTGGGTGAATATTCTTCTTCTACATATTCTTCTCATCATTTAAATGAAAAGATCAGCAAGAGCCTTCGAGTGGATAATTTTGAATTGAGGATACTTTTATAAGAATTAGAAGAGGAGAAGCAGAGATTACAACTTAAATTACAAGCCATATAAGAGGCCTTGGAAACGTTGAAGTGAAAAGAAGGCTTAGCAAAGCCATCATCACCTACTTCAAGATCAACAGTTGAGGTAAACAGTGTTGGCAATTCTTCAGTTTCATTTACACATGATGATGATGATTTGGGTTCTTTTGAAAAGAATATTACAGGAATTGGTTTGATATTAATGAAGGATATGGTATATGGAGGCAAGGGCCTAGGAGCTAATGGCCAAGGCACTGTGAATCCCATCCAAGTGGTGGAATTACCTCGATTTCCAGGATTGGGATACACTGAAGTATAATGTTCGAAGGCAGGAAAAGATTCCAAGCCATTGTGAAAATCATCGAGGAAAGAGGATGCTGAGAGCACGGGGACTTCATTGGGGGGACCAATACCATACCACATGGGTTCATATTGGTGATATATATTGATGTGAAAATGACATAATATATTGCGCATATATTAGGGGATAAATGGTTTTTATATTGGAAGGTATAAAAAAATGATCTCAAATTTAATGAAAAATATAAAGGGGTATAAAAAATGTTAATGAAAAAATGGATACCGACAATATCTAGTGAAAGTAGATGTTTTTAAATTGGGAAGGTGTATTGGTTTTGTATTGGTACAGGTTAAGTAATGTGATTTTTAGAGGTATTTTCCAATATGTATCCAAATTAGGGGTATTGTTTAGTATGTCATAAATGCATGTGATATGTCAAAGGCTCAATGACTAAATCCCCCATGGTTGAGAGAATATTCCCATGACAGTGAACATTGCACAGGAAGAGCAAAGGAAAGTACTTATCTCTAGATTTGTACCATAGATAACCAAGCAAGGTATAAAGTGTCTCAGCATTCTAATGTTCCTTTTGATTATAAAAAGATTGATAATTATGTGCAAAATTTATGGCATAGAAAACCATGTACTTTTTGTGCCTTGTATAACCATGTTGTTCCAAGTGTTAGAAAATAATGGTAGTAAGGAAGAGGACAAGGCATGAAAATCCTTCTCCACATTAGTGTGGAAGGAAGGTTAGGAAAGTTTTGAGGAAGAATAATTCTTTTAGCCATTACAACAAGGGTGGACATTAGAGCACCGCATGTTTGGAGCTCCATCCAAAGAAGGACCAAAAAGAATATGTAAAGGAACCAATGAATGAAGTTGATCAACAAGAGAAGCAACTATGAGAAGAAGACCCATTAACCTAGTTGGATAAGAAATGGGGATTTATAAGTAGTTGAGTGTGGCCACATTTTGTAAATCACATGTTGATAGATATTTGTAAAAGTGGTCAAGTGTTTGCCACCACTTATGAAAGAAAAATGATGATATTTTTGGCCTTTTATAGCTTGGGATATGGTTTCTATTATGATTTTGATATAAACTTGACCATGAGTATCCTATAAAATCTTGGCAAGTATGGGGTTTTCTTGGGTTATGTTTGGTCTTCTAAAAGAATATGTATTTTGCAAGTTGTACTGCATGTGTTGGTTGATCACTTATGGCTCCAAAGTACAAAGGTGAAGGAGAAGGAAGTGTGACCTGTTAGGGAACTTGTTATGCAGATGAGGGAGTACAACAGACTACATATTATGTTTATGCTTTTGGAGGACCAAAAGCTCCTCAATGGGGAGGAATGATCCAGGTGGCTACAAAAAGGTTCAAAAATTAAAATATTCAGATTTCATCAAAACAAGGACCAAAACATAGAGCTAGTCATCATGATTGTTATGGTTTAGATGACACTCAAAACTAACTTTGTATGTGTAAGTTATTTACAGTCAAATTTCAGGTCAAAAAGACTATTATTTATGTTTCCAGATAAATTTGGAGCTCAACTAAATATGGTGAATCAGATAAATCTAATAGAATCTTCTAAATTTGATGGCCACTAACCAAGTGACAATTTGGCACTTATCAGTGGTTGGAATTTGTCAAATTTTTTCCTACTAATTTGTTTGGTAACCCCAAAAAAGATAGAAGATAGTTTTTAACATTTTGTTTAAATAATAATAATAATTTTTAAAGGGTAGTGGGGGCCCATTGGTGACCTAAGACCCCTCTCGACTAGTTATAATGGCCATGTACTATTAATAAGGCTGGTGGGATTTGAACCCTCTTGGTCGACCGACCGACCTGCCTAATGGGCAATCCTCTGATGGAAAGTGTTAACTTCCAACAACTAAATTTCAATTCAAATTAAAACAAAAAAAACCATATGAAAAAAATGGATCAGTGGGTATGGAACCCAAGACCGACCAAACCAAATATTACCTTGCCAATTGGTTTGTCAAACATTAGTCATTGAGAATTTTGCCCAGTAATTTAATTAAAACTCAAACTATCTGGTTTAGTGGGGAACGGAGCTAACAGAGGAACCACGAGTGGGAGTTGTGTATAACGCAACCTAGGTGGGGCACAATTTTCGAGATGAGAATATTCAGGGGAATATTCCCTTGGATATTCCTCATTCAAAATCTTTGAGGAATCTTAGAGATTCCCTAGGGAAGATTTTTGACAGTGGCAGAAACATGTTGATTTTATACTCTTTTGAATTGGTTTTTGCCAGGAGTCTGATGGTGAATTCCATTTCCTCCTCTGAGTAGCAGATTATTCACCTATTTCCATAAGAGAATCTTACGAGGAATCTAAATGATTCTTGGGGAGCCTATATTTGTTCAAGAAAAAAGGGGTTGTGTCTATACTCAAATTTAATTATTTTTCATAAGAAACCTGATGGTGCAAGTTGTTTCGTCATCTGAGTAGCTTATTTTTAGGTCATCCTCAGACTTTGAGGTATAAGGTGTATTTTTTATTATGTTTTCATTTGATTTTTGCTAAGACTATGATGTGAATCTAATCAATATATTCAAGAGGTCCATTTTTATGTCGTTGTATGGGAGGGGTCCATTTGTGCCACATTGTATGAGAGGATCATTGTATGCCACATTATGTGAGATATTGTTCATTTTTCATGCTGAAGGAGACCTACTTGTGAGTGAGAGTTCTCTGGAGGAGAATGTCTCTTAGGAGAAACATGCCACTCTAGATCAAGAGTTTCATCCTTGAATTGACAAAGATTACATCTTGTACTCGTCACAAATTTGTAGAGACTAATTAATCACCTACCCACTCTTTACCTAGGGCCCAAAGGCGTAGTCCACACTAGGAAAACTCCATTATCGTATCATCTGTTATGTGTGCTTCTTGATGATTTCTTCTTGTTTCATGTTGATAGTTTGATGAAGTGTTATTTAGAATGTATTTGTTATGATTTCACATGAAAATTCATTAGTGAAAGGTCATGCATAATGGATATTTTTGTTTGAAAGCATTCACAAAAATTTCTCGAATCACCAACCATGTTTCAAACAAATACTTTTCCAAATTGTAATAATTAGAACAATATTTTCACTGGTTTGTTAAAACTTGCATTAGATGCCGCTAAAACCAAGGGAGAGACAAAGAGATCTTGGGTTTCCATATCCCATGATATTAATATTGTTGATGAGAAATTCAGATAACACATACCCAAAATCCAATCTGATTGAATATTTTAATCAATACATGCTTACTCCTTTGCACCCATCACAATCTCTACATTCAACTCTTATGAATCCTCACCAATCAAGATCCTCCCATCAAACTTTTGAAACTACACAACAATTTGGTTGGCTGAGAGGAAAATATCCTAAATATGACTCCTTATCAATTGTAAGGGGAAGGAAGAAAATTATTGAAAATACCAAAGGCTATTCATAAGATATATTTTTTTAAATCAATCACCACACTCATGCATAGGATACATATGTTTGACCCCTCCTATCAAAATATCTACACCTCCATTGGGTAGTGTTTACAGCAAATACAAACCTACTATCTCAATGACTAACCCAAATAAGATCATCAAGAAATATGGGTTACTCAATTTTGAACAAGATTAAAATGTAACTCATTGGTGTATCCCTTCTCCTTTATATTTGGATCCTACAACAACTCCCTTACCTAAATTCAAAGATTATCTGCCAAATTTTTCCAGTAATGGTACTTACACAGTACAAGAGCACTTAAATTCCTTCTCTAATGCTTGCAATACTATTGGGGCCAATGATGATTATATATGCTTGAGGTTACTTGTAAACTCTTTGGAAGGGAAAGTTTGCTCATATTTCCTTAACTTGCCACCTAAATCCTTCACCACTTGGGCTGAATTTTGTTATTAGTTCAAGTCTACCTTTGGGAAATCAAAGAATCCCAACCAACTAGTTGAAGGAATATAATAATATGGCTTTTCAACATGAAGATACTATTAAAGCCTTCAATGTTCGATTCACTAAGATTTATAACCGAATCCTAGATCTGATAAGACCTCATGGTAAGGCTACAATGATACATTATTATAATATTTTACCTCCCACCTAACAAGATAGGCTTGAGGAGAAATATTTAGATAATTTGGCTTCAGCCTTGTAGACATGTCATGAATTTGGAGATCAAAATCTCATAACTGGACTCCCTCTAGGTGAATCAAACTGAAATCTTGAAATGGCTATCATCTTGCACCTGGTGCAAGATATAAATAATTGACTAATTTCATTTGAAAGGAAAGTCTCTCCCACTCCCATTAATCTGGTGCTTCCTCCTCTAGATCCTCAACCTATATATTTCTCACCTGCACCAAGAACATTTATTGTAAATCATCCTAGTTGCAACTTTTGTGAAGACTATCACGATGAGAAGACATGCAAGGTCATGAAATCCTACAAGGAAATAATCTTTTGCAAGAAACCTACACCCCCAACAAGTAATGATGTTGTTAATAACCTTGATTGGGTTGAAGATGGAATTCATGTTGTAAATAATTGTGCTCATAATTATAATAAAAAATTCCAAATTCATTCTTTCAATTGCAATAATTCCACTCATAAGAAATCTTCACTGAGTAATAAAGACAATAGCCACCCTAATCCTAACCCAACAACTAATTATTTAAAGATTTCTAAGAAATATAAAATCGTTAATGATATGGCTAATATAAAAGGAAATTCTACACTACTTGATTTATCTCAGACCCCTGAGTAGGTTGCTAACCATAAAAAATTCTCGATAAATAGTCCAAAACTTTAATTTCTTTTCTAACCATCACTCATATGGAAGATGAAACTAAGCCTAATCTCAAATCAAGTTGTTTAGGTTGTGACCATTTTTAAGCAACCTAAAAATCCCCCTTTTTATGTGTCTATGAACATTTTGCATAAAATAACCCATTGTTGTCTGATTGATGGGGGTTATGGCCCTAATGTGATGTCTAAGAAAATAAAAGAGGATCTTGGACTCTATTGCACAAATGAAGTGTCCAGAAATATGCTCTCATTTAATAAACAAAAACAACGTATTATAGAGTAGATTAAATATGTAACATTGGTCATATGTTCATATCCTAATATTCATACCACTTGCAACATTCAGGTCATCAATATGGTCATTATTAATTACTCAATTATCCTAGGTAGGGAAAGATGGTTAATAATTGGAGGGTAATACTTTGTGGGTGGCACTCATGTAATCATTCCTAAAAGCACCAAGAATATAATAATGTATCGAAGAGATATAATTATACATTATATCGAGAATTTCCCTTATCCCTCAATCAAATATGTAGAAAAGGACTTAGGAATAGACTCCATATTTAATGAAGAAGAAACTAATGTTAAAAACACTAATGATGTTCCTCTTGAATTTGATCAATTTTGGCATATGTTTATCGATAGAGAATCATCACAAGAAATAAATGGTGTTGGAATAATATTTCATAATCACTTTGTAAAAAAACGCTCATTTTCTTATTGGTTGGATTTTTTTTGTACTAACGACATTGCAAAGTTTGAAGCTTTTCTCCTTAGATTGGATAATTCCCTTAAGCTTGGAATCCTAAATCTGTTTATTTTTGGGGACTCTGAACTAATTGTAAATTTGATAAAAGAGGTATGTAACCCATCTAATAAGATCATAAAAAATTATACCAACCTTACATTAGATGTTATCAATGAATTTAGTAGTTTTAATATTACATACGTGAACCAAAGTATGAATACTATTATTGATGGTCTGGAAATGTATGTTGAACAGCTTGAGAAATTTAATATGATGAATAAACTTGACTTCACTATGGTTTCTTTGTATAAACTACATTTTCTTGATAATGAGGAGTCCTCGCAAGTCTTCAAGGACAATAAAGATCTTCTTATTTTTCTTGTCAATGAAACCAAGGAATCTACCTAGGTTATTAATTTGTGACATAATAAACACCCCAAAGACCTCATCCCTTTGGAATATGCTTGCTCACCAAGTGATGTTGCTAAAACTAAAATATCCAACAAAAATACTAGAAAAATGACCAATGAAACCTTTCAACTACATATTGGGACCAATATTGATATGAATTGGATCCTTAAACATTTCCATGAATGTTTCAAATTATGTCAGTCTTCAAAATCTTATGAATAACGAGCTTATCAGAAATGACCTCTGGACAATGGCAATTTGTGGCTAGCACGGAACAACAAGGACCCTTGGTCAAAGCGCACTGACCGTTGGCCCATGGAGACCACGCATGGATGTAAATTGGCAATTGGAAACCCAGATCTAGAAACAGAGGCAGTTTCTGATACGCGATTAGTGCAAAGCGCTAATTGCATATTGCAGGGAAAAACTCTCGGTGAAGGAAAGCCTCGAGCGCTCAGTCACGAGGAAAATTGGAAACCGTGAGGAAATCGTCAAAAGGCGGGTCCCGCACACAAAACCAGCAAGATATCGTGTGCACTTCGAGCGGCAAGCGAGTTTGGCCAAGTTCAGCGCAATGCCACACACCGGGCGATGTGTGTCCAGTGGATGAGAGAGAAAAACCACTTACATTGCATGAGTAACGGTCGAGCAACTTACTCGTGCAATATAGACGGAGGCCGTAGGATCTGGAGGCTCTATATCAACGGTGGAGAATTAAGCTGATGGATGACTGGATTCGATGGGGAAATACACTGAGGCACGGAAAAATTTGAGGTCTAACATGACCGATGAGCTGGGAAAAGAATTAGTTTTGTGGGCAAATCCTGGAGTAATGGAAATAATGATCGTTTAAATAAAACTGACACTCAGTTCGTAAGGCGACAAGTGGCCACCTCTCTGTGCAGCGTTACACAACGATGATGACGTAGAGCAGGGGAATTCCAGCAAACCGAGGCAGGCGATCGAGAGAGTTGGGAAGAGGAAATGAATAGTCAGAGAGCGAATTGGCTTTAAGCCATGAATAGACAAAGAGCAGATGGAACAGAAGTAGAGAACAAGAAGTGAATTTCAGATAATAGGGAAGTCGAGCTGACCTGCAGAGCAAAGGCAACATCAAGCAGACAAACCAAAGAGAGTCTGAGAGCCTGTGAACTCCAAAGAAGGCTTGAGAGGTTCAAGCAACTCCTCTATGTAGACCTGTCAGGTATTGAGTACCAAATTGGACTCATACCAGAGAGACTAGTCGAGGTCGAGAGTCAGTAAGGGGAGTCTGTGTACTCTAGAGACTTGGGGGATCCAAGCACAATCCTACTGATCATTCTCTGTTAAGTGAGACTCAAATTGAGCTCCTTATTGTAAAATCTCTGCTTTAAGACACAATAGAAAAGGCCACCACTGAAGGCTAGAGCAGGAGATGTAGCCCAGGAGGATTGGGTGAACTCCTTATTAAATTTGTTGTGTTTATTTGTATTTGCTTACTGTGTTTCTCTTACTATTCCAAGTGCATGTGTATTTCACAATCTTATCGATCCATTGCTTAAAATAACATAGGCACACCCCAACACATGGGTCTATAATACCTTCATTAATTAACTGAGATCATTCACAAGTTATTTTCAAATCAAATATGGAACCCAATTTTTTACATCTTTTGAGGACTTGTTCTACTAAGGAAATTAAAATATTTATCAACCTATTTAAAAATTTATTTGATATTTTTGCTTAGTCTTACAACAATCTTAAGGGATTTTATCCTTCAATAATCAATAATCCAATTCCCATTAAAAAGGATTTCCTACATGTAAGACAAAAGCAAAGGCCAATCAACCCAACTCTTGAAGCGACTATTAGGATAAATCTAGATACACTAATTTTAGCTCACATTATTTATCCAATTAAATTCTGAAAGTGGGTGGCCAATCTAGTTCTAGTTAGAAAGAAAAAGGGCCAAATCTGCATGTGCATAGACTTTCTTTCCCTAAATAAAGACAACATAAAAGTTAACTCCCATCTTCCAAATATTGAATTAATTCCGAAACAAGTAGTTGGATCTCATATCATGTCATTATTAGATGGTTTATCCAGTTAAAATTAGAGTTATTTAAAGAAAAATGGTAGGCATAAAACAACTTTTACAACCAAGTGGGGAATGTTTTCTTGTAACCACATGCCTTTTGGTTTAATCAATGTCAGTGCAACTTTTCAAAGAGCTATGAATATAGCATTTGATGATTTGATTGGGGTAATAATCCATAATTATTTAATGATTTAATTATAAATTCAAAGTAGTGAAGTGATCACTTTGATCACTTGAGAAGAGTTTTTATTTGCTATAGAAAACATGGGATGTCTTTGAACCCTACTACATCTATTTTTGGTGTCAAATAGAGTATGTTTCTTGAACATATTTTCTCCTATTATGGGATCAGAATAGATCCTGAACGAATAGTATCCATCAAAGCACCTTTCCCCCTACATCTAAGAAAGATATTCAATAATTCATGGAAAAAACAAATTGTGTACGTGGATTTATCCCCAAATTTGCAAGGATCGTTAAGCCAATTCACCATACGTTAAAAAGTGATCAAATATTTAATTGGAATCCTTATTCTCAATAATCCTTCCAACATATCAAGGATGTTATCTCTACAACTCCTATCTTATATACTCCAAATTTTACTAAAGATTTCATCATTTATACTAATGCTACAAAAGAGGCAATTTCTACCATCTTAATGCAAAAAATCATGATGGTTTAGAACAACTTGTAGCATTCACAAGTCAAAGTCTCTCTAATGATGCTATGAAGTACTATATGATTGAAAAAGATGTGTAATGTTTATTAAAATATATCGAGAATTTCAAAAACTTGATCCTTGGAAATCATAATGAAGTTAGAACCACACTCCCAACTATCAAGTCTTTATTGTCTCAAAATATGATGTCTGGTAAACTGGAACATTGGTTGACTGAGATCCAAGAACATGATATGAAATTAAATACAACCAATACAATTAAGGGCATGGATTAGCACTTAATTGGAATGAGATCTCAATCATGTCAAAGAAGTTAAATCGCAAAATGAGTGCCAACTAGTTAACCATAAACTTCTTGACCATAAAAGAAAGACTAAATGAAAGACTCTATGTGTGCATAATCCCATAGCAATACCTTCTGACCTATTTCAAAGTTAGTGGCCTTAGCATTTTTATCATGATACTTCTTTACAATTTTTCTCCTTTTCTCGATTTGATTCAATGTTGTAGTTCTATGTTCATCAAGGGCTAACATAGTATGATACCTATTCATTAAATCAAACTCTGAATAATTCATCATGAAATACTAAATGAAATGAAGCTAATTGTAATTCAACATGATTAAAAACTTATTGATCATAAACTGGTTGAAAATGTGTGACACTAGTGCTAACCTTAGTAGTGGTCCTGTCTACCCATAGAGCATAAGGAAGCGGAAGATGACACTGTCTAGGGTTGTCAATGATAATCTTCTTCAAGATTTTGACTAAATTTTTATTTATAGATTTAGCTAACCCATTGTCGTGAGGGTAATAAGAAGATGAAAATGTATGTTTTATACCAAACTTGTTACAAAATAGAGCAAATTTTCTTGAGATAAATGCAGTTCCATTATGAGATACAATGTGAATGGATGTGCCAAATCAGGGAAGTAGAGATTCTATAACATAATGAATTAATTGATCCTTATTGGCCTCTTTAAGGGGGGGTTCCTTAGAGAATTTAGTGAAATAGTCTATGGAATTCAAAATAAAAGTGTGCTTAGCATAGGAGGGTGGATTAATTGGACCTACAAAAACAAGGCCCAACTTGGTAAAGGGTCAACTTGAGATGATGGGTTCAAGAGGCATAGTAGAGTATTGTAATCTTCTGGTTGCATGTTGACACTCATTACAATATTTATGGTCAAGAATTTTATGGTAAACTAGTTTATGTTTAAGAAATTGTTAAACCTATTGAATTACAATTAGCTTCATTTCATTTAGTCTTTCATTATTAATAATTTAGAGTCTGATTTAATTAACATGTATCATACTATGTTAGCCCTTGATGAATAGACAATTGCAACATTGAATCAAATCAAGAAAAAGGAGAAAAATTGTAAAGAAGTATCATGATAAGAAGGCTAAGGCCACTACCTTTGAAATAGGTCAGAAAGTCTTGCTATGAGATTCTGCACACATAGATAATGGAAAGAACACAAAGTTTCAAAGAATTTGGATTGGCCCCCATGAAATCATTGCTAAAATTGGAACTAATTCTTGTCTGCTAGAAGATGATGATGACAGGTTATTATTGTACCCAACAAATGGCTCTCACATTAACCAATTTGTTGATCCTACTTCAAGATTGAATCAGCCTTGATATTTCTCTAGTCTTTGGTTTCTTTGCTTTATATTCTTTTATTTTATTGTAGTTTTTTTTGTACCTAAAGGAACCTAGCAGCCTGTTTGACACATAACTACTAGTAAACCTCTGGGGGTTTATGACCTGTCCTCCTTGCCATAAAATAGGCTCGCTATGGGGGGGATTTGAACCTTGATTACCTTGTTTCCATGATTTCACAAACTTCAAATCAACCAATTGACTTGCCCCACAGGACTTCTTTTCTTTTATTTGCATATTTTACATTTCCTTTATTTTATTTTATTTCCTTGTTATTTTATGTTAATTCCTTTGTTGATAATTTAAAAAATGTTAGATATACATAATTTAGAAAATATTTTATGGAACAACAGATTTTCCTTGCTTGACTGCAACCTACTCAGAAGGAAAAAATAATAAAGCTACAACCAGGTGTTTGGTATCATATTGAATTTATGCATAAGTGTCAATAATGACTTACCTTTACTCCAACAATATAGTGACAAACAACTCCTAATGATAGAAGAAAAGGTTTCCCTTAAATACTTTATTGTTGTGAGGTGAAAAATTGTTAGATGAGTGTAGCTATTCCACTCTTGGTGATGTGGCATTGGGTTTCCTCATATCAATTTTTCCTTTTATTCCATGAAACCAAAAATCTGAAGTCCAAAATAGTCACATATATTCCCCTATGGAGCTTCTAGATGTTGACATTCACTTCATAAATTTTAAAATTTTGTAATAAGTTACAAAATTCTTGCCTTTGTCATGCTTGGTCGCACCTTAACTAACCATAAAAATTTTGTGTCTATAATATTGAAACCTTCTATTTTTCTACCATGACCAAAAGAGGGAGTACCATGAAGATTTTTTACATAACATTACTGTTGGCATTATGATGCATGTGTTGTACTTGATGGCAACACACTTGTAGCAGAACAACTCACTTATATATGGTAACTAGATGATTCTACAAGAGAGATATCAGATGTGACAGAATGCATGGCAATTGTGTTTACAAATGTGACAAAATGTAGGACAGTTCAAAGGAATCAGTTCAGAAGTAATGTACAATGGAAAATCACATTATAACATGTATATTCAGAGCGAACAAAGTAATGGTACAAAAGAATAGGATGAAGGAACAAAGGACTACAGATCAGAATCAAGAAGTTGAATAAAAAGGACATTTTCAGGTATGTTAAGTTGTATATGCGGGTTCACTATACAAAAAGAGCGTGTACACATGGGTTCACTATTCAAAAAGAGCATATAGGTATGCACACACTTTCATAGAAGAAAAAGTGCATATGGGATGAAAAATTAAGGAAATTAAGGTGAAAGAATACTGATGGTCAATACCATGATATTAGCCCACAATATTGAGCGGAGTAACGATTATTTGATCCCGTCTAAGAATACCACAGGATCTAAGTGTTGTTTTGATCTGAGGTATTGAGAAAGGCTAAAAGTATATGAGGAAAAGATCAAAGGGCTAAGCACATAAGTAATGAATATCTTATCAAGTGTTAGAATAAAGGCAAATATGCATATTATGGGTATCTTATTCTTTACTTAATCTAGACTAAGTATACACCTGAGTGTTTGATGATGGGTGAGATGTAATGATGGATCAGGATCACAATAACTTATCATTATGTGATCTGATATTGGATAGGCTAGATCTAATTATTAACGCACATTTTATCCTTTATATGTGATGATCTAGATATGTCTGAAGTCTAGAATTGCAGCGAAGTTATAAGTAAGTATTTGTATATATATACGTTGTTTCGCTTTGGTGAAGCTGCATATACACGTTGGTTCAAATCTTCCAAGTAGCATATGCCAAAAGAAAAGCTTGATGTTCAAGGATGACTAATCTATCAGATCAGTGTTGTTGTTTTACTATTGTCTTCTAATGAAGTCTTCTTAGATCTGAAAGTAAAATTGAATGCATAAAGAGTTTATGTCTAATTGATTGATTGATTGAGTAAGAAGGGTGATCCTTGTTGTTATCTGTTTAGAACTCTGTAATATGACAATAGATCTTTAGAATTTCACTGATTGGTACAGTTTGTGGTTCAGAGGTTTTTTTTTCAGTATCTTTAGAGGTATACACAGGTTGGGCTGAAGGAAGTAGTGTATACACGCAGGTTGGCTTCCTTGAAGAAGCGTATACAGTCTGACACATGATTTTTTAGGTTACAGTTGGTTCTAGTTGTTGATGCAATGTTCTGGGTTCAGATCTGTGTACTGGTTATAGTGATATGTCTGTTCCAATTGATTGACTGAATTTGAATAAGTTTGAATGGTTCAGTATGTTAGAGGTTCAATGATTTGTTTATTCAGTATGTCAGAGGTTTAGTGATTATTTAATTTAGTATGTCCGAGGTTCAATGATTGTTTGATTCATTATGTCAGAGGTTTCAATGATTCGTTGATTCAGTTATGGTTGATTCAGAGATTGATGATTGAGTTTCAATGATTGGTTGATGCAGATGTATTTGATGGATGTAATGCAGTGCTGATTGATATTGAGCTTCAATGTTACTAATGGGTGCATTGTGAAAATTTGATGAAACGTGGCCTTCATATTGTAGTATTGTGTACCTGGAGTATCCAGTGTGAAAATTTATGAAATGTGGTCCCTAAATGATACTGAAGGTTGGAGCCTTCAGTGAGGAAATCTAAGCTTCTTGCCAGTAGTGGCTGGTGATTTGATCAGGGGTTTGGAGCTCCCTTCCAGTAGTAGCTAGAGAATGAGTGAAGGTTGTAGCCTTCTATAGGTTCGAAGCCTACGTACTAGTAAACATATCAGCTAGTACAAGAACTATGGGGTTGTATCTCCCTTCTAGTAGAATCTGGAGAATGAGAGAAGGTTGTAGCCTTCTGCAGGTGGGTTCTTACGTACTAGTATGTGTCTGCACCAGTATAGGAATGTAAATAGATTTTCTTATTATTAAAAGAAGACAGAGACGACAACAACAGGTGGTTTTCACCCACATTGGGTTTCCACCTTAAATCTTGGTGTTCATGTGTGTTGCCTATGTGTGATGGTTTATTTAATTATTATTGCACATGGTTACTATCTAATGTTTAATAAAGTACCGATGCACTGATTAAATATCAACATATGATGAATTAACTGAATCATAAGTTCATTGGATATACGTTGGTTGCCTTAAGAACAGTTGCGTGCACACGCGAGTTCCCTTCACTGAAGTAGTGTATATAAATATGATTATGGAAACGAAAAAGTTATTTATTTCTAAATACTAATTCACCCACCCTCTCAGTATTATTTCCAACAATTGGTATCAGAGCGGGTCCTTTGGCAGAAGCTTGATTGCTTGAAGGAGATCCATAGAAACAATGGGAAAGAAACTAAAGAAGAAAGCACCTCAAAAGAAGAAGACATCTCAAGGGAACTGTGACAGTGGGATAATTGGCCATTATGTGGAAGCAACTCCTTAGTTTCAGAATCACCTCAGAATGAAGATGAACAAGCAAAATAATTATCAGGTACAAATTTGTTTTCCTCTGGTGATACATTTCTTTGTTCATTTGAATAATGAATGTAACAACGAAACAAATTAATTTGCTTTTATGGGTGAAAGAGAAAGAAATCAAATAGAGGCAAAATTTGAAAATATGACGAACACAATTAGAGATCAAAAGGATATAATTGATAAAAGGGAATGTGCCTACAAAGAAGAAGTTACTAGATTAAAAGCCCAGTTGGAGGAAGGAAACAAAGTAAGGAAGCAGTACAAGGAAAAGGAAGACCAATGTCAAAGGCTGCAGGATGAAGTGACATCATTGAGAATTGAAGTGAATGAAAAGGACACAACAACCAAGGAACTTTTAGAAAGAACCAGCTATTGTGAAGGTCTTGAAGGTGTGATCGTTTCTCTAAAAGAAGATCTCAAAAATTCAAATAAGCAGAATGAAGAACTACTCCAAGCATTTGAAGAACAAGAAAATGAAGTTCTCGAATTAAGGCAACAAGTGGAAGAAGGAAGAAAAGATGAAGAAATCATGAAGAAGCAGTATCTTGAAAAGGAAGAACAATATCAGGTTGAGGTAAATATCCTAAAAGGTAAATTAGAAGAAAAGGATAAACTTTTTCGATTTCAAGATAGTACTAAGATTTTGGATGATATTCTTGGTAGTCAACGGTCTCCTACCATCAAATCTGGTCTTGGTTTTCATGAAACTATTAAAGGTGAATCTAGCTCACAAACTGAAGAAAGGAACTCTAATGCAAAATCAGAAATTCTCATCAATGAGATAAGAGGTCAACCCCATCAACAACCAAGGAAAGAAATTCTTCAAAGAAAATCATTTACTCCTAACCTTGGAAGTTCTAATCAATTATTTCCTCTCATGAATAATGTTGAATGTTTTATATGTCATAATTAAATTGGACATGTTGCAGCAAGATGGAGAAGTAGAATGGTTCAAGCTAATAACTGTCACACAGAAAGATCATCAGCTTCCAAATACTTCAAGGGATATTGTTTTTCTTGCAATATGTTTGGTCACAAAGCCATTTATTGCTATAGAAAGAATAGGAAACATATAATATGTTATGATTGTAACAAGTTTGGGCATATAGCAAAAGAATGCAGCAAAAAATTTCAGCCAACATACTTAAAGGAACAAACATCATCACACTCCAAGGTATGGAAGAAGAAGGAAGTATAGCCAGAAATATGTGGCATAACTCAGTATACAAACAAAACAGACTCAGGAGGAACCGAAAGTATGAAATTTCATCATGAAGACAAGTCACGTATATACGCGAGTTCGAAGCTACACAGTCACGTATATGTTGGTTTGATGAAGAAGTAGTGGGACAAACTCAGAAAAAATGATTTGATATGGTTCAGACAATTATCAATTATATTTTCTGTCTTGATGATTAATGACTACAGTTTGTGGATGTTATTTATAAGTGATTTTGACCCTCATAAGTTGTTGATGACTTTATGTATAACTAGTTGATGATGATACCTTGATGATCCTTACTGATATATATGATCAGATCTAACAGTGAACAAGTGGCACATGTTTAGGGGGAGAATATGCTATGCTTCTAATAATGCATTGTTTGCATTATGTTTAGAAGTCTTTGGCACATAACGATTCTTATCAATGGTGATGATGTTTATGTGGCTAAAGTGTTTAAATGATACATCATGCTATGTTGCGGTTATGAGTTGCCTATGATGAAGTATCAGATGATACTTATATTGCTTGGGGTTACATAGCTGTTATTCAGATCAGATTTATAGATGATTGTGGATGAATTTTTTTATGATGC
This sequence comes from Pinus tabuliformis, assembly GCA_031772625.1. Taxonomy (NCBI): domain Eukaryota; kingdom Viridiplantae; phylum Streptophyta; class Pinopsida; order Pinales; family Pinaceae; genus Pinus; species Pinus tabuliformis. Next base: position 557,498,387 of record CM062807.1, on the reverse strand, counting down.
ATACAATACATATATGTTTCTTACATGGTGATCTTCATAAGAATAAGGAGAAGTAGACATCTTGAGTACACAACTTCATTATTTGATGATGAACCACTCATTTCTTTTATGTTGTTGTCATCATGCCTTCAAAGATGCATAAAGTTCATATTGTGCAGTTATGATGTAGGATTCCTATAGTTCTTGGCTCTCACATGGTTGAGGATTGTTGTTGTTGATGGTATCAAGAAATTTTGACAAATGACTATAAGCTCATGGTTTTCTAGATACATATTTCTATCTCTTTGATGGATACACATTACGCTAGATACATGGATGATTACTTAAGTTACATATTGATAAATATTATTGGTTGGCCAAGGGAATGGTGTGATTGCAGGTCTCACGAAGACATAGCTATTTGAAGACATGGATATTCAGAGACATGGCTTACTTAGTCACATAATGATGATGAATTCTTACTTTATGATGATAGGTTGCTGGTATGGATGTTGCTGACAGATGCTTATGGAGCAAATCATATATGGTGTATGATAGTTGTTGATGACTATCATGGTCTTGTTTAGATATTTAGTCTTTGTTATAAATGTCATGTATATAATTTCATGTAAAGGCCATATAAAGGCCCATAATATGTATCTCTCTGTCATAGTCTTTTAATGAATCTTTTTTGGTCATATGATGTAATTTGTACCCCCACTATGCATGGGAAGGATGATGTAATAATTGCTATATTTTAGTCATGTATAAACAATTGGTATATCCCCACTTGGTTGGGTAGATTAGTCAAAATTGGTATATCCCCACTTGATTTGGAGATTGATGTATGTATGAGTCATTGGTGATAGGAAGGTCATACTCACATAGTTGAGTTATAGAGTCATGTTATTCTTCTGGAAAATATTTTTTGCAGACTCTGCATGTGCTCAGGGGGAGCATGGATGGTATAGTGCATATTAGCATGTACAAAGGGGGAGTTTAATTAGGGAATCCAACATGTGCCTAGGGGGAGCATTATCAATTTTCATATTCAGATATGAAAGTCTTCATTTGGGTCAGCCCTTTGCCCTTGATATCAAAGGGGGAGTATATCTTTGACTGCCATTTCCCCTTGATGTCAAAGGGGGAGAGTATTTTGGTGTTGCTTGTACCTCTTACAGTTTCTACATCTTGTAGTAATTAACACCAACATGGTTTCCATCAAGTCTAAAGGGGGGGATTGTTTTCATTATGATGCATGTGTTGTACTTGATGGCAACCCACCTGTAGTAGAACAACTCACTTGTATATGGTAACTAGATGAATCTACGTAACTAGATGAATGTTCATCAAAACCAAGCAGACAACACTTACACAAAGCGAAATACAAAAGGTGACATAAAAGTAGCAAAAGACATGAAAAGAAAATTTACCTGGAAAAAGCTAAGCTGATTGTGTTGAAGACTCCTAGATGTGATGTGGGATGTCAGAGCTACAATATTGATGTGAGGAATAATCTCTATAGCGTCAAATGAATGAGGTTTGATAATATCGAGGTTATGATGTGCATGCCACAAATCTACGAAAAATCGACACTTGGCCAAGGTTTCTAAAATGATCTTTGCATGTAACCTCCATCTACTAAAAATAGATCCCTAAATATAGGGATGATTTTTTCTTTCAATTTTTCAGGAAAAGAATCCCATGCACGCAAATCAGGATTGCTCAGTCCTAGAGGGAACCAGTCAACCTGAAAGCACATGCAGTAGTCTGCAAGCCTAGGGATGAAATTTGTGAAATTTCTGGGCTGAGAAAGACTGGTTGTCCCTCAGGAATTGCACAATTTCTGGGGCCAACAGGTCACTGCCTCCTACAATTGCACAATTTCTAAGTTGAGGCCCAGTGTTGGGCTAGATTGCACAATTTCCCGAGGGAGGGCTTCCTGGCTAGATTGCGCAATTCTAGAGCCCAGAAAGCAGGCCAGCGGGATTGCGAAATTTATGGAGGGAAGGTTGGTTCCCCTCTAGAATTGTGCAATTTTCAAGGGGAGCATCTCAGCCAGAAAATTGCCTAAGTCCGGAATGACAGCCTGCGAGTGTGGGGAAAAACACGTTAACATGCACAGGTTGTCGAGCCACTAAAACTCAATTGAAGCCTATGTACTTGACAGTACAAGACATGCTACTATGGATGATTGGTAGGGAGGCTCCAAAACGAAGCTAAGGAAAAAAATTGGAGGGTGGTTGTAGCCACCACAACAGGGTCCCACACATTCAAATCTGTTAAGGCCAAGTTGTGTATGTAAAATTCAGATATCTTGGCCTTATCTTCCAGGGTGCTCTTGTCACATAGTTCAATGAACTATCTATAGTCTTGGAAAGGCATAGTCCCTTGTTGTTCTAGTGTCTTAATCTGAAATTGAAACCATTGATCTTTAAGGTATAATGCATATGATCTTGATGGCATCCTTCACTGAAGTGCCTCCATGAAGAGGCTTGCCATGTTGGCCAATTGGCTCTCTTTTTCCTGCAAATGATTCCTTAGCCATGTGTTTTCTACCTGTAGTTGAGATCTCATAACTTGTTCCTTCTCTCTCATCTCACTCAACTCCCTACCAATCTCTAGGAGTTTCTCTTCCATATGAACCACATATTCTACCTTCTCTGACTTGGAAATTTGCATCTAGCGATGTATCCTTCCTCTCTCTTTCTCAAGCTCAAAGAAGAGAGGGATGGAAAATTTATGTGGTATTACTCTACATCCCTCAATTAATTTGTAGTAAGAGCTCATATTTGGCTGTGGACTAGGCTCCTACAGCTCTTGGAACTCCCTCTCAGATGTTTTTGGAGAATTTTCCCCCTCCTGTACTTTTGTTGCTTCTTCCTTGCCTTCCCTCTGTCCTTGTTGTCCTTCCTGTAAGCTTTTTTTTGTTTCCTGTAGTACTGACAGAGCTAAAGGACTGTCTAAGGATCCAGTAGAAGGATTTTTCCTCTCTGTAATGGGGTCACAGATGCCTTGTCTTGCTTTTTTGATGCTGCCTAGTGACTGGGTTCCTAACATAAGTGATGGGAGACTTTGGGGTAGCTTGTTTTGATGTTCCCTCTTCAACTTTTATTTTCAGGGAAACTAGCTCTTCTTGCTTTTTTGGTGACTCCTCAATTATGATTGGAGTCCTTGTGGGTGTTTGTGACCTCCTTTGTTTGATCCCGATACTTCTCCTTGTTTTGAAATAGTGGGAAGTATGCCTCTGTCTTTTCCCTTTCAACTTGATAGGTGTGCTTAGGGCAGTCAAGGTAGCAATTGCCTCCTTCTCAGTGGGTTTAGGGGATAACCTTGGACATTCCTCCCCTTCTTGGGTATGTTCCTCCAGGCTTACTTCTCCCTTCTTCTCTTCCTCGTCATGTTTCTCTTCTTCTCCTTCTTTTCCTTCTTCCTCCTTTCTTTTATCTGTTTCTGCCTCCTCTTCTTCTTCTGCCTCTTCTTCTTCTTCTTCTTCTTCTTCTTCTTTTGGTTCTTCCTCTTCTTTTAGTTCTTCTTCATCTTCTTCTACCTCCTCTTCGCCACTAGAGGTTGGGTCCCTATCATATTTAAGGGCTTAGATTTCAATTACAACCTCTCCATCCATGTCTCTAAATGTGGACCATAGAATAGGAATTCTTAGCTAGCTCAAGGCATCCTCTAGTATTAACTTAATGAGCCCATGATGTGCCAATTTATGATGTTTCCCCTCTTGTACCTTTAGGCTCATTTCTATTATTGATTGCAACAAGAAGTAGGGTAAAATGAGTCTTTTGTCAATGGGTAACTCCTCTCCAAATCTCAACTCATGGAGGAGTCTAAATTGGTAGCCATGGACTATACTAAGCCTCCCTTCATAAGAAATGTATTTTAGAATGTGATAGCTCACCTCATTCCAAGGATATGGAAGGCTCTCCCTTTTGATCCCATTTTTGTCCTCAATTGGCGCTTCATATTTTAAGAAAAAAATTTCTTAGCAAAAGTGTTGCTAGCCCTATCCTCTTATCTCCATTACACCCCTTGAGGAAGTGTAGTGATTCTGTTAATTACCTTGGGATTAATTGTAATTGACAATCCTCTTACCATAGTAGTAACATTGGTTCTAGCCTAAGGGTTGAGTGTCATGGAAAATTCTTGAGCCACATCATCATCATACCCTCTAAGCAGCTCAAAGAATCACAACCAGTGATGCCTTCTAAATATTTCTACCACAGGGCAGTGGAGGTGTATCCTGGATGTGTCTGTGGGTTCCCTTCTATTGAATCCTCCTTGTCATTTCTCTTCTTTGGTGAGCTGACTATAGGGAGTTTGGTGGGCTACATTTAGTGTTTTTCAAGGTGACTGATAGTTTAGAATTCTTGTAGGATGACTGTAATTTTTCTTTCTATCCCCACACAATTTTCTTTAACTTCACAAAATTCTATCTAAACCCTAGGCCCACTGTAATTACTAGAAAATTCAAATTTGTTTCTCTTTTCCATTTCCTAGTTATCAAGTCAAAACACGGGAGATATAGTCCACCTAACTTTCACTGTGATGCTACGAATGGGAGAATTGCTGAAAAAATGGATTCTAGGAACCCCCTTGCAACATTCTTTGTGAATTTCCAATGCTAACTACAACACTCTGTGCTTCCTGTAGTTGTTCTTGTAGTTCTGTTTCCTGTAGTTGTTCCTCTAGTTTTGTTTCCTATAGGGTGGCTAAAATAGGTTTTCTTCCTCGATGGGTATCCAACGTGGTCCTAGTCTCTCTAATATCGAATAATTTGTGCATAAAAGTTTGGAATTTTTGGTATTTATGGTCAATTCCTTGGAGTGTTGTGTTGGATGATAGTGTATGGGATTTCCTCATTGGGACCGTTGGCCCACTATTGGTTATCATGTAGCCTCCCCTCGTAATCATCACCCACTCTCAATGCTCACATAACTTAACTCGACCAATTTTTTGACTAATGCTCCTTGATGTGACATTGCAATGTGGCATGTTGAGTGGGATTTTTCTTTTTGTCTTTGAGTTGAGGGTGGTCAAGTTAACTGGCCACCTTCAACTTATAAAAGAAAATCATATTCCTACACTTTTACCATATCATACTTGGGGAAGAGTTTGGATGAGGTGCCATACCTGTGCCTTCCTTCGCTTGGTTGATGCATACTAGAGAGTGACTTTTCTATGCTTTTTTTTGTTCAGGTAAGTGCTCTCCCTTTGTCATATTTCTGTTGATTTCTTCTTGTTGATGTAGTTGTCTGCTTTGTTGTGGTGTGCAGGTGCTTGGTATTTTTGTTGCTACTAAGCTCTACGTAGGTATCACAATGCTTGTAGGGATGTTATAGTTGTCCATTTGCATGGGTGGTGAAGGAGAATGCAGAGATAATCTGTTGCTGTCATAACACAGGCTGTTATAGGGGATCCTATAGTTACTATAGGAAACCCTATAGCTACATTTTCTTCATTATTATTATTTTCACTTGGAGGGGGGATGGGTGGTGATGTAGGAGTGGAGAGATGGTAATGAAGTAGATGGAGTGATAGGTGAGTGAGGCCAATGATGGCATGTCCCTTGGACTCTCTTTTTTGTATTTTTTCATTTTTCTATGGTTTTTTTTATGGACACAAAGATGGGTATGGTAATGAGCTGGTGTTGGGTGAGAGATGGTGAGGCGTAGGGTACTTTTTTTAAACCTAGAATAGGCTTGCATCATCGTTTTCCTATCAGGACTTCTTTCCTATAGTGTTTCAGAACATCTTGTAGTACTACAATATCTTCTTGTAGTAACTACAAGAAACCGTGTAGAAGCTAGAAAAAAGCATAAAAATTGGTTTTTAATGCTTGGAAGTGACGATGGATGATGGAGACATGGTAGGCATGGATTATGTGAAGTGAATGGAGGAAGAATTGGTGTGATGGTTGGCTTTTTGTCCCTTGAACTATGAGTCCTTTGTTGTCTTTAAAAACCTGCAAAAATCACAGAATTTTATTACTGAGCAAGTTTGAGGTCCTTGCCATGGCACTTTATTTTTCTTTTTCTCTTTTTTCTCTCTCTTTTTTCTTTTTTTTTTTCTATTGAAAGACACACAGGTCACCTCAAAGGAGGTTTTCATCTTGTTTTCCTACCCTATGCGCCTCAAGGGAGGTTTTCGCCCAAGGATCTTTTTATTTTCCTTTTTCAATCTTAGGCTTCCTCAAGGAGGTTTTCAACCCAAAAGTTGGCCTCAAGTGCCTCATAGAGGTTTTCTGTTAGGCCCCCTATACTACTAGTGTAACCCCTTATTGTTATTAGTACAACCCACTTATTATATTGATTTACCTATGTAGTGCCCATATTGTTACTATTGTGCCACATAGAAGCCCACTATTGTTATTATTGTGCCCTTACATTATTATTGTTATGTCGACTCTGATTATGTTATGACCCCTTAGACTCCTATATATAGAAAGGAGGTCTTTTCATTTGTATCAGCCAAGAATTGTTCATTTATGTAATGTAAAGGAGGTTGCCCCCTCGAAGAGGCTGAATTCTAAGTCGTTGATCTATCTTTTCTATCTTTTCTTGAGCTGGTTTCATAACATTTGGTATCAGAGTTTTGGATTCTAGGGTTTCGCTGCTCCAAATAGGTCATCATGGCATTTTCGCTATAAAATTTTTTCTGTGACGTTTCAGAAGCTAAAAAAAAACCCATTTCAAAAAACATCGCACTGAATCTTGGCTCCGAATTTCAGAGCTTTTTGCACTATATTTGCGGAGATATGATCTGAGGAAGTTGGTATTTTTGCAGACTCTTGAATTACATTCCAAACAGGTGACCTGGGGAAAATCATCATAACTTTTTCTCTAAGCATTGCATTGAAATTTCGTAATAAGTGCAGAAAGAGGATGGATTGTAGTTTCTTGTATATATTTTTGAGAGCCAAAGGTTGAAACAGTGACACGTGGCACTTGATACAAGTTCGCTCTTCTGGAAAGGTCTATAATCAGGTCATCTTGGAAGATTGTGCATAACTCTTTCTTGGAGAATCCAATTTGGATTAGACTGGTGGCATCGGAAAGAGGACGCAGAGGGCTACTACATATCGCAATTTCAGAACTTAAAGATCTGAAAGTACAGAGTTACAGTTGTTTCAAGATCGAGCTCCTAAAATCAAGAAAAAGCAAGATGAGGAAGTTTGATGGCAAGGATCTAGTAAATTGGATACTTCAGATGGAGCAATATTTTGATCTACATGGTGTACCACTATTACAAAAGGTATGTATTGCATCTTCATATTTAGAACCGGATCAATTTTTATGGTATGAAGGGCTTTGTTCTCGTAAACAACTTGTTACGTGGTCAGTTTTCATGGAGGAAATGATAGCATATTATGAGGATACAAAGAGCAACACCAAAACAATTGGAAAGAGTAAAAGGGCTTTGTGACATAGTGGAAATCAAAATTATGGAAACCAAGAAGCATACCCCTCACAACTATAAAGATGGAAGTGTTGGTTCTCCCAACCTTCCACAACCTACAAGGGTTACACCACAACAATTGGAAGAAAAAAGAGAAAAAGGGCTTTGTTACAATTGTGATAGCAAATGCACTAAAGGTCATAAGTGTGCTGAGAAGAAATTATTTTACATAGAATATGAAGAGGAGGAAGAAAAGGATAAAGAAACATCAAAAGAAGAGGATATACGCCAGGACCCCACCCCAGAGAAAGAAGAAATGAATCAGACCATATCTTGTAAAGCATTGGCAAGAATTACCACTCCTCAAACTCTCAAGATAGAAGGACATATCAAGAAGAAAAAGGTGCAAGAAGTGAAAGATCATGTCAAGAAAGAAGAAATGAATCCAACCATATCTTGTAATTCATTGGTCGAAATTACCACTCCTCAAACTATCAAGATAGAAGGACATATCAAGAAGACAAATGTTCAAGAAGTGAAAGATCACATCGAGCATCAAGAAAGGAATCCTACCATATCTTGTAAAGGATTGGAAGAAATTACCACTCCTCAAACTCTAGAGATAGAAGGACATATCAAGAAGAAAAAGGTTCAAGCAGAGAAAGATCACATCGAGCATCAACAAAAATTTCTCCTACTTTTAAAGGATAACGCCACTTCGGTGCAAAATCAAACGAAACAACAGGTAGATCAACATCGTAGCGAAAAATTTTTTGATGTAGGTGGTTGGGTATTTTTACTGCTACATCTCGACCAAGCTATTTATGAGAAGGAAATGTTGGCAATACTGCATGCACTTAAAAAATGGCAACCTTACCGAATGGGAAGACTCTTCAAGGATGAGGATGTGGAAGCATTGTTTTGTGCTATTTCTATTATCCAACCAGATTGGATAAACGAAGCAAGGGATGAATGGAAGAAGGATGAAGAAGTATGGCCACTTGTTCAAAAGATGCAAAAGATCCCAATTCAAACAATATTGCCAAAAATTGAAGAGGAAGGAAAAATTATATTGGAACCTGGAGCAGTCACAGAAATAAGAACCCAACAGCTACAAAATTGATCAATTTCAGAGTATCTCATCAAGTGGAAGAACTTACCCGTTGAAGATTCCACATGGGAGGATAAGAATTTTATACAAAAGCATCAAGAACTACTCAAGCGTTGAGGACAACGCTTTTTGAAGGAGAGGGGCATGTTAGGCCCCCTATACTACTAGTGTAACCCCTTATTGTTATTAGTACAACCCACTTATTATATTGATTTACCCATGTAGTGCCCATATTGTTACTATTGTGCCACATAGAAGCCCACTATTGTTATTATTGTGCCCTTACATTATTATTGTTATGTCGGCTCTGATTATGTTATAACCCCTTAGACTCCTATATATAGAAAGGAGGTCTTTTCATTTGTATCATCCAAGAATTGTTCATTTATGTAATGTAAAGGAGGTTTTCCCCTCGAAGAGGCTGAATTCTAAGTCGTTGATCTGTCTTTTCTATCTTTTCTTGAGTTGGTTTCATAACATTTGGTATCGAAGCTTTGGATTCTAGGGTTTCGCTGCTCCAAATAGGTCATCGTGGCATTTTCGCTATAACTTTTTTTCTGCGACGTTTCAGAAGCTAAAAAAAAACCCATTTCAAAAGACATCACACTGAATCTTGGGTCTGAATTTCAGAGCTTTTTTCACTATATTTGCGGAGATATGATCTGAGGAAGTTGGTCCTTTTGCAGACTCCTGAATTACATTCCAAACAGGTGACTTGGGGAAAATCATCATAACTTTTTCTCTGAGCATTGGATTGAAATTTTGTAAGAAGGTGCAGAAAGAGGACAGATTGTAGTTTCTTGTATATATTTTGCAGAGCCAAAGGTCGAAACAGTGACACGTGGCACTTCATACAAGTTCGCTCTTCTGGAAAGGTCTATAATCAGGTCATCTTGGAAGATTGTGCATAACTCTCTCTTGGAGAATCCAGTTTGGATTCTACTGGTGGCATTGGAAAGAGGACGCAGAGGGCTACTACGGGTCGCAATTTCAGAACTTAAAGATCTGAAAGTACAGAGTTACAGTCGTTTCAAGATCAAGCTCCTAAAATCAAGAAAAAGCAAGATGATGATGTTTGATGGCAAGGATCTAGTAAATTGGATACTTCAGATGGAGTAATATTTTGATCTACATGGTGTACCACTGTTATAAAAGGTATGTATTGCATCTTCATATTTAGAACCGGATCAATTTTTATGGTATGAAGGCCTTTGTTCTCGTAAACAACTTGTTACGTGGTCAATTTTCACGGAGGAAATGATAGCATATTATGAGGATACAAAGAGCAACACCACAACAATTGGAAAGAGTAAAAGGGCTTTGTGACATAGTGGAAATCAAAATTATGGAAACCAAGAAGCATACCCCTCACAACTATAAAGATGGAAGTGTTGTTTCTCCCAGCCTTCCACAACCTACAAGGGTTACACCACAACAATTGGAAGAAAAAAGAGAAAAAGGGCTTTGTTACAATTGTGATAGCAAATGCACTAAAGGTCATAAGTGTGCTGAGAAGAAATTATTTTACATAGAATATGAAGAGGAGGAAGAAAAGGATAAAGAAACATCAAAATAAGAGGATATATGCCAGGACCCCACCCCAAATAAAGAAGAAATGAATCAGACCATATCTTGTAAAGCATTGGCAAGAATTACCACTCCTCAAACTCTCAAGATAGAAGGACATATCAAGAAGAAAAAGGTGCAAGAATTGAAAGATCACATCAAGAAAGAAGAAATGAATCCAACCATATCTTGTAATTCATTGGTCGAAATTACCACTCCTCAAACTATCAAGATAGAAGGACATATCAAGAAGAAAAATGTTCAAGAAGTGAAAGATCACATCGAGCATCAAGAAAGGAATCCTACCATATCTTGTAAAGGATTGGAAGAAATTACCACTCCTCAAACTCTAGAGATAGAAGGACATATCAAGAAGAAAAAGGTTCAAGTAGAGAAAGATCACATCGAGCATCAACAACAAGTTCTCCAACTTTTAAAGGATAACGCCACTTCAGTGCAAAATCAAACGAAACAACAGGTAGATCAACATCGTAGTGAAAAAAATTTTGATGTAGGTGATTGGGTATTTTTACTGCTACATCTCAACCAAGCTATTTATGAGAAGGAAATGTTGGAAATACTGCATGCACTTAAAAAATGGCGACCTTATCGAATGGGAAGACTCTTTAAGGATGAGGATGTGGAAGCATTGTTTTGTGCTATTTCTATTATCCAACCAGATTGGATAAACGAAGCAAGGGAAGAATTTTATACAAAAGCATCAAGAACTACTCAAGCGTTGAGGACAACACTTTTTGAAGGAGAGGGGCATGTTAGGCCCCCTATACTACTAGTGTAACCCCTTATTGTTATTAGTACAACCCACTTATTATATTAATTTACCCATGTAGTTCCCATATTGTTACTATTGTGCCACATAGAAGCCCACTATTGTTATTATTGTGCCCTTACATTATTATTGTTATGTTGACTCTGATTATGTTATGACCCCTTAGACTCCTATATATATAAAGGAGGTCTTTTCATTTTTATCATCCAAGAATTGTTCATTTATGTAATGTAAAGGAGGTTGCCCCCTCGAAGAGGCTGAATTCTAAGTCGTTGATCTATCTTTTCTATCTTTTCTTGAGTTGGTTTCATAACATTTTCACCTAGGTTCCTTACTATTTTTTTTTTCTCTTTTTTCAAAAATAGTCTTCAAGAATTTGGTGAGATGGAAGCCGAGACACTTCCAAGCACATTCACTTCCTTACAGGGAATATTTTACGGGCTAATATTCACAAGTGGGCTAATTTTCCATGTTTTTTCCAAAAAAAAATCGTTAATTTCCATTTTTTATAAAAATTATTTCCCCAAATTTTATAGTATAAAATTGTTTTACCTGAGAAATCGCCAAAATTTATATAGAGACTATATAAAATTATTATAAATTTGAATACTTTTAGAAAAACATTTCCAAACATTTTACAAATTGCATATTATGTACTAGTGATATTTGCCAAGGTTTCTAAATTTTAAAATAAATTTCCATCCTTAAAATTTTCCCTGCTTCCTTACTGATGGTACTGATGAATTCCTCCCTTGACAGAGGTCTTTTATAGTCTTTCAATCTGTATCCATTGACAAGCAATGGGATGCCTTCTTCATCAATGTCCCTGATTTGCAAATCCCCATTGTCATGGAACTTTTCTATTAGATATGGGCCCAACACCTAGTCATCAATTTGCCTTTGAAGTCCTTGAACCTAGAGTCATATAGCAGATCCCAATCTCCTTCTTGAAAACCCATGTCCTTGATGTTTTTGTCATGCCAAAAATTTCTCTGTACTTGAACAACTTCAGTGTGTAAGAGGGCCTGCATCCTGAATTCATTCAAACCATTGAGCTTAACCAGCCTCTCATGTTGTGCCTTTGTAACATCCAAATCCAATTGCACTACCATTATCAAAGTGTTGTACTCAAACTCAATGGAGAGAAGAGCCTTCCCTCCATAGACCAAGTCATAAGGGGTGAAGCCAGTGGTTTTCTTCCAGGTTGTATTATAGGCCAAAGTGGCCTCCACTAGTCTTTCAGCCCAATCTTTTTTGTTGTTGCTCACAACCTTGGTGAGAATTCCTTCCAATGCTCTATTAGTAACCTCTACTTGTCCATTAGCCTGAGGATGATAAGAAGTTGACTTCACGTGTTTGATGTAGGGTACCCAAACTTGTAGAATATATTCTCCCTTAAGAACTCAGCCACTTTCTCTTATGTTTCTACCTTGACAACCTTGGTCTTAGCTAACTTTGTCAAATAATGAGTTCATACAATTATGTACTTTTTCTGCCCTTATGGTGGTTCAATGGGCCCAATAAAATACGTGCCCCACTTTCCAAATGGATCAAGAATCACCTGAGGCTGCAAAGGCATTTCATCCTTGGGAGTAAGTTTCCCCATTCTTTGGCACCGATCACATCGACTGATGTATTTTCTTGCATCTTGGTGGAGAGTGGGCTAGTAGTAGCCAACTTGCAGTACCTTGAAGGTTGTCCTCTTGGATGCAAAGTGACCTCCACAAGGCCCATCATGACAGGCCAAATGGATGTCAAAGATCTCCTCCTCCCTAACACACCTCCTCAAAATTTGATTTGGACCTAACTTGAAGAGAATACCCCCAATCCAAGTGAATGGGGTGCTCTTTCTTACAATTCTATTTTTTTCCTTGGAGGACATGTTTCGAGGAAACTGTGCAGCCACTAGATAGTTGGCTATGTCAGAAAACCATGGAGAGAGAACTGAAATAGAAAATAAATTCTCATCTGGCAGTTGATCATCAACCATTCCTTCCTCACCTGCAGGCAAAGTGAGTCTAGACAAAAAATCTGCAACTACATTTTCTTTACCAAGCTTAACAATGATAGTTAGATCAAACTATTGTAATAAAAGGAACTATCCAATAATTCAGGCATTCACATCAAACTTGTTCATCAAATATTTAGTAGTATCATGGTCAGTATGTACAAAGGTCTGGTGACCAGTGATTTAGTGTCTAAATTTTTTAACAGAATGGACAACAGTTAGGAGCTCTTTTCCAGTTACAGTATAATTCAATTCAGCCTTGGATAGATTTTTGCTAATGAAGTAAATGGCATAAGACAACTTGTCATCTATATAGCCTAGGGAGGCACCTATAGATTTTTCAGAGGCATCATCATGGATTTGGAAAGGAAGAGCCCAATTTGGGCCTCAGAGTATGGGTGCAATAGTCAACTTTTACTTTAAGGTTTCTAGGGCCACTTGGGGGCGTTCTGACCAGTGAAAGTCAGAGTCCTTGGCTATTATAGCACCATTTATCACCCTTGGTATTTTTGATGCTTGGTTTATGGCCTAGGGCAACCCCTCCTTATAGACTTGGTCCAAATATATTCAAAACAATGTTTTATTCCCTGTACGCTACTTTGCCCTGAGGTAAAAATGTGTACACATGGATTAGTCAATACCCAACTCCCGTATATGTGTTAAAACACTTAAAAAAATTAAATTTCCTTAATTAGGGGCAGAGTTCACAGTTTTTACTTGTTGATTACCTCCTACTTCCCGTGGCCCAACTGTTTCCCAACTGAAAAAATAATTGGGAGAAGTATAAATAGACTTCTATGGGAAGGCCTTAAGGCGGAGAAGAGATAGAGTTATTATACTGAGATTATCTGTGACTGAGTCTGATGTATCCCTGTGCCTCATGCACTTCCCCAAGCTTCAGGAAACCCTTGTTTCCTTGATTATAGACATTCTCCCTCTTGCTTGAGATATCATGGTGTTGGTTATGGAAGAAGATTGTTGAAGGCTAGGATAGGACGAATTCGGAGGACGGTTCCGCTTGGAGCCGGAAGAAGAAGACTCAAGTCTGAAGAACATCGGGAGTTGCAGAGGTTCTGAACCCCGTGGGACCTAATCGAACAAAGGAAATCTAGGTACGGTCACTCTTGCATATTTTATTTATATAAGCATTTTTCCTGAGTAGTATGAGTGTTTCTTGTTGTAGTCTGGTTCTGCTCTATTGGGGTTCTAACCCAAAGCCCTAGGGTACTTATTCTTGTAACATTGGCCAGTAGTCCAAACAATGATGAGGATAATTTGCTGAAGTCCTTTATGAATCTCCTATAATATCCAGCTAAGCCCAAGAAAATTATGATATCCCTCTACTTCTGAGGAGTAGGGACCCTCTTCATGATAGTAATTTTATTTGGGTCCACTTGTAGTCCTTCCTGGGATATTGAGTGACCTAGAATAATCCCTACATTAATTAATAACTAACACTTCTCAGGACTAAGGGATAGATTCATTTAAATGCACTTATTTAATACTTTTCCCAAGTTAGAGAGAGCCTCTAGGAAATCACACCCATAGGGAGTGAAATCATCCATATAGATTTCTACAGAGTCATGGACTAGCTCTACAAATATGCTCAGAACTTCCCTTTGAAAAGTGGTAGGGACATTACAAAATCCAAAAGGAAGGAGCCTATAAGTAGAGGTACCCCACGGACAAGTGAAGGTGGTTTTATCTTGGTCCTCTAGGCTAATCTAGATCTGATTGTCACCAATGAATCATTCCAGGAAAGAGAAGAACTTCTTCACTGCAAGACCATCCAAGACTTGATCAATGAAAGGTAGAGGGAAATGGTATTTTTAGTGGATTTGTTTAACTCTCTGTATTCCACACATATCCTCCATTTTCCATGCTTATTTGGGACTAGAACTAGAGGAGACACCCACTCACTATATGAGATGGGGTGAATGAACCCTGCATCCAACAACTTCTGTAGTTCTTCCTTAACTATGTCTTTGAGGGATGGGTTCATTCTCCTCTGAGTTTTGCACACTGGCTTTCAACCTTAGTTGAACTAAATGTGGTGAGTACACACTGAAGGGTGCACTCTCTTCATTTCCTTATAACTCTAGGAAAAGGCATCCAGATACTCTCTTAGCATGTCGCATAACTTGTTTTCCTGATGTGCAGAGAGAGGAGTTGATTTTCAATGTTTTAGCTAGACACAATTCTATCATCTTGACATGAGTAGGACTGGAGTCAAATAGGAACAAATCAGTCCAAGGGTTATCTTTATATTTCTTTACTAACTCATCAAGAGACATGGTGTTGGGGGGCTTATTCTGGAGGATTTTATTAATCAGGTCGTCTTCATCAAGTTGCCCCCCTCCTATAATATCATCTAGGGTACATATTGGATAAGATGTGGCATGGTATACTTCATCTTCCTCCTAATCTTCCAACCATAAGGGTAAGTCATTCTCTAGATATGGTTGAGTAGGAGGGTACAAGACCAATTGTTTGGAAAAATGCCCATTTTTAATGGTCATATTCCCATCCCTGCAACTTATGTAAGCATCAGTAGTGGCTAGCCATGGCCTTCCAAGGATGAGAGAATAACCATTAAATTTGGTCTTAGGTTGGAGAACTAAAAAGTCAGTAGGGTATCCCCAGGAATCAATGGAGACCATCACATCCTCAACAGCTCCCTCTGGATCTATTGTGGATCTGTCCGTAAGATGAAAGAATGTTGTGGTATTCCTTAATGATTCTTGGAGATTCAGTTTAAGCAAGGTCTCCTTAGTCATCACATTGATGGCAGCCCCAAGATCAATCAAGGAATGGGGGACAATGATGCCATCAATGTCCAGATCCCCAACATTAAGTCAGATAGTTGTCAAATGACATTAATAGTAGGGGTGTCTTTCTTTCTCAACCCAGGATGTTTGAAGCATTTCTCCTTGGTTAAATTGTTCTAGACGGAGGCATCCTTGATAGCTTGGAGGAGTGGGATTTTAACACACAAGTTTTTCAATTCACCCAGAAGTTCATTCTCTTCTGGGGTGTGCTAGCTAGGATGGATTAGTCTCTCAAGAAAAGGAGGTGGATTGGCTTGAGGAACACTCTCTTCCTTTTCCTCTTCAAGCTCCTTAGGTGGAGATGGAGGTTGGTTATCTGGAAGCACTCTTCCAGACCTGAGGTTGATTTCTTGAATTTCCACATGATAGGCATGGTAGGATGCCTCTCCACTATATACCTCATGTGTCTACTTGTTATTCAGGTTTAGATTTGGCTAAGTATGCATCTGAGGTTGATTAGGTGGAGTGGGGTGAAGGATCTGTGGTTGAGATGGTGGTGGAGGTAATAAGGTTGGAGATTTGTTGAATCGGGGCCTCCACCTCCGTGATGGTGTATTCCACTGAGGTTTTGGAGGAGCATATGGCTGAAATGATTGATTAGCAAGTTAGGAATGGTATTGAGGTGCATAAGACCAGGGAGAAGGTATGGACCATGAAGGATGAGTAGGAGGACACCAAGGGGGAATGGATGCATTCTGATTTGGGTGGTAATATGAAAAGGAAACCCCTTGCATGCCCTATTGGTAAGGTCAAGGTCCTTGAGGCCTCCTTTGGTTGATATAACAGAGTTGTTCAGGCACACCTTCAGTTTCTTGATACATAGATTTCAATCCAAGAAGAGAAGGGAACTTGTATGTGGAGTGGTTTTTTTCACAAACTGAGAAGACCTCTATAATATTCAATGGACATTCATTTATAGGGTCCCTTCTCATGCATCTAGGGAAAAAGATAGCTAAGGCTCTTTCTGCTTCCTCCTTATTCTTCTTGATCTACGTGGTGTCCAATTGTAGAGCAAGGGTATGCAACATTTCATTCTTAAATTCCTCCAACATGTTTCCAATTTCAATTTTGATGGATGTGTTGGAGGAGGATGAGTTGGGAAAAGCTTGACCAGCCCTACCCTTCTTTCTAGCTTCCCTAGAATGATTTTTGAAAACTATCTTAATATCATCATAAGATAACTAGTAGATGTCCCCTCTAGACAATATGTCTAGGGTTTCCAGGATATCTTCCATGGTCCCTCTAAGAAGACTAACTTGAGTGGTCCAGGATCGAGGGTGCGTCTGGTCCTTTTGTAGATGAGTTGGAACCTTTCCTCATAATCTTCCAAGGATTCGTCATGTCCCAAGGTAATTCTGAATATTTATTCTTTGGTATCCTTGGACCTACAGTGGTCCCTATACTTGTCACTGAAGGATTGTTGCATGTGAGCCCATGTAGTGATGTTTTCCCCAGGAAGACCCATGAACCATCACAAGGCTACATCCTTAAGGGTGGATGGGAACAATTTCAACTTCTGGTCATGAGAGGTATAATCATAAGTTCTACAGATGACAACAAACTCAAACAAAAAAGTATCAAGGTCTTCTAAGGTTAAGCCATGGAAGTGAGGAAGGGAAGAGGGGCTTATGTTTTTCATTCTAGCATCTCCATTAGTCTCTATAATGGGAAAAAAACCTTCATTTCTGTTTTCATCCATGTTGTAAGTTTGTGGAAGGGTTTCTTCTTCTTCTTCCCCAATAGGTTCTTCAAAGATCTCTGGTTATTCACCTAATGGATCCTCCAACTCCCCTATAGTCAGAGAGGGAAGCTGGCAGCCATCAAAGAAGAGGGAAGGTTGGTTGTTTGATGGTGTTGGGGTATTTGGAAAAAGTTTTCCTAAAATTGTCTATACTCCTATGAGGCTTGAAAGATTTTTTTTTGTTAGGTTTTTTTTTTTTTGAATTACTTGCAAAATGGAAAGAAAGCCAAATTTTGAACTACTTACTGAATGTCAAATAGAAAGGAAATAAGAAATTGAAACTACTTATTGAATCTAAAATATAAAGGAAAGTAGAAATTGCAGCTACTTACTAAATGTAAAACATAAAGGAAAGCAAAAATTGCAACTACTTAGACACCTCCCCACAACGACGCCAAAAAGTGATGAGCCCCAATATTGCAACAAGGATGTTGCAACTCCTAGGGCTACCAACTTTACTTTATCAACCCAGGGTTCGTCCAAACTTTGAGGTGACAATGTTATATGCACAGTAGATGCAACAGTTGATCCAAGTTGACTCAACTCCCATATTTAACCAAGATCTTT
The DNA here is from genome assembly GCA_031772625.1 of Pinus tabuliformis. Taxonomy (NCBI): domain Eukaryota; kingdom Viridiplantae; phylum Streptophyta; class Pinopsida; order Pinales; family Pinaceae; genus Pinus; species Pinus tabuliformis. The sequence continues at coordinate 557,480,393 of CM062807.1, read as the reverse complement.
TGCTTTCGTGATGTGATTAGAATTGCATTTAAAATAGCATAAAGGAAAAAATATGCATGTTGTATAGAAGAAGGAACATGACCATCATTAGCAACATAAAATAACAAGACGTTGATAACGGAGTTCATCCAGGAGGGACTATGTCTCCAGGCCCCCGTTTCAAGATGGTGTAGGCCACTGCATTAAGTGCTAAAAAGAGTGATAATGTACATGCATGTGTTTTCTCTATCATACAAGAATATGCCCTCACACAGGAGTGGCTCCAAGAGATGTTCCACTGCAAGAACTCCCATTCAAGAAAGGACTCCTATCAATATGACATAATTTCACATATGACAATAATGAGCATCCTGCCAATCATGGCATCAAAGAGATCTCAATTCAGACATACATGACTACAACGTGAGTATCTTGTCCACATGACGACAAAGGGATCTCAATAACAACATGAAAAGCATGACAACAAGTACATCCCTCAGATGATTCTGCGTCACATCAAGCAGGAATCATGAAACAAGTAATAAAACAAGATCCCACATTAAACATCAAACAGGGATCTATGCAGCACAATGCATCTCATAGAAAAAATAAGTGCATGAACACACTACATATACCTTACATCTTGGGGCCATATGAAGAAAAGGATGTCAAACTATTGAAACTAGCCATTACATCAATCTCATGATGTCGAATCTCATGGAAATGGCTGCTCACACATGAATGCTGACACATTCACTCCACTTTGAAAAGTGGCCAAAAGATGAAATGATCAAATGGAAAATTTGATTGCCATCAAATTCGTGGCGTCAAATAGTGTAAAATCGACTGTCAAATTTCTGAATTCTGAGAAAATGAAAATCTAGGGCTTAAGGATTCTTTTAGATTCCCCCTAGATTCCTTAAAGATTCCCTCCTCCAGATCATCTGAAGATCTACTGCTCATATCAAAATTTTGACTACTCCATCAGGTTTGTGACGTTGAGAGGTGTAAGATCAACATAAAATTTGTCCAATTTGGAAACTGGAAAAATTTCACCCTCCTGAGAATTTGGCTCAATCATGGTTCTGCCTGTGTTTCTCCAGGATCATGGTTTCACCCGCAAAAATTAATAAAAAAAATTACATGTCTCGAAAATCATGCTACATTCTACCCTCCTGATGCTTCTGTGTGAATGAGTGGGGAAGTATTTAATACATGTTTCGAGCATAGTTTTCAAAGAATTCATTGTGGCTTGTTGGAAAACTTAGCAATTTGTTAATGTGGTCCCTGGTTCGAATCCTCATAGAACCTACCATTGTTTTGTTGTATTAAAATGGTACAGATACCCGTAACCATGGCATTTTACAGTTTGGTGTGAGCACCATATTAATGGTGTGAGGTTCATGTCGTTTGGGTGTCGTTAAGGCGCATTAAAACATGGAGGTGATGGTACATAACTTGGGAATGTTTTGGTTTTGGTTGGTGTATGCCATCACATGGGGCCGCCTGGTGGGGGCCGGCTCACATGGGCTGGGTGGGTTCAATCACCACCAGTTCCACTTTAATTAATATGCATATATGGTGGGTGGGGGTGTGAGCTGTGGCCGGCCCACCCCAAATATAACATTGAATTTAATGTGGTATGGTGGTGAGGTGGAGAGGGCGACGAGGTTGACAGCCTGCGCCCCCACCATTAATATCATTTCATTTGGGTGGTTACCAGGGGCGGCGGGGTCATGGCTGCCCACCCCCCATATTTAACATTGTTTAAGTATGTGTTTAGGAAGGGAGGTGGTGGGGGTCATGGCCTGCCACCACATAATATATATGTATATCTATATATATATATATATATATATATATATATATATATATATATATATATATATATATATATATATATATATATATATATATATATATATATATATATATATATATATATATCCGATGGACTTGGCCCACCCCAAATATAACATTGAATTTAATGTGGTATGGTGGTGAGGTGGAGAGGGCGACGGGGTTGACAGCCTGCACCCCCACCATTAATATCATTTCATTTGGGTGGTTACCAAGGGCAGCGGGGTCATGGCCGCCCACCCCCCATATTTAAAATTTTTTTGAATTTTTCTAATATAGGGGATATTAAACAATTTAATGATTCAACAAATTCACCCACTTTTGGGAGCTAAGTTTCATGCCCCCGGGTCGGTCAAATTGTAGGACACTTAAACCTAGTCCACAGTCCAACTTTGACCAAAACTTAGAATGGCTCATTCTCCCTCATACGAGCTTGGATTGACGAACCGTTCACACCACTGCGATCAGGACAACAAGATCTACGCTCTGGTCCTAGTTCAAAAGAATTCTGATCACTTTGATTTTCGAGCTTCCATAAGCCCTCTTTGTCCTCTGTGTGTCCCTAGAGCCACCTGGATCAACAATCTACCCTTGTCACTTTTCAACTGGGGCGATAGGCCACTAGGGTTTTTAAAACCAGTCTTCTATTGACTAGAAGTAGTCTGACTATTGATAGTGAATGTAAAGTTATCTTTAATGCAGAAAGTAAATGCTTACCTATTTTAGGAAAATGAAAGTGATGAATGGAAAGTGTTATGAAATGACATGAAATTATCTAGCTAAGAATTGACACACATCACTTGCAGAAGACATCTAATCTAACCTTGCATTCTATCATCTAGCTATTTAGACTAAGTAGGCATGGAAATTATCCTAACACTGCTATGCCTGATGTATGCATGCAAGTATAGCTATCTTCTATTGAAATTGTAGAAAATGAGTCTTTTGACTTTCAATTTAGAAATTTAAACGCAAATCTAAACAATATGATCTTTTGCGGGGGATAAAGGCATGGAAATGCTAGTCCAAAATGGCATTAAGGGGCACGGAAGTCAAGTGGAGGGCCTACCCTATGCTTAGATCAGTACTTCTACGTATAATAAGCTAAAACAGATTACTACGAGTTTTTCTATAGTTACTATAGGATGTCCTGGTTTACTACAGGATGTCTTGGTTTTCTACAGGAAACTAACTAAAGGTTATAGGAAGGTAGAGAAGGTGAAATGAAGTGCTGGGAAGATGTCTGATGGTGGAATAAGGTGTAGGGAAGGTGCACAGTGCCTAAGGCTCATCCTAATTCCCAACACTCCGAGATGGTTGGATTTGCTCAAGGCAGTTGCCCACAGTGTTTATAAAATAGAAATTCAGATTAGGGGTTGGTAGGCCTTGGAAGTAGGTGGAGAAGGCTTATATGAGGTTGATGGAATGAGTTCCTCCCTGTTGTTCAACTAAATCTGCAACAACACATGTTCTTCTCTTCATTTCTGCATAATTGCATATAAATATGGAAAATATGAGTTGAATTTGAGAAAACTAATGTATTGATGGCTAATGACTATATCTATGGAATGAAATGCCTTCTTAAACTCTAGCAAACTCAAGAAACAAAATGACAATTGCAGGTGCTTCCAAGAAATTATAGACAATGATCTATTCAACAAGGAATCCTAAGCTACGGAATAATCAAAAGATAAATTTGTTTTTGGGGCTGTGAGATTGGGGCCCTAAAACCATGATCCCATGAGGGAGATGAGGAAGAGGCCACTATCACAAGCTTTTCTGAATTATTCTCTTTCACTACTATACCATTGATCTACTTCTTCAACTAATGGAAGAAAAACTAAACAATCATTCAAATACTTGTAAATTAAACAAAGAAGGAATACCTTCAGCAAATAACTATGATTTTAACCTAAGAATACATGTACAAAAAGAGGAACTTTTGCTGCAAGGGTTGGGCCCTAACCCAAGAGCTTCAGCCCTCTGAGTCAAATCAGTGCTGGATGAAGGTAAACCTTTTCATTATCATCAAAATGTCAAAAATAACATAAGAGTAGCAATCACAATGTCTTAGCTCCGAATTGCCTCTTATCTACAACAAAAAATCCAATCCTAATGAGGCCCTTATCCTTTTTATTTATACAAATTGAAGCTACCAACAACTTCCTAAAAATTAGGATGATTGGCTCCCAAACTCGAGATTGACTTGTCTTCAACTGTCACTAGCTTGGCTACCATTAAACACAGTTGGCTTGGCTGCTTGTAACTTTGAGCTGATGATATCTGGTGGAGGAACCTTTGAATGATTGTGTATTTAAGGAGGGAGACCAAATTTCCTAAAATCCCTCTTGCTTTTCCACTTCAATTTCCTACACTTAAATTATCCCAAAACTGCTCCAATTCCTGCATTTTATACATATTAGGCTACATGACATAACATCTCACCTTTACCATTCTCACTAAGAAAAATATAATAAAATATGTAAAGAAATGTGAGAAAATTTGATTTTAATAAGCTAGAGAGTGGCATTAAGACCCATATAATTTACCTATTTATGAGCCTCATCAGCCTTCTCTTCTCTTCCATATGAAACATCAACAATAAGGTAATCCAGAAACTATACCACCACTACCCTCAAAATCACCAACAAGGGTATCTAGAGACTATATGATCTAAAAATGGGGCACTTATGCTTCTTGTCTAATTTACAAGAACCTCTCCCACTCCCAAAGCTTAAATATTCTCAAGACAACTGTGATTAACCAATGAAGAATTAAATAGGTGCTTGAAAATATGGTGTATGCTCGTGTTTGTGTTAGAACTGTTTATGTGCTTTTAATATGTTGTTGTTATGCTGATACAACATATATATGACAGTAAACAATGCAGCAATAAAACAAAACACACAGAACAACAATTTAATATGGAGTTCACCCAAAACTCTTGGGCTACGTCTCCATGAGCTCTAGTCAACTCAACTAGGCTCTCTAGGATTATGGCAAGGTCCTTTTTACAAGATCTTGGCTTAACTCCACTATTTTACACAGAAACAATGGGTTTAGACACCATTTTATCCCTGGCTCTTAAAGCTCTCGGCCTTCTAGCTCTCAGCTCTCGCTCTGGCTCTGGCTCTTGGCTCTAGATCTTGGCTCTAGCTCTGGCTCTGGCTCTCACTCTTTAGCTCTGGCTTTATGGTTCTCTACATCTCTCTGGCTTTTCACTTGACCTACAAGTGACTCCCTCGGCTGCTCTATGCAGTAGCTTTCTGCTCCCTCTACTATCTCGGCTTTGCCACTTCTTTCAACATTCAGCTCTCTCTCAATTGAGCTCTCTGGGCTCCTTTTGAGGCATTTTCCTGGCTTTTTAGCTTCCCTAGTTGTTTCCCTATGTTCAATCATTCCCCTGCGGCTCTGTGGCCTCTTTGCACTGTCTATTCGACTGGCCATCTGGCTCTCAGCTTCTGCCTGCTGAAATCCCCCTCTGAGTGTTAGCAATCATTGCTAAACACCTTCAGGGATGGTTGCCACCTGTTCTATAATGGGAGGAACCATCAGCACTTGAAATCCCTAGAAATAGTTGTTCTCTGTTTACACAGAGAAATACACAAATACACAGGAAAATCTGCACAAACGTGGTCTATCGGACTTCAAAAATCATTAATTCCACCTTATATCCTTTCGGATCCGTCTTCGAGTGCCATCGCAAGTAATCATTGATCAACCACTGTTATTGATTTTGGGTGGCTAACGCGCACGGAGATTACCCACCCAAAAAGGATGGTTTTCTTTCTCTAGCACCTAGCAACATGGCAGCTAGTGTATGGGCTTGGGCGAAGCCCGACCAAAACCACTTACAGCATACAGCCCGCCCGAAATCCAGCTCATTTTGTGTTTTCCCTTTGTATTTAAAAAATACATTAAAACATTGAAAATCCTGCAAAATGGCTTTATGGTGGACTTGAAATGTTATACATATGCATTCATAAACCCTTTTGGGTCCGGATTCGCTTATCGCATCGCGTATGTGTTTTGGGTAAAATCCCAAATACATGGGAAACACGTGAAAATCTGAATTCCCAGACCTGAAATTTTATACAATCGGGCTTTGAAAACTTATCGGGTCCGACCTTTTTATCGGCATCGAGGGTCGTCAATCGCCAATCACTGATTTCGGCAATCACAATGTCACTTGGCCTGGGGTCTTTCCATATGGCATCGCCGATTCGATCATCGGCAATCGACGTATCGCATGATCGCAATCGCAAAATCCAGGGTCCTTGTTATGAAACCAGCTCAAGAAAAGATAGAAAAGATATATCAACGCCTTAGAATTCAGCCTCTTCGAGGGGGCAACCTCCTTTACATTACATAAATGACAATTGTTGGATGATACAAATGACAAAACCTCCTTTCTATATATAGGAGTCTAAGGAGTCACAATATAATCCAGCCGACCTAACAATAATAATATAAAGCCACAAAAATAACAATAGAGGGATTCTATGGGCCACAGAAATAACAATATGGGGGTAATAGGGGCACAACAATATAAATAAGGGGTATAACTACAATAGTAATGGGGTAATCACTAGTATTATAGGGACCCAACATGCCCCTCTCCTTCAAAAAAGTGTTGTCCTCAACGCTTGAGTAGTTCTGGATACTTCTGCATAAAATTCTCATCCTCCCATGTGGAATCTTCAGCGGATAAGTTCTTCCACTTGATAAGATACTCTGAAATTGATCGATTTCGTAGCTGTCGAGTTCTTGTTTCTGTGACTGCTTCCGGTTCCAATATAATTTTTCCTTCCTCGTCAAGTTCTGGCAATATTGTTTGAATTGGGAGCTTGTCGCCTATAACCTTCTTTAAACATGAAACATGGAAAACTGGGTGCAATCGAGAAGCTGCAGGAAGCTCCAATTTGTATGCCATAGTACCAATCTTTTGCAACACCTTGTACGGACCATAATACTTTGGTGATAATTTATTATCCTTCTTAGCTTGCTTTAGGGACATTTTCTTATATGGTTGTAGCCGTAGGAATACCCAATCACCTACATCAAAACTTCTTTCACTGCGATGTTGATCTGCCTGTTGTTTCATTCTATTTTGTGCCAACACGAGGTTATCCTTTAAGAGTTGGAGGACTTGTTGTTGATGTTCGATGTGATGTTCCACTGCCTGAACCTTAGAATTTTCTCTTAAATATGATGTGATGGATGGTGGTTGATACCCATAAAGTGCCATAAATGGGGTCATTTTTGTTGTTGTATGGAAGGAAGTGTTATACCACCATTCAGCCAGAGGCAACCATTTGACCCATTGTGTCTGTTTATCAGATACAAAGCAACGAAGATATCCTTCCAAACATTTGTTTACTATCTCAGTTTGCCCATCAGATTGAGGATGATAAGATGAGCTATGAGCTAACTGAGTACCAAGACAAGAAAATAATTCTGTCCAAAAATTTCCAGTGAAAATGGGATCTCTGTCACTTACAATAATCTTTGGGTTTCCATGTAGCTTTTGAACTGTTTCCATAAATGCAGTAGAAACTGTACTGGCTTTAAATGGATGTGATAATGCACAAAAGTGTGCATACTTGGTAAGTCTGTCAACTACCACCATGATGACACTCTTTCCCTCAGACTTGGGTAAACCTGTGATAAAATCCATTGAAACCTCCTCCCAACGTTGGCTTGGAATGGATAAAGGTTGTAATAGACCCGGTGTCTTAATTGTTTCAACTTTATTTTGTTGGCAAACCAAACATTCCGCCACAAACTTTTGAATATCTGATTTAAGGCCATCCCAAAAAAATTCCTTCTTAACCCTGTGGTAAGTTTTTAAAAATCCTGAGTGCCCTCCTAAGGGAGAAGTGTGCAATTCCATAAGAATCTTTTGTTTTAGCTGGGAATTCTTACAGAGGTATAAGCGATCTTTGTACCATAACGAATCATTTTGCCAGCTAAATGTATCAGAAGTACTGGAATCTTGTTGTAGCTTTCGAATAAGTGCCCACACTTCTTCGTCATTCTTCCATTCCTCCCTTGCTTCGTTTATCCAATCTGGTTGGATAATAGAAATGGCACACAACAATGCTTCCACATCCTCATCCTTTCTTGAGAGTGCATCTGCCACCACATTTTGCTTCCCTTTTTTGTAGATGATTTCAAAGTCATAACCCAACATCTTTGTGACCCACTTTTGTTGCTCTTCAGAGGATAATCTTTGTTCTAAAAAGTATTTAAGGCTATCATGATCCGTTTTTACCTTGAAGTGTCTTCCCATTAGGTAGGGTCGCCATTTCTTAAGTGCATGGAGTATTGCCAACATTTCCTTCTCATAAATAGCTTTGCTTAAAAACTTTCCCTTGATTGGACGACTTTCAAAAGCAATGGGTCTTTCATCTTGCATTAGAACAGCACCAATTCCATTTCCTGAAGCATCACATTCCACAATAAAGGTTTTTGTGAAGTCCGGTGTAGCTAAGACCGGTGCTTGGCACATTGCCTCTTTAAGATGTTCAAAGGCCTTTGTTGCTTCCGAAGTCCATGAAAATGAATCTTTCTTCAATAATGTTGTTAGAGGTGCTGCTATTCTCCCATAATTCTTAACAAACTTGCGATAATACCCTGTCAACCCAAGAAATCCTCGCAGATGCTTTATGGATGTGGGGATTTTCCATTCCTTAATGGCTTTAATTTTGCTAGGGTCTACCTTAACTCCTTCATGAGATACAATATGACCCAAATATTCCACCTCCTGGACTCCAAAGAAACATTTGGATCTTTTTGCATATAATTGTTTCTCCTCCAATAGTTGTAGCACCCTGTCAACATGTTCAACATGATCCTTCCAAGACTTGTTGTAGATTAGTATATCATCAAAAAATACTAACACAAATTTTCTAAGGAATGGTTTGAAAATTGAATTCATCAAACCTTGAAATGTTGAAGGTGCATTGGTAAGGCCAAAAGGCATGACCAAAAATTCATAATGACCCTCATGAGTTCTAAATGCCGTTTTCGGAATGTCTTCAATCTTCATTCTGATTTGATGATATCCCGAACGAAGATCCAACTTGGTGAAGTAAATTGATCCATGCAATTCATCCAGTAATTCATCAATGACAGGAATGGGGAACTTATCTTTAATAGTGAGCTTGTTGAGCTCCCTATAATCTGGACACATGCGCCATGATCCATCCTTCTTGTGCACCAATACTACTGGAGCTGAGAAAGAACTTTGACTCGGTTGAATTATACCAGCCTCTAGCATTTCTGCAACCATACGTTCAATTTCACTTTTTTGGACATAGGGATATCTGTACGGCCTGATGTTTGGAGGAACACTTCCTGGAATCAGATGAATAGCATGATCATGATCACGCATAGGTGGGAGACCTTTGGGAGTCTCAAATACCTTGGAATGATTGTCCAGGACTTTTTGGAGATCTGGAGAAATAGATGATTCCAATGTGGAAACATCTAGCGAACATAATTGTGCAATTACACCTCTTTGCTCCTTTTTTAGAAGCTTTGTCATGCCATTAGAGCTGATTATCTTTCCTGGTTTCCCTGCAATACCCCTTAATTCAACTTCCTTTCCTTCCGTAGAAAATTTGATGAAAAGTTCTTGAAAATTAAAAGCTATTGTACCCAAGGATTGTAGCCATTGGACTCCTAGTACAACATCAGCACCTCCCATTGGAATGGAAAGCATTGGGCTAGTCAATACATATTCTCCCATGGATAGCTTGATATTATGGCACTTTCCAGAGAAATTTATTGTTCCTCCATTTGCAATCATCACTTGACACTCTGGTGCTGGATATAGGAAGCAATTCAATTCTTTTGCTACCCTACAATGAATAAAATTGTGGGTGCTTCCTGAATCAATCAACACTATTACCTTTTTCTTCTTGATTTGTCCTTCTATCTTGATGGTTTGAGGAGTGGTAATTCCCGCCAATGCATTACAAGATATGGTCGGATTTATTTGTTCTTCATCTAGGCTTTGTTCCTGGAGTATATCCTCTTCTTTTGACCTTTCTTGCTCCTTTTCTTCTTCCTCTTCACAATCTATGTAGAATAATTTCTTCTCAGCACACTTATGACCTTTTGTGTATTTGCTATCACAACTGTAACAAAGCCCTTTTGCTCTTTTTTCTTCCAATTTTGTGGTGTCAACCTTGTAGGTTGTGGAAGACTAGGGGCAACAACACTTCCATCTTTATAGTTGTGAGTGGTATGCTTCCTAGTTGCCATAATTTTGCTTTCCATTTTTCTTGCTAACCTGAATGCCTTCTCTAATGAATCAGGTTCCCAAAGGCAAACATCATGTTGGATATTATCCTTTAAAGACCCTATGAACACATCAATCCTATGCTCCTCTGGAATATCTTTTACCCTTATGTTCAATTTTTGGAACTCCTCAATGTGCTCCATTATTGAACCCTTTTGTTTGAGACTTATCAATTGGCTAAAAAAAGTGTTGCTTTTTGTATCCTCATAATGTGCTATCAATTCTTCCGTAAAAATTGCCCAAGTGATAAATTGTTTACGAGAACAAAGCCATTGATACCATACAAACTGATTTGGTTCCAAATATACAGTTGCCATACGTACCTTTTGTGTGTTTTGCACATTATTGAGATCGAAGAATTGCTCCATCTGTAATATCCATGTGGCGGGATCCTTGCCATCAAACTTCCTCATATCGATTTTTGGAATATGGTGATTCTTCGATCCAACATTAGCGTCTATGGAATCATGATTAACATTTCTTTTGTTCTCATCATGAGTTTCCTTTACTACCTTTTCACCATTAGTAAGTATTTCTTGTAGAAAATTTGTCAAATCTGTCTTCAAATCTGCCATGCCTGTCTTCAAATTTTTGTTCAAATCTATCTTCAAATTGTCCATCTTAGCTTCCATGCCATTCATCTTAGCTTCCACGCCATTTATCTTAGCTTCTGTTAATTTTTGTGAGTGTGACATTTGTTGCACTTGTTCTTGTAATTTTGATATATCATGTAGCATTTCTTCCTCTTCTTCATGAGTCATGCTAGAGCTTTCAGGTTCCTTACTAGGTGTTTGCATTTTCTTTCCTCGGGGCATCAGTTACCGATAATAATGCTCTACTATGCCCTTTGAATTCCTTCAAAATAAATTTTCAAACCAAGCTTAAGCAAAATTTTAAAAACATCTACACACCTTTTTTCACTTTGTAGGAGCTTGATATTGCCTCTGATGTATCTCTGTACTTTCCAATCATCTAGTTCTGAATTTGTGACTTGTAGTAGCTCTCTGTGTCCTCTTTCCAATGCCACCAGTCTGATCCAAATTGGATTCTCCAATAAAGAGTTATGCAAAACCTCCCAAGATGACCTGATTATAGACCTTTCCAGAAGAGTGAACTTGTATGAAGTTCCACGTGTACAATTTTTGTTCTTTGGTTCTGAAAAAGATATACAAGAAACTACAGTCCGTCCTCTTTCTGTACCTTCTTACGAAATTTCAATCTGGTTCCCAGAGAGAAATTTATGACGATTTTCCCCAGGTCACCTGTTTTGAATGTAATTCAGGAGTCTGCAAAAAGACCAACTTCCTCAGATCATATCTCTACAAATATCGCGCGAAAAGCTTTGAAATTCGGACCCAAGGTTCAACGCGATTTCTTCTCAAATGGGTTTTTTTTCGACTAATGAAACGTCACAGAAAAAAGTTATAGCGAAAATGCCACGATGACCTGTTTGGAGCAGCGAAACCCTAGAATCCAAAGCTCTGATACCAAATGTTATGAAACCAGCTCAAGAAAAGATAGATCAACGCCTTAGAATTCAACCTCTTCGAGGGGGTAACCTCCTTTACATTACATAAATGAAAATTTTTAGATGATACAAATGACAAAACCTCCTTTCTATATAGGAGTCTAAGGAGTCACAATATAATCCAGCCAACCTAACAATAATAATATAAAGCCACAAAAATAACAATAGATGGATTCTATGGGCCACAGAAATAACAATATGGGGTAATAGGGGCACAACAATATAAATAAGGGGTATAACTACAATAGTAATGGGGTAATCACTAGTATTATAGGGACCCAACAGTCCAATATCGCATATGTGTCTGCCTCCAATCCAATACATCAGATCAGCAGATCGTACATTTCTCCCCTTTCTACTTAAATCTGCTCTTTTTCCCTAGTCCAATGTGATTTCCCTTTATAATGGTTTTTTCTCATTTTAGAGGATTTTTCCTCTTTTTCTAAAGAACATAGGGCATCTTATTTTGGTGATAACTTCTGCATCCTAAGTCCATTTTTGGCCATTCAAGTCGCAGTAGATTCAAAATGAAAAGATATCTGCAATGGGACTTTGTCCAGGAACTTCCTTGTACTTTAATTTTCCTTAGTGAGGAACACTTAGACTTAGGAGTCTATCCAAAATCCATTTTGGATCACGCCTTCCCACTAAAAGAACTTTTGGTCTCCAAAAGACTGATATACTAATCTGAACAGTAAATGAGAGTAATAACATCCTCTTCTTTCGTCTCCACACACTTGCCTTGCATGGTGCCTCTGAACCAAAGTCTCTGACCACTTCCCTTCCTAGATGGGCTGGTCTTCCTAGGAAGAACTGTCTTCCTCCTTGCCTTCCTACAGAACTTCTATTGAAATGGTCATAGAAGGTGGTTTGAACTTCTTTGCCTTGATCATTGATCCAAGGTGGCTCAAACAAATGTGAAGTTCATCTGCTCCACAAAACGTTCATTTGTATCTGTTTGACAAGTTGTCAATAACAACTAGATGGCTTAAACTCCTGCTTCAACAAAAGAAATAGATTTCACAGCTTGTGAACACCTCCATGTCTTACATATGCATACGAATGATGGACTAGATAAAAATCCCACAAAACATTCCTTTAAACAAATGACTCTTCAAGTCAAGCATGTAGAAAAATACCATTAGGACTCTTTTCAAAATATGAAACACTTCATTATTATCTCCATCTTGGAGATGAAGTTAACTTTTCCCAAGTCAATATTGCATCATATGCATGTCAAAGCAATCAACCCTACAAGTTAATTACACATACATGTTCAAAACAAGGAAAACATCAACATCCCTGTGTCCATGCACATCATGCTCATGCATGCATTTCATCCTTCAAATTTCACTTAAGCACATTGTACTTTCGAAGTTGAAATGAAATATAATGTAGATGCATCAATAGACATGCAATCTTAATCGGATAAGAACTCTAACCGTTTCTTACCAATCCCTTTCAAAGGTACTACCTCTGTCTGCACATCAACATCATCATGTGAGTCATCCTAAGACACATCATCCATGGAATCTTCCTTTCCATTTTTGCCATCTTCTCTTTCCACTTTCTTCAACTTTGGTGGAAGCATTGCTCGATTCCAAGTCCAACATTTTGCAGCAAGATGTCCTTGCTTATGGCAATAAGTGCACTGCATGTGCATCCTCTTGACAACATGATTTGCCTTGTCCAATGGACCTTTGGCTTCTTGCTTCTCTTCCTTCAAAAGCTTCCTGTGTGTGGCCATTCTCTTCCAACACCTAGAAACATTGTGGTTATCCAAACCACAAAAGGAACAAGAAATTATTTTCCCATCTCTATGTGGAGATCTATCATGCTTTGCACAATCAAAAGGAAAATATTTAGAACCAGATTTATACCTGCCTCTTTCACCTTTATTACCTTCATGAGGAGGTGAATTGAATGAAGTAGTGGCTCCCTTTGGAACACCATCAATCTCTTCAAGGCTGTCATAGTCTCCCCAACTCTCTGGTTCAAGTGTGTGCCTCTGAACACCTATATCTTGCAATTTATGTTTCAATCCATTGCATTCTTCCTTAATACAATCTTCACACTCTGCAATGCAACTCCTCCTTGCAGCTGTTTCAGTGGCCTTCATGGTAGCCTTGGAACTCTTTCCACAAGACTGACCATAGCCAAGACCCAAATACTTAGGCATTTCTTCAACCATTATTGGTTCAACAATACCCTGTGCATGCTTTCCCAAGCCCTTTAGCCCATTTTGGTCATTAGCTTGGAACCTATGCCTTTGGTATGTTTTTCAAAAGAACCAATATAAGCATTCTTAGAAGAATTTGGAGACAAACTGGAATGGTTTACCTCTTCTTCAAGCTGATACTTGATTAAGGCTTCTTGAGCAATAAAGAGTTGTGTCTCCAACTCATGCATCCTTCTTAGGTTCATATTTGCAATATGAAGTTGCCTCTCCATTTCCTGCAATTTTTCATAAAGCAACTGCTTCTCTTCCCTCATGGAATTCAACTGATCTCTAAGTATGCTGCTCTTCCTTCCATCCTCATACATTTCTCTCACCATATCCATCATGGTGGACAAATCTTGCTTCATGCCTTCATCAAAGAGTCTTGTGATGAAGAAAGAAGAATTCGAGGACTCACTTGTAGAAGTTGTCATTATATCAATGAACAAAAGAACTTCAAACAAGATTTATAAAGAGCTTATCCAACAACCTTTTGCAACAGACCTCTTGTGCTTCAAAGATTGCCTTGAGGTCCTTCTTGTCCTTCCTAGACTGCGCTATCAATAGCTTTCCCCTCTCCTCTTCAAACTCAGACAAGAGTCAGTCTGCAAACAAGCATACAATCAACCTCTCACTGTTTAAACACCTTTTAGACAAGCAATCTTTGCTCTGTTAATCAAGCATTTTGATATAACCTTCTTGAAGGTGTGGTTAGTCAAAACTTAGGCTCTGATACCACCTGATCTTAAAATGGGGCACTTAGGCTTCTTGTCTAATTTACAAGAACCTCTCCCACTCCCAAAGCTAAAATATTCCCAAGACAACTGTGATTAACCAATGCGGAATTAAATAGGTGCTTGAAAATATGGTATATGCTTGTGTTTGTGTTAGAACTGTTTATGTGCTTTTACTATGCTGTTGTTATGCTGATACAACATATATATGATAGTAAACAATGCAGCAATAAAACAAAACACACAAAACAACAATTTAATATGGAGTTCACCCAAAACTCTTGGGCTACGTCTCCATGAGCTCTAGTCAACTCAACCAGGCTCTCTGGGATTATAGCAAGGTCATTTTTACAAGCTCTTGGCTCAACTCCATTGTTTTACATAGAAACAATGGGTTTAGACACCATTTTATCCCTGGATCTTGAAGCTCTCGGCCTTCTGGCTCTCGGCTTTAGCTCTGGCTCTCGGCTTTGGCTCTTGGCTAGGGCTCTTGGCTCTAGCTCTAGCTCTTCAGCTTTGGCTCTGGCTCTAGCTATTCGGCTCTAGCTTCTTTGGCTCTCTGTAGCTCTCTGGCTTTTCACTTGACCTCCAAGTGATTCCCTCGACTGCTCTGCACAGTAGCTTTCCACTCCCTCTGCTCTCTCGGCTCTACCACTGCTTTCAGCATTCAACTCTCTCTCCATTGAGCTCTCTAGGCTCCTTTTGAGGCATTTTCCCGGCTTTTCGGCTTCCCCAGCCATTTCCTTGTGTTCAATCATTCCCCTATGGCTCTGTGGCTTCTATGCATTATCTATTCAACTGGCCATCTGGCTCTCGGCCTCTGCCCATTCAAATCCCCCTCTGAGCGTTAAAAAATCATTACTAAATTCCTTCAGGGATGGTGGCTGCCTATTCTGTAACGGGAGGAACCATCGGTGCTTGAAATCCCCAGAAACAGTCGTTCCCTGTTTACATGGAGAAATACATAAATACACAAGAAAATCAATGCATACGCGGTCTATTAGACTTCAAAAATCATTAATTCCACCTTATATCATTTCAGATCCATCTTCGGACGCCATCGCAAGTAATTTTTTATCAACGACTGTTATTGATTTTGGGTGGCTAACGCGCACGGAGATTACCCGCCCGAAAAGGGTGGTTTTCTTTCTCTGGCGCCTAGCCATGTGGAAGCTAGTGTATCGGCTCGAGCAAAGTCCAGCCAAAACCACTTACATGTAAGTTTTAACCCCATACAGAAATTACCTGCATATGAATTCTAAAACACAGAAAATAAAAAATGTAAGATCATAACACATAAAACACATATACACAGAGATTTTCCCCTGGATCCCAAAACCGAGACTACCAGCTTGATTTTTCATTATGTTCCTTTCAATGTTATAATACATATTTATACATGCCGAAGCATCCAATACCATGGACCAAAAACCATCGCGTCCAATACCATGGACCGAAAACCATCGCGTCCAAAAAATATGTGCGAAAATCATGCACAAAACCATAGGTATATCCACCCAACATAACATAGGGTCCAAAACCAAAATTTTCCGAGGCACTGCCCCAGACCCCATAAAGTGGGGTTAGGGGTACACCTCAAACCCCCTATGACCTCCCCCCCTCTAACCCCTGGTTAACTACGTGGGCTAGTCGTGGAAATAATATAACACAACCCAACATTCTCCCACTTGTTGTTTTCTTTCCACAGGGGGGCATAAGAGAGCTTAGTCATTTATCTAGCCCTGCAATGCCCATTGTTTCTCTACACCAGGAGAACTTCTCAGAGCTCACAAATTTTGTCAATGCATCTGCAGTATTCTTCAAAGTGTCCACCTTTACCAGCAACACCTTTTTGTCTTCTATCATATCCCTCACAAAGTGGTACTGAACATCAATGTGCTTTGTCTTTGAATGATATGCGGGGTTCTTTGCCAAGAAATTTACACTTTGGCTATCACAGTCTATCCTTATAGCTCCCTATACTAACCCCATACTTGAACACAATCTTTGCAACCAAACTACTTCCTTGCTTGCATGAGTGGCTGTCATGTATTCTGCCTCTGTAGTTGATAGTACCACTACAGATTGTTTCTTACTCATCCAAATAACTGCACCTCCAAATAGGTTAAACACATACCCACTTGTAGATCTTCTCTGATCCAGATCTCCAGCCCAGTCTACATCAACAAAGCCACAGATATCCAACACTCTGTCCAATCCTAATCTTCCTTGGTAGCACAAACCATAATCATTAGTGCCACGCAAATACCTGAAAACCCACTTCACTGTTGTCCAGTGCTCCTTGCCTGGTTTTGACATAAACTTGCTCAATACTCCCACTACATGTGCAATGTCTGGTCTAGTACAAACCGTTGCATACATCAGGCTACCGACTGTACTTGCATATGGAACACGGGACATGTCCTCTTCCTCTTCTTGTGTCTTGGGACACTGTTCAGCAGATAACCTCACACCTACAAGAATAGAAACCTTCACCAATTTACTATCCTGCATATTAAACCTCTGCAATATTATCTTGACATACTTCCTCTGGTTTAACTAGAGCTTCCTCTTTGCTCGATCTCTTTTAATTTCCATGCCCAAAATATAGTTTGCAGCACCAAGATCTTTCATGTCGAATTTGGAGGACAATTGGGTCTTCAAATCCTGGATAATTTATTTTTCATTTCCAACCAGCAACATATCATCCACATACAAGACCAGATAAATGACACGGTCACCAATTAATTTAAAATACACACAGTGATCTGCTTTGCTTTTGGTGAAGCCAAGTCCCCGTATAATTGTATCAAATTTCTGATACCACATCATTGGTGACTGTTTTAACCGATATAGAGACTTCTTTAACTTGCATACTAGTTCTTTCTTACCCTTCACTGCAAAGTCTTCAGGTTGCTTCATGTAGATCTCCTCTTCCAGATCCCTGTGAAGAAATGATGTCTTCACATCCATCTGTTCTACCTCAAAATCAAAAGCAGTAGCAACAGATAAAAGTAATCTAAGAGAAGTTACCTTGGCAATAGGAGAAAAAATATCACCAAAATCAATTCCCCGCACCTGGGAATAACCTTTTGATACCAACTGAGCTTTGTATTTCTCCACCTTTCCTTCTGCATTTGTCTTCTTCTTGAACACCCATTTGTTGCCAATGGGTTTCCTTCCAGCTGACAACTCCACCAAATCCCAAGCCTCGTTTTTGTGCAAATATGCCATTTCATCAACCATGGCCTCTTTCCAGAGTTTTCCATCCTCTAAATCTACTGCTTCCTTCACAATTATGGGATCATCATCAGTAACAAACAAAGCAAAATTTGAAATGAAAGCAGATGGACTATACCTTTCTGGCTACCTTCTTTCTTGAACTGATCTTCTCACAGCTGGAGATGGCTCTTCATCTTCTGATTCCTCCTCTACTATAGAGTCTGATTCTTCCTTCTTTAGCTCAAACTCTATCTTCTCGAGTTCCTTTGGTTGGACTTCATGTTTAATAACATCTTTCACCTCTCTGAACACCACATCTCCGTTGTACACAACCTTCCTTGTTACTGTGTTCCGAAGCTTATAACCCTTTAAACCATCCTTATACCCAATAAAGATGCACTTTTCAGATTTACTATGCAACCTGGTTCTTTTCTCCTTTGGAACATGTACATATGCATCACATCCAAATACCCTCAGATGTGAAAGAGAGGGTTTCTTACCAATCCATACCTCTTGTGGAGTCTTATCCTCCAACGTTGATGAAGGTGACCTATTGACCAGGTAACATGTAGTATCCACCACCTCTGCCCAGAATTCCTATCCTAACCCGGCACCATTGAGCATGCTTCTTACCGTTTCCATCAATGTCTTATTCATTCTTTCTGCAACTCCATTTTGCTAAGGTGTATATGGGGTAGTCTTCTGTCGTGCTATACCACACTTCTTACAGAATTCTTCAAATTCCTTGTTGCAAAACTCTCCACCATTGTCTGTCCTCAGCACCTTTATCTTTTTCTCTGTTTGATTTTCCACGAGAGCCTTAAATTCTTTAAACATGTCAAAGACTTCAGATTTCTTCTTAAGGAAATATATCCATGTATTCCTTGAGAAGTCATGTATAAATGATACATAGTACACAGACTTACCCAGTGATGGAACCTTCACAGGTCCAAACACATCACTATGCACAAGCTATAATATATGTTTCGCCCTCTTACTACCAGAGGGGAAACTCACCCGATTCTGCTTCCCATATACACAATTTTCACAGAAATCAAAATCCAAAGAGTTATTACTCATACCTTTGTCATGAAGTATTCGAAGGCCCTTCTCTCCAATATGTCCAAGCCTTTGATGCCACAGCATGGTCTTCTCTCCAGAAACCACTAGATTTTCTTCTCCACTTTCAGGAACCACAAAACAATTACACCCATCAACAACAGTGCTACCTTGCAGCTTGTACAGAGTTCCAGTCCAAACCCCCCGCATCAATACCAGTGCTCCGCGAACCATATTGCAGGTATCCTTCTCGAACACTATTTTTACACTTGCATCATCCAGCTTGCTTACAAAAATCAGATTTCTAGCCAATGCAGAAATATGTAGAACACTCAGAAGTGTTCTAACCCTTCCACCTTGCAACTTCAACTTTACTTTTCTGCGACCAATGATTCTAGTCTTCCTATCATCCCCCAAGAAGACATCACCACCATTGTATTTCTCATACTCGCAAAACCACTCTCTATGGGGAGTGAAGTGAAAGGGTGCACCTAAGTCAATCAACCATGCCTCATGATCTACATGTGTACTTGAAGAAGCCAAGTACACATCCCCACCTTCATCTGAGGTGGTTTTTGATTCTATAGAAGGAGCATCATCAGATCCTTTTCCTTTATCAGGAATTTTAGATTTACAGTCCCTTTTGAAGTGCCCTTCCTTTCCACATTTCCAGCACACCACCTTTATAGGTTTTCCTGGAAATTTAGATCTCCCACTCGATGACTTATTTTTGTTTCTATTTTGGGACCGTTCTCATACAGACAAGGCATCACTATTCTGGCTCTCCATATTTTTCTGTCACATCTCCTCCTTCAGCAAGGATGAGACTATTTCATCAAAATGCAAAGCAGTTGCATTGCTACCTATTGCAATAACCAGACTATCCCACGAATCTGGTAGAGAACACAACAAACTGATGCACTTATCTTCATCTGAAATTTTAATATCAATAGATGCTAACTAACTTACCACAGTATTAAATTCATTCAGATGCTCTATCACCGAGTCCCCATCTTTCATTCTCAGGTTATACAGCTTTTTCCACAAGAACAATTTATTCACTAGAGACTTAGATTGGTACAAAGTCCCTAACTTGTCCCACAGAGCCTTTGTCGTAGCTTCCCCTGATACATTAAACAATATTGAATCTAAGACACACAATTGTATTGTGCTCTTTTCCTTTTGATCCAACTTATTCCATTCTTCATCAAACACTCCCGTTGGTTTAGTACTTGGATCTGCTGCGATCCACTGATCTTTATCCACCAACAGATCCTCCATCTTGAGTTTCCACAACTCAAAACTCTAAAGCATAATTTCCCTATGTGGAGGGGATACATGGAATGAAATCATTTGACTCGAAAAATTTAGGGTGAAGATAGCTAGAAGAGTTGCAGATTCAAGAAGTCCTAATGATGGATCCCTGTTGGGATTTGAAACGTTGACGAAAAATGGTTTTTACTGTGGGTTTACTAAGTTAGAAGATATAAACCACAAAAGTATTAAATCCAAAGTCATTTCCTTATGCGGAGGGGATACATGGAGTGAAATCATTTTACTCAAAAAATTTAGGGTGAAGATAGCTAGAAGAGCTACAGATTCAAGAAGTCCTGATGATGGATCCCTGTTGGGATTTGAAACATTGACGAAAAATGGTTTTTACTGTGGGTTTACTAAGTTAGAAGATATAAACCACAAAAGTCTTAAATCCAGAATCATTTCCCTATGTGGAGGGGATACATGGAGTGAAATCATTTTACTCGAAAAATTTAGGGTGAAGATAGCTAGAAGAGCTTAAGAAGTCCTAATGATAGATACCTGTCGGGATTTGAAACGTTCACGAAAAATGGTTTTTACTGTGGGTTCTCCAGTTACTAAGTTAGAAGATATAAACCACAAAAGTCTTAAATCTAGAATAATTTCCCTATGTGGAGGGGATACATGGAGTGAAATCATTTTACTCAAAAAATTTAGGGTGAATATAGCTAGAAGAGCTGCAGATTCAAGAAGTCCTGATGATGGATCCCCGTTGGGATTTGAAACATTGACAAAAAATGGTTTTTACTGTGGGTTCTCTGGTTACTAAGTTAGAAGATATAAACCATAGAAGTCTTAAATCCAGAATCATTTCCCTATGTGGAGGGGATACATGGAGTGAAATCATTTTACTCGAAACATTTAGGGTGAAGATAACTAGAAGAGCTGCAGATTCAAGAAGTCCTGATGATGGGTCCCTGTTGGGATTTGAAACGTTGACAAAAAATGGGTTTTATTTTGGGTTCTCTGGTTAGTAAGTTAGAAGATATAAACCACAAAAGTCTTAAATCCAACATCATATACCTTTCAGGGCTACCTTCCCACTTGGCTCCTCATGAAACCATGAATCTTTTCATGTCATTCACCTACATAAAGAAATCATTCTTCCATAAGAATTATCCCTGACGACCCTGTCAGATAATGGCATTCACACATACACACACACACACATAAACATTAGCATAATCATGATCACAACACAATTACC
This sequence comes from Pinus tabuliformis, assembly GCA_031772625.1. Classification (NCBI taxonomy): domain Eukaryota; kingdom Viridiplantae; phylum Streptophyta; class Pinopsida; order Pinales; family Pinaceae; genus Pinus; species Pinus tabuliformis. The sequence goes on along the minus strand of CM062807.1, from coordinate 557,458,961 downwards.
AGTGTTCATAAGGTCAAGGTTAAGAGAACTTCCTTTATCCAAGCAACACATACATAATATTAAGAACAGTAGTTCCCAAATTAGCCAAGGCATATATTACCTCAAGCCCATTTACTTTACCTTTCCTCTTACCTTTCTATTGAAGGTTTGAAAATCTTTGTCTCAACATTATAAGGGAGACCACCTAGTCGGGACCTTAGGGCAACTCCTTTGCTATTTAGAATGGTTGTTTCAATTGGTTAAACTAGGTCTAGTTACCTTCTCTCTATCTCTACTAGCTTAAAGTATGACTTTCAGCTACCAATAGAGAAAAGTCATCAGGTCAACCCTCTTGCTGATCAGGAAAGAAAGTGATCCTTACGTTGATATGGGGCTCAGCCAAGCCACAACTAAATTTTCCCTCTTCTATAAGAGGACTTCTAGAAATTTAGAATTAAATCTAAATGTGAATTAATCCTAAAATTCAGGAAAAAGGAAAAAATCCTAAGACTATCTCGATTAGGAAGACATAGATCTAACCCAACCGAGAGAAAAGTAATTAAATGATTGAGATTTAAATATGGTTGGCTTATAATGAATATAAAGATAATGATGTAATTCAATTAATTGATGTTATGAATACCAAAACACATTATTTTCAGAGATCTATTCACTGAGATAATTAATCAACAACATTTAGGAAGTAGTTCAAAAAATGATGATGATTGTTAAATCAGTAACTCAAATGATTAAACAATAATATAAGGAAATAGTTCACAAAATATTATTGTTTGTTAAATCAAAATTAAAAGGCTGATTTATGAGTAAATAGTTACTCAGAAATCAGAGTTCATCACATAAGAGAAAAGATAAATAACAACAAATTATTGACGCAAATTACTCACATCGACAATATTGCAAAAATATGAATGAAAATGACATGATTTTGTTATTATAAAATGAAACTAGTATTAAAGAAATAGTATTTTAAATACCAATTTATTGAACCTATTTTTCTAACTCTGATCTGCAATAGTCCTTTACATCTAATAAACTCTACTGTTAAAACAAGAGTTGCAATAGTGCAAGCTCTACTCCCCATACATAGTTAAGAACGAAAAAGAAAAATCTTCAATTATCCCCAGATCTGACATTCACTCTCCTATCACCTATAGCTCTAAATCTCTCCTATCACCTATAGCTCTAAATCCCTATTACAATAGTGCTTTTAAGAATTCTAGAATTGCATAGAAGAGAAGCCTTTTCCTCATTCTACAAACCACAATTTATAATTTTACAAAATGAATTCCAAATAGGAGAGTTGTTGAAGAGTAATTTTGCTCCATCAATTTTCATTGGTCCAAATTCCTTTTCTTCTATTGTTGGAGAAATCTCATTGATTGAAATTTTGTTTTCCTCATCTCTTCCACCATTTTCTTGTCAAAACCAATCAAAATTCAATTAAAATCAAAATACCAAATATGGAATATAAAATATCTCCAGTCAAAACTTAATTAAATAAATAAAAATCTCAGCTTTTCATTAATCCCTATAAAGATAGAATTGGTCAAGGAGAACATAGTTGAATGAATCTGCACTTAGTAGAAGCTATGAGAAAATGAAAATGCAGAAAATTAAACTCAGAAAAATCATTTTGTTTAAACATTCTGAGCATGATCTTGTGCTACATTTTAGACTCATTCAAGATCAAATATGGTCATGCAACCACTTCATAAATATTCTCTGTGATTTTATATATCCAACGAACCATCTTGGGTCCCATTTGGCCAAGTAAAACTCAACTTATGAGCTTCCAAAGTTGAAGAATCAAAACTGCAAAAATTCTGAAAAATTTATTGCCTCAACCAAAAATAGGAATTTTTTAATTAAAATATAATCCTCAATTATTTTACAATTATTTCTTAATTAATACTAATTTAATTGTAATTACAATATTAAACTAGATTAATTATAAACTAATTATATATAATAAAATAAATTTTAATTTAAAAATTAAAATAAATTCAAAAATTAATTAAAAATATAATTATATCATATATATATATATATATATATATATATATATATATATATTTTAAAAACCATATTAACCAAACTCAAAACAAAAACCTTTAAATGTACATGGCTCAAGCAATACGAAATAGAAGGAGGAGTTTATGTATGTGAGGTAGAGAGTATAGGGAGGTATAATGGAGATATCAGAGGTATAAGGGATATCATAGGTTGTTGGGATAAATATATCAGAGATCCTTTTAAAAACTTCTGATATGTGAAAATGTGTTAAGGTTCCGATGTGTGTTCAGGGAATGACGTATGGTGAGGGAGGTGATGCCCACCTGGATGTGGGTCTCTCCATTATAAAAATTACAACCGCCTGGTTTTTAAATCCAAATATCTTGGTCTCATGGGCTATTAAATTAATGAGGATGAGAAATATTTGGTAAAACAAAATAACTCATCGCATATTATCGGATATCGGGTATCGAGGTTTTCCAAATGTGACATTTTGTCAGTAATTAAAATTTCTGATGTTCGATACATAATATCGGGATTTATTATTTAAGAGAGAAGGTAAGGTGAAGTGGGGTCCACTTAAAGCAGAATTAAAAATCCTACAAAATGGACTAAAACCACTTTGCAATTTTGATATTTCGGAGCTCATAATTTCTTTTAAAATTAGGAATTGGAATAAATTATCGAGATTCCGAAAGCACATTATTTTAATTGTTCTACAATTTGGCTGGGCGATTTTGTAGGACCATTAGTAAAAAATAAAGAAATTAGTGAAAATTGACTAGGAATTAATATTTACAATGAATTACTAATTTATTTACAAAAATTAAAATAATATACATTTTGTACATTTTTTAACCGTAGGCGGTAAATATTATCAAACTTCGGATGGACATCATTTGCAAACTGTGTAACCAAATGAGATAAAACAAGTACTAATGGAAAGCTAGAGAAAATTTGAACTCAATGAAGCAATTAAAATATAAATTTGATTAAAACGAAAAATTGGCAAAATTATAGAACACTTAACCAAAAGAAAATATTAAAAGGTGATTTAGCCAAAAATTTATGCAAAAAATTCCCATTATTTGAAGTAAAAAATTAGGGGTGTTGGGTTTTCCCTACAACACTAGTGACACACTGGGAAGAACCAGTTATCTTTGGTTAAAGATAATGAACTTTAATTTACCCAAAGGTTAAAAATAATGAATTTCATAAAACCGTCTAATAGTTAAACATTTCTGTGGGTCCAAGATAAATAAATTAAGCAATATGAGTTTGAAAAGATAAGTACTCAAAGCAGTCTTGAGTAAAAATCATGAATCCAAAATTTGGGAAAAAAATATTTTAAAATTACCTCATATGAGAAAATAAAAAAAGGTAGAGATAGGAGATTTTTGATAAAGCATATATCCATTGTTATGAATGATCTCTAACATCACTTTGTTGTCAACAAGCTTGAACAATACTCTGGCAAAGTTGTTTTGTATGCCATACAAGCCTAGTCCCGCTACCAACGATCATCCATAGCCTCGACGAGTTTACTTGTATTTCTCATGCTTCCTCTTTCAATCACCCTTTTGATAAGCGTATTTGCGATATTTTAGTTTGTGATGCACTTGAGTGAAAGAGGTAGGATGATAATAGAGACTTATGTTGATGGATATAATACTTTCATAATGTTGACTCCGAATTCTTTTCTCGTGACTATCAATCAAAGGTTTTATAAAGTGGAGGGGTGGGAGTGATCCATAGAATTAAACTCAGGTGAGTTCTTTCCTTGAAAAGGTAAACCCTTTCACTTAGAAATGATGTGTGTTACTCCATGATAAAGATTTAAAGCAAGAGGGCTTTATGGTTCCATAAATATATACCTTTAATAATAAATGAAATTCATTGAAATAAACAGAGTAAAGATTTCCTATGTATGCCAACCATTGTTAGGTGAGGAAAATTCATTTCACATGAATCATGGCAAAGTTACCAAAATCAAACCAAAACCGAAAGAAAAAGGGAAAGAACTCCAAACTAAAGTAGAAAAAGAAATAAAAAAACTTTAAAAATGTAAAAATGAAGAAAGCGAAAGTTGAAAGAAAAAACCAAATTTAAAGAACCAACTCCAACAATTTTTAACTATAAAGTGTCTCAACAAACAAATAAAAGAAGAAAATTATGTGTGTTCGTCTTATATTTTGAATCAAGTAAATTTTATCTTGTGGAGTTATAAATGATTAATCTTCTTAATAGCAGCGATGAGAGATAATAAGTTAAATGAGAAGTCTTTGTTTTAAGCAAAGTCTTTCGGTAGAAATCACAAAAGAGAAATTTTTGGCCGACGCGTTTTGATCCAACAAGTGTGGTACAAATGAAGAGGCAGACCATGGCAAAGGCTTAAATAAAGAGCAATGTAGAGACATAATTTCAAGTAACGGCTATATTTGAGCAATAATATTTAAATCATGATCTTAAATTATTAATATATTAAAAACAAATATTATTCAGTAACAGCTATATTAAATAGTTAGTTTTTGAAAAATTTATTTAAATAATGATATTATTTTATTAATTTATTAAAAATATTAATAGGTAACGACTATATTAAACAGCGAGTTTTTGAAAAATAATATTTAAATTAATTTATTAAAACCAAATATTACTAGTTTTTAAAAAATAATATTTAAATAATGATATTAGTTTATTAATTTATTAAAAATATTAATATGTAACGTCTATATTAAATGGCTAGTGTTTGAAAAATAATATATAAATTAATTTATTAAAAGCAAATATTACTAGTTTTTGAAAAATAATATTTAAATTGTGATATTAGTTTATTACTTTATTAAAAACAAATATTAATAAGTAACTGTATAGTTTCTAAGAAATAATATTTAATTTAATTTATTCAAAAAAAACTTTAAAGAAGTAGAGTCAAAAATTATAAAAACGAATCAAGATCCTAATCGAGACAAGATCATTTGATAAATAATTAATAGAAATAAAATAAACTAAATTAAAAATAATTAATGGAAAAATAAATAAAATAAAACAAAAATATACACAAGTCACAAGAAATAAATAAAAATAGAAACAAATATGTGTGTGTGTGTCGAAAGAAAAGTAATCAATAAATAAAACGGGTTCAACAATAAAATATGGGGCTCAGGCCCATTAAACAAATAAAAAAATACTAAAAGGAGTTAAGAACGAATAGGATGATAAAATACGTAAAAACATGAAGGATCAAGAAAATACACTTTAATGAAGAATAAATCAACAACAAATACTATAAAAAGGACACAATACCTACATAGATAAACAAACAAACAAAATAAACCCCAAAAAGAATCCTAAAAAACTAGGAGGATAGGGCAGGGACCCAACTTCTACTAATATTCCAACCATCATCTCTATTCAAATTATTGGGTCTTTTATTAATTTATTGGGTCTCCCTCAATTTATGATGATGGAAATGACTAACCCTAGCAATGACTTGGGCCTCCTCAATGCAGATGTGATGCTTAGATTTATATGCATGGTCCGCCAAAGTAGAGGAGCGGGTCCTACCATGCTTGATGTCAGCAACATGCTCACGAATCCTTTGATTAATCGAGCGACCAGTTTCAAAAATGTAGTGAGTCCCACAAGAGCATGGGATAACGTAAACACCCTTCATATTATTGGGGTCCACTAGGTCTTTTATAGATCTAAGGGAGCTCTGGATGGTATTTAAAGGCCTAAAGGTTGAAGCCACCTTATGCTTCCTTAGGATCCTCACAATCTTGTCAGTGGTCCCTTGGATAAAAGGAAGATGAACACCAGAAAAATGATCCTTGGTATCTTTCTTAGCACTAGGACATTTTTCAGCTCTAAGGAAAGCCTTAGTATATTGGTTTCTACCATACCCATTATTAAAGAAAACACTCAAGAGATGTGCTTTCTCTTCATTGAGATGGTTCTTGATAGAAACTCTTAAAGCTCTAGTCGCTAAGGTGTTGAGAACACCAAGCTTTTGAGCTGGGAAATGATGAGAATTAGCATGAAGATATTGTTCCATATGAGTTTTCTTATGAAATACCCAATGAGAGAAAGAGTCATCATCATTCCTTGAGAGGAGGATGTCAAGGAAGGGTAGACTACTATTACATTCAAATTCCATGGTGAAATTTATAGGACTAGATTGATTGTTAACATGGAGGAAAAACAGTTCTAACTTTTATTTACCGTGGGACCAGATGACACAAGTGTCATCCACAAACCTCTTCCACGTCTTGGGCAAAAGACGATAAGAAGCTAAGGCCTTTTATTCAAAATCCTCCATGAATAGATTAGCTACCACAGGGGAGAGGGGGGAACCCATGGCAACACCGCAAGTTTTCTCATAGAATTCCCCATCGAATGAAAAGAAAGTAGAAGTAAGACAAATACCAACTAAATAAGCCGTATCAGGATCTGTGATGTGCTTAATGACTTCGATGGCCTCGTTGATAGGGATATTAGTGTAGAGGGAGACCACATCGAAACTCACAATCTTGTCATCTGGATCACGCTTGAAACTCTTTAACTCATTAACAAAAGATGCAAAGTCCTTGATGAAGGATTTTGTATGGCCAAAAAGGGGCTTAAGCTTCTGGGCTAAATATTTAACAAGAAGATAAGTTGGCCCTCCTATCGTGTTGACAATGGGTCTCAGAGGAGCCCCTTCCTTATGAATCTTTGGCAGACCATAGATTCTGGGGGTAAGAGGGCAACTTTCAATAAGCTTATGACTGAACAAGCTGTCCTTTTTATAGTATTTTTTGTTGATTTATCCTTCATTAGAGTTTATTTTCTTGATCCTTTGTGTTTTTATGTATTTTATCATCCTATTCATTCTTAAATCCTTTTAGTATTTTTTATTTGTTTAATGGGCATGAGCCCCATATTTTATTGTTGACCCCGTTTTATTTATTGATTACTTTTCTTTGTATATATATATATATATATATATATATATATGTTTCTATTTTTATTTATTTATTTATTTATATATATATTTCTTTTGACTTGTGTATATTTTTGTTTTATTTTATTTATTTTTCCATTAATTATTTTTAATTTAGTTTATTTTATTTCCATTAATTATTTATCAAATGATCTCGTCTCAATTAGGATCTTGACTCGTTTTTATAATTTTTTACTCAACTTCTTTAAAGGTTTTTTTAATAAATTAATAATATTATTTCTCAGAAACTAGATGTTTAATATAGCAGTTACTTATTAATATTTGTTTTTAATAAAGTAATAAACTAATATCAAAATTTAAATATTATTTTTCAAAAACTAGCCATTTAATATAGCCGTTACATATTAATATTTTTAATAAATTAATAAACTAATATCATTATTTAAATATTATTTTTCGAAAACTAGTAATATTTGATTTTAATAAATTAAATTAAATATTTTTTTTCAAAAACTAGTCGTTTAATATAGTCGTTACCTATTGATATTTTTAATAAATTAATGAAATAATATCATTATTTAAATATTTTTTTCAAAAACTAGCCATTTAATATAACCGTTACTGAATAATATTTATTTTTAGTATATTAATAAATTAATATCATAATTTAAATATTATTGTTCAAATATAGTCGTTACTTGAAATTATGTCTCTACATTGCTCTCTATTTAAGCCTTTGCCATGGTCTACCTCTTCATCTGGTCCTGATGATGAACCACACTTGTTGGTTCGAAACACGTCGGCCAAAAATTTCTCTTATGTGATTTCTACCGAAAGACTTTGCTTAATTCATTATGGATCACAGAAGCTTGAATACAAAAAAGACTTTGTCTACTGTAAATTTTCTTGTTTCAAAGAAAAACCTACATAAAAGTGTCTCAATCATTTTCTAATAAAAGGCATGCTCAAGAAACAAATTAAAGGTTCTAAAACTTCCTAGTTTAGCTTATTTGATGAGGACCATTATTGCTTTCCCAAAAAATTGAAAGCAAACCAAAAAAAGGAGAATGAGTTCCAAATCTAATCTGGTATAGGCATGAAAATTTTATCAAGAACTGCAAAATAGAGTTTTATATCAGCAAAAACTAAAAACAAAACTGAAACTAAAAGTAAAGAAATGAAGATGAATGAAAGTGGGCATATGAAACTTACCATTGGATAATTTCTTTTGATCTTACCTGAAAGATATGATCTTTTCCAATAGAAGCTATCGTCTTCCTTTAATTAGAATTAAAAGCATGAAGAAGTTGAACTAACTGAAATCTTATTGACCTAAATTCATCATCTATTAAATCTAAATGAAATAAAGTAGTAAACTAAAAGAAAGGAATGTTTCATGTTCAAGGAATCGAAAGTAAACCAAATCCATAAAAAATGAGAATCAAGATATGCTTGTTAATGAATTACAACGATGATTGTTCTCTTTGCTTTTTCCATTCTGAATTTATATCAGCCCCAAAATATTGAAAACGATTCAAAATCCCAATTAATATAGCAATTTATGTATATGAAGAGGACTTGAATCTTTATATGATAAGAATGGAGTGATATATTAAAAATTCAAACAAAAGAGAACTCAAACATGAATTTACCATGGTCCATTATCCTTACCTATTCCAAATTCCTTATCAATTGTTGCATTACCATATTAGTTGCTCAAGAGTGCCACAGGTGATATAATTTCGCATTAGCCAAGCAGATTGTCAAAAGGAGTAAAAGAGGCCCATGTGCATACACCATGAAGAATGTATATTCCTATAATCACAAAGTCATCCTGATGAATGAATACTTGGATTTGTTGAAATGATGATTAAAATACATCCAAGCTCTCAACCACCATGATAACATGAAAGTAGCATATATATATATATATATATATATATATATATACAAAGATAATCAAACAAGACTTCATGTGAACATAGTGAAAGATCAAACAAAGACCTACAAAGATACTTAACCTAATATTCTGAAGTTCTGGGTGTCCGAGAGAATCAAAGTGAAAGGTAAGAGCTCAAGTTTTCCAAAAAAATTTAATGAAAAAAAGTCTGATAAACAAAATCATTGCTTCACAATGTTTTTTATGACATTTGTTTTCCAAAGTTTAATTAAATTTTTCCTTTAATACAAGAAGTCCCACCCGGTATTTAGAATATTAAAGGGAAGCAAGATCTTGGAACAAAAGTTTTTGTGTAACTTTTAGAAACAAAACTTATGATTGATCATGCCCAATAACGAATGCTTGTTAAATTTATAATGTAAGAACATTGTCTTTCTAGTACATCAAACATTCACGCATCTGAGGTAAAAGTTTTGTAAGAATTTATAAATTAGTTTCGATGACTTTCATTCTGATAATTTGATAAATTGAAGTTTTGCAAAAATTATTGCAAGAACACTTACATTTACCCGTAAAATAAGCTTTCGAGGAGAGGAGTTCGAGATTTAATAAATATGAGAATAAATCAGGTGTCAAATATCTCGAAAACATTTTCTAAAGCCAAAATTAACTTACAAAACTCTAAGACCACAAAATTCCAGTGAAGACAGTGAAATAGGGGCCATTTCCTTTACTAAGTATAATGGACATGATAGTGAAGGAAAAGGAAATGTGGATCTCAAAGAGGTAAATCTCATAATTCGTTTTAAATGCTTCTGATATAATACAAACCCAAGAGTCCAATAAGCCAGAAAATTTGAAATTCTGAGGAAATATCTCAGAAAAATGAAAAGCAAAGGATCAAGATTCCAAAATTCACCAATTAGAGGCTTTGAGTCCTTCGGAAGAAAGGAATATCACTAAAGGGAAAACAATATGAATGAGTGTGATGCAATGGTTTATCTCAACTTGGTAGTTGTAAGATTTGGAACAGGCATAGATAAAATCATGGATAAGATCATTTGTTGCAAGAGTTTTGTGTGAATTTTCATTCGTTTGTAGCAAATATGAACAATAAAGAATATAAATGTTTCATTTCAGCTACATCGATGAGAGGCAGAATATGTTATTGACTCATATTTCTATGTGAAAAACACGAATTCACATGGGTCTACACACATCAGCATATTGGAAGAAAAATACCGGAGAAATCTTATGGTTGTGTCTTTGAAACATGCGATATTCTTACCTTTCGATAGGCTTTTATTATTAAAACGTAACAGCTAAAAATATAAGCGAGAAGGCATATCGGAAATCTTGTATCAGATATTTGATATCAGTGGTTGAAAAGAGTGATATCTAATAGGACTTTCTGATATGGAAATGAGGGGTTTATAGGAGAATCAGAGGATTAGGAATATCAGGGATCAATGATATGAGGATATAAGAAGATCAGAGGATCGGGATATGAGAGTATTTTGAGTGATACTTATATGAAAAGTTCTAATATTTAGAAGCTCTGATAATACTATGTGGCAATCATGTGGAGTCAACAACTCTTAAAGTATTTAATTCAAAAGAAAGCGCCCAACTCAAATTTGCATTTAAAAAAAAACTTTTAATAATTATATTAACTATCGGAAATATTTTATTGAAGAATGATTTTATTGGAACTTTCTTACAAGGAAAGTTACAATAGTATAATGATCTAATATGAATCTTCCGATAATGTATTAACGTTCTATCGGGGTTTTGATGAATAGAAATAAAACTAAAGAATACCCAAATTCTGATGAAAAAACAAATACTTCCCTGAGCATGTTGCAAATTTAGAAATGATTGGCTGCTTGCTTATATCAAGTCTCCAAAATCAAGCCAATGAAGACTTGCAAAAAGAAACAAAACAGAAATAAGAAATAAATAATGAAAAAAAAAATCAAGCAATAGATGAATATGAACTTGATAATACATACCTAGAAGACTATTAAATGTAAGTTTACTCCATGAATATTCAAATTCCCACTTGCATTTCTCAAAATTCAAATATGTTCAACATCATCTACTTATTCAGTCTAAAATGCTAAGTAATAAATTTTCAAATTGCATCCACCTCAAATTTACATCGGAGGACAAGAGTGGTGAAAATGAGCCTTTAGAAATACTCGTGAATAAAAAATTGCCAAGCCATAGCAATTCCATGGAATTTCTTCATACATGATTTTATCACAAAAAACATGTTTTAACAATGTGATGAAGTTCTACAAAAGCAATGCAATCAAGTGCATCATAAGTGTATATAATCCGACTATATAAGAACATTGATATGTTCTAATCCACTTTGCCAGAAAATGAAAGGGGATGCCCAAAAAAACTTAGATTCATTACTTGCTTGTTAAAAATCTAAAATAATAAAATAAATGCAAACAAAAAAAGAATATAATCTAAATTAATCTAATCTTATTGTTAATTCGATGAAAAGAAACATGACTAGGTATAGTCATTTTTCCAATGTAATAATTCTCTCATTTTGTTTCATGCATGTATGTACAGGTAAAGCATTAGTAACAAAAATACAAATATAATTAAACTAGCATAACTAAATATGAATGCAGAATGTGCATTTATTGTTAACATATTTACAAGAAGTAACTTATTTATAATCAACCCCTTTTGAAATGTCCTTTCCATTTGAATATCAATTGGATCATAGAAATCAGGATGGATTTCCATTAATGATTGAGAGAGGTTCAAAAGTGGGGATAACAGGCAAGATTGTGCAAATAAACTTTTAGATATAATGGCTTGCATGTAAGTCTTATGTAAATATGTTAAATTATTAACAATCTCCTGTGTAGAAAAACTTTCCAAATGTCTTTCAAATGGATCTCTGAAATGTAGATGGAATTCAATTACATTAAACTAAAAATCATTAATAGAATTAGATAGTTGGTCATATTGTGAAAATACACTCTCTTGTTGGCATTGCTTTGGAGAAGAAAGTACCAAGTGATAAGAAATGAATATCAATTGAAATTGGAAGAGTAATAACTTGTGTTATTCATGATTATGATTAGAAACTTCATTTTCCATTTTAGTCAATGCATCAATTCAAAATATTTGTGGAAAAAACCTATTATCATTTAATAACCAACGTTTTGGACTAACTAAGTGAGTCCATCATCAGGGTTGTAATCTGCATTTTGAGAAGAGAGAGCGTGAATGCTTGGAGAAATTAATAGTTAATAGTTGATAGTTTAATGATTTTTATTTGTTGGTTTTTTATTTTAATTGATTATCATTTAATGATTAATTTAAGTATGCTTGATTTTGATTTCTGGTTTATTAAAATGTTATATATAAATGTCTAGTTTATTATTAATATTATATATAAATGTTTGGTTGTTGTTTAATGATTAACTTAACTTAACGCTTAAGTATGCTTGATTTTGATTTTTGGTTTATTAAAATGTTATATATAAATGTCTAGTTTATATATATATATATATATATATATATGTTTGGTTGTTGTTTAATGACTAATATTTATTCAAGATAATCGCGTAACATTCAATCAATATCTCATAAAACAAATCATTCATCAGCAACATATAACATTAATAGAGATAAGCATAAATACTCAGGAATTCTTCAGAAAACTGTCTTTATTGATCTTCAATTCAAGATTACAAACTTAAACTGCCCTACTCACACAGCTGCAGGGGTCTGCACACTCAACTGGAAACTCTACCTAGGCCTCCGCGCTCTCAGCTACGGAACCTTTCTTTCCCTATCCAAGCACAAGAAGAAGAGCCTTCCTGCCCTAGCTCCTTTTCTAGACTCTTTAATCAACCCAATTCTCTATATTAGTTCCATCTAGTTACTTCTTCCTTTCACTAAGACTCACTATTTATAGACTTTTTCATACAATGTCATGGTCCTCAGACCATGAGTGAATCTCAAAACCGACTCAAAACTTATCCAAAACAAGAGGCTAAGCCTCTTTGATTCTTCTTCATCTACGCGCTCCATAGCCACAAATCGCGAAGAATTTACACTATTTACAAAATTGTACCAAAATTTGGGTTATCTTAATTCCAAACTAACCTAGGGGGGGGCATCCCAACACTGCATCAAGTCACAACCAGGGATCTTCATCAAGCATTTCGTGAAACTGGTAAGAGGTTTATCTATTAGTTGGACTGCTCGTACTTCGATTAAGTTCAACTTAGGGAAAGAGTCAGTTCATTTTTCATGATTGTTTCTAGTTTCCATTTAGGATCTAAGGAGATGTCTTTGGTCTGTAAGAGGGATTGTCTAGTATAACAATAAACATAGTACTTTTTATGCTTCTTGCTTACCCTAAAAGACTCACGTGTAGTAGCATGAGATTCAACTTCCTTCAATGTTTTATCTAAGCAAGCAAGTCTCTTTCTTATCTTGGCAATAGGAAATGTTATAGATTCAACAGGTTCATGATCAATATCTTCTTCATGGGAGCTTCATTCATAAATACATGTACTTGGGGCTTTGGTTCCATATTCTTTGGAGCAGTTTAAACTTCTTCATCAAAATCCATGTGTGAACCTTGGATTTCTAGAATGCAACATCCTCATCTAATGTAACATCCTTGCATGTCTCAGTATATCATTTCCCTAGAATATAGACCCTTGAGGCCTTTGGATTCTCATTGTATTCAACAAAGGTACCCTTCTTCCTAGATAGTTCCAACTTTTTCCTTTTATCTTTGGGTACTTGAATGGAAATGGGACAACCAAATATTCTTAAATGTTCAACATTTTGTATCTCACATGTATGGACTTCTTTGGGAATCTTATAATAAAAGAATTGATGTGGGTATTTTTTTTTAACGTACACAACACTTCTTGTAACTTTACCCAAAAGGAATCATGAAACATTACTTTGAAAACTTCCATTATAGTTCTACTCTTTCTCTTTGCGGTTTCATTTTGTTGGGGGTTGTAAGGAACTATCAACTCCCTCTTAATTCTAGTATCCCTGTAGAAATAAATCAATTCATTTGATACATACTCTACACCATTGTTAGGCCTTAGAGTCTTGGTTATTCTTCCTGTGGAATTTTCAACTTGTGCTTTGAATTCACAAAACTTTTCAAACACTTGATCCTTGGACTTGTGAAGATAAGCCCAAGTTTTTCGAGAGTAATCATCAATAAAATACACATAGTATAAGAATCTACCTAAAGTTTTATCAGGAATGGGCCCATAGACATCAGAGTGTATAAGATCCAATATTCCATTGGATATGTTATTTCTGCTAGTGCATCTTCCTTTAACAGTTTTCCCAAGGGCACATCTATTGCATACTCCATCATGATATGTTTTAAGTTCAGGTACACCTTTAACAAAATATTTCAATTTTCAAGAAGTTGTTGAAGGGACCACCCAAAGAAAAAAAATACCAATTCCTTATCAGATACTTCTTCATCAATGGCTTTGAGTTGATCTCTAATTTGAAATACCTTGACAAAATATGATGCCACCATTTCATTCTTTGTCATCAATATTACAAAGTTGACCTCTTAGATTGATGGGTTGGTTCACATTATTGATGGCATACAATCTAATGATAACATCATAAATAAACTTAAAAGAATTATTTTAAACAATATAGGGAATCAAATGATCCCTAATATAATCCAACAAAATACTTCTTTCCAAAATATCATCTTCATGATACTTCTTCTTTCCTACTCAATCAGATGATTCCGTAATTTTATGTTTGAGAATTCCCAAGACTATGTTCCTTTCATGGATGATATCAAACCTTACCTTCCAAGCCCTGTAGTGATCCAGATTGGATCATTGTATTTTTTTCATCCATATAAATTCATTTGGAGTGGAAAAAGTGGAGGATTCATCTCATTGGATCGTTCTTACCGGTGGGACCCAGTTTGGAAAAATGGGGTATGAAACCTTCCAAGAGAATTTTGAGCCATTAAACAACGTTTTTTTTTGGGTTAAAACTTTTTTTCTTTAGTGCATCACCATCTCATGTTATCCTACATGGATAGGTCTTTCCAATGGTGCAAAAATCACATCAATCAGAGTTTGTATGGAAAAGTTATGCCACTTAGAAGTTGACCTCCTTGTTTTCACACCTATAGTTTAGGAGGATGCCACGTCAGCCCCCATTATTCATGGAAAAGGGGCTGGCCACGTGATTATGATGTGAAATACTCTAGATAAGTCTATATTTTAACTCTGGTTAACAGTTCATTTAGTATACATTAACCACTTGTAGGCTATCGAGATGTGTTATAACTAGGCCACTAGGAGGAAGAGGCACTCCATTCGTTCAATAGAATTTTGTTCCATAGCTAAGAAAATATAGCCATGAGAGATATTAGGTAGAGCACACAAAGAGGATATGTGCACTATATCAGCCTATGAGCCACAAGCATTACTTCTTTATACCTATAGCCATATTTCCAGGCAAAGAAAGAGAGCAAAGCGACCTCATCTTCCAGCTGGGATTTCTCCCGAAAGGGTTTCCCAGAGAGCATATCTTGTGTCTTATGTGTGTGTGTGTGAGATTATTTGTAATTATCTAATTTTATGCATAATTTACATTCACATGCATGCACTAATTATAGTTAAATATATAGATCTTAAAGTTTAATAAAATTGTAATAGTGTAGAATCTCATATTTTTAATATAATAATATGAAATTTGCTGCAACGAACTGTACAATGGAATATCCATGAAATTTACGAATCATTTGGTATCATAGCAAGTTTATTTGGGTATTTTGTGGATATTATAGGGATCTAGATTAGCGGGCCGAAAATTGTAAAACCCTAATCATGGATGATGAATTTGTAAATGAACCTTGTGATCCTACAAAGGTGAGGTTTATGTAGTTCAAACAACAAGTTGCAGATATCAACTGCAATGCAAGCCTTCTCATGGTAGCCTTGAATAACAAGCTGTGGATATTTGGAGAAGATGGGGATTCAAAAGCAAAGGACAAATCATAACAAGGATCAGAATATCAGGGAGAAATGAAGAACCAGTCGAAGAAAGGACCCGAGAAAGATCAACTCAGTTCGAGTGTCATGAACCAATCAAAGTCCCTGTTTAAAATGGAAGCAAAAGTTGATAGCAAGCCATACCATGATGAGTTCAATGCTCTGAAGTTGAAACGCTAGTTTCAGCAACTAGAAGTTTATTTAAGTGTCCATCAAATCGAGGAAGGGACAACACAACACACCAGTTTCCACAACACACCAGTTCAAATATCCTAGAAACCACTACAACCATTGCGACACCAATGGCCATATTGAGGAAAAATGTTGGAAGTTGCATCTGGAGCTAAACCCAAAAAACAGGAAAAAAGACAACAAGAAGAAGAATCTCATGGCCACTGATTCAAGAAACCAAGTTGAAAGCAACTTTTATGTTGATGAGAATATCGTTTGAATGTCAATACAGAAGGAGGTGAATCTAAGTAGCCTTTAACAACAAGAAGAGAAATAAATGACCAAACTCTTCCATATAATGATACAGGTCTAGAAGACAAAGATTGATGCTCTATTTGACTCAGGATCACAGGTGAATCGCATTGTAGCAGAGTTAGTCAAGAATTTGGGGCTAGAAGTTTATGATCATCCAAACCCATATCCACTGGAATGGGTAAATAAGGATGCAGAGTTGAAGGTAACAAAACAATTTAAAATTAGATTTGTCATCCATGTTGATTTTAATGATGAAGTAGACCTAGATGTGGTTCCCCTTGATGTATGTGGAGTCGTGTTTGGGAGTCCATACATATTCATGCGTGATGCAATATTCATGAAGAGAGCTAAACAATATCGGCTCCTCAAGGATGGAAAATCATTCATCATCAATGCACACAAAGGAAAGTCGAAAATCTCAATGGTAAGTGCCAATCAAGTGAAGAAATTGATCAGTTCCAAAAAGAAGTATGTTTTATTGTTTTTAAGAGAAATTCAGTCTAAAGAGGAGTCAATAAGAGGAAAGGCATCCTTGGAGGGGTGTACTAAGAAACAAAAAAAAACAATTGTAGGAATTTTTAGAGGCATACAAGGAAATGTTCTGAGTGCCTAAAGGGTTACTACCTAAGAGAGAAGTGGAGCATGAGATCCAGCTATTTCCAGACTCCCCATTGCCAAATATTGTATTGTAGATGTAGTCTATTATAGAATCTAGTGAGGTGAAGAAACGGTTACAGCAACTGCTAGAACAAGGTGTCATTCGACCAAGTACATCACCATGTGGGTCACCCATCATCATTGTGCCGAAGAAGGCTGGGACTTGGTGGATGTGTATATATTATAGGGCACTGAACAAAATCACACTCAAGAATAGATACCCCCTACCCAAAATAGATGATCTACTAGATCAGTTGCAACAAGCAAATTACTTCACCAAGCTTGACTTGAAGTCTGGATATCACCAGGTTCGAGTCAAAGAAGAAGATACATGGAAGATTGTCTTCAAAACTAGGCAAGGTTAATATCAGTGCTTAGTCATGTTATTTGGCCTATGTAATGAACCAACTACATTTATGAGATTAATGAATGATGTAGTATTCCATTTTATAGATTCATTTGTTATCATCTATATGGATGATATACTGGTATATAGTGCTACCTGGGAGGAGCATATCTCAGATTTGGAAACATTGAAGAAGCACCAACTACTAGAAAATCTCAAGAAGGGTGAGTTTGCACAACAGTCTTTGGTGTATCTGGGGTATGTGATCGGTGGAGAAGAACTAAAGATAGATCCTTCCAAGATGAAGGCCATCATGAAATCGTTGGTGCCTACTAGTGTTTCTGAGGTTAGGAGATTCATTGGGGAAGCATAATACCTTAGGAATTTCATAGCCTCATTTTCAGCAGTAGCAAAGCCGCTCCATGCCATAATAACAAGTGGCAAGACTTTCTAGTGGGGAAAATATAAGAAAAGGCATTTTGAAGAGCTAAATAATAGATTAGCCAAACACCAATTCTAGCATTACCAAACTTGCAGTGACCCTTTGAAGTGGAGACAGATGTGAGTGGGTATGCTATGGGAGTTGTCTTGATGGAGGGAGGAATGCATGTATGCTACCATTATGAATTATTTCATGGGGCAATGATTAACTATCCTACCTACGACAAGGAGCTCTATGCCATGGTGCAAGCTTTGAAGTGGAAGAGCTATCTGATGGGAAAGAAGATAGTAATCCACACTGATCACTAGTCGTTACAATACTTGCAGGCCCAGAGTAAGATACAACAAACCAAGCATTACAAATGGATGGATTTTTTACAAAATTTTCATTTTGTGATCAATTATAAGGGAAGCACAAACAAGTTTGACAACATTCTTTCAAGGCCACCCAAATCAAATATCACATCTTTTGGGACTCTTATGCACATGGAGCCATTCACCCATGATGAATGTAGTGAGGTGTAGTCAGAATATGAGTAATTCAAGGAGTTGTGTTAGTAGTTTGAGATTTAGAGTCATGTGCATGATGGTGATAGCACAATTGACTACCATCTCCAGGATGGGTTACTCTACAGGCTGGATAAGATGTGTGTTTCTAAAGGTGAGTGATTACACATGATCAGAGAGGCTCACAACTCCAAGGTTGCATGACACTTTGGTGTAGGGAAGATCATGGCTAGCTTGCAGAGGTATGTGTATTGGCCCAAGACTCAAGATCAGGTAACTAGGTTGATAAGAGGATGCATGATTTGTTGTACCAACAAACCTAGCAACATGAAACATAGTCTATAACATTCGTTAATTGTACCTACTCGTCCTAGGTGTTGAGAAATCTAGGGAATTAGAATTAGGTGATTTATTTTTTATTAGAAATTGCTTGTGAATTCTTTTTACTTCTTTAGATTAGGATCTTCTTATTCTTATATTATTAGTGTTCTTCTTCATTAAACAGTAACCAATGCATGAACATATATAGATAAGAGGCACAGAATATAGGCTATCAGCCACAGCCAAAACCTCTCTCTTTGAGAGGAAAACCCGCACAAATTCTTCTTATAGAGATTCCAATTGACGAATACCAAGACCAAGACCCTTGACCTATTAGCCACTCCAATACTAAAACACAAATCCTCTTAACAATCTTACTTCTTCTTGTCTCCGCTTCCACTTTAACCTTCTTAGCATCACTGAGATATTCTTTACTATGAGATCTCCTTGCTGTCAAAGACCTTGCTTCATATGATGTCACCATGACCTTATTCCATGTGATACCATTAGTTCCTTGATCACTCCTTCCTGTGATAGCAACAAGCCTTTCTTACTGGGGTATCACCAAAATTTTGTCTACCCTCTCTTCTCTATTCCGCAATGTAATCCTTTTAAGTACACCGAACTATATCTATATATATATATATATATATATATATATATATATATATATATATATACCATTCTCCAAACTGTTGTCAAGCTAACGTGACACTAAATTGTTATTTATTGGAATTACTACTGCAATCTATCTATCCAAACTCAGAGATAGATCTAAACCTCTATTGACTGTGGTTAGCTATAAAATAAACCTCGTTTTCCCTTCTTCATCTAAGCTTGTCTATGTACTAGAGATTCGAACTCATCTTTTATTCTACCCATCCAAAAAACTCAGAGAGATGTTTGAAATTGTCTATGGAAATGTGAAGACCCTACGCTCATATATATAGTATTATGTCCATAAATAATATGACCTATAAAATCGAATAGGTGTGTCTTCATAGGGTGAGCCGACATGAGTTCTTTCATTCATTTTGGAGGCCGACTTGAAGAGGAGGATTGTGCTTGTCTTTGGAGGGCTTCTAGACACTTTAATAGACTCATATACATTTGACACATGCTCAAGAAGAGCTCTTCATACATGACATTAATTATTTTGACTTTAATGACAAATCCTAAGGCTCTCAATGGGAGCCATCTAAATAAAATATCTTACTCATGAAACCCATGAAGCAAGTATAACAAAATATTTTTATCTTTCTTATTTTCATCATTTACAAAAATAATTACATGTCATTATGAAGACCAAACCTAGTTACATTTTACAGCACTTGGGAAAGCATTTCCATGGACTTTGTGGGAGGTTTATCGATAACAAGGAAGGGACATGACTACCTATTCATGGTAGTTGATAGGTTCAACAAGGTGTGTGTTTTGATACCTTGTGAAAACACCATCAATTAGAAAGAAGAATCAAACGTGTTCTGGGACAACTCTAGGTGCACTTTGGGATACCAAATGAGCATCATTTATAACAGGGATACAAGATTTCTTAGTGAATTTTTGACTACATTATGGGAGAAGATGGACACAAAGTTGAAAAGATCTACAACATTCCATCCACAGACAGATGGGCAGACATAAGTAGTAAACAACAATTTGGTGCAACTTTTGAGGGGATACAACCAGAAGCATCTGAATACATGGGATGAAAATATGGTATATATACAACATTCTTACTATAGAGAAGTCGACACTTCTATAGGGAAGTCCCCATTTGAGACTTGTTTTGGATATTTTCCACCTTCACCTTTGGATATAGCATATGGGAAACAAGGAGGAGTGAGGGAAGATCTTATGGGAGATTCTTTGAGGGCTGAAAAAATTACAGAGAAGATTAGGCTGATTCATCTACAAGTACAAGAAACAATGCAAAACTAACATGAGAAGTATAAGGTTAGGCATGATCAAAATAGAACAAACAAGTCATTCAAGGTGGGAGATAGAGTATGGTTACAGTTGAACAAGGAGAGGCTGAAGGGGCCTAGTAAGAAAAAAAAGGCTCTAAGGTATGGTCCCTTTGAGATATTGGAAAGTGTGTGTGATAATGCCTATCGAATCAGTTTACCACCATATATGCACATTTACTCAGATGTGAATGTAAATAATTTGAAACTTTATGAGCCTTCCATGCTAGATTAGGAAGAGGAACGGGTCCTACCTTATGTGGAGGATTTGGCACTAGATTCTCATGCAGAGTTAACAGAAGATACAGTTTTGGATAAGAGGTCCAGAACTACAAGAGAGGTGTAGCATGACCTTTGGTAGATTGGATTGAAGGGACAAATTCCACGCAAAGCTAAATGGTACACCAGAGAGAAGGTGGGGGCAAAAATTCCTCACCTAATGGGATAACAAAGAACTGGTAGATATTGGAAAAGATGCTAGTTGATAGGGAATTGAGATCTAGTAAGAGGCAGAGAACTAAACAGATATGGAATATTGATGTTCTCTTGTAAAGTCTGATATATCAGAACCGGTTACTAACAACTCCCCTCAATCTCAGCAAGTATCTAGAAAATTGAGTTGTGATCAAATTCCCAAGGGAATTGCAAGCATGGTAAAAGAATCAAGGAAATAACATGGACTTTAACCCCCTCTAGTTATACAACATGAACCAAAACAACTAGAGGTACAGATTTTAAGACCAAGTTGAAACTACAACCATGCCTCTAGGGTGAAGGTTATTACATAATTGGTATTCACTCGAGTCAAAGGTAGTTGTTGCTCTGCAAATTCAATCACCCTCGGCCTGAATAATTTAAATTGTATTTTGAAAATCTAGAAAAATTATGTGTGATTCCTTGCCGAGACTATGAGTTTAGGTTGGTCATTTCCTGTCACCTGGATTCTTCTATTAACGAATACTTGGAGTAAATCACTTAGGACTTCCAATTTTGCAAGTAAAACTTGTTTAACTAACACAACATAGTGGAGCAGTACTTCATAGTTCTCTATATTTGTGCCGATTTCTTAACTTAGCGTCCCCTCATCCATGTATTTTTCCTTTTCGAGAGTTTGTTTTGACATCCTGCAAGGACATCGAAGTAAAATTCTATCTGTTCTTTTTAGAAATGACAGTAAGTAGCCTAAACTGTAGGACTCCAGACACCTGTAGAAGGGAAATGTATCTAATTGTGTTGTCCCAAAGTTATTCAAACTGAATCTTGTTCGGCCAATCAACCTTTCATTACATTTTTTATTTTACTGGATTTCTTCATTCATCCATTTCTTCTGTAAAATGGAATAAATAAATGGGCATGCTAACGTGGGATAAGTCATGATCCAATGGATAGAGAAAAGGGAAAGAATAAAAGGATTCATTTTTTTCTACTTCGAAAATACGTTAATAAGGAAACCGGATCCCAAGATGTTTCGATCGGGAGGGAAGAAAAGGAAGTCATTATAATATGCTTCGTCAAGATAGCACTTATTGCTATTTCCAAACCAGAAATGATGGAGAAGAATTTCGGTACTGATTTATTCCTTAGTGAGTGAATAGATATTGAGCGATCAATGTCATCAAACCCTAGCTATGTCGATGAGATGCATGTGTAGTACATCGGACCCTTGTTTAATAGACAACTATTTCAGTAGGGTGGGGAGAAACTAATCCATTATTCAGATGCTCTGGTTTCTCTCGAAGTGGATGTGATATTTCTGATTGTGGAGAATAGTCAAACAATTCCCTACCAAATATCCGGTTACAAATGGACTTAGAACTTGGGAAAACTCCATTGTTTCCATATAAAACATAGCATGTTATTATAAGTATATAAATATGAACTTTTAATATACCAATTGTCCCTTCTCTATGGGATTTCTCAATAGGGCATCAACTACAACTGATTTGGACGATCATATGGTATCAGGTTTTATTTAGTGAAGACTAAGTGGGCTATCGAGCTTAGATTATGTTGTTATTCTTCATACTTAATAAAAATTATACTGTCTAATGACGTAATATTCTGGTATGGTTTTTTTTCCAATTAGACTACCCAAATTTGCATGCAGGTGCTTTTTCTTATTGCGTAACTTTCTTCATCTTCATCCCTGTATCGTGTTGAGCAAATTTGTTAAAATTGGAAACTAGGGAAAAACTCCATGTGGGTATTCTTATTCATGGCATATGATATTTTTCTTGCATTCTTCTCATTGAGAGGTGTAGGATTGATCTAAATATCATCTGATTCCAACATGTATTCATGGAGATATGAATTTATTTGTGTTATGTGACAATTCGTCAAGGTCAGCCAGCAACCAAATTACCCCCACTTGTCCTCAACATTTTATTATAAATAGAAGAGGTATTCAATACATTTTGATGCACATCTCTTGTGATCTCTCTCCACTTGTTTGGGTTTTGGTGGTAGGAGAGATCTATAGGAGAATATGTTGCCCTAGAGAATATCTAGCCCTAGCCCTAGACGCAGTCAAAAGGAGAAGGCTCTACGTAGTCCTAGGAGACACTTCTATACATTGTCTAAGTAGATTCATACACTGTCCATAGCCACAGTCAAGGAGGGTTCTATATGAAGCTAGAGGAGGCTTCTATCCACAGCATTTGAGGGTGCCCTAGCTGCAGCATTTAAGGGTGCCCTAGGACACAGTCAATGAGGGTTTTTATGCAGCAAGAGGAGGCACTTATACACAGTAAAGGGGAGGCCTTAATCTGCAGCCAAGAGGAGCATCTAGCCACTATCCTAACCATAGTGAAGGAGGCCTAAAAGGAGGTTCATATCCGCAGTCCTAAGTGCCCTAACCGCAGGCCTGATCTGTTGCTCTTGAAGAGCCCTCATCCATAGATTAATCAAGGAGTAATCTTGCCGCAAAGAAAGGAAGGTCAAGCCATTCCCTAGTTGTAGAGAAGAGAGGGACTAATGGTACCCTAAATGCAGGCCAATATTCCACAGCAACAATTGCCCTAATTCGTTGTCAAGTGAAGACTCATTCGCATGTTTTGAAGAGGCTCCTAATTGTTGTCATACACAACTCACCTAATCGCAAATTGTGAGGCCCTAATCCACAACGTAAGAAGGACTACAACCACTCCTTAAAGGAGCCCTTATCACAATATGAAAGGACCCTTAGACGCAGCAAGGAAAGTGAATCTAAATCATAGCAAGGGTAATTATATTACCGCATGGAGGATCTATGATATTGTCACATTGTTGTAGGTGACAACAAGGTTGTTTGGGCATGTTAGTATTGTTCCTAAGATCAATTTAAAGGGAAGGAGAATCCAAAATAAGGAGGTGCTTGAAACTGTTGTTTAAAGACTAATTGGGTCACTGTTTGAAGGGACAAAAGCTACAGTTAACTGCTGGCCTAGGCCGCATGCCATAGCCAGTAGTGTGAGGCCTCTTTAAGTGCTACACTCAGACCCTATAAGGCAATGTATCATTGGAGATCAGTGTGAAGGCTATCCATTGTAAATAGGTGGACTGTGGAGTATGTTTAGGGTGTAGTAGCTCTCAGATCTTGTGCCCTAAGCAGAGATCAGGTTTTCCAAGATATGCTTTAGCATACACAAGTTTCCATATTAGCAGCCTTGACATGATCAGTGAAGAAGTAAAGGAGGAAGAGTTTTATAGAAGGAAAGCTTCAGTATTTTGGGGAAATTGGTTGAGTTGTTCTAGGCCTATGATCTGTTTCATATCTTCAGTCCTTGTCATCAGATATATTGTGTCATCTTCATGGTGAATATCTTTGATGTCTGATCTCTTATTTTGGCAAGTCTAGTATTGACTTCAAATGTATTTGTATTATCTCTCTCTGTGAAAAACTATTGAAGAATATAAGAAGAATTGATCAAGGGTTTCCCCACATTGGGGTTTGTCCTTAGCTGGTGCCACATATTGTGTCCTCTTTTCTTGGATTTTCTTCTGATGTTTATGTTTATGTTCTATCTGCACTTTACTATCATGCTGATGTGATTGCTAATCTGAATATTGGCATTGGGCTAAAATGAAAAATTGAAGTAAATTGCTCTTAGCATTGAACATACCTAAAATTAACATGGTATCAAAGGTGAGGTGAAGACAAAGCCCAAGAAAGAGTGAAAGAGCAATCATCAAAGATAGTTAGACAAGGTCAAAGGCTCAATGGGTTCCTCATCCCACTTCTCGGCTGAATTGGAAGAGCAAGAAGTACTGGATTTCGTGAAGGGTAAAATCCCTGAGCCTCCATCAAATGCACCGACTATTCCAAATAAAAAATACACCAAGGGTGAAGTCAAAGTAAAGAATATTATCAAAGATTCCACTGACAATGTCTGGTGGCCTACCTAAAGGTCACTTCAATGGAAAGTCCAGATCGAAGGGTGGAAGGAAGGTCAGATGCCTTGCTTGTAATAAGTTTGACCATTTTGCGAGGGAGTGTCCAAATAGAAGGGACACATCTTATTTTGATGATCACAGTCATTCTAAGGGCATCTTCAATGATTGAAGGAATGACAAGTACAATGGAAAAGGAAAAAGGAATGCAAGACATCATGGAAATGGCCGACTCTTCAAGAAAGCAAGGAACTCTAGGTATGAAGAATCAAATGTTGTTTCAGATAAGAAAGAGGAGTATTATCTTATATCAGCCCTCTTCACTACCTCTCCTCTTGACTCTTTTGGAAATTGGCTTATTGATAGTGGTGCCTCAAGGCACTTCACCGGATATAAGGAAGCTCTCTCTAATCTGATAGAGAAGGAAACAAGCTTGGAGATTATTGTTGGAGACGATGCCACCTATCCTGTAAAGGGTGTAGGGAATTTTACTATTCAATTGGATCAGGGTAATTCTTTATGTACCTAATATCAAGAAGAACCTGGTGTCCATTTCAATGATGGTAGACAAAGGTTACAAGGTGGAATTCATCGATGGAAAAGCACATATTTGGAAAAGGAATTTTCAAGATGATTTTACTTTTGGGTTCAGGATTGACAATTTGTATCAAGTTGCAGGAATTCCATTAGGGACCATGAAGGGTGACTCATCTCTTCAATGGCACCGAAGGTCTACTCATCTTCATGGTAAGGCCCTACCCGATGTGAGACAGATGGTGACAAGGATGCCTGAATTCAAAGAAGAGCATGAAGGTGCATGTCTGAGATGTACCGAAGGAAAACTTACAAGTGAACCATTCCCCTCATATAATAGCAAGCCCTCAGACGTGGATCAACCTGAGGGGTTTGAGATTCATGATCGGGAATCTCATGTATGTAGTTTGAAGAAAGCTTTCTATAGTTTGAAGCAAGCACCCCAAGCTTGGTATGAGAGGATTGATAGCTATCTGATGAAGTTGAGATTCACTAGGAGTGAAGCTGATCCAAACCTTTGATTTAAGGTTGTGGATGATAGACCTATCATACCAATACCTTATGAGGACAACCTCTTTCTATCAGGTACATACCCCCTCATTAGAAAAAGTAAGAGGGAGTTGGATTTTGAATTTGGAGTGGTGGACTGCAAGTCTGTGACTACCTCGATGGAACTTAACTTTAATAAGTTATGTGGTGGTGTTATCGGACCTGATTTGGTAAATGCCTCTAAGTTTCGACAACTCATAGTAGCATTGATGTTCTTGGTGAACTCCCATCAGATATATGTTTTTCAGTTAGCATGTTGAGCTCATATATGGTTAAGCCTCATAGGATTGGTGCCAAGAATCTTTTGAGATATCTTCGGGCACAATTTCACATGGAGTGAGATTCTCTGTTGAAAATGTGAGGCTGCATAGTTATTCTGATGTTTATTGGCCAGGTAGTGTGGAGGATTGCAAGATCACTTCTAGGTTTTGGTTCTCTTTGGATTCTACTTTGATAACCTGGATGAGAAGGAAGCAGAATTTGGTTACTTTGAGCATCATTGAGGCTGAATACATAGCTATGAGTATGACCTCGTGTGAGGCTGCCTAGATGAGGAAGCTCTTCAATGAGTTGTTTGGACACGTATTGGATACCACCATGATCTTCTATGATAACCAGAGTGGGATTTGATTGTTGAGGAATCTCGTGTTCTATGATCACTCCAAGCATATCGACATCAGGTACCACTTCATCTAGTATGTGGTACAACAAGGAGAAATAAGGCTCCATCACATTGGGATTCATGTGTAGGTCGCTGATATTCTGTAGAAGCCCTAAGAAAAGGTAAAATTATTGACTTTCCAAGAATGACTAGGAGTCATGGAGAGACCCTCTCCTCAGGGTCCTGTATGATATGGACATTGAGCTCTAGGAGCTCCAGGGGGCTTGGGGGTACTTCTTGGAGTGATGAGAAACCATAGGGTGAGTGGTTCAACATTCCCCTAGTGGTTTTCTATGTAGGCAAGATGACTGGTTCATCCTTCTCCTGTTGAGACACAGTCATAGGATGAGTGGTTCAGCCTTCCCCTAGTGATTTGTTATGTACAGGGTGAGTGGTTTAGCATTCCCCTGGGATACCCCATGGCAACATGTAGGCCGGATGAGTGGTTCATCCTTCTCCTACTGAGACATCCTACCCATGCAGTCTGGGACTCATGGGAAGTACCTCTCATCTAGCCAATGAGCAGGGAAATGACAATAGGGACCATAGTACTACTGATGGATGCATCGTGTACTACTGTACTCCCTATGCTAGGATGATATTGGTCTGGGATTAATCGGAACTGACTTTGGGTCAGTAAGAATGGTATGAGACACTCTCTTTATTTGGAACTGATTTCGGATCAGTAAGAGTGGTATGAGACACTCTCTTTATTAGGAACTAATTTTGGATCAGTAAGAGTGGTATGAGACACTCTCTTTATATGGGACTAACTTTGGGTCAATAGAGAATGGTATGATACATTCTCAATCACATCTTATTCTTCATAGTTCAGCAGAGCAGTGCAGGGCATTGCGTTGATGGCAGAGATAGTACAATCTAGCAAATAGATTAGCAGATGGAGTTCTCCCTAGTTGATAGCGAGTGTTAAAATTGGAAAATAGGGACAAACTCCATGTGGGTCTTCTTATTCATGGCACCTGATATTTTTCTTGGATTCCTCTCATCGAGAGGTGTAGGATGTATCTAAAGATCATCCGATTCTGACATGTATTCATGGAGATATGAATTTATTTGTGTTATGTGACAATTCGTCAAGGTCAGCCAGCAACCAAATTACCCCCACGTGTCCTCAATGTTTTATTATAAATAGAAGAGGTCTTCAAGTCATTTTGACACACATCTCTTGTGATCTCTCTCCACTTGTTTGGGTTTTGGTGGTAGGAGAGATCTATAGGAGAATACGCTGCCCTAGAGAAGATCTAGCCCTAGCCCTAGATGCATTCAAAAGGAGAAGGCTCTACGTAGTCCTAGGAGACACTTCTATACGTTGTCTATGGAGATTCATATGTTTTCCATATCCGCAGTCAAGGAGGGTTCTATATGCAACTAGAGGAGGATTCTATTTGCAACATTTGAGGGTGTCCTAGTCGTAGCATTTAAGGGTGCCCTAGGCCGTAGCCAATAAGGGTTTTTATGTAGCAAGAGGAGGCACTTATATGCAGTAAAGGGGAGGCCTTAATCCATAGCCAAGAGGAGCATCTAGCCATTGTCCTAACCAAATTGAAGGTGGATTAAAAGAAGGTTAATATCCACATTCCTAATTTCCCTAACCACAGGCTTGATCTACTACTCTTGAAGAGCCCTCATTCATAGTCCAATCAAGGAGTAATATGGTCGCAAAGAAAGGAGGGGCAAGCCATGCCCTAGCCGCATAGAAAAGAGGGACTAATTCTGCCATAAATATAGGTCAATATTCCACAGCAATAGCTACCCTAATCCGCTATCAAGAGAAGACTCATTCGCAGGTTTTGAAGAGGCTCCTAATTGTTGTCATACACAGCTCACCTAGCGGCAATTTGTGAGGCCCTAATCCACAGTGTAATGAGGCCTACAGCCACTACTTAAAGGATCCCTTATCACAGAATGAAAGGACCCTTAGGTGTAGCAAGGAAAGTGAATCTAAACCGTAGAAAGGGTAATTATATTATAGCGTGGAGGATTTGTGATATTGTCACATTGTTGTAGGTGATAGCAAGGCTATTTGGGCATATTAGTATTGTTCCTAAGCTCAATTTAAAGTGAAGGAGAATCTACAATAAGGAGGTGCTTGAGACTATTGTTTAAACACTGATTGGGTCATTGTGTGAAGGGAAAAAATCTATAGTCAACTATTGGGCTAGGTCGCAGGCCATCGCCAGCAGTTGGAGGCCTATTTAAGTGTTGTGTTCAAACCCTATAAGGTAGCGTATCATTGGAGATCAGTGTGAAGGATATCTGTAGTAAATAGGTGGATTGTGGAGTATGTTTAGGGTGCAGTAGCTCTCATATCTTATGCCCTAACTAGAGATTAGGTTTGCCAAGATATGCTTCAGCATACACAAGTTGCCAGATTAGTAGCCTTGACATGATTAGTGAAGCAGCAAAGGAGGAAGAGTTTTATAGAAGGAAAGATTCAATATTTTGGGGAAATTGGTTGAGATGTTCTAGACCTATCATCTGTTACATATCTTCAATCCTTGTCATCAGATTTATTGTGTCATCTTCATGGTGAATATCTCTGATGTTTGATCTCCTATTTTGGCAAGTCTAGTATTGACTTCAAATGTATTTGTATTATCTCTCTCGTTGTTGAACTATTGAAGAATATAAGAAGAATTGATCAAGGGTATCCCCACATTGGGGTTTGTCCCTGGTTGGTGCCACATCTTGTTTCCTCTTATCTTGGCTTGTCTTCTGATGTTTATGTTTATGTTTTATCTGCACTTTAATATCATGCTGATGTGATTACTAATCTGAATATTGTCATTGGGCTAAAATGAAAAATTGAGGTAAATTGCTCTCAACACAGAACATACCTAAAATTAACAAAATTTGAATTCAAAAATGATCCCCGTTTACTAACTCATGGAATTAGAGCATATTGATAATGTGGGCATGAAAGGAACATATTATAAAAGCTTTTTATCTACACCATTTAATGTTGTGGTAGTAAGTTGGTCCATGCTCTTTGCTCTATCATAAATGACTTTTGATTGGAACTTTTTTTTGTGTTTATGTAGATGTGTTTTTGTTTTGTGATGCAATTTTCGGAAAGTAGACAACTACCGTAATCAAATGATTGGATATTTATTGTAAATCCTATTCAATTTTCATTATCAATAAAATTACAAAGAATTTTCGCTAAACAATTATTTGAGTCTTCGTTTTGCAGCAAATAGTAGATCAATACACCAAAAATAATTACCTATAGAAAATAGGCCTTCTTCAAGACCTAGAAGGAAATATACCAGACTCGAGGTGCTTCGTCTTATTAGCATCTCGGGCTAACAAAAGTGAGGTTGATTTGTCGTGGCCTAGTGGGGCTTGCCTTGTCTCCATGGAGGAGTAAATAATAAGGCATGAATTTTCAGTGGCATAACTTATCTGTCCAATCTGCTCATGACAAGGTTCCTGAACCTCTCAAGATTAGCCTATTTGGATTAGCTAGTCGAGGTTAATTAGTTTTTGGGAGAGTCAAACAGATCAGTTATCTCTATGATAGCACAAATACGATTCTTAACATGCGGAATTAAAAACTTTAAAGAATCTAAAAATGAAACGTTAATGCCCAAGATAAATTTAATGTCCAGGAAAAATACCTCCAGCCATTGATGTTAATATCAGTAATAATTTTTTGATTATGGTAGCCTCCACCAGTGATGAGTTTGTAGGCGTTGTTCACTCGACCAAACCAGCGATTTGAAGAAGATTTAATTAATTTCAGAACCACTAAAGCAAAAGCTATCCTAAGAACGAAATGCCTGAAATTCAGCTGTTCAATTTATGCTTAACGCAGAACAGAACCTCTTGCAACAGTTTCTATGTGTGCTCAAAATAAGAAATAGCGAGAGGGGATTTGTTGCTGCTAAACTAATTGTAAAATGCAAATGCCACTTCGCTGATCAAAGTATGGGCTTCACCATACATGGTCTGAAGCTATCTTCGGTACTTGGAATGACTTCCAATAAAGAACATCCAAGTGCTGAGAAATATAGGAAAAAATATTCAAAGTGGAAGTGGGATCACACAGAGCATCGTGAGTCCATTATCAATGTGGTGGACATGAATTACGTGAGCCGAATGAATGAAAATGAAAGGTGACATAACAGCGAACAAAGCAATCAGCTGGTTGCAACAACGGCGTGTATTGCATGTACTACCAGATAAGAAAATCTGAAGGCACTTCCAAGCTCTACTTTCTCAACCTGATGGTGTAAAACTTAAGGGGATTGAGATAGTGAGCTTGGGGACCAAACAGAAGTATATATAGCCAAGCTTCCATCAAGCTTCTATTGGCTATGTGTCAGGTGTTCCACAGATCATGGTAGACAACTCCAGATGGAGTAATGGACCACTTCAGAAGCTCCCAACAAGAAATTAATTAACTGCAGTTGATTTCCGTAATTTAAGGAAATTACTACAGTTGGTTTCTAGAAATTAAGGAAATGACTGCAATTTACTTCCGTAATTGTAGGCAGCAGTTGGGAAAAATTTAATGGAGCTTAACATTCTCCCACTTGGTCCATACTTCCAAACTTAATGTCTCATCTTAAAACCCATTGATAATCTGTATTAAGTAATAGATACATGAATCATGGCGATAAGTCCTCTAATGATGAGTATTATCTTCCATGTATTACTATGTATTTATTCTTATTATAATTTATGTGGCAACAATTTCTTAATGAATAAACCTTATGTTTATTCCTGGTCCTACACAAATGAGTTTTCTCAAATCAAATTAAGGTGCACATAAATATGAGAAAAACATCACAATAATTAAGAATTTCATTAAAATAACATTGTCCATACAATGAGAAACTACATAATGGAACCAAGTCCCATATTCATTACATGATCCTTGAATTTAAATGGTGGCATGCCCTTAGTCAAAGGATCAACAATCATCAACTCAGTGCTGACGTGCTCAATGACCACTTTCTTTTCTTTAACATGTTCCCTTATAGCTAAATACTTAATGTTGATGTGTTTATTTCGACTCCCACTTTTGTTGTTTTTAGCCATAAAAACAGCAGCTGAATTATCACAATATATTCTCAATGGCTTAGAGATAGAATCCATAATTCTAAGCCCAGAAATGAAACTCTTAATCCATACACCATGTAAAGTAGCCTCAAAACAGGAGATGAACTCAACTTCCATAGTGGAAGTGGCAATCAAGGTCTGCTTGGCACTCCTCCATGATACAACTCCACCGGCCATCATAAAAATGTAACCTGATGTTGATTTGCGTGAATCAACACATCCAGCAAAGTCAGAATCTGAGTAGCTAATTACTTCTAGGTTGTCCATCCACCTATACATAAGCATGTAGTCTTTGGTTTCTTGAAGGTACCTCATTACTTTCTTTACAACTCTCTAGTGGTCTAAACCTGGATCACTCTGATATCGTCCCAACATTCCCACAACAAATGCAATGTCAGGTCTTGTGCAAACTTGAGCATACATTAGGCTTCTGACAGCAGAAGCATATGGAATGTTCTTAATTTTTTCCCTTTCAAAGTTGTTCTTCGAGCATTGGTTCAAACTGAACCTATCACCCTTCACAATTGGAGCTACACTTGGTGAACAATCCTTCATCCGAAATCTCTCTAAAATTTTATTAATATAGGTTTCCTGTGATAGACCCAAGATGCCTCGAAATCTGTCTCTATGGATCTTAATGCCAATGACATAAGATGCCTCACCCATATCCTTCATATCAAAATTTTTAGAGAGGAATTGTTTCACCTCATGTAGCAAACCCTTATCATTGGTTGCTAGCAAAATGTCATCCACATATAAAACAAGAAAACAAATTTTACTCCCACTAACTTTCAGGTATATACATTGATCCATGATGTTTTCTACAAAACCGAAAGAAGAAATTACATTATGGAATTTCAAATACCATTGGCGGGTTGCTTGTTTTAAACCATATAATGACTTTTTGAGCTTGCAAACCAATCGCTCACCATCACTAGAGGGGAATCCTTTAGGTTGTTTCATGTAAACCTCCTCCTCTAGATCTCCATTAAGAAATGTCGTTTTCACATCCATTTGTTGCAACTCCAAGTCAAAATGGGCTACTAATGCCATAATAACGTGCAAGGAATCTTTCTTAGATACAGGAGAAAAAGTCTCCGTGTAGTCGATTCCTTCTTTCTGAGTGAATCCCTTAGCAACAAGTCTTGCCTTGTATCTCTCAATGTTGCCCAATGAGTCTTTCTTTGTCTTAAAGACCCATTTACATCCAATGGATTTTGCACCATTAGGCAACTCAACAAGATCCTAGACTTTGTTACTCTTTATGGAATTCATCTCTTCCTTCATGGCATCGTACCATAATTCTGATTCTTTGCAACTCATGGCTTGTGAAAAGGACTCGGGATCATTTTCGGCTCCAATGTTGTAGTCAGATTCTTGCAGATACACAACATAATCATCAGGAATTGCTGATCTCTTTGGTCTACTATATCTTCTTAATTTTGTGCCATCATCTTCCTGAGAAGTATGTGGTTCAACTTGTTGTTCAAAATTTCTTGGCAACTCTTGAACTCCCTGATCTACTAGAATATCGTCAGCAGCTTGTGGAACTTCAACAATTGGTTGTTCACCACCAATTTGTACTTGAGGGGTGCTGTGAGCAATGACCAATCTATCACTTGAGATGGAAGGTTGAAACTCTAAATGATCCTTCTTAGAAACTATGTTCCTAGTTTGATCGCTCCCACTGATCAAGTCATTTTCAAGAAACTTTGCATTTCTTGATTCCACAATCCTAGTGCTGTGAGATGGACAATAAAATATGTAACCTTTAGACCTTTCAGCATATCCAATGAAATACCCACTAATGGTCCTTGCGTCCAGCTTCTTCTCTTGTGGATTATAAATTCTCACTTCAGACGGGCATCCCCAAACGCGCATATGTCGCAAACTCAGTTTCCAACCTTTCCATAATTCAAATGGTGTTTTAGGAACCGCCTTGGTTGGAACTCGGTTTAATATATACACTGTCGTCTTAAGTGCTTCAGTACACAAGGATTTAGGAAGATTGGAGCTGCTAAGCATACTCCGCACCATGTCCAATAATGTTCGATTTCTTCTTTCTACTACACCATTCTGGTCGGGTGAACTAGGCATGGTGTATTGGGCAACAATCCCATGCTCTTGAAGAAATTTAGCAAATGGCCTAGGTGCTTGTCCATATTCTGTGTATCTACCATAATATTCTCCACCTCTATCTGATCTCACGATCTTAATTTGTTTGCCGCATTGTTTCTCTACTTCAGCCTTAAAGATCTTAAAGGCATCTAATGCTTCGCTCTTTTTATGAAACATGTAGAGATACATATATCGTGAGTAATCATCTATAAAGGAGATGAAGTATCTCTGACCATGTGAGTCCATGTCTGGACTACATATATCAGTATGTATGATCTCTAATATGTCCGAACTCCTATTGCAACCTTTCTTTGACTTGTTGGTCTGCTTTCCCTTTATGCAGTCCACACAAGTCTCAAAATCAGTAAAATCCAGAGTATTAAGTACCACTTCATTTACCAATCTTTTAATTCTTTCTATGGAGATATGACCTAGTCTCCGGTGCCATAATTTAGAGGAATCTTCATTAGTAACACATCTTTTAGTGCTAGTGTGAACATGCATTGAATCATAAGTGACATTGTTTTGTAAATTAATGCAGTAAAGACCATTAGACAAAATACCATTCCCAACATAATCAGATTTATAAAATAGACTGAATGATTTTTCTGAAAAGTTAAAGGAATATCCAAAAGGTACAAGCCTTGAAACTGAAATCAAGTTTCTAGAAAAACTTGGAACATAAAAGTTCTTTTCTAATTCTAAAACAAAGCCACTACTTAAAGTTAAATAACGTGTTCCTATAGCTTCCACATGCGAGCCCATCTTGTTTCCTGATAAGATGCTTTGCTCACTTCCCACCGGCTTCCTTAGGTTTTGCAAACCCTGCAAGGAATTCAAAATGTGAATTGTTGATCCAGAATCAATCCACCATGTGTTAATATCGATGTTAACCATATTAGATTCATAACAAACAAACGAGATTAAATTAAATTTATCCGCAAGCCATTTCTGAAATTTGGCGCATTCCTCCTTCATGTGTCCCTTCTTTTTACAGAAGAAACACTTGGAATCCTTCTTCATATCGGCTCGGGGAAGTACTTTACCTTTCCCTTTCTGATTGGCTTGAGATTTTCCCTTTCCACGCGTTGCCACCATTGCACTTTCTCCCAGTTCCATCACCAGTCTCTCTTCCTCTTGAACACACATGGTCATGAGTTCATTAATTGACTATTTATCCTTATGTGTGTTGTATGAGATTTTGAAAGGTCCGTATTGGTGCGGAAGGGTGTTCAGGATGTAGTGCACCAGGAAAGACTCCGATATTTCAACCTCGAGTTTCTTCAATTGAGCCACAGTGTCCCTCATCTGTATGATGTGCTTGCGCACACCTTTCACACTGGTGAGCCTTAGGGATGAGAACTTCATGATTAGGGTGCTTTCTAGTGCCTTGTCTAAAGTGATGAATTGATCATCAATGGCCTTTAGCAAGTCTCGGACCTTTTCATGCTGATCAATGGAACCACGAATACCAGCTGAAATTTTAGTCTTAATGAACATCATGCTTAGACAATTGGATCGCTCCCATCGTTCATAAAGCGTGATGTCCACTGCAGTGCTAGTATTAGTGACTGTCGGTGGTTCATCTTTCCTAATAGCAGAGTCTATGTCCATCCACCCTAAATGAAGGAGAACCCTCTCCTTCCAGACCTTATAGTTATCTCCCTTAAGTTCAGGGATATCTCAACGAATTTCAGAGAAATTTGCAGGTTGTACAACTGCATCAAAATTTAAAAAAAACACATGCTTATGTTAAAATTGAGGCTTAAATAAAATTTCATGTTTTACCAATGTAAATCATGCTCAAAATTGATTCTAATGACATAAAAATTGCCTATGGGCTAAATTTTTAATTCAAGCAGATTCAATTATTCAATTATTCATAGTTTTGAACTTTATGATAAACCTATTAATTCATAATTCCTGTGGGTAAGTCGTGAAATTTTATCCTAATTAATTACATAAATATAATAAAAATTCCTGTGGGATAAAATTTATTATATTTAGTATAATTAAGTACAATTTAATGTCTAAATAATCTTTATGTGATCCTAACCAATCATAATATATAGTTTTATTTAATTAGAGATGCTATGGCTATTCTCTAATTAATTAAAATTATATGGATCACTAGACATTATTTCTTACATAAATTGCATAAACAAAACTATACACAGTATTTCGAATTTCATGCTAAGTGAAATGGCGTATACACAGTTTAATATGAAGCAATTTAAAAATATGAAAAGCGGAAACAATTACCGCACTGACGAAACACTTAAAATTTTACTTATAAAATTATAAACAAATCTTAACTAGAGTAAAAATAATGTTTCGTGAAAGGAGTAAGTCAAAATGACATTTTAAATAAACCTTAAATTCCTTTTAATGAAAACCATATAAAACATTTTTTTTTAAATAGTCGATATTTTTGGGGAAACGTATTGTTCTTAGTCCACAGAAACTTCATGGAGACCAAGAAAACCAAGGCGAGAATTAAAATATGCACTAATTTATCCCCAACCTTACTGTCGAGGGCTACACACTGTAACTAACCATAATATTAAAAATCATCACGGAAAAATTCCAACAATTCTAAGATGTCTTAGATTTCTGAGCATGGACTGTAATTTCCGTTCTCATAACAACATGATTTGGTAAGCAGAACACACCAAGGCAGAGATAAATTAAGGTGCTCTAATACCAAATGATAGCACAAATACGATTCTTAACATGCGGAATTAAATACTTTAAAGAATCTAAAAATGAAACTTTAATGCCCAGGATAAATACCTCCAGCCATTGATGTTAATACCAGTAATAATTTTGGATTCTGGAAGCCTCCACCAGTGCTGAGTTTGCAGGCGTTGTTTGCTCGATCAAACCAGCAATTTGAAGAAGATTTAAATAATTTCAAAACCACTGAAGCCAAAAGCTATCCTAAGAACGAAATGCCTGAAATTCCGTTGTTCAATTTATGCTTAACGCAGAACAAAACCTCTTGGGAACAGTTTCTCTATGCGCTCAAAATAAGAAATAGCGAGAGGGGAATTTGTTGCTGCTAAACTAATTGTAAAATGCAAATGCCACTTCGCTGATCAGAGTATGGGCTTCACCATACATGGTCCGAAGCTATCTTTGGTACTTGGAACGACTTCCAATAAAGAACATCCAAGTGCTGAGAAATATAGGAAAAAATATTCAAAGTGGAAGTGGGATCACGCAGAGCGCCGTGAGTCCATTATCAATGTGGTGGACATGAAGTAGGTGAGTCGAATGAATGAAAATGAAAGGCAACATAACAGCGAACAGAGCAATCAGCTGGTTGCAACAACGGCGTGTATTGCATGTACTACCAGATAAGAAAATCTGAAGGCACTTCCAAGCTCTGCTTTCTCAACCTGATGGTGTAAAACTGAAGGGGATTGAGATAGTGAGCTTGGGGACCAAACAGAAGTATATATAGCCAAGCTTCCATCAAGCTTCTGTTGGCTATGTGTCAGGTGTTCCACATATCATGGTAGAAAACTCCAGATGGAGTAATGGACCACTTCAGAAGCTCGCAACAAGAAATTAATTAACTGCAGTTGATTTCCGTAATTTAAGGAAATTACTGCAGTTGGTTTCCAGAAATTAAGGAAATGACTGCAATTTACTTCCGTAATTGTAGGCAGAAGTTGGGAAAAATTGAATGGAGCTTAACACTCTAATCATATTTTGGGATTATCGCTACAACCCCAACTTCAACATATTTTCTAATTAATAATTTCTAACAACAACCCTCATTAATGGTGAGGTGGCTGGTGTGGAATACCTTATAAGTGGGCACGTTGCACAAAAATGTGCTTGGAGCATGCATTAATCAAGGGCCTAGTGTGCATTAATATATCAATGATGAGAAGTTGTGTTGAAATGATGAAGAAGAAATTATCTCAAGAGGACACATCAAAATCATGCAATGGATGTTGATGGAGAAAAGACTAGCGTTTTATAGATGTATTCACATGATTTCATAGAGGTAATATCTTAATGTCATGTTTTTTTGATGAAATCTGAAATTTAGTGCCTAGACTTGAATGTTGATATTTCTTCCAGTAATGTTGGGTGAAGGATGTTGTGATCTCTTTCTTGTTCTCTATATTTTGAAGCAGAAGATGAGTATGCTTATTCATAAGATGAGAATTTTGCATCACCTTGTAGAATTGTTTTGGGAAGAGTGAGATATGATCCCTAATCACTAGATGAATGTGATTCCGGTGAGTAAACAACTACCGAAGTCTTCCCATTATTTTCATTCTAAACTCCACGGGTGCCATAGGGAAATCCCCTATTCTTTTAAGTTTAGGGTGAAGCATAATCTTGTTTCGCTAAGGTTGTTCTGATTGCAGTGATATTGTGATAGATGACAGATGTAAAATCTTTCTGTTTACATTTGATCTGTCATGAGAACGGTCGACGGTGAAATACAGGGGAAGCACAAAATCGACCCCTAGGACATCCAAAACAAAGTGGTAGTCGAATAGAAAGGAGTGTTAAGCTCCATTAATTTTTTTTTTAACAACTGCTGCCTACAATTATGGAAGTAAACTGCAGTCTTTCCTTAATTTCTGGAAACCAACTGCAGTAATTTCCTTAAATTAAGGAAATCAACTGCAGTTAATAAATTTATTGTTGGGAGCTACTGAAGTGGTCCATTACTCCATCTGGAGTTCTCTACCTTGATCTGTGGAACACCTGACACATAGCCATCAGAAGCTTGATGGAAGCTTGGCTATAAATTTATCTGTTTGGTCCCCAAGCTTGTATCTCAATCCCCTTCAGTTTTTACACCATCTAGCTGAGAGAGCAGAGCTTGGAAGTGCCTTCAGACTTTCTGTATTCTTTTCTTTTGCTTGGATTGAAGCTGGAGCGTTGTTTTCAGTAAAGAAGCAAGTGGACTGTGGTTTGCAGCAAGAACGTTATCAATGGCTGGAGGTAACTTATTTTCTGGGCATTAAACCTTCATTCCAGTTTTACGATTCTTTAAGTTTTTTCCGCATATAGAATCGTTGTTGATAAATTATCATTTGGTATCAGAGCCATAACATTTATCTCTGCCTTGGTGTGCGATTCGAATACTTTGAAGTGCTTTGTATTTGTAATTTTTGTGCGCGTTAATGATTATATGGAAATTAGTCAAAACTAACAGCACAGTCTAGGTTCAAAATTATCTGCGCGTCAAAACAATTTTCCAGCATCTAAAAGTTACAGGTTCAAAAGTAAATGCCGATTGTGACGCCGTGTAATTAAACATTCTGATCCTAGCCTCCTTCCCCGATTTTTCAAAATGGACATTTTGTGAGCTAGTTCTGATATGGCAGATCTGTACTGTTTCAATGCCTTCCAGTTTTAATGGAGCTAAAGAAAGAATAGTCTGCCGACTTTCAATTTCCTATAAGTAGAACAATAGACTAAAGAAGAGTTCCAGGCCCCCTGCTTTTGTTTTAAGAGAATGAAATTGTTTTAGTTTTTACCAAAAGAGAATCTTGTTACGGTTTCACCAGGTCCATGGTGTATTGAAAGCAGAGGATTGAATAATTAACCAGTTTGTAATTTTGTTCTATCATTACGCAAATTTTTGAAGTAACTATATTACCTATTCCTGGTGAAACATACAGTTTGATGTATGGATCAAACAGCTTTCGGATGAGAATCCATCCATCAGCTGGGTTGGAAAATATCGAATGGGTTCCCCCCCCCCTTTAAATCTTGTTTTCAGAAAGGTTTTTGTTTCGAGCTGGGAAGTTAAGGTCTCGAATACGTCTCTGCTTCTGATTTCGTATCGTAAATAATTTTTAAAAAGTGAAGTATATCATCAAGATTCAGGAATATCCTCCCTTTATGGAAAGCTAGATTTTATAATTGAAAGATTTAGGAATATCGTAGATTTTGGAAATAGCTGGGAATTTGATCAACAATGCAAAGTAAATTTTATAATTGATTACATATTTATTGTAAAATTTACGCTGAACTTACATTTATAATAATGAACATTTGTAATTAAAGAAGAAATAAGAAATGGTTTATTTCTCATTTGGGCATTCAGTTTTTGATTCTATGTTTATTCCGCATGAAGTTCAGATTTAGCATTGTTGAAATTTAATTTAAATTTAATTTATCTTGTGAGCAAAATAGCTTGTTTGCTGGTCTATTTTTGTTTGTTTTATAAACTTAAGGACGGAGCCTGAAGTCAAGCCAGCTAGCCTTCGAACTGCATTTGTTATGCAAGTGCAAACTAGATCAATGCTACTTCAGTCAATCTCCGGGTTTTGTTTATAAATTGAACAATCAATTTGCAGTCATTTATGGTAATGCTGACTGCTTTAACTTTAATTTTGATTTTGTGAAGAATTATTACTGTTGTTTACCGTAATGCTGACATTTATGGCAGTTTTTTTTGCAAGAAACAGTTATATGGAGTTTATTTAAAATGTCATTTTGACTTACTCCTTTCAGTAAACATTATTTTTACTCTGGTTAAGTTTTGTTTATGCAACTTATGTAAAAAATAATGTCTAGTGATCCATATAATTTTAATTAATTAGAGAATAGCCACAGCATCTTTAATTAAATAAAATTATATATTTTGATTGGTTAGATCACATAAAGATTATTTAGACATTAAATTGTAATTAATTAGACTAAATATAATAAATTTTATCCCACAGGAATTTTTATTATATTTATGTAATTAATTAGGATAAAATTTCATAACCTACCCATAGGAGTTATGAATTAATAGTTTTATCATAAAGTTCAAAACAATGAATAATTGAATCTGCTTGAATTAAAAATTTAGCCCACAGGTGATTTTTATGTCATTAGATTCAATTTTGAGCATGATTTACATTGGTAAAACATGAAAGTTTATTAAGCCTCAATTTTAACGTAAGCATGTGATTTTTAATTTTGATGCAGTAGTACAACCTGCAAATTTCTCTGAAATTCGTTGTGACGTTCCCGAACTTAAGGGAGATAACTATAAGGTTTGGAAGGAGAGGGTTCTCCTTCATTTGGGGTGGATGGACATAGACTATGCTATTAGGAAAGATGAACCACCAGCACTCACTAATACCAGCACTGCAGCGGACATCACGCTTTATGAACGATGGGAGCGATCCAATCGTCTAAGCATGATGTTCATTAAGACTAAAATTTCAGTTGGTATTCGTGGTTCCATTGATCAGCATGAAAAGGTTCGAGACTTGTTGAAGGCCATTGATGATCAATTCGTCACTTCAGACAAGGCACTAGCAAGCACCCTAATCATGAAGTTCTCATCCCTAAGGCTCACCAGTGTGAAAGGTGTGCGCGAGCACATCATGCAGATGAGGGACACTGTGGCTCAATTGAAGAAACTTGAGGTTGATATATCGGAGTCCTTCCTAGTGCATTACATCATGAACACCCTTCCGCACCAATATGGACCTTTCAAAATCTCATACAACACACATAAGGATAAATGGTCGATTAATGAACTCATGACCATGTGTGTTCAAGAGGAAGAGAGACTGGTGATGGAACTGGGAGAGAGTGCAATGTTGGAAACGCGTGGAAAGGGAAAATCTCAAGCCAATCGGAAAGGGAAAGGTAAAGTACCTCCCCAAGCCGATATCAAGAAGGATTCCAAGTGTTTTTTCTGAAAAAAAAGGGACACATGTAGAAGGAATGCGCCAATTTTCATAAATGGCTTGCGGACAAAGGTAATTTAATCTCATTTGTTTGTTATGAATCTAATATGGTTAACGTTAATATTGACACATGGTGGATTGATTCTGGATCAACAATTCACATTTCGAATTCCTTGCAGGGTTTGCAAAACCTAAGGAAGCCAGTGGGAAGTGAGCAAAGCATCTTATCAGGAAACAAGATGGGCTCGCATGTGGAAGCTATAGGAACATGTTATTTAACTTTAAGTAGTGGATTTGTTTTAGAATTAGAAAAGACCTTCTATGTTCCAAGTTTTTCTAGAAACTTGATTTCAGTTTCAAGGCTTGTACCTTTTGGATATTCCTTTAACTTTTCAGAAAAATCTTTCAGTCTATTCTATAAATCGGATTATGTTGGGAATGGTATTTTGTCTAATGGTCTTTACTGCATTAATTTACAAAACAATGTCACTTATGATTCAATGCATGTTCACGCTGGCACTAA